>JAPTHN010000007.1:32294094-33494094 GCA_026936325.1 Platynereis dumerilii
TTTTGTATATTCTCCATATTGGACAAGTTAGAATATGAAATATCCACAAACCATGTGTTTAGCAGTTTCATGTACAATATTGTAGTTTGTGGTTTTAGTCTTAACACTGCTATTGATGATCCATTGTGTTCTAAACTTGTTGGATTTATGCATGAAATGGCCCTCCCAAAACAGGTGCATTCTTGTGGACATTTCCTTGCACAAATTGCTTCATCATCCCCTGACAAAGGACAGTGCAGTACTCCATCACATACCTCTGTTGGGTGAACACAGTTGTTCTCCTTGCTACAATGAAGCATTCTAGGGCACACGAATGACGTACAATTATGTTCATCATCTCCAAGGGCACATTCAGGAATTCCATTGCAAACCAGCCTGTGTGGGATGCACCACCTTTCATTTTGACAGATGTACTTGTCCTTGCAGAAAAAGTTCAGGCATTCTGAGAAATATTTGCAAGTTTGGAATTGCCAGGCATCTCGACAAGGCACTACATTGCCAAAGAAGTCTTTATCGTGAACGCAATCGTAGGCCTTAGGATAGCAAACCGATGAACCGAAGGGACATATGTATTTGGTGTAATCAACATTTGTGTAGTTAAAATATTTACTTTGATAAATGTTTTCTGCACAAGTGACATTACATTGCTGGTGCAGCATTGCATTTAAGGAATTTGAATCAGTTCTGATACATAACTGCTTCTGCCTTTTGACCACTAAAGGACTCCACACCTTATTATACGGAGAAAAATCTGGGCATTCTTCTTCATCTTCCCCAAGTTCACAGTCAGGAGTGAGATCGCACAATCTTGAAATTGCAATGCATAATCCATCGTGGCATTGGAAGTAAAGCTCTTTCCATTTTGAGTCGGAGCAATAATTTGTGCAGTTCATCTCATCACTCTTATCTTTGCACTGTGGCGTCAAATCGCAATAGTATGTCTCCAGTACGCATTCGCCATTATTGCAAGGTCTCAAGCCTTCTTCGCAAGTTTCCATTATTGGCAGTGGCTCCTTCATACACACAATACCAACCTTTTCATGTTTTTCATTAACAATTGGCAGTTCAGTATTTTTTGCAAAATAAGATCTGCTTATCTCAGAAATGCTCTTTGCAGGGGTATACACTGTTGCTGTTTTGTCTTTAGCAAGATGAACCATGAAATTACTGTCATGGAAGGAAAGGATGAGTTCTATTAATGTATTCACTTGATTTTTACTGGCACCCTCAATGACACTAAAACCATCTATGTTTTGGCAGGTGGAATCTATGACATTTTTATCAATTTGTTTATCCTTGATATACTCTATCCTTAGACACTTTCTATGGCCCCATACCCAGCCATGTTCGCAGTAGTTTTCTCTATTGGTATCATAGCATTCTTCATCCTTATCAAACTGTGCTTCTTTAGGTGTATACTCACAGATGAAGGATACGTTTGAAAACTGTCTTTGGCAGTCGACGTAAGTCCATGATCCTGTTGAGGGTATTGCAGCCGAACATATATTACTTCTATTGCAATCCATCATATTTTTACGTATGGCAGACAGAAGATACAAGTACTCGTCATTGTGAATCACGCTTGATTGATCTGAAGAGTACCGGTGTGATGCATTTAGTGCTATCTCAGCCATTTTGTGGGGAACATGTATCATATCGAAATTTATCCTGTCTGCACACAGTGGGTTTTAACCACCTTTAAGTTAGAAAAAATTCTAATGGCACGAAACCTGTTGGACATAGTCCACAAAGACTCGCAGATTACATATTTGAAAACGAGAAAAAAATCTGTTGGGAATTTTTTGAGAAAATTGCATTTTTGTGCGGCAGCCATTTTGCAATGTGATAAACTCCTTAAAAGTTTCATAAAAGTATCGAAATATTTTGTAACAGCATGGAACCTGCTGTATGAAATCCATAAGGATGTGCTGATTACATATCTGAAAACGGAAATGAAATCCGTCAAGAATTCATTGAGAAAAACACATTTTTATAAGTCAGCCATTTTTAAATGTGATAAACTCCATAAAAAGATCATAAAATCATCATAGACTCGTTTGTCAGTTGTCAAAGTATGTTGTATTCAATATCAGTACAAGGTAAGAGCATAGAAAGCTGGGAATTTCAAATCAGAATATTCAAGTCATCTTTACATTAAACATGTGCAGCATTGTATTCTTTAATAGTCTGACGTAGTTTCTGTCCATATTGTCTGCTGCTATTGTCCTTAATCATGTGTCTTTCCCTAAACTTAAACTTAGCAAATTCTGCATGGACTGCATCAAATTTTTGTTCCGAAAAACTGGACAAGCCACATTTGTGTTTTTGGCAGAATGGTATTTCGTGGGGGATCAGGGGGTGCTGCAGCTCGTGTTACAAATGAGCTTATAACAATCATTCCCCTCGAACTGATGGTGGTACTCCTCCTGTACAATGTGTAGTTTCCTGAGCCATTCGACCGCCAAAGAAAATTTGGCAAACCAAGCAATCACAGACTTCGAAATTTCGAGGACTTATCCATCGTTTATTAGTGATGCAGCTTTCAATCTGAACAAGATATTGTAACACGATCGCCTTGTCGGAAAATATGAATGAAAGCGATTCCGTGAATGCTGATACTGTGCCATTTCTACTTGCGTTTGACCACATGTATGGCAAGCATGGTATGCTCCTGTTTTGGGAAAGACTTGCTCGACGGTTGGGAGCAAGACATTGAGAAATTCTGTGATGTCTACTTGCAACTGAATATTACAATTACTCCCAGATTTCATATCTTACGTGATCATCTTCAACCATTCCATAGACATACGGGACAGGAGTTTCGCGGGGGGGCTGTCGCTATTTTGCCCTGATATTTTAACATTGCACAGATGTGACCAGGGCAGTGGACCTGCCCTGATTGGTGAGGATTTGCCCTGATATATGCCATTCACCCTGATGCCAGGGTGGGGGGGCTGCAGCCCCCCTTACCCCCCATGAAATACCATTCTTCCAAAAACACAAATGTGGCTTGTCCAGTTTTTCGGAACAAGCATTTGATGCCGTCCATGCAGAATTTGCTAAGTTTAGGGAAAGACACATCATTAAGGATAATAGCAGCAGACAATATGGACAGAAACTGCGTCAGACTATTAAAGAATACAATGCTGCACATGTTTAATGTAAAGATGACTTTAATATTCCGATTTGAAATTCCCGGCTTTCTATGCTCTTACCTTGTACTGATATTGAATATAAGGTACTTTGACAACTGACAAACAAGTCTACGATGATTTTATAATCTTTTTATGGAGTTTATCACATTGAAAATGGCTGACTTATAAAAATGTGTTTTTCTCAATGAATTCTTGACGGATTTCATTTCCGTTTTCAGATATGTAATCAACACATCCTTATGGATTTCATACAGCAGGTTCCATGCTGTTACAAAATATTTCGATACTTTTATGACACTTTTAAGGAGTTTATCACATTGCAAAATGTCTGCAGCACAAAATTTTCTCAAAAAATTCCCAACAGATTTTTTTCTCGTTTTCAGTTATGTAATCTGCGATTCTTTGTGGACTATGTCCTACAGGTTTCGTGCCATTAGAATTTTTTCTAACTTAAAGGTGGTTAAAACCCACTGTGTGCATTCAACAGTTGTCCTGACTGAAAATAAGTATTAAATTTTCATATTCATATTAGTCGTAGCCACGGACAAACCTTATGACACTAAAGTTTAGTTTAATATGTAAATGGCACTGCCATGAAATTCACGCAGCTTTGTCATAGAACTACTGCGTTATCTTCAACTTTCCATGCAGAAGGCTAATTTATCTTTTTAAAGGACTGGGAAAATGGGCAGATAGATAGAATAGATAGATAAGATTAGATATACAGATAAGATTAGATAATAGATAGATAGATAGATAGACATAGATAAATAGATAGATAGACAGATTGCACTGACAGCTGTGTAATTCAAATCTGTATTAAATTTTGATCTATAAATTTGGATCTATTATGTTAAATTGTTGATGTTACATAACTGAGATAAATAAAACCATAGCCATTCAGAGATGACTGTTTACTATTAGAATGTTGCATAATTTGTTGATAGTTAATGAAGATTATATAACCTTAAGTGTTGTTATGATTTCTTACTTGGTGAGGCATTTAAGTCATTAACTTTTGTGTTGACTTTTAATTTTCAGTCAATTCTTACAATCTGGGGTATGGAAATTATTATTTCCAATGTTGATACACATGTTGATTTAAATCCCTGAAATGTGTCATTGGAGGTTGTTATGCGACAAGACTGAAATATTAAAGCTATTTTGGAAGATATTTGAGGTATTTTAATTATTTACCACACTAAACTCTGACTAAACTACTAGCTCCACTTTTATGGCAACTACAGGCACTTCCTGTTCAGGCAGTCACTGTAGACAGGAGCACCACACAAAATGAGCTGTCCTTGTGCTAAGTGAGCTTCGCTGATGGCTGCCTTCGGCAGCCATGAGCTGCGCTCATATAAAATACTTGCATCATAGAGCAATTGTGTCCGCTATCATTTAATCAGATCATTCAGCACATGTACACTCTAAAAAATGTCGGGACAAAATTGGTTTTTTAGATTCAAAATGGTTTTTTGAAAAACCAAATTTCAATGCAAAACCAACATGGATTTTTAAAAAAATCCATGTTGGTTTTTTGCATTGAAATTTGGTTTTTCAAAAAACCATTTTGAATCTAAAAAACCAATTTTGTCTGAAATTTTTTAGAGTGTATATTATATCTTGCAGCATAGGTGTCAATAAACAAACTCATTAACTAATCAGACCTTTTTGCAGTTTGGTGGCTCGATCATCACTGGAAAATGTATTTTCTTATTTTTAAATTTGCAAACTGGCTTTGCCACATTGTTTACAGTTTTCTGTTGGTCTCCTAATCTTATTTGATGAAGTGCCTTAAGTCATTTAATTAGTTTGTTTATTCTTACCTATTCTGCCATCTATGATAAGCACTGAATCAACCATAACTGACACAAATAAAACATTTTTAAGCCAGTGACATCACACAACCAAGTTGAAAGTTAATTTGAAACTTTTTGGACCGCCAATTTGCATTTGCAAATTGCAAACAGCTGTAAGGTGTGCGCGTTATAACGAGAAGAGGAAACCAACATGTAAATGTTGATCACGTGGCAAAGCCAATTTGCCAAAAATGAAGAAATTCTTTTTTTCCTTTTTGGACCTTTAATCTGCAAAGAGCTATATATAATGAAGGTAAATGCATAAATTTTCTCACGTTTAAAATCTGTGTTATATTGTTATGGTTGATAATCACAGCTTAGTAGAAGAAACATCAATAAGTTTCTTATATATTTCGTACTTACAGCTTAGTAGAAGAAACATCAATAAGTTTCTTATATATTTCGTACTTACGGGTAGTCCTAGATATATAATAGAAGATGTGCGCAACAGTTTAACTGCGTTTATTCGACCATCGTAGTCAACTGGAAGCCCATGAACTATGTCCAAGTACCAATCGAACATTTCTGAACGCATGACTTCATACCAATCTGTTCCACTTTCTGCTGTCCATAAGTTACCACCTTGCTCGTTGCACACTTCATTTGACTCGAGCCAATTTCCTGAAAAATGTGTATGAATGCTGAAGCAATTTTCTTCTCCTATACTATATTTACCATGATAATTTAAACATTTCACTGGCAGTTTTGAGCGAAATGCGGGGAATAAATAGCTGTATAATGATGCGCCTTCAAAAATAGCATTAACTATTATCCACATAGACAGACAATCGACATGTTGCTGTGAAGCATTAAGAGCTATGGTCAGGTACTGTCCATAACTTTGCCAAACAAAAGGCATTTGTTCATATTTGAATGTATAAATATAAACAGTGTCAGATTTATAATCTTTATCATAAATAGTTAATCCAGGTGAAATGTTATCTGTTAATTTTTCTTTATTTAAGGTCTTTTCTATGAATGCAGCCACTGAAAACTGATTGGGATAATCTCTGACTCGTTCCCATTCACTCAAAAAGGAAACATCAAATGCAAAATTGTCACTGGAAGCATTTAGAGAGAACATGAAACACGGCCCATCAAATTTAGGCACATTTTCCAAGGTGTAGACTGGCAAAAGAGTAACAGTTTCACAATCTCTTCTCTTCACTTCTGCAACTTCAACAGAAACTTCTAAAAAATGATTCACAAGACATTTGTAATCGATAATGAACTGTTCATGTCTTGATTCAAATTTGTGAAGAGGATATTCCATGACTCTGGTCCCTATTTCATTTGGGGTGGCCCCTATTTCATTTGCCCCAACCATAAGTGGTTTTGAAAATGTGATGCCTTGAATTCTTACTGAACAGAGATCTTTTGATTTTTCCTCAAGCCGCAAAGATACAGTGTATTTCAGTTGGTTTGACCCGTATGATATCATCTGCCACCTGCATCTATTCTCATTATGTGCATATTCATTTGCAGCTATTTGTACAGATATGCACTTCAATGCTACTTGAAACACAACTGTTCCTTCATCTGTGCATGTCATTTTAGTTGCAAACCTCATCAAATAGCCAGCATATACGCTATAGATATAAGGATCCAGTGAACAAATTTTGCAGGGGTTGATTATTCCTATGCACCCTTCATCAACAGTTATCTTTGGGATAGCTATACTACCTTTGAAATGTGTTCTACCATAGGCATAAATTACAATGTGAACCATACCATCAACTGAGTTCAATAACTTGTTTTTAAGAACTATCATTTGAGATTCTGAACACAGTGGTCCAACTTGTAGGGATGAGTCATCAACAGTTCTAACTGATTTAGAAACAAGACCATGAAACTGACATTTATATCCCTGTGGACTGTATTTATGTGTAGATGCTGTAATTTTGTAATTTAAATGGCGACTTCTATCATTGTACATATATAAAGATTCGAGAGATGATACGGATATGTTTTGGAAATCCCACGAGAATTTATAATCTTTTGTTTCATTTAATAGAATATATGTCCAGTGTCTTATTGAGTTGAGCCCCGTAAAATTAATATTTAAATGTTCCACTAATCCAACATCTGAATGTTGATTGTAAACCACATACAACTGAAAAGAGCTCGATGTTATATGCTGTACTTTTTCATCTTGACAATCAAAATTCAATTTCGGCCCCAAATAAGTGGGCCCGTCATAGAACGCCAGCTGTGAATTGCAAGAAAATTCCACTTGAACATTGGATGAACTTGTTGTTCTCAGTAAAACATGGTACTCAGTAACACCAAACTGAGGTTTGTACAAGTAAGGCATCCAGTTCTGATGTTCAATTAAATATGGTGCGACTGAAGAGCGAGAATCGAGTGTGTTGTAGGTGATCGTCACATCAGCCTGAATTGGCTGTAAAGCCAAAACAAGCTGTTTTTTGTCTACTGAATTGACTACTTTCATCAGGACCTTGCTTCTTTTATAAAATATGTGACCACTTAGATGAATAACTGTGATGGTGTTATAGCTCACAGTAGAATTGCACTCTGTGGCTTGGAAGTGGAATGTCAGTCTGCTCATCATGAATAATTTCACAAATTTTAGCTGGACTGTACTCTGTGAATTATTAGTAATTACGTTGCTGAACTGCTGGTTCATGTGGAAAGTAATTCCGTCTGAACTGACATGATCATTTCCATCTTTGATTGTCAATGAGAAATAATCATCAATAAAAGGATCGCTATGTGGGAAATTATCAATTGTCACATTAATGCACAAACCATTTGGAACTTGTATTCTCCATACGCAGTCCATTGCGCTGTCAATTGCAATTCCAACCGACCCGCACAGTCCTTTTAATCTACCACGGCAATGGGTGTACCTTCGCTGATAACATTCTGTCCAAATTCTCCTGTAGCTGTTTTGCGTTTCATACAATATATCAATCAAAGTTGATTTCAATTGCTCTCTTAAATTGAAAGAAACACTTTCAGTAGTATAGTCCCTCCAATTGTAATGGGGTATACGAGTCTGACAGCCAACTTCCCTTGCATAAGCAAGAAATAAAAGAGCTGTGATAAAACTTTTTTGATTCATTGTAATGTACATTTGTAATGCAAAATTTATCCTGTGTTCATTGCTGTTTTTTTAAGCTTTATTACAGAGATGAAATGCATTATAATAAAAATCCTGTGAACAGATTGATTATATATATAGTTCTTGGTTGCAGTTAAATAATTTTTTTTGTGTTAAGGATGGTCAATTAATTTCAAACATGTTTTCCACATGGAAATTTGATGTGCATAAAAGACATGACTGTTTAAGGATGCATTTGCAGAGGTTCAGGATCACAGAAATTCTAGACAATGATGGATTTTTAAGTGCATCTAATTATTGAATATGATCAAGTTTTATTACACCTTCATGTATTGTTCTTGTTAGTTGAGTGGAAAATGCCTCATAATTGTTTAGCTGTAGTGGTAATGTGATACGGTTTTGTCAGAATATTGAGGGTAATGGGATTTTTTATTTGTGAAATTCCACAGGAAAGAATTTTTTTTAATCTTACAAATAAGATTTGCTGAACGTGTCATTTGAAAAATATTTGTTGTCTATGAGTATGCCACCAGTGAAAATAATAACTGAATTAAAATATTCAAACATTTTTTGAAGTCAAATAGGTCTATCTTAATTCAATTATTGTGGTCTGCAATATGTCTATGAGTTATTATAATATCTTAGTATATAAAAGGAAGTTTTTATACACTTCATTCCCCTCCTTCAGTTTCTCTTGCAAGAAGGGTGTCGTAGAGGCATCTGTCCGCAGTTGCTTTGCCACAGAAATAAAGAACTGCAGCTTTTACTGTCGCGAATGAGGCAGTGTTTGGAGCCTTCTCCTGGTATTTGAATAACCTCAGAAACTTCTTAACATTAAACCATATCAGCACACAACCCTATGCATCTTGAAACAATACTTGTGCGGTTGTATGCTGGCAAAATTGCAGAGGATACAGCTAGTCCCTTGTCCCCTTGCTGAAAATTCTCTCTCCTTGCAGGGGTACCACAGAAAATCTTCCACACGCACCTCAGTACGTTTCCTAACTGCCATCCAGACTCATTGGCTTGTTCCTTTCGGCAAGCTGCCATGGCTTATGTTGAGAAGTCTGGGAAATCTTCATTTTTTTGTTGTCCTTCATTAACATCATTGAACAACTTCCGGTTAACATTTGGTCCATCCACAGACGAATGTAGCAGACACTTGGGATCCAGATACGATACGATATGATACGATAATAATTTATTGTCACTGTTACAAGTACAGCAAAATTTGTAGCAATAGACGATATTCAAACAGAACATAGTGAAATTGAAATTAATTATACAAAATTATACATATTTAAATATATATATATATTATATATACAATTTATACATTTAGCAGCCTAACACTTACAGGCACAAATGATTTACTAAGCCTTGCCGTTCTTGTGTATTGTGCTAGGAATCTTCTGCCTGATGGTAGTAACTGATAGCAATTGTACAATGGATGTTGAGAATCTGATCTTATGGCTTTTACTTTCTGCCTACTGAACTTCTCGTATAATTCTAACAATGATTTTGCATTTTGTACACCTAACCTTTTAGCATACTTGATCACTTTACACAGTTTGCTTCTAGACACCTGCGTGCAATTGCCATACCATGCTGCTATTCCAAAAGTGATAACTGATTCCACAACAGATCTATAAAAGAGTTCAACAATTGTGCTATCTACATGTAGGTTGTGCAGTTTTCTAACAAAGAACATTCTTGAGTTGGCTTTTTTATAGATGGCACTGACATTTGTTTCAAAATTTAATTTACAATCAATGATGGTACCTAAATATTTGTACTCTGCCACTCTTTCTACAATTTCATCATTTATAATTAGATCTTTATGTACACATTGTGATCGTCTAAAATCTATGACCAATTCTTTTGTCTTTTGAACATTAAGTAATAAATAATTATCTTTGCACCAGGTAACAAAAGATTTTACTTCGTTCTGATATTCGCTATCTTCATTAACACAGAGTCCCACTAGAGCAGTATCATCTGCATATTTGTACACTTTACATGACGAACAGCCAGATCTACAAGTGTCTGTATACAAGGTAAAAAGTAATGGTGAGAGAACGCACCCTTGCGGGGCGCCTGTTTCTGTATGCACAGTCTCAGATAAAGTTCCATTAAATTTTACATACTGTTGTCTATGACTCAAAAAGCTATAGATCCATAATACAATATTTGGATTAACCTGCATGTTGATAAGTCTGTCTAACATTATATGTACTTGTATTGTATTGAATGCAGAGCTAAAATCTATGAAAAGAATTTTTACAAAGTGACTTTTAAATTTGCTATTTGGTGTATCCAAAAATTTTAAGGCATCATTTACAATCATGATAGTTGGGTCTAACGTACTTCTGTTTTTAGTATAAGCAAATTGTAGAACATCTTGTTGAGACCCAATATACCACATCAGTTTTGCTTTGACAATCTTTTCCAAACATTTGTGTCCCTTCGTCAAGTGCTCTGGAAGGACGCCTGCTCAAGCATGCCCTAAAAACAATTACCCTCAGTACCTTACGCTATGATGTGTGTGTTACAAGTCCACACCAAGGTACGCTGCTCCCTGGGGTGGGGTCTTTTACTTGCTCTGTTGTCCGGTCTCTCCCATGATTTCCTTCCAAATTACCTCATCATGATCCATGCACACACACACGATAAACCTTGCTCGAAACTTTCACATTGTGTCAACTGTTCAGGGAACCATCCTGCCTATAGCCACATTTGCAAAGTCTTCAAGAAGGAAAAAGAAATTCTACAACTACGAACTGAAAGACAACTATCCTTTCCCGAAGCCAAACGCCTTGTAGAACAGGACCCGGACAAACCTTGCCTAGAAGCAGATTACCCAAGACCAGCTCTTCATTTATCACCACAGAGAAAGATTCATCTGGACAGGAACCTCTTCACAGATGTCTTAATGAAAACACCTTCACCGCCTCAACCACCAGACCGGCCAAGCAAGGAAGAACCTGTGAACTCCCCTGAATCACCGAAGAAGATGATCCAACAATGTCAAATTTTCTCCTCTGTTACCCAAGGGACTGAGAAGTCCCTCAACCAACCAAAGGAAAAAGATGTTGCTCCAGATAACAAGACACCGCCTAAGACAACAAAACAAAAAAGCTCAACAATCGCCTTGCTACCTCACAAAGACAAGAGTAAAACGACACTCACCAACAGCAAAAAAGAACTCCCCACTGGTCTCAAATTTCACATCAAGTCCAAAGATGGAAGCCATAAATGCCACTCCGGCAAGGAAGCTTCTTGAATTGAAAATTATTGCAGATGTACCTGTCAAAGTGACACCTCAAAGATCTAGATGCCATCAACCAAGATGAGATGACTAACTCAACATGACCACAAACCAAGTATGTCTCTAAATAGCCCAATCGGGTGCTGATGAGACGTAAAACACAAACTCACTCACTCACTCACTCACTCACCTCATCATGATCCAGCGACAATCACTGAGGATCCAAAATTGTAATTCCTCTTGCAGATTTTTTCAGAGACCTTTTTGGTCAGTAGGCTTACTTTTTTTTGCCTTTCAATTTTTCTGTTCTTAAAAAACAAATGTATGATGTCCTGAAAAACAAGAAATATCACTTTCCTTCCTGCTACCATCAAATTCATGTGTTTTTAAAACTAAAGCAAATAAATCTTTGGCAACTACAGTATAAAAAAAAAAGACTAACCAAATTTGTCTTTCATCGCTGTCATACTTGCTGTTGCAATGTTGTCGTCCTGAATCCCATTTTAACAGCGACATGACAGCAAATATTTCAGAGTTTGTATCTGTGCCTCAGCTTTTGTTATTATGCTGTCCGCAACATAGGCGACAACTTCTTCATCTTTTTCATTCAGGCTTAGGACTGAATCTTGAACTTTTTCCCACTTCCATTTCAGCATGCTTTTAAAAAGAATGAATAGGCAGCACTGGAAAGGTTCAGTCGAAGAATAAATGTGCAGCATCGGAAATGTGAAGTCTCACTATAATATTGAAAGACTGCATGTCCAATTCACATGTGGCCCTTTTAAAATCTCAAATACTATACAAGTGAATGACTGCAAATGCAAAAAATAATTCACCCTTTAAAGCATTCTCGAAAGCATCCTTCAAGGTTCAAGCGGGGTCAGTATTTTCATGTCACCTTGGTCCGTTGTCGAGAAAATGGGACAAATCTTGATCTATTAAAATGCATGATACATTTAAGAATACCTTTTCTGAGTGCTTTTTGATTGATTTATGTCCTTTATAGCCCACCATCATTTGTCAATGCAAAAGTCTCTGCCCATGTCGTATCTTCTTCCTAAGATGTGACTAATCGAATCGAGAAGGGGGGGGGGATCTTTCCTGCTGGGTCTTTTCCAGGCTTGTCCCTCGTTGGCACCTCCGCATTATTTATTACACAAGTGGAGGTGCTTCCACACTGACCACAGGCTCAAAAGCCTGTGTATTGACTTGACATGAAACTTATAATTAAATTCAAAAACCTACAATTTGCCTTACAAATCATTGGTATTTTTACATATATGTTTGACTCATAATCAGACGTCAAGATTTGACACTGCATTTGATTATATCGAGCCTGGCAGGAAAGTGCAAGAAAATAGTAGAACATAAATAAATATAACATGACATAAAGGAGAAGCCTTACCTACTTTCCCATACCCAGGGGTGCTCAAAGTCTAATCGCCAGATCAATACTATTAAATTTTGATGCTGGGCTACAGTGCCCATCAACAGGAGGGAGACCAATAAATGCTGACATTTCTTCAATACAGCCGATGGATGAAAAACGAAGCCTCTGAAGCATTAAAATATGTGCATTCAGGCCTATACGTCCCCTATTGTCACAAGAGTACTGAGAAAATGGGGTTTGAAATCCGGACTTTTAACATGATCCAGTTTTAAGCCCTGTATTTCAGAGGGCCCCCAAAATTTGCCTGAAAGGTACTGGGATTGGAAAATGCCTTTTTTCCCACTCTTTAATAACTAAGTTTTAAAAAAATAGCTTTCAATCTACAGCACTGGCCGAACTTTTGACTAAGATCGTCACAAGCGGCTTATTAATCTTAACAAGCTTCAGACTTCTTTGTCAAAAGTTTAGAAGACAGATTGCTGCTTCTATGTCGATCATGATGAAGCAACACTGGTTTAACTAGATGTAGTCGATATAGCCCATTGAGGTGCTGCAAAGGCGTAAAACACAGACACACACATATCAACTTTTTCCTGAAAGTGAACCAAGTTGTGAAATCAGTAAAACAATTCATGTAGATCCCAGAAGTCTTAAGAATGTAACTTAATGCTAGTATGATTAGTGATTTTGAAAAGGGAATGTGTTGGATGTATGATATTTTGAGAGTGTAATGACTTTCAGATTTTTTTATGAAAACATACCGTAAAACTGACTGACTTGACAGATAATGTTGCCCTTTGGAATTTTTGGGCCACTTCCATCTGCTCATCTTCTGATAGATTAACATAGACATGCAAGTCAATAGATCTGAGATGGTGTCATCATCAATACAATTCACCTGATAACATGTTTAGAATTATCAACATGATCTAGACTTTAATTTTTCTTCTCACCTGGTCTCTCTTTTCTTCAGGGTCGCGATGAGGTGAGTCCCAAGTCCCCAACTTCCATCCAGACTCATCGGCTTGCTCCTTTCTGCAAGTTTCCAAGCGCAGTATGGAGGTCACAACTTCCTATTTTGAGAATCTGGGAAATCTTCATTTTTGTGGTCTTTTATTAGATCATTAGACATTTGCAGCAGAAACTTTGGATCCTGATGTTATGTCCTTTCCTCTTAAATTGAATGAAACGCTTTCGGTGGTACAGGCCCTCCATGATTTTCCGCCAACCTACCTCATAATGATCCAGTAACGATCAATGGGGATAAAAGGTCACCTACACCACTCTAATTTCCTGAAAAAAAAATCGTAATTCCTGAAAAAAGTCTGTCTCTCTGAAAAAAATTTAAAGCTCACATGAATGGAGAGGATGAAACACAGGCCTGCAAGGAACCTTACATTACAGGCAGCTCAGTACTTTGTTGGAATAAATTATATTATTAGAAAAAATTAGGAACGTCATTGTATTTATATTCAGTTATCACTTATCATTCTTGTCGTTATTTTCAAATAGTATTTGATGGCATATGTGTGCTCAAATAGCTCCTTTCATGGCTTGCCTACCCGGTGTCCTGTTTATGTGTGGTTCAAAGCACATGAAATTTTGTAGAATCCAGCGCTCCTTGTCTGTTGTTTTTTCTTCTCTGTTCGAGACGGCCCAGCCTTTTCAAGTTTCCTGAAAGTAATATGTATGGATTCGAGCCTTGTCTTAATTTTTTTCATGAAGCTAGTCTCTCAGGGTCTCCACACTTGCTTTAGTTGCCTTTCTGGTATTGCCAGGATCCTTTTTGACTAAAACCTCTTTTAAAAACACTAACGAGGGGCGTTCAGAAAGTTCACGGCTTTTTTTTGTATGGACACTTATTTTCAATCTAGAACTATAAATTTTTTACAGGATAAAATTCAGCAGTTTTGGAATGGATTTCCAAAATTTTGGACAATTTGGACACTTTTAAGTCATTCTGTGGTTGCCATGGAAACAGAAAGTTTGGCTAGGTGGAGCAGGTAGTACGGAGATCAAGAAAATCAATGAATTGCAGCTGAGAGAGACCTCACTCTGCCACTTGTATTAGTAAGATTGACACAGAATGACTTAAAAATGTCCAAATGTTCCGAAACTGCTGAATTTTATCCTGTAAAAAATTCATTGTTCTAGATTGAAAATAAGCGTCCATATAAAAAAAAGCCGTGAACCCCCTCGTAGGGGAGTAAAGCCCATTCAGTCTCATCTTCAAATTTCCTAGCAGTTTCAATAATTTAATAAGAATCTTACTTCACTGCTACATGGAGCTGGCCATACTGTTTTTCCCCCGACGAGAATATTTTTGTACCAAGATCCCTCCTTTACAGGCCTTAGATCAGAAATTGGTTGTTAAAACAGCTTCTCACATTTTTAATGGAAGCTTTTTCCAAAACGGTCAAAAATGTCCACTCCAATTCCAAACGTTTTTTGTTAAAATAGGGGGGGGTGTTATTTTAAAAATTTCAGAAAATCATACTTGTGTGGATGGAATACGAAAATATAGGTCAAAAGAAACCCAATGGTACCTCAATTGCATTATTTGGTTTTAAAAACCCATATGGACGGAGGCTTTGAAGATAACGCCTTTTGCGCTGACTGCAAAATTACCCGAAAATGCCATATCTCAAGAACCAATGCACATACAGACTTCAAAATAGGCTCAAATTATCCGCAATCTCTAAGTTTATATTTGTCTTTTATAGTAAATATATGCCTACCTGCCTTATTTTTTAAGATATAGCCAAAAAACCTTGATTTTGTGCAAAACCTTATATTTTCGATTTGTTAGGAACGTTATAGGCCTAATTTTAAGAGTGTTAGCTTTAAAAAATGTCTGTTCCACTTGCTTTATCATCCAAAAATTAAAGTATCATCCTAAACATTGAAGATTGATATTGCAGTTTTAGCCAAATCAGTCTTTGTATGTAACAGTGTCTATCTTTGTCTTTAAAAGTGATGCATGTGTTCAGGTTTTATCCTCGCTAGCACTTTAATGACTTGGGGTTCATTTGTCTTCAGTCATTTCCTCATATTTTAAAGTAAGTGTGTGTTTGGTGAAGAATTGTAGGCTAATTTTGTTTACAAATGTTCATGTAAGAAAATGTTAGTTGTCTCCTAGGAACAGCACATTTCACTATATTTGTAATTTTACTTTTTTGCTTTGTTTTATTTTTTTATCAAGAGGGCACTGACAGGTTTTGCAAACTGAAGCAGCATTATCAAATTGAAGCTGTGAATGTGTAAGTCTCAAGTATTCAATGAGACATTTGTGTGACTTCTTATGGTGGTGATGGATCAGATATTCAGATATACAAAGGTGATCTTGAATTTTCAACATAATATTGGTAAGCAGAAATATGTAGTTCCCGGTCACAAAAATATGTTTATTCCACCTTCAGCAGAAACATGTCACAAATTTTGGGAATTGAGAAATTTTTTATTTCTGGCATGTTGTATCTCAAATTTTACAACCTGTCTATAATTTTATACATATGTGTAACACTTTTTTCTTTACTGTGCAGCCATATAAAATTTAAACTGTAGCCATTTTTCAAACAGACTTGATTTGACTAAAAAAATAACCTAACCTGACAAATAAAACTTTTAATTTTTAGTTTTTGCTACTTTACAGAGATTGTTAACATCTCTATTTTTCAACAATGCATACTTTTCCAACTCAGCTTGGGCATCAGACCACTCAGAGACCAAATTGTGCATCTTCCTTGTTCAACAAAATAACTGATTTAGCATTAAATGTGTGCTTCCCTGGCTGTGTTCATTCTGGTTACTACCTCCCTGTCCAGTTAAAATTGATGGAGAGCACAGACTTATCAGCACCAAGGTCCTTTTTGGCTAGTCGAGGACTAGCCCTTAGAGAGATGATAAAAAAGCCCGCGAAAATCGGAAATTCAAAATACCGTAATGCAGATTTGCCTCAGAAAGCGCCTGTGGAGCCAGAAACTACCTCAAAACCATCCAGCGGCCGAGAAATGACCGAAAACGATCGTCCACGATCATATTTACGATCGATAGAGCTCTAAACAATCCTGTGCAACATTGCGCATGCATGCGCCCATAGCGAGTGGACCCAATGGGACTGTCGGTATCCCGCTAGCCGGTGTATGACGCTCAGGCAAGCGAGCGGGTCCAGTGGTGCTGTTAGCATCCCGTTGGGTTTACCTGGTGGGAACGCACCAGTGAGCTGGTCAATGAAGCATTCATAATACAGTATTGGGTGTCGTTTTAAAGCTCTTGAAAGATGAACACTATTATGCTATCTGTGCTGTTCTTTTCTGTGCACATGCCAGTTTAAAGTGCAGCCCATACAAATATAATAGATATTTGATTAGTCAGAATCAATTTGTTTACCCAAATTTAATTTTAAAATATGCACAATGCAAACCATGCTGATTACATCTGTAGACAGTGGTCTAATATATAGATCTAGCCCTTAACAGCTCTACTTAGAACTGTGCAGGATATGATTCTTTTTAAAAGACAAATATTAAAGTGTCTGATAAAGACTATAGTATACAGCTTGTGAATTTTATATAAATAATATGACTTAAGTAAGCTAATAAGGTAAAAATTCCATTATGTATTTATTTATTTTATTTTTTAGATAATACATTATTAGCATGATATTACTGCGAAAACTACATTTTAGGTACCTGTTAGGCCAAACTTTAAAAAATGTCTCTGAGGATGGGACAGCATGATATGCAGTCTATGCTACTATGGGAAGGTGCCAATGGACAACTGCTTGAAACAACAACAAGCACAAGATGACTAGGCCAAGCAAGTAGAAATCATAACATGAGATTTACCTTTTTTCCTTAAGATGTACTGAAAAGCCATTATCCTCTTTTTCTCATCCTCTTTGGCATGTTCTTCTTAAAGCATGTCTTGTTGTACACTGAACAGATGCACCAAGGCTGGTCTTTATATACCATTTACTAAGCAGTGACACATTCAGAGTTGACAGCTAGTGTCTAATGATTGCAATTACTCATTGAGCAGTGTCATAGAAAATATCAACTCAATTGGCTTGAGTTGGCAGGTTGTGTCTAATGATTGCAATTACTACGGAGATCAGTCAGAGTCAAAGGTAATATCAATTAATGGAATTGGCTTGAGTTGGCAGGTAGTGTCTAATGATTGCAATTATTCATTGATCTGTGTCAAAATAAAATATCAAGTTATTGCAATTGGAGAATTTCTTGAAAGTATAACTCAGTGCTTATAATTAATTGTAATTATTTTATGTTTTATATTGTAAATTACACCACAGTGTGAATGAGAGTAAATAATTAAAAATGTGGTCATTAATGTGATATCAAGTTGAGCAGATTAGAAAATAAATGTCAATTCAATTTCACTTACATCATAACTTACATGTCTTCTTTGATTTATTTTGTCTTCTATCAAGTAAAATGACTGTCCAATACAGCACAATTTATGCAATAAGTACTATATTATGATTGATCAAGACATAATTTTATTTTTTACCAATTTGACCATGTAGCTTTAATTTTACAACCTTACTTTCCCGTTGGATTGGAACTGTGTGGAAGTTTTGGGTTCCAATATTTTGATTTCCTGTTGTACCACATCACAACAAGAAGTTGTTTATGTGTAGGCCTGTAAACAAACATGCCTGAACTCATTGGTGTTACAGCCACAGTGCTGTTGTTAAGCAATTTCAAACACAAGCACATCACATTTATCAGACACAACTAATAAAAAAAATTAAAAAAACACTACAGGTCAACAAAAATGTGCAGTTGTAATTGAACACAGCTCAGTGCAACTGGTCTGCTTAGTGATAGTATATATGATAAGTAATGCACGATAGACTGCAGCATCACAATCTGTTGAGTTTCATTGAACAATATTAAAATAAGGAATTTCATTTCAGACACATTTCTGGATAAAAATTTGAGATCAGGGCAATTACTCCTCACTGACATTTTTTTGCAAAATTCACATTGTTCAAAACTATGATAACCATATCTGCAAGACAGATGTAATAGAGGCATATCGCTGTCCCGGTTAATCACTATTCTATAAATATAGGCCTAATACTGAATCGACTAGCCTTTGAATCCATGGATTCTTGTTCATTATATCTTCAGACACAGTTTCCTTTCACCCAATTGATATATTCTCTTTCAATAGGAGAAAGCCTACGGTTAGAGTATTGAGAGCTTAATTACTCTAGAATCTTGACTTGCATGGCTAACTGGTTAACGAAGAAAGATTCTCAACATACCAGTTTCATGCCTGAAATAGTTTCTGAACAAGAAATTGATTGACTTGTCTCCTCAAGTAGTACTGTTCCTGGTCATCTTTTGTCACATGTTGTCTGTGTAACTTATGCTTTTCTTTGGTTAACTGTTCATTGGTCAAACGTTAGTCGGTTCAATCAGATAAAGAGTGCTAAAAACAAAACAGTCACAAGATGCTGGAGAATTCAATGTCACTGAAGGCATGCACCACAGAATTAAGCAAGGGGTGTTGGAGAAAGAACTGTATTTGTTAAGAAGTCTCTGGGATTGGCGCAAAGTCACTTGGCAGAGGTAGATATTTCAGCGTAATCTTTCTCTCCTCTGAGAAACAGCTTACTCTATTTTCAGAGCTATGTGCAAACCCAATCTTTGAGGGTATGGACCAATATTCCTGATACAAATTTTGTACATTAAGATGTCAGGCACAGTCAATACATTGTTAATTATTTTGTTCAGTTATACTACAGTTAAAAATGATTAGATCATGTCTCATCTTCTTGTTTCTCTTCTTGAAAAATCCTCTATTTTCTCCATATAATATATCATTACTGCAAGATTAGCATAGGAAACAAATGGATATGATTAACAATCAATTTGAGAGTTACTTGTCCATCAGGGACATCCTTTTCCAGTATTGCATTTTGGTATTAATAGAGTCATTATTTATGCTATACTCTTTAAGTTAATTTCATGCCATTACTGGCATTACTGCTGTCTCACATGTGAATATAGAATTATTATGGTGATGTGAATGTTACTTGTTTTATAAGCTTGTCGAAGATCTTGTCAGTGAACCTCAAGACTTTTTAAGATAACTCCACACAGAGTACCATGCAGTTACATGAAACTAAATATTAATGTTATTGTCATATGTAAATCAAGTATCTCGCTGATCAAATTAATTTAGGTATAATCTTTGCACGGTATACAACAACTTGGTATAGTATGATTCAGTAATTAATAATATGAAATAGAACTGTCAAATGCATATATCTATTAAATGTTAACATAGATTGAGCAATTTTTGCAATTATTTAGGCTCTAACACTACACACAGTCTGCAACGCGAGTTTACGCTTGTATACCGACGGAGAAGAGCAAAAAAAACCAGTTTTTGTCCAATAACAAAAAAAGTATTGCACTTAGGCCTACAGTTACTATGAAACACTGATATAAAAGTGAGGATTCCGGTTAATTTGAGCCTATTCACAAGTCTCTAAGACCAATAGTTCTCGAGATATGATTTTTTTGGGTAATTTTCGACATTATTTCTTCGCGTCAACCTTCAAAGGCTCCGTCCATATGGGTTTTCGGCTTATATTGACAAACGGGGGCAACCGTGTTGCCCAACTAGGTCCAGGTCACACAAAAAATGCCACACAGCAACATTTTGGAATTATCACCCCCCCCTAGTTAAAAGTAGTGAATGTTCGAAAATAAACTGATTAAGCTCCCAAGTTTTCCAAATCTTCAGTTAGAAAAGGAGATTTGTGTCTTGTTCTGCAATTGCTACATGGCCACAATTTAGCTTTTGCATTAGAGCCCTCTTCAGATTGGCGGTCCACTGGAAAAATTTATTTTCAATTTGCAAACTGGCTTTGACACATCATTGACTGTTTTCCGTTGGTCTCCTAATCTTATTTGATAAAATTACCTTAAGTCAATTAATGTTTTTGTTTATTATCACCTATACTGTTGGATACTATTAGCGCTGAATCAACTGATTAACCGTAACTGACACAACAGAAACATTTTTAAGCCAGTGACATCACAGGACTGCTACGTGTTTTGAAACTTTGGACAGCTAATCTGCAAACAGCTATAAGAATTTTGTTTGCAGTGATAAAATAGCTGTCAAGAGATTAGCCTATATCTAGATTTCTGTGGCATCTCCTGTATGATGTGTCTCCTGATTGCTGCCATCAAAACACGCTAGGGAACTACGGTTGAACATTGATACTTTGTTCACCTTTGGTGAAACTGGTTTTACTTCAGCATAGAATTGCCTCTAATATTTCGTTCAGTCTCAGCTTTGTTTCTTTTTCTTTAAATCATTCGTTGAATTTCTAACACCCCATTCCTTGCTTTTCTTGGTAGCTTGTGGTTTGACAGCATCTTCTGGGTCAGCTGATTCACTCTCAATCATCTCTGATGACTGACTGTTAGCGGTGTCCGTCGGTAACTCTTCATCAAGTAGCGAGATGTTCCCTTTTCTTTGACAAAGTAGACGATGAAAAAAAAAAGGCGCAATTTATGCATGACGTGACGTCTCAGACCTGATGATGTCACCTTGATCATAACTAACACTAGGACTGATGGAGCTGCAGCCTATGCGTTAGTTAGCAACCAGATTATGGCCCTCCCCCCGCCCGCATGACATGAATTATGACAAATGAAGGATTCGTCACCATCCATTAAAGTGAAAAGTCTTTGGAGGTGCTTGTTTTGAATTTCACATTGTGACTTCTTTCACTCCTCCCTAGTATGTTAGTTGGAATGTTGGAATGTTATGTGATTTTGGAGCGGGCTCCCATGAGAAATTTATCACTTCGAAATACTGTTTGCATGCCATAAAATTATCAAAATAAGAAAGTTGTACAATGTCAACTATTGTTTGCGGCCATTTCGCAAATAACATCGAGATATGGGATTGGGAACATTGCAATGTTATTTGCGAAATGGCTGGGCTTCTGCAATCTCCAAATTGATTTTCATGGGCTTTTAATGTTCGGTTTATGTGGTTTTTCACAGGGATGGAAGACCCACAGAATTGGGCTAAAATCCCAAATTTGTACATTGGTAGTATTGGGCTTCTCTAGCGTCCAAAGGGAAAACCTAGTAAGTCACATTTTGGGCCAAATTGAGTTTAGGTCAAAATAGGACTTCTGAGACATGTTTCTATATATTTATTAAGTTTAGATTTTCACGAAGTGGCCCGTTACCCCAGAATGACACTGGCAAATCCTAGTAAGTCTATGTCTTACTGCAAGGACTGGAATTTAAAAGTCAATTTTCTTAGAATGTCTTAAATGTGACTTACAAGGTTTTCCTTTGCACGCTAGTTCTGGGAGGGTCAAGGAATTCTCAAGTGCACCACCTTGAGTTCGATTAAAGCTTAATGCAGACCTGGGCTAGTGACTACAAGGTCAATGAACCAACCTTGGGCAGCAACCTGAGCCGAAGCAAAAAAACAACGAAGTCCTTCTGCATTTTCATCTCGTCAAACATTAACATGACTTATTGTTGATTGTCTGCTACGTTCAGCTTCAGAATTTATTTCTTGAATGACCTGGAATAAATGTGTGGAACAAAAATTGAAAGTTCCACTTGACGCAATGTTTCTTAGAGATTTAGGATTTGGTAGTTCTTTACACAGTTTAAGGTAGGGCACCAAAGATATATTCTAAGGATAATTTTCTGCGGTGTGGCATGTTTTAAAAACAAGATGGACTCCTACTTTTGAAAAACGTCACTTTCAGTGCTTTTACCAATGCTGTTGTATTATTTGGATTATACCATTCGACGCCTCTGTCAGCCAATCATGAGCCAGTATTTCACTGCAATAAAACCCATATTCTTTGTTGTCCAGTTATCCTCCCATGGGAGAATATTAAGTGAAGCTGTGAAAAACCCACAGCAACAAATGACAAGTTTCAGTTTTGTCTTATGGTATAAGCCGGTTATTCACCACGGGATCGGCAATATGTGTTTATCACAGCTCGGGCTAACGCCCTCGCTGGATAAATCACATATTGCCTCTCCCTAGGTGAATAACCTATACTTACGTGATCATGAAGCCATCCAAGTTTATTATGATGGTTGTGTTTTTTAATTTGATGTTATGGGGTAAACATTCACTGCATTTTATGATCAGTTTGGCAGATTTTTGGTGTGTTGCAAAGAAAGTTTCAAAAACTGCCTATAATAAGTGTGAATCCCCAAAACCTGACTTTTGATCACAAAGCCCACTGATCTGACAGATTCGGACAAAATAGACAGGGTATTGGGTCCATGGAACATATTTGATTATATAGAGCGGCATCCTCCATGCTGTCGGGGGTGGTAAGACCTCCCCCTCCAGACAAGCCCCAGGTTTATATGTATTTGGGTCATATGTGATTCACAGGGTCGTGACCCAACAAAACTTGACACACTTTAAGTACATCTTTGAAATGTGGTTAACCACATTGCTGAGCTCAGTGAGCTGAAGTTGCTGCTGTGACAAAATTTAACAAGAAAGTTTATAAATTTATTTGATCAACTGTTTTGCTCTTTAGTAGACCCTACATTGAAAACAGACGCATCAAAACAGGAAAACCAAGGTACAGTCAGAGTGTCTGTAAGTGGTGGACAGTCGCATGCCAGAAGAAACTCATCAAGTCTTTCTCTTTCAGCATTGTTGTCTTGGGAAGGAAAATAATCAGAGTGTTCTGACTGAGAAAATATCGGCAAAGATTGAGCTTGCTCATAGGTGCCTTCATCAGATAAATCTTCCACGGGGCTCAGGTTCCTCTCTGATCTGTACAAGGAAAACATTTTTTATGTCTTAAGTGTATCAACAATTTGTATAATTAAGTAGGCGTATGCGATGGACATATATATCTAGATATCTATGTATCAGTGTATAAAATTCACAAGGATTCAGTTACAATAAATTGTACTTTTTAATAAGTAAATAAGTAAGTAAAATTTTATTTAAAGTCAGAGGTGATATGCTAACTAAGCTCAAGGTGAACCTCCCACACCCCAACCACACCTAGGCCTAGCACATTTTTTCAATGCTCGCCACATTTTTCCCCAAGTTTGTCTGTGTAGAGAACAACTTGACATCCGGGGAATTATAATCTGTGACCAGGTGTCTGTCAAGTCACATTTGTGAAATTTTTTGCACAGAACGCCATTTTCATACACAAAACTTGGAAAACAATTCCAATAGTGTTTAGTTTCTGGACTCTTCCCAACTGTTTCCTGACTAGGAGGTCTTTGACCCCTTTTCACCATTCAATCACATGTTTTAGATCAAAATCTTTTTTTTGATAGTACTTTATTTTCACATTTTAAATTCTTGCATCAGAGTTTCAGCAATTCTTGAGAACTTGTAGATCTTTCCACCGAATTTTTTTGACATGGTGTCTGCATTTCCATGTTTCTTGCCGGGTCTATACTCAATTTTGAAATCATTAGCAGATAATATTTCTATCCATTTAGCTATTCTGCCCTTTGGGTCTTTCATGCTGAAGAGCCAACGGATAGCCTGGTGGTCAGTTCTCAATGTGAACTTTCTGGCAATCAAATAATGTTTGAAATATTCAATGAAATACTTCACGGCCAAAAGTTCTTTGTCAGTCACACAGTAATTTTGCTCGGCTTTGTTCATGGTTCTACTTGCAAAAGCCACTGTTACAAGATGGTAGTCCCAGGGCAATCTGTTTTTCCCTGAGCACCTGCTTTCCGATAGCACTATGATGGAAGTATGTGACCAGTGGCCTAATTGCCTGTGTGGCAGGCTCAATAGTCGCATTTCCCTTCTGCGCTGCAAGATTTAATGTGTGTGCAATGCAAGGAAGGTGCAGGAAGTTTGGTACCTTCTCCTTCAGTATCCTGCAACCTGAGACAATGTAAGCTGCATTGTCTGTTGTTACGCAACAAAGTTTCTTCGTAAGATTCCACGCTGAAAGTGTGTCATGCATATCTTTAGCCAGGTTCTCACCGGTGTGATTCCCTTTCAGAATATGTGTATACAACACTTTGGCCTTCATGCAGGAGTCATGGATATAATGGACGATGAATGTTGTATAATTTTCAGTTCTGCGTGAGGTCCATGCATCCGTCGTTAAAGCTACAAATGATGCCTCATTCAATTCCTCTTTCAGCTGGTCTTTCACTCTAGCATACCATCCCGGAATGGTTTGTTCGCTTACTGTAGCAGCGCTAGGAAACCTGTACATGGGTTTTGCTTCATGGATAAGAGCACAAAGTGACTCACTCTCCACTGCTGAATATAGTCTCATATCATCAATTTCGTGGTAGACAAGTGCTTTGGTCACTCTATTTTGCTTGCTTGTTGGTAGTTTCGCTTGCCGGGCCAGCTCAAATGGATTAAGAACTTAGGGATGTTCTGCCGAGATTTTGCTGATACCTTCATCAGCAAAAGTAAAATAAAAAATGTTTAACCCGAATCCCAAATCTTTGATCTGTAATGTTGATTAAAAAATAGCCAATTACAGTTTTTAGGACTCTGAATATATCTGCCATTTTTTATCATATATTTATTATCATAAATCATACATTTTTAATATATATTATGCATTTTTAATTTTATCTATTATAAAAGTCTATCACATATTAATTATATTTTTACTAAACTAGTGTATATATCATGATGATGCTGAGTAAATATCCAGATCCGGATCTATTCGTATAAAAATAAATTATATATTTATATTTATATACAATTTATATTTATATACATTTAGAAATGCTGATGAATTTCAGTGGTATGTTTTCTTCTGAGGTATAATGCGAAATTCGAAGTATTCCCTCCTTTGGCACCAATAACGACTTTGCAGAGATTGCATTTAGGTCCTTCAGGTGTGGAGCTAAAATAGGCCCACACTTTGCTTGACTCGCTCTTCACTGGCATTGCAGTGCTCACTGACTTGGAACGTAGCAGCTGATGCGCTTCAGGAAGATGCTTTCGGCTTTGGGCTGTCAGGCGCATTGATTTCCTTTAATGCTAAATTCTGTCTCATTTTGGTTATGTGACGTCATCAGCAATTGTTTATGTCACAATCAAACAATGAGATTGTGATGTCATTACTGTGGTTGTTGAGGTGACGTCATCACAAAATTTTATAATCATAGGTGGAGCAGCTGTGTTCTGTGGGATTCAACTTTAATGCTAAAATACGTGCTTCGATGCATGGAGCTGAAGGGGTGACCCAATCTTTATAATTATCTTTCTGGAATTGTGCAAGTCTAAAATTAAACAGAGACATGCTGTAAATCTTATGTTTCAGAGATATACAAAAAAACATTCTTAAGGAGTCCAAATATGGTGCTCACTGATTTACCATTGGCGAAGTCTGAGGTGCCGGTTGCTAATACTACAATGTCATATTCATGTACAACATCCTCTTGCTCTTTTAAAAATCATAACCAATAATCTTACATTTTAATTACATGTCTCCTGGAACTGAAACATAATGACATCTGCTCGCAAATATTCAGTGTAGTTCAATCTAGTTCACAAGGTAATGAATGACCTTTGGCAGAAGTGAATTCTGTGATTTGATTGCCTTAGGAAACGATGGTATTGTGACATCACAGTGTCCTTGTTAGTCCAGTATGTCATCCGAATATTGATAATAGCTTGTTTACGCTACAGTGCTCCTATACACTAGGAGGAGCCACTGTCCTTAGACATCGTGTTTAATTAATTGCATATTGAGTTTAGAAATTAACCACATTACTGAATTAATGTTTAGCCGGCCACACAATATGTCTAACCCACAAGCGGAAGTACCAATCATTGATAGAAATAGTATATCAGGGCTTGTTAATCTATTTAATCAATCTATATACTAGCATATGACAAGTCCAAGACATTCCCTGGACGTGTGTGTTTTGACATATTTATCACAGATTCTATCACATTTGACAGTTGACTATGAAAAACATTTTCTCAAAATTCACAGTTATTGTTGGGCGTTGTTAGTTCTGTAAGTTGCAGATTCTTACATATTTTTATCTCATGACTAACTGCTAAAAGCACACATAGTAACAAACAATGTAAAACAGTTTGTGATCACTGCTATTGCTGTATTCTAATTGGAATTTGTCATGTGACTTTGGAATAGGCTCCCACTAGTTTTGTATTTCTTCAAAATATACAAATACTATAAAAGAAAAAATACCTTGCATGGCAGAAAATTATCAAAATAAGTGAGATGTACAAAGTCAAATATTGCATTTTCACAATATCTGTGTGTTATTTGCAAAATAGCTCTGCTCCTGCAATCTTCAAATTTGAATTGCATACGCTTGTATTGTCTATAGAGTATTATTGGTATTCATGCGCCTGGTCTAACTATTCGACAGCAAATTTGTAAAGGTTATTCACCACGGGAGAGGGAATATGTGATTTATCACCCGAGGCCTTAAGGCCGAGGTGTGATAAACACATATTCCTGATCCCATGGTGAATAACCGGCTTATACCATGAGACAAACACTCAAACAGTCAAACATGAGAGGATAACTTGACAACAAAGGATATGGGAATTATTCCCCTGAAATACTGTATTGGCTGACGGAGGTGTCGAATGGTATAAAAGTGACAATACATAATGTTTTACGACCAAGACAAAATGTTTATCCTTTCTATAATCTATACAATATGCCAAACCATTAGACAAAGAGTTTAACAAGCTATATACAATTATTATACGTTGTACTTAAAACTAGACAAAATGTGCTGCTGGCTACATGGTGTCTCTAACCAATTTTAAACGACATGTTGATTTTGTCCATAGCTCTGTTATTTATGTATGTAGAATCTAAACATTTATTTTTGTTATTTTTGTAGAATCTAAACATTTACTTAAAAATAGTGTTTAGAAAGTATTGAAGCGAGTTTGGAGTGAAGGCTTAGCTTTAACTGAATTTCACACCTATCTTTGTGCACCTGGTGCGATTGAAATAATTGTGAATATAACACAGGTCACAGTAGAAGATGGAACATGTGGCGATCAAGATTAGTCTTAAAAATAAAAAACATGTGAATGTTATACAATATATAGAAGTGGTATTGCTTTGAAAACTGACGGTATTAGGACATAGGTCCCTGGCGTCCTAAAATGGTCACAATGACTTTGCTGCATAATAATGCTCATAACACATTATAGATTGGTGTGGCCTATCTCTTCTTTTGCAAATTTTTGCAAAACAATACTTTTGTTCACCAGAACTCAACCCACAACTTGCCACAGTGATAGGTTGGCTTTGGAACCTATTTAAAATGAATATCTGACGAAAATAGGGCACCATACGTTTTGTGAGATTTAAACATAGGCTGCGCGGCAGCATACCCTCGGCTACTCAGCTATTCTCCAGGCAGTGGGGTACATTGAGGGTGGACCCCACTGGGTACTCTAATATCCTCATGAAAATGAAATTCCAGTTGAAAAACTTGCATTGAATGGCCAAGAACTGTGAGCAAAATACCATAAAAAGTTTCCTGTCTGATATTTTGTATTGAGGGGAATCAAAATCCACTTGCAATCAGCTTGCGTGATGGGTCCCCCCCCCCCAAGAAAAAAAAAAAAGAGGGGAAACAGTTAAAATATGGGCAAGGAGTTGGTAAGTTTGGCACAAGATCAAATGAACGGAAGATCAATGGCTAGCAATTAGCAAGACATTACTCTAGAAGTGGTATTATTTTTTATAATCTGGATAATGAAATTCAGGAAAGTATGCCTATTGGTGGCCTGTAGCAAAATCTGTTATTTTCGTGAAAGAGCAATTTGAGAAATAAAATTAAAAAATTAATTCAAGAAGATTGGCTTCCGTGACAATATTATATTAAAGGCGGTCTATTGTCGGAAAAAAGCTGTTGTTTTTTGCAGCAGATCTGCTGCATATATAGAAGTAAAACATTTTAGATGGACTTCAGGCGTTGTTTTACCCCCAGTGCCATGACACCAACGATTGAAGTGCTGCATTTACTGCTTTTCTAACACATACCAAAACGAGGCCAATCTGTCTCAAATATGTGACGTCACAGACTGGGTAAGCCATTTAATCTAAAAATAGGTCTTGACAAAGCCATCATTATGATGTCATTACTCTTTCAACAATCAATGTGGCTGGCTACCCAGTCAGTGACGTCATGAGCTGGGTAGCCAGTTTTCTGTCTTTTTTCAAATAGGAGTAGCATTACAGCTATAAAAGCCACTGTTTTATTGTTAACTAGTAAATTTGGTCGAAATCTATGATTGGAACCTGTTAACTAAGTAAGAATCGACATATTTGGAGTCCCGACCCTTGATTCTCAGAGTAGGACTTTAAGAATAATATTACCCAGCATGGATTACCCACAGTAATTTGTCCCCTCTTCCACTACCATTTTAGAAAGTTGGTTTTTTATCAAACTTATTTTTGTCTGAATGTAATATACAGTGGTGATAGACAGGAAAATAAAGCAATGCATTGCGCAATAGACAGTTAATGACTATTATAAGGACAGCTAGAAATGGACAATAATTGAGATAAAGACAGCCAGAAAACGATCAGGACATGTAGGGGACTGCTAAGATAGATAGATAGATAGATTGATTGATTTTTGATTGTTTGATCAATCCTATTATCAGTTATGCCATTAAAATGTTTCATAATTTCTGCAGAAAAGACAGAATGACAATTTCATGAAACTGCATTCAACTGAGACTATATAATAATTATATAGGCAGTTTAAGTTGTTAGAATTTACAAATTGACTGAAAAACGTTACCCATATTAGTGTCATCTGATAATATTTTCTAATATGGAATAACTCAATATATTTTCATGAATGTTAACTGCAATTCTGGCACTGGCCATTGGCTTAAATGCACTCCAAACACTGGCCATGAATTGTCTGTTGTGAGCAATGGGGCATTGCAATAAGGGTAGCTATTGTTTGAACAATATATTAGACATCTATCAGTTCAATAAAGTTCTGTCTGTAAATCTTAATCAAACAGTTTCATTGACTTCAGTTCTACATCATCTTGATCCTGAGTACATTTTAGAATTTAGCCAAGTAAATTATTGGATGTTGTAACAATTTCAGTTAAATTACAACATTTTACAAATTACCCTTGCAGACATTCTTAAAGGGGCTTCATTATTCCCCCTCCTCAGCTGCTTAACACCCAAACCAATTGGCTATTGTCTGCTGTACCCCAGATATGTTAATCACCTTATGCAATGATGTTATGTAACCTGACAAAAGAATGGAGGGTGGCATACTTCACACATCTCAGAAGTGTGCCACTGTGATGGGAGGGGGGGGAGGTCCAATGAAACACTGAAAATCAATGGTTACCAAGAGATTAAACTTAAAATGATATATCTACTAGTCTAAATGGAATTGGGATCATGAAATTCGGGCAAGTAGGCCTATGGCTGATTTTGTGCATTTTGTAAAAAGAATAATTTGAGAAAAAAAGAAGAATTCCAGTTGATGATTGGATTTGGTGTTATATTCATGTATAGGAATCTTGAATCATTGTAAAGCTTTAAAAATTGTACAGGATTAAAATTGGTTTTATAATGATATTGTAAATCAAGGTTTTTATTTAAGAATGAAGACTTAATGTTTTCACCAGAAATTAAGGTTTTTATTGTTTTGTGTGCCAACTTGGGACAAATCTATCTATCTATCTATATCTATCTATCTATCTATCTATCTATCTATCTATCTATCTATCTATCCATCTATATTTATGTCTATCTATATTTATGTCTATCTATCTATCTATCTATCTATCTATCTATCTATCTATCTATCTATCTATCTAGCTAGCTAGCTACCTATCTCTCTTCATTTCTTTCTTTCTTTCTTTTTATCAACTTATAGTTCGATCTTTCTTCTATCTTTTTTCCCAGTTACCTAACAGGTCATCTATAAAGCATGAAACTCTTCATTTATTGCTGATCTTTTTTCATACAGCAATTTTTGTTTTTTCTATGAAACCTTGAGTAGGAGTACCAATAAATAACTTGTAACAAAGAGATGTTTATGAGATGGTCAAGAGCCCTGATCTTTGTCATAGCTATATAAAATTATGCACATTTGTGAGCTGGCACCAGTGAATTACTTTACTGTTTCAAAGAATTATTGTGCCTGTTGCATTATCCCTGGCTTCTACTTTGCTGTTTTTTTCATTATTTAAATTGAAAATTGTAACTAAATGAAGAAATTACAACATCACTTTCCTTAAGTACACTTTAAGAAAATGTATTGAAAAGTATCATTTTTAGGGGAAAGTTGAAGATGTTATGTAACACCCAGACTCAGACAGAAGCCACTGCAATTGTGGGAGGAGCATTGCATAATCTGATATCATAAAGAGAAGTGTTGCTAGGATATTTTCCCAGAAAGCCCAGCTTTGTGAATCAAAGTGGAAAATTTAATTTTATGTTCAAAATATAAAAAGTAAGGTGGAATAAATGCAGTTTGAAGAGATTTTTAAGAACAAGACAACAAAATTTTGTTTGAAGGTTGAGCAGAGTGTGTTGTGTAACTGATTGCAGCCCCCTCTTGACTTTGGTCATGGGAGAGGATCAGCAGGGCAGACAATACCTCTGACACAATCTTATGTAATACTGTACCCCCTAACCAAAGGAGAAATCTGTTCCCTTCAAAATGCTAAAATATCATTGGGTTGAGTTTTGAAATTAATTAAAAGACACATTTATCCAATAATATCTTAAGATGTGAAATTACACAATGAAATATGCAAAACTAGGGTTCTGTAACATGCCAAGCAAATTATTTAATAACCCTGTATTCAGTGGCCTAATTTCTTAGCTAATCGGTCTGATTTGTTCATATTTACTTTTCATGCAAAAATCTAAATAAAAGGAGGCATCACTGAGGTTAGATTTAAGCCATAAAGTTATAATTGGGAGTTCAAGATTTCTTGTCAATATTTTTAAACAAGCAAATGCATGTTTCTTAATATGCTTACTGCTGTCAAGGTCCAAATTATATATTTACAATCGATAATATTTGATGAAGAGTGGTAGAAAAAGTAAATATTCGTTCATAGTATGTTAACTATAATATGCTGTAAATGTTAATAATCCAACCATTAACATCTTGGCATTTTAGATAGAGATGTCGGAAAATTTGCATAAATCCGTATTTTTTCTAGTTTTTTGCTTTTCCTACAAAATTTATAGAATCAACATTCCAACTGAGTTTAGATGTTTAATAATCTTTAATTTAGACACCTAACAGGAAAATTTCACAGATGTAAACGCAAAATAGACTGAATCACATAGTTTTGAAAAAAATAGTAATTTTACACATTTTTGTGAATTTTTGTCAGCCCCTTTTTTCTCAGAGCATTTAGACCCCACAAAGCCATATCTTGGTATTTAATGCACACTATTTGCAGATTTCAGTGACATAAGTATAGCGGTTTTGAGTTCTACTCTGGAAATAGAAAAAATTATATTTTTACAATTTTTCAATAATTGTGAGAAAAGTTATAATGTCATGTGGATTAGACCCCTAAAAGGGACAACTAGGGTACAAGATACAATAATTTACAAAAAATGAAAACTATACAAGCCATAGTTTTAGCACACTGCCCAATACACAAAAATATATTTTTTCACATTTTTCGATAATTGTGAGAAAAGTATTAATGCCATGTGGATTAGACCCCTAAAAGGCACACCTAGAATAAAAGATACAATAATGTACCAAAAATGAAAAATATACATGTCATAGTTTTGGAGTACTGCCCAATACACAAGTGGGACGCCCGTTATCCGGACGCCCGCCCGCCCGTCCGCCCGCCCGCCCGCCGGACGGACAAATTTTCCCAAAGTAACTACAATACCCGTCGGCAATGTATACATTGCCGAGGGTAAAAAGAAACAAGTCGAAGTTGAGAAGGTGGTATCTGTATATATTTTGGAACTGCGAATGAATAATGACCTATTTATTTAAGTTATGTAATATTTAAAGTTTTTGTGCATGTTTCTCTAGGGATTTTCTGCTAGATCCTCTTTAATTTTTTTTCGTTGTACAGACTGGTACCTCCTTGTGCTATAGCAATTCAAAATCAATACAATTACTTGTGTGAGAATGTGAATTTGACACCTCGTTATGAAATTTAATTGCTCTCAAGTTACAGCAGTGACATATTTCGAAACATTTATGGAAACATTCATGTAATGATTTTGAGCCAACAGAATCATTCAACAGCCTGGCCACTTGCAGAGATCCTTCTCTAGGGGTAAGTTCTGGTCTTCTTTGTTATTAATCTCTGTTGTCACATTTTAAGTCGCCCACATGTAAGAATTTCACTGTTTTCTCTCTTTTTCTTTGCAATGTCATCTATTCACAAATCAAATTTAACAGGTTTCCAATTGTATTTGTGATGTTTCACAGTTAAGTGAACATTCGCCATTGAGTTTACATCCAGCATATATATATTGCAATTTAAGGATGACAACTTTCTTTTCGTATCGAAGTCTCAACCTATAAAAAAAACTTATATATAAGTATTCTTAACAGTACATCGATTCTACAAGATAAGGAATTTCGCTGGCGATATTTTTTGCGTGTGAAACGTCATCAAAGATTGTGTACATCATTTTCAATGCAAAACTTGCCATAAAAACCTTAATAAACGTCCGATTTTCAAAATTTAAAAACCTGCGTATATCAAATAAACTCCCCCGCATTCAATGCACTCATTCATTTTGCTCTATTTGCAATATTAAGCTCGCAAAATGCGTTTCGGCGCATAACGGTGTGAGGATGCAAAATTTCTAAAACCAGTGAGAACAACAAACTTTCTTCTTTTATTTGCAAATCCAGGATTATTTTTGAAGGGGAAATATTTGCTAATTTCTTTCTTGAAAGAAATGGAGTTTACTTTTTTAGGTTGCAGAAATAACTGAATTTTACTTTTATTTCACAAATCCTTATAGCTGTGTCAGAATTTCATAAAACAAAGGTAGGGGCCTTGGAATTTTTTCTGTGGCCAACTATTCATAGAAATGCCTACTTTGATAATCAAAACTTTTTCTTACATGCCTTATGCCCTCAGGTTCATGGTAAGATCGATACAGTACCTCTTTTTAAGGGTACTTTTCTTGTTTATAGTTCTAACATGCATGCATTTTTGACAGTCAGTTAGATTCCTACTGTTTCGGGACACTTGCAGCTGACAGGCCTACATATTTCAGCAGACGTTACTGACAAGCATTTTGTGGGAGGTATTTTGGAAACATGACATATACAATGTACATACATAATTATTTTCAAGAGTCAGCCAGATATCTTCTTTTTTTTTCAAAGGATGTCTATGTTTCCTTAAAAGTAATCGCTTTTTTTTTGGTTTGACAACTGTACACGACATATTAATTGCTAACTCTGTGACAATGTGTTTCATCATTTTATTACCATCTGTTTCTTTTTTGTTTCTTTTTGTCAATTTTTAATGTAAATTTTGTGATGACAGGGTCTTCTGTGGAATGAATTAACAGATCTGTATGAATGTTATAAATGAATTAAGAAATGGCGCAAAATTATCAGCTTTATTCGGTGTTGTGATGAGTCATTTCGTGACTTTTATCATTTAATTACTCATGGTGACAGGTTCCTCTGTATATTCTTCAGTGACAGGTTCCTCTGTAAATTCTTCAGTGACAGGTTCCTCTGTAAATTCTTCAGTGACAGGTTCCTCTGTATATTCTTCAGTGACAGGTTCCTCTGTATATTCTTCAGTGCCTGCCTCTGTATATTCTTCTGTGACTTCCTCTGTATATTCTTCCGTCACAGTTTCCTCTGTATATTCTGCAGTGACAGGTTCCTCGGTATATTCTTCCGTCACAGCTTCCTCTGTATATTCTTCCGTCACAGCTTCCTCTGTATATTCTGCAGTGACAGGTTTCTCTGTATATTCTGCAGTGACAGGTTCCTCTGTATAGTCTTCAGTGAATGCTTCAGCGCTGTCCATAAATTCTTCCACAATTACAACACTCTCTTCTTCATCAGTTTGTGCCATTCCTATAAAATAAAAAAATACTTATTAACTTATATGGTCAGTGATTGGAATATACGCTGGTTCAGACTTTTTGTCTGTAGGAGCGTGTTTAGCCTTTAATCAGGAACAGAAATCGATCTTCAGCTAGAGAAGCTTTGGCCATTCATGCAACTCTTTTTAAAAGCACTCACTTTGGTATTGAGTAGGAACACCATTAAATTGCTTCAATATATCATCCATGGAAGTTTCGCCACAATACCATGTGAATTACATGTGATGGTTGGATGTGTTTTTGACTATAAATTTCTTTGGGTTCTAAATCAGACATTTTAATTATGTAATGTGTAGCTAAACAGCTAGACCCATGTAAGAGTCAGTCGAATAAATAAATTTTAAAAAAGTCAGTTGGATTTTTTTTTCAACTCAGTCAGTCACATGACAATCACCTAGTCACTATTGTAATACTTGATTTGGAATAGTGGATGGGAGAATCAGATATATCCAAAAATATAATTTTTGCTTTTTAAAATTAATTTCAAATTAATTATATACAATTTAGATCTTGAAAAGAATGTCCTATTCTTTGTGAGGATTACCATACTTAGCACTTTTTTTTTTAAGGTTTAAAGTTTTTTTTAAAATTGAAATTAGTCTGATGATTAACTTGTCGTGAGTTGGAATTCTGTCATCTGGCTGGACTAACAAACTGACATGCTGCTGAACTTTAGCGACTTCGGGCAGAGGTTTCCATGAAGAATCAATTTCAGCAAATATCACAGATACGAGTATGCAACTGCGCACACAATTTTGTTACTTCAAAAGCATGATTGCATAAAACTGAAAACTGCCTCCAACATCCTAGAAACTTGTGAAGATTTATCAACTGAATTTGTAATATCATTCTCTCGATTTTTTCAACTACTCTCTTTTGATACTTACTCGTTAATAATTTTACAGTAAAGTTAGCAAAATTGTAGGGACAAAATAAAAAGTAACAAAAACTTACCAAGTCTATAACTGCTGGTGACTGTGATGGACAGGAGACTGAAGAAAATGAGACCTTGGATTTTGAAGAACTCCATATTTTGAAATTTGCAAGTTTTTGTCTTGAACTAAGTGAAATCAGAATGATGATGTTTGGATTGAAAGCCACTTGTCCATTTATACGATCTTGCTTTTTATCTCCCTCACGATTCAGCAGTGTGGAAATTTCTAAGATATGCAATCTGTACATGCATTTCCATTGTGGCGAAGTTTAACAAGATAAAAAAGATAAAGAAAACTTTATTCAAAGTCGGAATTGCAATTACAAAAAAGAAACACAAGCAGAAAACAGCTTTTTACCGACAAGTAATATATTCAGTATGCACAAGGATAAATTTTTCAAAACATTAAAAATTGGGTAAAAGCATGCAAATGTTAAAACTTGTAAATTATCGAGAGGCATATAAGAAGCATCTGACGCATGATCCACATCTGCATTTATATTTATAATTCCGAAGAGTAGTCTTTAAGCACCCAAGTTTATCACAGTCTTTTATGGCTTTGGGTATTCTGTTCCAACATATAGCACCATTTACTCTCAGAGAATTAAAACCAAACTTGACTGTTTCATAGTTTGGAACCGCTAACTCGTTTGTATCTCTCAAGTTGTGATTTAATCTTTTTCTAACAAACATATTATCCTGAAGAGGTGGGGACAATCCATTGAAAACTTTATACACCATTTCAATCAAAACATCGTCCCTCTCTTCACATAAAATTTTATAATTTGACCTTTTTAGCAACTCATGATACGGACTCACAAAATCATTATACACTGTCCGAATTGCTCTTTCATACATCTTTAATGAAAGACAACAGTACATGTATTCTGTGTTCAGAAATACCTTGGTCTCAATTTTTGGAGTGGCAGATTTTTCCAACCCCACAATCTGCTATATGCACCTGAGTAATTAGTCTTAGTTTGGTCCTGGGTAAAACCAGGATAACAAAAAAGTGACAACTGGTCGACAATAAGCAATGCTTCGTGATACAATGGAAACAAAAAACTGTTACTTATATTAAAACAAGACGCCTATTGACTGATTTGGCCTCATGACAAAAACGGATATAGCTACAGGCTCTCTAAGAAATGAGCACTTTTTATTTTTATTTTTTAAAATCCAGGAATCCTCTACTGGACGATGCGACAGTTACTTAATCTGCAAGAGTATAGTGATTGCTTTATATCTATAGGCCTACAGCTTTTTCACGTTACAGTCAAGCATATTTCTTGAGGTGGCTCGCTACTCGTGCCAAGTGGTAGTGAGCGCACATTCACGCGCAGCCAGACAGGCCCTATCTATCGTAACGTCACCGCTGTGCTGACACTGCTTCAAGATCTTTTTTTAAGTTTGAGAATTTCATGCGTCGGCCGCTTCTTTTGCAATTTGTGCCACTTCCATTGGGGTTAGAGACTTCTCGTTTGGAGCATTAGATGCACCATGAAGAGTACTACATTCAGCCGGATATTCAACTTGATACTGAAAACAAAATATTTTACAGGCGATTTTTGGCAAGCAGGTCTAATTCTCAAAAATGACTTTGTGATATAAATAAATGTTTATATCTATTTGAAGTGCGGTAGGAAGGCTTGTCTATATCATCATGTTGTTACCAACTACTTTTGGAAATAAATAAAAAAGAAATGAAAAATCCCATTTCGTCAATTTTTTTTAGCGCCATGGTTTATAAAGAAAGTTAAAATTGTCAAAATCGAAACTTATATTCCTAGCCCCTTGGAAAGTGCTTTAAACTAAAAATATCTCTTTGAAATTGTTATCACATTTTCCATGAAAGTGTCTTCTTTAATTTCATGCTTCATTGCATAATATGGGATGCATGACCACTGAATGGCAGAACAAACTTCACAATAGGAAAAATAAGAAAAAAATTTAGTTTTTCAGGTTTGCGTGGACTGACTTTCAGGTACATAACCCCAAATATATATTTTTTAAAGGCTGGTAGCAACCACTTTTGTTTACACATCTTCGGACATCTCCTCTTCCACGAGATGTCAGGAAATGAAGCAAGAAATTTGAAACGCAACAGGAATTTTGCTAACATTGCATGAATTATTATTCAAGGAATGAAATTCCTAATATTTGAACTAGAATTCAAAAGGAAATAGCCAAGGGACAGGGGGACATGATACCCATTTTGAGCTGAGGGACAGGGAATTCATAAGTACAGTGTAGGTACAGTAGCATTTTAACTATTAGTAAAATGACCAAGGGACAGGCAATTCAAATTTAATTAGATGGCCGAGGGAAAGAGCCATAATGTTTGCAGGAGTTCAGCAGGTTTCCGGAATTGTACAATTTTTATAAAACATTATATTATTTTTTTGTCTCTATTTTAGTCCTTTTTTGTCAAGAAATCACACAATAAATATAGAAATAGCCTAATCTTTGTTGCATCATAATGTTATTTTTTAAATGATAAGATCTTCGCTTTATCTTTAAAAATTTCCCTTTATCAATACAACAACTGTTAGATAAGACATGCATAGAGATATTGCATTAAAATACTCTGGATCACACATTTTAGGATAGGTCATTACATAAATGCAGGATTTCCTAAATTTAAACTGTTGTCCCTTCTAATGCCCCATTCTCACGGCGAGAACCGGAGAACTTTTTATCCCTGAGGGATAACTTGAGATGAATTCAATGAAAAAGTCTCTTAACAAGAATCCACAATGACATAATGCTTAATTTGAGCAAAGGAGAGGTGACAATGCTGGTATTGCTGGACCTGTCGGCTGCATTTGACACAATTGATCATGACATTTTGTTAGACAGGCTGCAAAAGCGATATGGTGTGCACAGCTCAGCCCTAAAATGGTTCAAGTCATATATTTCTGAACGATCACAGTCCGTCGTGATAAATGATACTACATCAAGCAAACTTCCACTCAAGTTTGGGATGCCACAAGGCTCAAAACTTGGTCCAATTTTGTTCAACTCATACATTGCTCCGATAAGTGAGGTTGCACAAAGAAACCAAGTGAACGATCAAAAGTATGCGGATGATGAACAACTTATTCTTTCTTTCAAGCCAACCTTCCTGAATCAAGAGCAAGCTGTATGGAAAATGGAAAAATGTATTGCAGAAATCAGGGACTTCTTGCACAATAACAAGTTGTGCAATAATGGTGACAAAACTGAACTTCTTCTGATTGGTGCTCCTGGCCAGTTGAAGAAACTGCAATTGTCATCAATCAATGTTGACAATGTTGAAATCAAAACTGCTGATCATGTCAGAAATCTGGGTGTGCTTTTTGACAAAAATATGACAATGGAAAGACAGATCAACAAGATGTGTCGTAATGCTTTCTTCAACTTGAGAAACATTTCGAAACTTAGAAAGAACCTAGACAAAGAGACTGTTAAAACAGCTGTGAATGCTCTTGTCACCCCTCATCTAGACTACGGAAATGGACTCTTGTATGGCACAACCAGCTGTTTGTTGAATAAGCTTCAAGTTGCCCAAAACTCAGCTGTTCGATTGATTGAGAGATTGAAAAAACATGACAGTGTAAGTCATAGTAGAAAGCAACTGCATTGGTTACCGATTCCAGCAAGGATCCAGTTCAAACTGCTGATGATGACATGGAAGGCAATAAATTTTCAAGCTCCACTGTACATTCAAGAACTTATTCAAGCCAAACCCCAACCAAACCACAATCTGAGAAGCAACCATGCATAGACACCTGTTAGCAGAACCTATCCCGTGCCATAAAAATAAGTTTGAAGACAGAGCTTTCTCATATGCAGCCCCAAAACTCTGGAATAGTTTGCCTGAAAAATTGAGAACAATAAACACTTTGGAAAACTTTAAGAAGAACCTTAAAACTCACTTGTTTAAACAATTCTACCCCTGAGCTCATTTGAGCAGCGCTAATGAGCAGTTTACTGGAATTAGCGCTATATTAAGTTAATATTATTATTATTATTATTATTATTAAGTTTGGCTAACCCGGCGATAGACAATGTTTATATAACGTTTATATAAAATTAAAAAAATTTATATATCATGGCGGAATAAGATGTTAAATTGGTGGGATAAGATCGTAAATCGGCGGGATAAGATTGCAAATCGGCGGGGACAAGATCATATAACTCCGGAAAGATCTAAATACCTGTGGGACAAGATCTAAAAGCCAAAAATCGTCGGTGGGATGTCAAAAATTCGTCGGTGGGTTGTCTGATGGCCCACAGGGGTAGTAAAAATATCCCACAGGGATAGGGGATGTCCTTTTATCCCGTTGGATATGTTTTTTACTCATTCTCACGGAAAAAAATGCCCGCCGGACATCCAAAAAAAGAGAAAAATGTGGCCTCTATCCCGGCCACTTGGAAAAAAAGTTTCAACACGTTGAATCTTTTTTGACTTTCACGGAGTTTTCTCCATTTCTAGGAACCCTATAGGATACAAAAAGTACCTCTGTGGGATGTGAAAAATCGTCGGCGGGATGTCACAAAATCACCCAAATTCCCAGAAATACCATCCCGCCGACCCCAAAAGTACTCCGTAACTTGCCGTGAGACTTTAGCACTAGAGACCAAACACCAGTTGCTGAATGAGTTTGGCCAACCAAATAATAACGGTATTTTAGAGCCATATTACAATTTAAAAAAAGCCAATTGGTTCAAATGAATGAAATAATGTCTCATTGGTATTTCAATGAGGTCACAGCAATGAAGTCTCTTCGCAGGTTAATCAGACACATGTGTGTGAAAACATAATGATTATGTTTATCTTCACTCTAAATCTGCAACGTTTAGTTTATTAACGTATTTAGAACAAATGTGGATGACCTTTTTTAAACATATTTTAGCATTTAGCTTTGTACCCAGTGTGCGCACGACGTAAACCCCGACGTTGCTAATTGGTGGAGGGCTGGTCTGTTGGTCACGTAGATATGTATGGTAGAGATTATGTCGCCCCAACGTGAAGACGTCGGGGTTTTTTTGCAATATTGCCACATCGTCGTCGCAAGCTAACGTGGAACTCCTGACATTGCCTCACAATGTTGTAATGTCATATCTTTGACGTTGCTTCACAACGTTGTGACAACATAATTTCAACCATACAATTCTACGTCATTCGATGAAAAGTGTGATGTTGTTGCAACGTTGTTGCAACGTCGATGTGCCCATGGGGTATGAGCTATGCATATAGTCTAGCTTCTTAAATTATACATGTATGTTGTCTGAAATCGAAACAAGGAAAAGGAATCAAATGTTTTAAAAGCTGGTAACATTTATTTGTTTAGCTAACTTTACATCAACTATAGACACTCCAGGACATTTAGATTGTTAACAAATAAATGTCTAGTTGTTAAATGATCAAATGTGTAAGTTCTAGACAAAAGTTCCACAAATGAAACGTGTACAGCAATGACTTTTTTAAACAAATAGAAAGAAGCATTTACAAAATTCAATTGTATAGCTTCTAAACATGATGTTGATCAAAGTAAACATTGAAAGGTTTCAAAGTTAAACAATTTTGGAGGTATATGCATTATACAAGTTTATGTCATATTTAAACATTTGAAATACATATACCGTAATTTTATAGTGAATTATAAACTTACTAGCAGTTCACCCGTTAGGGTTTCTTGCTTTTCAAAAAATGCACCGAGTTCCAGGTTCTTCCCAGGTTAGAGTAAAGGAAGCCAGCTCCTATTTGTAGCTTCCAGGCAGCTTTCAGTTAGATGAAGTAATGGAGATTGTTTGGAACTACTACAGCGTGGTGTACCGCACTAAAAACACTGAGGGACTGGAGTTGTTGGAAAAGGTGATTTTCTAAATGCATGACGCAATTTATAGTCAGGGAGTCACAGAGGGGAGGTGTGACATAGGGTATGATTACAGTTTCATATTATGATGGATGGCGCACCCCAGAACAAGAATCAGGCGGGTGCCCCTCTGGCACCCTTGGGCATTCCATTCTGGTGGCCATTTTCCAAAATGGCCGCCAAAACCCTATTTTTGGCCATATATCCTCATATAATTGTCATAGGACCATGATTTTTGGGTCTAAACCTAGGTTTTTTGGTATAAGGAATTCAATGAAAGTGGTTTTGATTATGTCAGTTCAATATTCTGGCAGCCATTTTTGGAAAATGGCCGCCAAAACCATATTTTTGGCCACATCTCCTGATATAATTGTCATAGGACCTTGATATTTGGGTCTAAACCTAGGTTTCCTGGAATGGGGAATTCAATGAAAGTTTTATAGATGACATCAATGCAATAGTTTGTCCTTTAACCCTCTCCTTAATTCAAGATGGCTGCCATCAAAACTCAAATGTGGCATTACTTCTTGTGACATTCTCCGCTATCTAGTCAAATTCGGTCACTTTCGTTTCTTTTAGTTGACCAGCAAATATATCATTCTTTACTGTTAGAGGCATTTCTTGTTAATTGAAGGTACCTATGCTTATTAGAAGGTTTTTTAAACACAAATCCAATATTAACAGTAGTATAAATGTCCGATGGGGTTTCTACAGCGGGCCATTTTAAAGGGCCATTTTAAATTGAAGTTGACAGCAGAAAAACAATTCCTAAAAATTACTAGTTTAGTTCAGTTTAGTTATCTCAAGAAATATCAACAAATAATTAAGGTGCTAAATGAAGGCTAACATCAAGAGCTTGATGTCAGCTTTTATTTAGCTTCTTGGTTTCCTTTTAACTACAACTTGTCAACCCTCCAAAAACTAAATTAATGTTGCCGTCACCATCGAAAATGTCCTTGAAAACTCAAAATCCTGCCATGTATTTTCAGTTCCACTTATTCTTATCACTAGATAACCCACTTCTAACCAATCAAAATGGGCGTGGATGGACAGCCCTTAATGTCAGCTTTCATTTGGCATCTTGGTTTCCTTGTTTCTGCAACCGTTAGTCTTCCAAACGCTAAATGAATGTTGCTGTCATTATTGAAAATATCCTCAGAAACACGAAGTTTTCCCATGTATTTTTAATTTCACCTGTCCTTATCACCAAAAAATCATTCCTAACCAACCAATATGGATGTGGTTGGATAGACCTTGATATCGACTTTCATTTTTCACCTTGGTTTCCTTGTTACTACAACTGTTAATCTTCCAAAAGCTAAATGAATGTTGCTGTCATTATTGAAAATATCCTCGGAAACGCGAAATCCTCCCATGTATTTTTAATTCCACATAGATCCTTATCATTAGATAAATCATTCCTCTCCAACCAAAATTGATGTGGTTGGATAGCCCTTTATGCCAGCTTTCATTTGACACCTTCGTTTCCTTGTTACTATAACTGTCAATCCTGCAAGAGCTAAATAAATGTTGCTGTCAATGTCAAAAATCTCCTCGGAAACACAAAATCCTCTCCTGTACTTACAATTTCACCTATCTGTATTACCAAATAAATCATTCCTAACCATTATAAATGGACGTGGATGGATAGCCCTTGATATCAGCTTTCATTTGGCACCTTGGTTTTCTTGTTACTACAACTTTCAACCCTCAAAAAGAAAATTAAATGTTGCTATCAGTGGCAAAAATCCCCTCGGAAACACAAAAGCCTCCCATGTAATACAATATGCACCCCATTTATATAGCTCTTGGAAGATTGACAGTTGTAACAGCAAGAGAAACCAAGGTGCCAAGTGAAAGCTGCCATTAAGGGCAATCCATCCACATCAATTCTGATTGGTTAGGAGTGAGTTATCTAGTGATAAGGACAGGTCGAACTGAAAGTACGTGGGAGAATTTTGCGTTTCCGAGGATATTTTTGATAATGACAGCAACATTTATTTTGCTTTTGGAGGATTGACAGTGGTCATAACAAGGAAAACTGGGTGCCAAATGAAGGCTGACCCCAAGGGTTATCTCTCTACATCCATTTTGGTGCGTTAAGAATGATTTATCTAGTGATAAGGATGGGTGGAATTAAAAATACACGGGAGGATTTCGTGTTTCTGAGGATATTTTCAATAAGGACAGGAAAATTCACTAGCTTTAGGAAGATTAACTGTGGCAGTAACAAGGAAACCAAGGTGCCAAATAAAAGCTTATATCAAAGGCCATCCAACCATATCCATTTTGTTTGCTTAGGAATGATTTATTTGGTGATATGGATAAGTGGAATTGAAAATATAGGGGAGAATTTTGTGTTTCCGAGGAGATTTTCGACATTGACAGCAACATTTATTTAGCTCTTGCAAGATTGACAGTTGAAGTAACAAGGAAACGAAGGTGTCAAATGAAAGCTGACATCAAGAACTATTCAACCACATCCATTTTGATTGGTTAGGAATAATTTATATAGTGATAACGGTAGATGGATATAAAAAATACATTGCAGAATTTTGTATTTCTGAGGATATTTTTCAGTAATGACAGCAACATTAATTTAGCGTTTGGAAGATTAACACTTGTAGTAGTAAGGAAACGAAGGTGCCAAATAAAAGCTGATATCAAGGGATATCCATCCATATCCATTTTGAATAGCTAAGAATGATTTATTCAGTGATACGGATAGGTGAAATTGTAAATACAGGAGAGGATTTTGTGTTTCCGAGGAGATTTTTGACATTGACAGCAACATTTATGTATCTCTTGCACGATTGACAGTTCTAGTAACAAGGAAACGAAGGTGTCAAATGAAAGCTCACATAAAGGGCTATCCAACCACATCAATTTTGTTTGGTTAGAAATAATTTATCAGTGATTAGGATAAGTGGATCTGAAAATACATGGTAGGATTTTGAGTTTGCAAGGATATTTTCAATAGTGACGGCAACATTACTTTAACTTTGGAGGGTTGACAAGTTGTAGTGAAAAGGAAACCAAGAAGTTAAATAAAAACTGACATCTAGCTCTTGGTGTCAGCCTTCATTTAGAACCTTAATTATTTGTTAATAACCTTAATTATTTGTTAATATTTCTTGAGATAACTAAACTGAACTAAGCTGGTAATTTCTAGGAATTGTTTTTCTGCTGTCAACTTCAATTTAAAATGGCCCGCTGTAGAAACCCCATCGGACATTTATACTACTGTTAATATTGGATTTTTGTTTAAAAAACCTTCTAATAGGCATAGGTACCTTCAATTAATAAGAAATGCCTCTAACAGTAAAGAATGATATATTGGCTGGTCAACTAAAAGAAACGAAAGTGACCGAATTTGACTAGATAGCGGAGAATGTTACAAGAAGTAATGCCACGTTTGAGTTTTGATGGCAGCCATCTTGCATTAAGGATAGGGTTAAAGGACAAACTATTGCATTGATGTCTTCAAAACAACTTTCATTGAATTCCCCATTCCAGGAAACCTAGGTTTAGACCCAAATATCAAGGTCCTATGTCAATTATATCAGGAGATGTGGCCAAAAATATGGTTTTGGCGGCCATTTTCCAAAATGGCTGCCAGAACATTGAACTGGCATAATCAAAACCGCTTTCATTGAATTCCTTATACCAGAAAACCTAGGTTTAGACCCAAAAATCATGGTCCTATGACAATTATATGAGGATATATGGCCAAAAATAGGGTTTTGGCGGCCATTTTGGAAAATGGCCGCCTGAACGGAATGCCCAAGGGTGCCGGAGCGGCACCCGCCTGATTCTTAATCTGGGGCACCCCATGCACCATTCTATGCAAAAAAACTGTAATCATACCCTATGTCACACCTTATGTACAGGATCAATAGGGCTGACTCCCTGACTATTAATTTCTGGGAACTGGGTAGTTATATTGGACATAGAAGTTCAATCAGTATGGGAAAAGATGCGGAATTTAGTGGCCTGCAATATGACATACATTACTGGCCTTGATGTGGCAGAGAAATATATAGCTGCCAGATTTGTATGTTGGAAATGTGTTTTTCGTCAAACTTGCAATATGAATATCTGGTAACTGGGTAGGGGAGGCGGGGGTCAGAAGTCACAAAATTTGGAATAAGCCCCAGAACAGAGCAGGTGTTTGTCAGATCTGAATGACCTTTGGCACAATTATGCAGTATTTAGTTGACTATGTTTTTTATCACATGATAGCTGCTGTGTTGTAAATAGGCTCTAGTCAGTTCACAATTATTTAAGGCAAAGTCCGGTGTGACTTTTTACCCCATGCCAGGGTCAAGAAGTCACAACCGCGGGGTAACAAGTCACATGCAATTGTTGTGAACATACAGCACTATATGAGGTAATATGCAGACCTAGACTTGATAGTCATCCTTGTGCATGAAATTTATAGTGAGCCTTCCAAAGCTATCTGCATGCAATGACAATGCACCATCAGCTAAGCCTGCGTCAGAAATTTGTACAAAGTTTGCGAAATGAAAAATTGCTGCAATACTCTCTCAGATGTATTATTGATGATGGATGATAAGATTGTAAGCTAAAAGCCTCTAGTGTGGAATATTTAATGAGCGCAGCTCATGGCTGCGGAAGGCAGCCATGAGCGAAGCTCACTTAGCACAAGGACAGCTCATTCTGTGTGGTGCTCCTGTCTACAGTGACTGCCTGAACAGGAAGTGCCTGTAGTTGCCATAAAAGTGGCGCTAGTAGTTTAGTCAGAGTTTACTTTGGTAAATAATTAAAATATCTTCCAAAATAACTTTAAAATTTCAGTCTTGTCATATAACAACCTCCAATGACATATTTAAGGGATTTAAATCAACATGTGTATTAACATTGGAAATAATTGTTTCCATACCCCTGATTGTGAGAAGTGACTGAAAATTAAAAGTCAACACAAAAGTTAATGACTTAAATGGCTCACCAAGTTATGCCCCAGTCTCACGGCACGTTACGGAGAACTTTTTTGCCACTGAGGGGTAGCTTGAGTTGAATTCTAGGAAAAAAATGACTATCCCGGCGACATACAATGTTTATAAAACCATTACATAATTAATTAAAAGCATATCACGGCGGGGTTCTTTTTGTTCACTGCGGGGAAGAAAAGTTGTACGCCGTCCCCAAAAGTTCGCCGGGGAAAAGGAATTTCCTCCTCCTGAGGGATACTTTTATATCGCCCCGAGATATAAAAAGTACCCCTCAGGGAACCTATAACTGCCCCTCAGTGAACCTATTTCACCGCGGCGGGATGTCAAATACTGCCGGCGAGGCTTCAAATGTTCCCCCAGGGGCAGGAAAGGTCCCCGCGGGGGCAGGAAAGGTCCCCGCGGGGCAGGAGAGGTCCCCTCAGGGGCAGGGGATGTCCTAATATCCCGCCGGAGATGTTTTTGAGGCGTTCTCACTGAAAAAATCCACGCCGGACATCCAAAAATCAAGGAAATTTTGGGCTCTGTTCCGCCGTCATGAAAAAAAAGTTTGTACCTGTTGAATCTTTTTTGACATCCACGGCGCAGTTTTTCCATTTCTAGGAACCGCTGAGGTGAACAAAAACTTCCCCTGGGGGGATGTGAAAAGTCGACAGCGGATCACCCAAATTCATCCAAATTACCAGGAAATACTTCGACGCCGATTTAAATAGTTCTCCGGGAGCCGCTGTGAGAATGTAGCATAAGAAATCATAACAACACTTAAGGTTACATAATCTTCATTAACTATCAACAAATTATGTAACAGTCTAATAGTAAATAGTCATCTCTGAATAGCTATGTTTTATTGATCTCAGTTATGTAACATCAATAATTTAACATGTAGGTATGTTGCAAAAATTTTAAATCTGCAATTTCACATTGAAACTATTTTTATGTGACAGACACTTCAATAAAAGAAAAGTAGCCACCAGAACCACGTTAATATGTCAATTATTAAAGAAGTTACAAGCATTTTTGTAGTCAAAAAATGAAGTAATAATTTGCTTTGTTTTAGCATTGTAACTACGAAAAGTCTGTGATCAACAATTGTGATCTTCATAGCTCTGTTGAAAATGAAGATAATTGAATGAAACTTTCAACAGATGGTTATCAAATTCAGTGTCTTTTGTAGACTAACCAATAACTTCATTTGCTATAGCTGAACCTGACTTTTAATGGCAACCAACAAACACACGGTGAAGTATACCACTTATTTAAACAATAAATACCATTCCAAAGTTCTGAGGTAAATTCAATTCATGTGAACCAAAATCTAACACATTGCAAAGCATCCACTGTTCATTTACAACATCTATTGCCAGTGAAACAAGGATGGATGACTGGGGCTTTATGTCGCATATTTATGCATTTGTTAGGCTCCTTGGGACACGAGAAAGTAACAAGGTAGCAGTAAATTAATAGGTCTACTGATATTAAATCAGTTGCTTCACATAAAGAGGGTCAGCTTTTCAGCCTGGCCACCAAGGCAAATTTTTTAACCAAATGAGAGTGACTTAGGAAATTTAGGCCTCATATAACTTTTCCCCTATCCATACAATTTTCTTCAAATTTTGCAGTAATGAAGGTAAATGTGTAACTTAAATGGCCATATACCTCTAATCAATGGCCATAGCTCACGAAAAAAGCTGTAGCAAGTTGATTTACACTGTCATTTTCAAGTGGCTGGAAAAGACAAACAACTGAACAAAATTTAAGGCTGTCAAGAATGATTCCAATAACATTCGCTGTTAAAATCATCAAGCTATGTTGAGTACAGACATAGCCAGAGCTATTTTTGTGAAGGATGTTTTCAAATGCACAAATTTTCTGGGTCATTGCAGCTGATTGCAACATACCTATAACATGATAGATCCAAATTTATAGATCCAAATTTAACACAGATTTGAATTACACAGCTGTCAGTGCAATCTATCCATCTATCTATCTATCTATCTATCTATCTATCTATCTATCTAATCTTATCTATAGATCGGATCTTATCTATCTATTCTATCTATCTGTCCATTTGCCCAGTCCTTTAAAAAGATAAATTGGCCTTCTGCATGGAAAGTTGAATATAATGCAGTAGTTCTTTGACAATGCTGCGGGAATTTCATGGCAGTGCCATTTACATATTATTTTCCTTCACACAAAATATTGAATTCACGGTACCCTATGGTAAAATATCCCAGTGCTGGGGTGAAATGTCACAGTGTGACATTTCACCCCTCAGCTGTTTTTTAAATTCAACACATGATCATGGCAACTTGGTGACCATATAGCCAAAGATGGGTTCACAGCATGAAACTACTATTATCCAAAAGACCTTGAAACAGTATCACAACTTCCTATGTCACAGTGACCAGACATTAATAGAGAAAGTTCAGAGTCGATAAAAGCTGTTTGAGACCCCAAAAATGCATGAGGTGGGTAAAAACCCACTTTGCATAATGAGCATAATTTTCATATTCCCTGCAGACCTTCTTCTCATAAAACCATCCCAAATGATGATTAAATCTTGATAATTAGGTCACTGCAAGTTGGTCAAAAAGGCCTGTGACTTTTTACCCCTGTGACTTTTCACCCCCTCTTCCCCTAGATATATTGGCCATAGAAGGTCGGTCTGCATATCAAAAGATGCGGAATTCAATGGTCTTTAATATTAAATGCATCACAGCCATTGTCGTGGCAGATAAATATACAGGTGGGATATATTTAAGTAGAAAAACGTGTTTTTTTGGCAAATTCCCAAGATATATTTGTGTAACAATGGAAATAATGAATGTTGATTGGTAAAAGTTGTCCTATCGGGAACTTCAGAGGAATTGACAGGCTTAGTAGTGGAATTTAAGATGTTATGGATTGAGAGAAAAAAGCCTTATGAGTGAGATGAGATTCCTGCTACGACTATTATTATGATTAGATAGATACCATATGTGTGCAATGCAAAATAAAATAATATACACAAGTGATATTCTAAACCAGTTATACAGAATGTTTCCTTCTCAAACATAGTGACCTGGTATAACTCAATGCTATCAAAATGTTTCACGTTTCGAAAACGGGAAGTTCTTAAAAATGTCCTAAATGAAAACTGTTATCTGGAGTTTTTCGGGCATTTCTATACACATCCAACAAATATATAACCAGACATGCCTTGATAACCAGACATGCCTTGATAAAGTTACAACAGGTCCCATGGGGCAGGCCTATACCTGCTTTATGTATTTATCTTAATCAATGTTTTGTTTCTTTACCAACTGAATATACTTTGATTATATTCACCTAGGGTAAGGCAATGGGAATCTAAATATTATCATTAAGACAGCGTCCAGAGAGTCGCAATATTAATTAAAGCCAAGAGTCTGAAAATTCGGATTTCCAATGAACAATAGATGCAACAAAAATGTTAGTCAAATTTAAAAACCACCCTCTGTAGGAAGTAAAGGCAACTTGATGAAAAAGACATTATATCCAGGTGGACATTTTATATTGTACATAAAGTCAGAGCAAGCAAATCCAGCAAATATGCAAAATTAAAAGTTTGTTTCCAAAAATGTCCAATGTATCATGCAGCATATTTGACCTCATGTTAGAGACTGAAATCAGTCTTCAGAGTTGTTTTGTTTTTCAAATAATCCTTTAGTCACTAAGAGTAAATTGAGTATCCACATGAACAATATCCTCTTGCACTGTTCTCCAGGCAAACAAATTATGGCAGATGGCACTACAGTGCTCCTATACACTAGGAGGAGCCGCTGTCCTTAGACATCGTGTTTAATTAATTGCATATTGAGTGTAGAAATTAACCACATTAATGTTTAGCTGGCCAGTGGCCACACAATAATATATCTAACCATTCAACAGCAAATTTAACTGACTATATAATACATAATGTTTTATGAACAAGACAAAATGTTTAGCCTTGCTATACAATATGCCTAACCATTCAACAATGCATTTAACAAGCTATGTACATTGTACTTAAAACTAGACAAAATGTGTAGCTGGCTACACGTGTCTAACCAATTTACAAACAAGACAAAGTATTTAAATATCTAAACAACATAATGATTTTTTACATAGCTCTAGCTGCTGTTTATGTAGAATCTAAACATTTAATTAAACATAATGTTGACGCAAGTTAAGAGTGGATTGGCTGAAGGCAACAGGGAACACATGGGCCAAATAGAATTCAATCAAATCAGTTGTACTAAAATTGAAAATACAGTCAAACACCTTGGCCTAAATATTGTTCATAATTTGTATTGTCTTCAAACTCCAGAAGATGTTATGATATGTTATGTAGCTTTATTCGTGCAAGTGACGTCCGTGGGTGCAGAACTTGTTCGTGGGTGCAGAACTTGTTCGTGGGTGCAGAACTTTTTCGTGGGTGCAGAACTTGTTCGTGGGTGCAAAACTTGTTTGTGGTCGCAGAACTTGTTCGTGGGTGCAGAACTTGTTCGTGGGTGCAGAACTTGTTTGTGGGTGCAGAACTTGTTTGTGAATGCAGAACTTGTTCCTGGGTGCAGAACTTGTTTGTGGATGCAGAACTTGTTTGTGGTTGCAGAACGAGCAATTCTAATTTCAGCTTTAAAATTTCAACAACATCTAGTGATCCTATTGTGCGAAATTCGTTCTCATTAAATCTAGTCATAGCTAGTAATTCACAAACAGACAATATCAAGAATTTAATGAAGAACATCAATCATTCAAAACCAACTGTAAACAACATTTAATTAATCTTTGTATGACATGTATTTGTAATTAATTCAATAGTCTAGTCATCTAACCCCCCATTTCGCTGTGTCATTTTGTGTTGTCACTGATTGGACCCTGCTTGAAATAAGTTCCTGAACTTTCGCGGGCTATCAAAACTTCATAATCATTGTACAATTTCATCTCATATATTATTGACTTGATTCCTTTTACCTCTTTACTTCCAATTGAACTCAGTTGATGTTGTGGAATACAATCAAACTCAAATTGGGGCAAATAAATCATGCATGACTGAATCACTCAGACACTCTCTCCTCATTTCAGGCATACAACAATGTCACGTTTCTTTGAGATTGTGGCTCTTCTAACTTTGGCTCTGGCAACGGAAGCCAGGTTGTTTCTGGAAGGCGAAGAAAAACCAAGTCCGTTTGTACGAGGAGTTGCTGGCGACAGTAATATATCTGCTGTGATTTTTAACATGAAAAGGCCAACTGAGAACAATGCAGGCGACAAGGGAGAATTCTTGCCAGTTTGGTCAAAGTCAAAGTCAAATATGCCAGTTTTGCAAGATGTACAAGCTCCACCAGATGTGTCGGAAATTCCGGTTGAGCCTGATGTGCCGAATGTGCCAGATGTAGCAGATGTGCCAAAATTTGGATCTCTTGCGTCGCAACCTATCTTTGGGTCTCTCTTCAAAAAGGCAAGGGACATGAGGGACAAGATGTGCATGGTAATTGGCATTATTACTCCTTATAGGTGATCATATTATAATCACAAAAATATACAGTAAAATTATTGTCATTGAATAAGTATAATTTTATGTATAATAAAAATTTGTTTAAAAAGAACACTTACAGTTTGTCCAACAACATGGGAAGTGGTGTATGGCCTGATTGCTCAGCATCTACCGATTAGCTAATTTGTAATTTATTTATCAATTTGATTTGATTTTGTGATGTTTTGGTGTCGTTTTGTCCAAAGTGGGACAGAGAGTAGAAAAGTTTTTTTTTTTTTTGTGGCAGTTGACAATCCATGCAAAGGAGTTCATCATTACAATCTTTTGTAAATGAATATTATGAGTCACCTACTCTGGATATTACTACAGGGGAACAAGAAGTGCAACTAAATGACCATGTGGTTTGTTGTACAAGTGGTCTTGTGACAAGCAATTTTTCTATGCACCACTGAGCACTGAGTGTAAATATCTCCCAAGCTGAATACAACACTTTAATCCATAAGTTTTAGGAACACCTTTCTTTAATGAACTGCCACGTAGCAGGGCAGCCTTCGAGGGGGGGGGGGGGGGTTGGATGTTTTCTGAAATAAATAATTTCTTGTTCAGTTTTGGTGAAATAAATCCTTTCTGGGCAGTAATTATCGGCCAATAGATAATTTCCTGGTGGAAATATTTCTCAGAAAAATTGTGTTGTTTCATTTAGAAACAAACAAATTTGTGACTGTTGCTAGCTCATTACTGTAAAATAAATAATTTTCCATTGAAAAATCAAAACCCTCGATATCTCCCCTCTTGAAAATCTAATACTCGCCCTTGAAACACCAATTTTTGTGTACAACATCTTTGTTCAAATGTCTCACCAAATGCATCATTTCCCTGATCATAATTCATTTTTACCTGGAAAGAATATCTGTTCTCAACTAAAATGTAATAATTTTTTGATTATTCCTCTTGTCCAGTACAGTATGGTGAGGGGGTTAGTTCAGTTGGTAGTAAGTGCTATGTGCTTCCAATAAATGGGTCCCAGGTTTAATCCCAGCTCTGGGTTGATCAACTGAATCTATCTTGGTCAGCAGATTCAACCAGCCTTCACCTCATTGCTATCAGCTATCATCTGCAGTAATTCGGCTAATAGAGTACACAAAGATAGAAGTAAATTTCATTCTCCAATGTAACTGTTGAGATTGAGAGATAAGTTGTTTGATTTATTGCCTGTATAATTCATTCATTCAGTCACTCACTTGCAGAAGTTGTGCATCGGCATACCATTAGCAGAGTATTTTTTTTGGGGGGGGGAGGGGCAAACATTTGTTTGAATTTCAAGATTTACTACGGGCATATCTTGGAAACTATTGATTTTTAATAATATAATGAATATATACCCCCCCCCCTTCGGTACACCCATGAACATGTGTGAGGCATATGCTTTATGTTGTCCCAACAAGTATCAGTTGTTGATGACAGTCGCTTCAAAGCATAACACATTATTATACCATTCGACACCTCTGTCAGCCAATCACATTACAGTATTTCAGGGGAATAATTCTCATATTCTTTGTTGTCCAGTTATCCTGTCATGTTTGACTGTTTGAGTGTTTGTCTCATGGTATAAGCCGGTTATTCACCATGGGATCAGGAATATGTGTTTATCACACCTCGGCCTAAAGGCCTCGGGTGATAAATCACATATTCCCTCTCCCGTGGTGAATAACCTTTACTTGTAGAAGATTGTTTTGTCTCACTTTAATTGGAATAATATTGGAGTGTGATATACTGAATGTGCTCAGTCATCTGTGGAAATTTGTTACGTGGCAAAGCTACTTGAGCACCAAACACATTGTCATTTCATTGCACTTTTTTCCCCTGTAGTAATAACAAGTCCCAACAGTTCAGGGGTTACCCAGTGCCCTTTCTGACGAGAGTTAATTGGTTATCGAAAAACGAACTTATTCTTATTCATTTCAGCCTTTCAGGTTTCCGCTTGTCTGTGAACTGAAAAATAAAACCAGCCAAGAAATAGCATTTTCAAAAGACTGCAACAATGATGGAAGCTCACCATTTTCGGAATGCGTTGAATTTGACAAAGATAAGTTTCCACCCAGCAAAAGTGACAAGAAATGTCCATTCCTTGAAGATATGGACATGAAAGTCTGTAAACCGGTAAGTGATGACACTTTTGCTTTGACGGTATGATCAAAATTTATTTGATCATTACCATGTAACCTGTAAGCATAAATGACACTTTTGAAACAGCTATACTGAACAATGGATATCTAAAACATTTAAAGTATTAATTCATTGCAACCATTTGTACATATGGATAACATTAGCGATATAAAAACAATAAAATCATAGCCATATCAAATGTTTGGTAAATTGCTAATTATCTAAACCCATCAACCATGTCTTAATGGATAAATAACTTTAGAACCAATCTCAATGGTCACCACTGGCGAATAATACACCATGGATATTGGTAATCATGGAAAACTCACTGATAATACTAAGAATTACATAAAGTATATTTATAAATTTATAAATACATTATTACATTATAACCTTCAGGAAGATTCACACCTGTGACAAAAACTTGCCATGATTGAAATCGTTTTCAGATTTCATCAGAAAGGCTATTTATCACATGTCAAAAGTCTAATATCACACTGGTCCAACACAGCCTTTATCATTCTATCATGGAATAAATCAGGTCGTAATTTCACGCCATTATTTTGATCTATACATTTCAGTTTGAGTTTATGTATCAAATATAATTCTATATGATTTGGTCCCCGCCATGGTTGTAACTTGACTGCAATTATTGAATAAAGGAAGATCTGCCTCATCCAAAAACATAGCTTAAATGACATATTTTACCTTATTTTAAATACAGGTCGCATACCACCAAAATTATTCTTGTGAATAAGATCTTTCTTGGTCAGTAATAATACATTTTCTGAATATAGAATGGAAAATTCACTCATATAGACATTATAGTACAGCGCTATACCTGAGTTATAAGATGCCCTGTTGTAACACCAAATGCCTTATGTGACTGCCTTCCTCCCAAACTAAGTTGCATTTTAAGTGCATTTTGCACCCACACGAGAGACCGCACTCCCGCAAGAGATCGCTTCATGACCGCAGAAGGGGCCGTCTTGTAGCACAGGAACTACTGTACCTGAACTATAAATATATACCATTTCAGAGAACTTGTATAGAAGATTCTGAATGTGGAGCGGGTTCAGTATGTGCAGGTCACCCTCACAAGAAACCAAAGCCTGGTGCAGCTGAAACAGGTGAAGAAACCGAAGAAGTGACAAAGCACTGTCGTGTGTCATGCCCTTGGAGATTGGTAAGGAAAGCCATACTTTTAATTTCTGCTTGGGGTATTTCTTAACAAGGCGTTGCTTATTTTTTATGGTGTTTATAATTATAGTGTACGATTTACTTATCTCATATCATATAGGCAAGTCAATTTACTGTCAGTCTCAAGTCTTTTAAAAATGTTTGCTAATGCAGATTTAAATCTCTACTTTGGGACTACAGAAAGCATCTCTATGCGCTTGCCATCTGTGTATCTTATAATTAATCATTCTCTTCAGCTTCGTCATTCAAGATAAAGAACGCTCAAATTGTACTTCAGCACAGTTCAGTTCTCGTTATTGTACCTCTTTATAATGTAGATTATAGACTTATTTGATGAAATGACAGTTTTTGTGATTTGCTGGACATAAGCATTATTTGACCCAATTATATCTTTTTCCAACTCGTTATTTCCTGTAAATGCCATTTTTTATGCAATATGGTAGTATCTACTAAGTCTGAAAGCCTTTGTTGTTCACGATTATGTTCCTATAATTAAGAATTTAAGAAAATTAAAATCTATCTATATAAGACATGTTTGCCCTCTCCATGTTCTTCAAAGAGAAATATGTTACATCCGTTGATATTTATCTGGACCATTGGACTTTATTTACTAAGTTGTATGATGTGCCAGTTATGAAAATGAGAATGAAATGATAGGATAGCCACTTTAGAGCTGTTTGCAGAGTGGGTCCATCGGAACATTTTATGTTCTTCTTTTCAATTTGCAAACTGGCTTTGCCACGTCTTTGACAGAACTTTACTTGTTGGTCTCCTAATCTTCTTATTAGGTACATACTTTAAATTGGTATATATATATACTGCCTGATATGATGTATGTTGAATAAACAGTAGCTGACACAAACAAAATCATTAAAACGTTTCTGAGCCAGTGACATCACAAGAGCAAGTTGAATGTGTATTTTGAAACGGTTTGGACCGCTAATCTGCAAAGATCTCTAAGATCAACTTTGAATTAGAATTTTACTGCTCTTTTTTTTTTCAAGAACAAGATTAGAATTTTACTGCTTTTTGAGATTCAATTCAGAAAAAAAATGATTTTTTTTTTTGCAGTTGCACATGGCTTGCAAAGTGGTAAATGGCAGTTCCACGGAAACTCATCCTTGCATGAAACCGTCCATGTCCTGCAATGAAGATGTTTCTGAGCCGGTCACCGTCGATGGTCATGAGTTGTCGTTGAGCTTCTGTAAGAGTGAGAAGAATGAGAAGAAATTCTTCGGTTCAAAAGACACAATGCTCGATCTTTGCCAGTCGTGTCAGCCAGGTGAAGGGCGCAGAAAAAAGACACCGCGTAAAAGAAACCAGTCACCTGGTGGAGCCAAGCGTAAGGTGAATGTTGTTTTCCAGCTGGTACAATAAGCATAGGTTATACAACGAATTTGAGGTGTATAACTAACATTTCAGGTGTTTATTTACCGAGGGCTTTAGCGACTTGTACTCCATATATGACTCCTGAAAGATTTTAAACTGAATTTTGTAGCTTTGTTGTCATTTTTAGGTGTGTTGTTCGCAGAAAAAGCAGTACAACAGGCTAAACAGGCTAACTTAATCCCCAACAGTGGTATAAATAACAAATCTGTTGGTTATACCAGGGCAAAAGACAATAGAAAACTGTCTTGGTGGAGTATAACTTCGGATACTAGGCCTATAGGAGCCAACTGAACTTTCAAAAGACAATACTTGATTCTCTTTATTAAAAAATTATGTTTCACTGTCTATTGGCTTTTAAAGAAGGTCACAGACAATTTTCAGTATTACGCAGGTCTATTTCAGCTGGACGACCTCCTCACCGTATTTTGTGGAAAGAAGAATCTTACAACCGAAGAAGAATGTGAAAATCCCTGCAATTCGAAACTGTTTCCTTATCTTGGCGTCTGCGCTCCTCATGCAGCTAGTGATGGTGCCCTTAAATCATGTCCAGTGGTAAGAAACATCTTAATTTGTTGTGATAAAGCAGTAATAACAATAATGGAAAAGCTCATATAAGTGTAATGAAAGATAGATAACATTTAAGGAGTGTCAAACTTCCACCATTTTGCATTCATTGTCTAAACAATAGAGCAACTCTACATTTTATTCGTTTCTCCAGCAAGCAATCAATTTATTTCATTCTTTATATATTTCAGTTTCTTATCACAGCCCCTGATTATTAAAGTCTACTCTATTTTAAAATGGCTAATGTCAGAATTCTAGTTAAGCCTAATAGTAATACATGTAGTGGCAAATTACATATATAAATACAAGATTGTCGAAATTAATACAAATTCACAATCTTGCTTCTGACGAAATTGCTTAAATTTACAATCCCACAAAGTCCTACAACCAAGTCCCGCCCACCTCATTCCCACAGACTGAACCAGTGTGCACTCTAAAACATTTCAGACAAAATTGGTTTTTTAGATTCAAAATGGTTTTTGAAAAACCAAATTTCAATGCAAAAATCCAAGTTGGTTTTTTGCATTGAAATTTGGTTTTTCAAAAAACCTTTTTTTATCTAAAAAACCATTTTGAATCTAAAAAACCAATTTTGTGCAGACATTTTTTAGAGTGTGAGATCCTGCTCCCATTCCGCAGTCACCATTCGCCGTCCCGTAGGAATTTTGCTTGCGGTATCCCGCACGACACAGGCCATTCTATGATACATAACTATGATTTTAGGTGGAGAAATTATCAACCAACAGTATGTTCAAGAATCTTGAGACTAGAATTTATCAGTACAATATCAATGAAAAGGCCAAGCTAGTAGGACTTCAGGTTTCTACAAGAGATTGTACTCGGGTCATGCATTGGACCAGGAACAGAAGCATGAGCGGAAGTACCAGTCATTGATAGACATAGTATATCAGGGCTTGTAGATCGATTTAATCCATCCATATACTAGCATATGACAAGTCCAAGAAATGCCCTAGACATGCATGTTTTGATATATTTGTCACAGATTCTATCAAATTTGACAGTTGACTATGAAAAACATTTTCTTAAAATTCGGTTATTGCTGTCATGTGACTTTGACATAGGCTCCCACCAGCTTTGTATTTATTTAAAATACGCAAATAGTATAAAAGAAAAAATACTTTGCATGCCAGAACATTATCAAAATAAGTGTGATGTACAAGGTCAACTATTGCATTTGCACCATATCTGTGTGTTATTTGCAAAATGGCTCTGCTCCTGCAATCTCAGAATTCGAATTGCATACGCTTTTATTGTCTATAGAGTATTATTGGTTACATGCGCATGGACACATCACTGTCTGCTGTAGGCCAATTTCATGAATGATTATTTTTAATTGTTGGTTCCCTTCTCCAAAATTATTTCCCGTCCATGGTGTCGAACCTTATTTGAGTAAAAGCAAGTCTGTATTTTTTATAGATTGTGGCGTAATGTTTGCTATGTTGTTAGCAAATTTAATAGTATTCACTTCAAAGACTTGTCAAATCTCTGTGCATAAAAACATCATGTAGTCATTGTGCAGGGTAAAATCCAAAATAAATCTGAGACTACTGCTAAAACTGGTACTACGGCTAAAAGCATTGTTTCTTCTGCTGTAGCTGTGTATGCTTGTCACTGCTTGAGGGGGTTTTGTCCATCCCCGGACGAGATCTTCTGTACCCCCCAACCGTTTAGCACTGCAGAACATATTCCATTGACATGAGCGGGCAGGGGTATTATCCTTGAGAAAGATTTCCTGGGGGATCCTGATGTTGTCCTTAGTGACTTTTTGTCGCACTTCGCAGGTTCACTCTAAAAAAATTTCAGACAAATTGGTTTTTTAGATTCAAAATGGTTTTTTGAAAAACCAAATTTTTAAAAATATCCATGTTGGTTTTTTGCATTGAAATTTGGTGTTTCAAAAAACCATTTTGAATCTAAAAAACCAATTTTGTCCAGACATTTTTTAGAGTTTTGTTACCATGTGACTGATACCTTCGTACATTGAAAGTAAAGTACGACATTGTGCGGCATAGAATATATTGTTAACTGCAATATCAACGAATAACCAAATGTTCACCTTTTCAGGGTGAGCTAAGCTGCCAAAGACACGAGGACTGTGGTGACATGAAATGCATGGCAGGAAAGTGTGTCCCCAGCTGTGAAGCCATTCTGGTATGCCCTTTAATCAGTTGTACAATCAATCCTTGAAATGTGAATATATAAGTAACATAATTATTATCTTTTTACACATTGAAGTGTTATGTTGATGTTGGACAATCAAGCTTTTTGTTTATCATCAAGTTACTGACCAGACACTCTTTTCCTCCACAGTTCCACAGGGCTTGCTTCATATATAATGAAACCAGTGGCAATCCAATTCCCGTGACGTCTTGCATGACTGATGAACAGTGTAACTATGAGAAGACTGAGATAATCCCCATATCCGGCCACAATTATCAGATGTCTTTTGCTGATGATCCTTGGAAAAAGAAGATTTCGGAGAGCAAGGCATTTTGGATGTCTGCCTTGAAAAGCAAGCTGCTTGATGCTTCAGAACTGGAAAAGTGCAGATTCATTCAAAGAATGATGATGAAATTTGTGAGACACGAAAATGGAGGAACCGCACGAGGAAACAATGGAGGAAGTCATGGAGGAAGCCATGGAGGAAGCCATGGAGGAAGCCATGGAGGAAGGAGACCAAAGCAACAGGGAGGTCAACGTGGCAGCGGAGGCCACGGACAGGGAGGCGATTCTCAAATGAATGACCAGCGACAAAATGGCGGTCGCCCTCAAAGAGGAGGACATGGGTCAAACCATGCATCACGGGGAAGCACCCAACAAGGTAGTCCTCAAGCAGAAAACTCACAGAGGGGAAATTCACAGAGGAGAAATCCACAGGGGGGAAATTCCCAGAGGGGAAATCCAAGGCAGAATAATCCCAATAGTGGAAGGCCCAATTTCAGCCAACCTTGAATAGGTTAAAAATGATGTCAAAGCAACAGGAATGACTTTCCTAATCTATCACTTTGCTTAAAATAAAATAACATCAACAATATAATTGAATAATAATAACATGTTTATTTTGAAAATAAAGTTGGCATTTGTTTTGAAAAAAGAACTGGGTGATTGTGCACTTTTTTGTAGTTCATACAGGCTAGTAATTAAGGATCTAAATTTCAAATAAAAATAAGACGGATGCATCCATGCACAATGAATATCTCATATGACCCACACTGGGATGCCAATCACAGAATTACAGCACATTTGACATCTAACATTTTTCGGCAACCAGTGTGGCATAAGCTATGTATAGTACCAGGCTTCTGGAAACACTAAGAGGTAATGAAAGTAAAACTAAAATAAACTTGTTAGTTGAGTACCTATTATGAATTAATTTTTGCTATTTAGCCATATCATTGAGTTATTTCAAGATTGCAACCATAGAAATCCCAAGTAAACTCAGCAACATTTAAAACCCACATGTTTCCAAAATATCAGGACTTTTGAAGCTCTGAATTTATCTTTGTGTAACTTGGCGAATTTGCTTATTAGCTAAAGATTGTGAAGAAGATCCATTGATACTTCTAAGAACCAGACATGCTTTTGTGACATCATGTCAAATTTGGAATTAGCAAAATTGAATAAGGGGTGGGGGTTGGAGTACAGATGTTCTCACTTTATTATTTATCTCAAATGGTCAAAACAGATGTCCAACAAGATTTCAGCTCAAAAGTTTATCAAAAACAGGAAAATTGCCCTATGCTCATGATGCAAAAGTGTTGAAAATGATGTGACAAATAAATGTGAAAAACACCAACTTAGCATAAAAATCAACCAAAAACTCACAGAATGCTTAAAAAAGCATGAGTGACCATCTTGGTTTTTCCATAATCAAAATATTGAGCTGTGGTAATACCCTTTACAGGAAATTGATTTTGGCCAATTTGCATTGGTTGTGATTTTGGTTTTTGGACATCTTGCACTGAAAATAGCCTAATCCAGCCGTTTAATTTTCTTTCCTTATGAAAATTTCTGGACTCTCACAAGAGATATCAACTGATATTAGTGTGAAGTTTCATGGAAATATCTACATAGCAAGTTGATTTTTAAGCTGTCCAAAAATATGTGCGCTTTTAATATCGCTGAGTTTAGAAATGTCTCAGTAAGACTATCATCTTTTTTATTAACTGAGTGTTTTATAAACTTTCTCATTGTGTCCATTATTATAAGAGTTAGATAGCAGGAGGACTGTAAGAGAACGCAACTTCGCAAACACTAAACTACTAACATGTTGGCCTACATACTGTAAAAACTGGTGTTGTGGACATGCTGACTAATAGCGGATTAGCGGTCCAAACAGTTTCAAAATTAACTTTCAACTTGGCCGTGTGATGTCACTGGGTTAAAATTTTTTATTGTGTCATATCACCGGCGGTTAATCAATTGATTCAGTGATTATCACCGGCGGTTAATCAATTGATTCAGTGCTTATCATATCTAGCAGTATAGGTGACAATAAACTAACTAATTAGATGACTTAAGGTACTTCATCAAATATGAAGATTAAGAGACAACAGAAAACTGTCAATGAGGTGGCAAAGCCAGTTTGCTTACTGAAAATAAGAAAATTAATTTTTGCAGTGGACCACCAATCTGCAAAGAGCTCTTAAACATGCAATCACAGTGACAAAACATTGTCAAACACCAAAACAATGTCACAGCAGATTTTTGAAAAATCCTTTTTTGCAGATAAACAACCATCATTACAATATTTCTAGTTTATCTCTTCAATTTGAAAAAACCTCTTTCTTTACAATATTGATTCATGTTTATTTATTTTCACTCACTGGTTGCTTACCATTTCAACAACGTTGTCAGCCTGTATCTGCCAAAAGCTAAACTTCACATCATTTTTGAATGTAACATTCATTGCTCTGCCGCTTAGACTTATATTTAGTGGGTAAGTTTTATCTGACATTCTGTACTTGATGTCTTAACATCTCAGTAGCATATGCAGCATATTTAGTGATTGTATGACTTTGTTTGCAGCACTGTATGTAAGCAAGGGTAAAGTGTGCAATTCACACTTTGTCGAAGTCTTCCGATTTTTCACTATATGATTCTTTTGCTCCTTTATTTATGATGACACTCTCCACTCCTGCCATGGAATCAACTGTCAATTGCTGTCAAATAGAAGAATGACAATCAATTAAACCACCAATCAAAACATTAACCTGCACCAATTTGCAATAAGGAATAAAGTAACAATATATTATTTGTAAATCGTCACAACTCACAGCTATGCCATTTTCAGTATGTTTCCCCTCGGCAAGAGTTTGCTTCATGCGTTCCAATACCAAAGATGGATTATGCATCAGAGTCAACATTTTCCAAAACTTGTTGCGGACTCTGGTTTTTGCCTTGCTACTAAGCTCCATCGCTGAATCTGTAGTTAGAAAACCTTAATTACAACTTCGCCCCATTTCTTATTTTCTCCATCATAATCACCACATAATTACCACGTAAATGCACCATATTCAATAGAAACTGAACTTCCATTAAGATACTTTCATTACTTTGTATAATCTTAAGTACACAAGTTTTCTCCATTTCTAGACATCTGTGTTCCCTTTAGCGGTAAATATAACATGTGACACGCGTCACTCGGTAGACAAAAAGTCTGTAATTTTATGGAGGACCAGTCAACAAATAAAAATAGCTATCACCACTCCAACCACTTCGTTCTCACTGTCTCGGAGTGCATGCCAAGAACTGCAGACATCTGATATTGTACCTCCACAGTCTCAAATTTGATTGTGGTCAAATATTATACCCTCACCTACTTCACCTTCTCTGTTGTAAGTCAGCACTGACCCAGGATTCTTTCTATTTTTGGCACTTTGTTGTAAAATATGAACAAAGCCTTTGAGGATGGGATGATTGTGGTATACATCAACTGTCAACATGGCTAAGTAGGCACTGAATCCTGTAATTAGAAGAATTCATTTAAAATAAAATGTATATCTAAATTAACACATATAAACTAAAGTATCCAAGAAATGTTAACTAAGTGTCAAATTATTCAGTCAGCATATGACAGATATAAAGAGTATGAAGTTATAAAACATGTATAGCTGAATCTCATAGTAAGTTTTCCGAAACTAAAATTGGTTTGATACGTATATAGTGATACTGAATAAAGCTTCTGAAAGGCCCATATATATCTAGATTGAATTAATAATGATAGACATGATTTAGAAGCATACATGTACCAAATAAATACCTGAATCAAAGTTTTCGAAACCGCGCATCAAAATACATCTGTCGAGACGCGATACCAGAAGTGTTCCAAATAACATGGAGAGGAGAATTCTTTTGAGGCAAGAAAATAGTCCAAGCACAACATTGAAGAAGAAGAGGAAGAAACTGGTCACGTGGTACAACCGTCTGTCATGTAAAACATGTTAATTGAGTGCAAAGTGTGCAATCCAAAATAGTTTCAAAACACTGAGAATGATGTGATGTCAAGAGTTATTAAGCTAATTCTAAAGACATTAGAATTCAATCGAACAAGGCCTGCCAAGTCAACTTGTATATTTCTCGTGAGTGACAACTACATGTTTGGCAACTCTTTTACAGTCCTTGTCTTACTTATGTGGAATCCTTGTTCTTTTTTCATGCTAAATATTGATGTGCGATGTCAGTGACAACTCAGTGTCACAGTTGACATCCCTATGCTCTAACATTGCAACTTTTGTAAAATAAGTACAAGCAGCGATGTCATTTGAAACTGGGTCAGATTCCCCAGCTTCTAGTCAATGTGAATCCAACTCAAAAGTCAAATGTGCATCACAGTTTCAACACAATTTGTCAGAGTAAACATTCTGCTAGGGATAGCCCCTGCAAGCACGTCATCACAGACTGATAGCCAATTGGCTGACTGTACATCGCAGTTTCAACATTATATATTGTTATGTGTGTAGATAATTGCATTAAGAGTTTCTCCAAATTTTAGATGGTCACCTCCTCAGGTCTGTCAACGACAGGTTTTCTGTTTCTTTCTAAATTTTTCTTTCAAAAACATTTTTAAAGCTTCCAGCCACTGTACCTAATGATGCATGAACAAATAATAACAGGGACTCCTCGACAGCGGCACAACATTGCCTTAGAGGAGTTCCTGTAGCTTATATATTTATGTTCAATGTAATATAGGCCTAATATTGAATTAAAATTACAGTTTATAAAATTGTACATATATGAGCTACAAATAAATAATCTGAATCTGAATCTGAATCTATATAGAAGGAAGCATTACGCCTACATTTTATTCATGTTCATGTGATCCCAATGATCTATCATTGGCAATCAATCCAAAGTCTAATATGTGAAAATGTCAGCTTTGTGAGCATTCACAGTAGACAATTGTTATAATCCCCACAGAGTTTTTTTAATTAAATCTGCAAATTTACAACTTTAACCTAGCTAAAAACAAATGGCCTTCACAATTTTTGTAAACACATGGATTCTGTGAAACGCAGTTGTTCTGGTAGAAGCTGGGGAATCTGACCCAGTTTCAAATGACATCATGCATGTACATGTATTGCAATGCTAGAGAATAGGGATGTCAACTATGACACTTGAGTTATCACCGACATCACACTTCGACAGCATCAAAAAGAAACAGGATTCCATGTAAGTATGACAAGGACCGTCTGTAAGCTAATGCCGCCCTGTAGAAAAAAATTAAGTTGGCAGTATCTTCAGATGAGACCACTCATTGGCCAATGAAGCCATTGTTGTGAATAGTTGTAATATCTGTGGTCATCCATAATTATTATGTGAAAAGACCATCCAGCTCATATTTACCTGTTATTTAGTGCCATGTAAGCCCCCCGCTCTTGAAGAAAGGCAAATTTGGCCAAAAGAGTCTGCATGAATGATATTGCTATGCCTAAAATAACTGTAGGCCTGAAAAGAAAGGCGACAAGTGACACACAGAACATCGACAAAAAACAAGACAGGTATATCTCAAATTGGAGATTGCAGAAGCATTGGCATTCTGCAAGTTACATACAGATATGGTACACAAGCAATAATAGTTGACAATGATAATTTGGACATTGTGCATCTCACTTATTTTTGATAATGTTATGGAATGTAAATAAGTTTCCCTCTTCCGGTATTTGCATATTTTGACGAAATAAATATCAAGAAGCCCACTTTATTAGAAAAAATACACAGCATTTCATAGATTTATAAATGCACATCTTCAATCTTCATTGAATAGTAGACTTGTGCCAAAAAGGTCTCCAATACCAATTTTATTGTGGAGTATGGAGAGGAATTTTTCTTTTTAACAATTTCAATTTACATGTAACAATTATGAGGAAACAATCAAATTTCAAACTTACCATAAAGTTTCAATCTTATCAATCAAGAAATTGGCTATGGCATTTCTCGATTTAGTGGCCAGAGGGATAATGATGAACCCAACAATTATTATTGTTAATAGAAAAAGCACCAGAGTCAAAATTATATAACCTTGAAATGAAAGAAAAATAAAAAAAATTAATCGAAGAAAGTTTTGAATGCATCAATAATTTCAAATCTTCGATCAAATTTTTCTACACACCATAAATCAAGAAAGCAATTTGATATCCTGAGTATCTCATTCCGCCAACCTGGAAGGAAGCAAGAAATTACTTTGCTAAAAGAAGCAACCACAAGGCAAAACAAATAAATGAACCCGACTAAAAATTAAAAAAAGAAAGTGCTTCAGCTTTTATGTAAGGAAAGAACATGGAACTTAGATGGTCTGAACATATCATATCATACCAGAACACTGGATGGCGAGTCAGTATATTTGTAGTGCCAAGAATGGTCCCCGGCGAAGAACTTTCGTATGTGAGACCTGTGAAGGAAATAAACATATACATATTTTAAAATCTCAATGTTTTGGAGACCTTGAAACACCACGACATGTAGGTTTGTACTGCGTAAATCTCATGTGGTCGGCATACATCTTGTTACCTTTATTGGCTCAATTAGATCAATAGTATGAATGACTAAAAAGTTCAAATATGGCCAAGTATGTGGTTATAAATACCTTCACCATAATTCTAGGGAAGCACAAAGAAATTTTGATGATCATATGATCATAGAGAAAGTTGTGTGTACCTGTACTGCAGGAGGAAGTGTAACATGAGAAATATGTGTATGACGAAAGATGTGATGGCACAGACCGTGAATCCCCCTGAAATACAAATATCAGTACCTGTTACCACAGCCCCGCGATCACAGTGACAAGACATGTTTAGTATTGTTTACCCATATAATGTAAAGGTGCCTCACAAAAGACTTTCCCTTCGGAAGCCCAGGACAACCCCAGTGTCTCATCTCATTGGTTTATTAGATCTGGGCCAAGAAATTGGGGCACAAAATGTCACGATGAATTTTAGCCAGTGATGGGGTGTCTTACCAATTGATCAATATTGATGCAATCCCCAAATTGACAGTAATTGTTGTTGTAGGTTTCTCTTTTTGACAAAACCTGTCCATACAAGTGTTATCTAATCCTTTCACATGGCCTGACTTTCTATTGTCTGTGTAATGTTGGCAAGATTTTTAAATCACGCTCCAGACCAAATCCTACTTTCAAAATATTCATTCTTCCGCTAAAAGCATGGGCATGATGGGGTGCTGTGAGTGTATCCAACTATCAAACACGTATAATATTGGGATTTCAACCCAATTCTGTCAACAAGGTCTTAAACACCTGTGGTTTTCAGTCAGCTGACTTGGAAGATGCATGTCAATGTCTCGTTGAATCCCCCCCCCCCATCTGTGAGTGTAAATTTGAGAAATAGAATATGCTGCTATTTTGTTAAGCAGAAATGTCAATGATAAACTGTGGGATTAAGGAATTCAGCAACATAGTAAACACAACTGAGTCAATTTATTAATTCAGTGTCAAATTCACAGCTTGGTCTGTCAATCATGCTCACAGCTCTTCTGTGTTTCAAAAGTGCTTAACACTACCCATCACAATTGCTGTTTCTATGAACCAGAACAGTTGCATAAAAAGTCAAGGAAATCTTTTAAGGGCCATCTTGGTCAACTGACACTTGACTGGAGCATGTGGAGGTAATTCTGGGCTTACACGAATTACAAGACACTGATGTTATATGTTCAGGTAATGATTCAAAAACATTGTCAAATATTGTTTGAAACGTGTGCTAGCCAGGTCTCTACGTAATAGCAGCGCGGAAGCCTCAGCAGACGCCCTTGCTGATTTAAATGATGGGCTAAGTATCTTATAATCACATGGTCCCACTACCACACATATGGAATTCACAGATACATTGGTGCACTCCACTGAACTGAGGTTCGAAACAGGTGATTAAAGCAAACATCCAATGCCAAACAATGCTAAGTATAGGTTATTCACCTAGGGAGAGGTAATATGTGATTTATCCAGCGAGGGCGTAAGCCCGAGCTGTGATAAACACATATTGCCTCTCCCTAGGTGAATAACCGGCTTATACCATGAGACAAAAGAGAAACATGTAATCCACAAACAACAAATATCAAATCATGAAACAGTAAAACACGTAAATCCAATGTGTGAAGAACAAGCCTCAGTTTATCAGATGAATTGTATGTGTAAGCATCATGAATGATTCTAGGAATAGGGTAAGGTGGGGGAAATCCGCCCCCAGGGCAAATCCGCCCCCTTGAGGAGAAAAAATTCCCTCATGGCCCAAAATACAAATGACAATAAATATTTCTCATGCAGATTAGTGCATATGTGTCTAGAGACTACTGAAACACAGAGATTAGGCTGTTACATAGCTTTGTTTGGACTACAACTGAGAAAGAAGACATACATCTCATCACTAAGCAATTTCAATGTGCAATTCAAACTTTCAAAACTGAGGTGTTTTACAGGTACATGTTGCATTAACATGTTACTTATTGTCATTAATAGCAATGTTTATTCAACGACTTTACTTGTGCAAGAGATTTCACCAATCAATAAAATGCATATTTAGAAAATAACACACTCATAATTTCTAGTGGCTGGGGCAATTCCGCCCCTTGTCCATGGGGCAAATCCGTCCCCTGTGATTCTCATGTTAAAAACATATAAACGTTATATATGACATGTAAGTCACTCTATTTTGTCATAAAGCTCCACTAATTGTGATTATGATTTTAATTGAGATGAAGTTAAGAATTATTGCCATGTTTTAGTGTATGTTGAATGTGCCATATATGCAAAATTTTTTTTTCTCACACATAAATTGATGAACGATCCTTACTTGTTTGTAAGTACACTCAGAAGAGCCAGGGCTTAATTTAAGAATAGAATTTACTTCAGAAGACAAATTTTTCTTGTCATTTGTAACCAAAACTCAAGGGGGGCGGATTTGCCCCACACTTCTGGGGCAAATCCGCCCCCTGAGATCGAACATTCATACGGTGATGTTGGCTCAAAGGTGTCGAATTAAAGCATGTAAGTTTCCAGATATGCTCAGATATATATATTCCATCATTCCCTGAAATAGAATGTACGTTTTTGATAAAGGTGAGGTACTAAGCAAGGAATATATGTGAAAAGGGGGGCGGATTTCCCCCACCTTACCCTATTGATCAATTAATACTTATAATATGGAGTCATTTCATAACTGGCCGTGTAAAACAACAAATCAACGAAAATAGCTGAAAAGGTGAGTGATACTGAACATTTTTGTCAAGACAAAAATAATATTTCAATAGAAAATATGGTCAGTGAGTTTTTCAAACAATGTATCTTAGTTTGTATAGAATAGAATAGAATTCATCCATTTCTTATTATAGGCCTATATTTGCTGAAATTTGACACAGATTTAGATGAATATTTTGAGATTGACCATATTCAATATCCCGCTGGATTTCATTTGGTTGACCCAATAAATTGATGGAACCTTGTATCAGTGACTATCCTGGGGAAAAAACGATGGTTATTGGTGTGTGCTCTCCTTTTTGCAAATGTTAAAAGCAAACTCTAGTGCAATAAGATTCGGTATTAGAGGGTTGCACTGTGTTCACTGTAAGGTAAGGTGGGGGAAATCCGGCCCCCTTTTATTCATGGGGCAAATCCGGCCCTTTAATGGTTTAAGTAATTGTACTAATTGTGATGAACATAACTTGAGGATTAAACTGTATCTGCACAAAGGAAAAAACAAGGTCAACTTATTTGATTGTTTTTGAAACAATCTAACAAAGTGACCCTAATCATATGTTCGTTTGTTTGCTACTGTTTTTAATCTACTTGTTGCTGATTTTAATCTTTGGGGCCGGAATTGCCCCGGGGCCGGATTTCCCCCACCTTACCCTACACCTACCCACAGCTACATTCCTACTTTGTTTGGCATTTAAAATATGTTTTATTGGGGATTTCAATGTCATGTATATAATTATAAGAGCCAACTTTTACATACATGTGCTTTGGGTTCTGGTTTTCCTTATTTTGTAGATCGATACACACTTTTTTATGTCACATCAAAGATGGGTAAAGTTGTAGTTGTTTTAAACTTAGAAAAGTAGTGACAACTTGAAGATATGCATGTTTTTTGCTGATTGCTGAAGTGAGAAATTTTGTTGATCATTGATAAGTTTTGTTTATTTGTGTTGTGCATTCATTGGTGGCCAAATTTAAGACCTTTGTTGCTGTGGTGTTTTCACAGCTTCACTTATTATTCTCCCTTGGGATGATAACTCGAAAACAAGGAATATGGGTTTTATTGCAGTGAAATACTGGCTTGTGATTGGCTGACAGAGGTGTCGAATGGTATAAACATAGGCTGCGCAGCAGCAAACCTTCAGCGAATAACACATTTAGAAGACTACAATTACACCATAAAATTGATGTTTTTACCAAATTGGATATTGGTATGCAATAGTGGTCGAGTCATGGCCTTCAATAATGTCGATTTGCCCGCTGCCCTGCCATCTGCCTATCTGCTTGCCAGAGTTTGTAAAACGAGGAAAAGGTCTTATTAGTCTAATTTACGCATATGGTACAGTTTCATGCATGTACAAAGTATAGGTTATGAGCTGTCAGTTGGAAACCAAAAAATATAATGCTGTTATATTTTTCTCAAGTTCTTCCAATCACTCAAAAAGTGTTAAATACACATTAGAAGGCTCTGCTACATTGTTTTGCTGATATGTGTAGAACATTTCATTGCTGCGTATGCAATAGTGAGCCAGTTTTGGCTCCGACGTGAAAAAAAGTATTTCAGATATTTTTTCTGAATTTACCACAAAAAGTATAGAATATCTATCAGTCAGACCATGCAAAGGCACACCTAGACCATGTAAGCCATATGTGTACGAAACTTTGCCATGTACAATTGTACATGCAATTGTGACCGAGTCCTGGGCCAGAAAAAAAAAATCTTTTTTGTTTTTCAATATTTCAAAAAGTATATAATATATTCCATCAGATCTTTCAAAAGGCACTACTAGACCATAAAAGGCATATGTGTACCAAATTTTATCCATGTGCATGCAATAGTGACCGAGTCTTAGCCCGAAAACAAAAAAAAAAGTATTTTTATGTTTTTTGTAATTTGTTCAAAAAGTATAGAATATCTATCAATGAGACCATCAAAAGGCACAAATAGACCGTATAGGCCACATCTGTACCAAATTTCATCCATGCACATGCAATAGTGACTGAGCCTTGGCCCGGAAACGAACAAAAATAATTTTTATATATTTTTTATTATTTCAAAAAGTATGGAATATCTATCCATCAGACCATCAAAAGGCACAACTAGACCATACAGGCTATATGTGTACCAAATTTCATCCATCTACATAGAATAGGGGCCGAGTGCTGGCCCGGAAACCGTCTATCCGCCTGCCGCCCGCCCGGCGGACGGACTACATTTTGCCCTAGTGATAACAATACCTTCTGCGAACAAGTTCGCTGAAGGTAAAAAAAATAATCCAGCTTGAATTTTGTAACAGGGCCCCTCTAAACATTGTCAGAGTATAAGAAAATGTGATAGAGGCTCACAGAGCCAGGGAATTTTTGCCAAAGAACTTCTAATTTGAGCATTTGTGCATGCATTTATCCACATGGAACTGTTCAGTGTTCATGGACTATATTCATATTGCATGGGATATCTATTATTTGGAATTGCTAACAGGACAAATCGTAGGATACAGATTCATAAGAAACGGTAAGACATAAATTCTCCTATGGCCATGTCAACACAGAATTTTTCGCCAACTCACATTGAAACTATGAAGGCTGTTAATCAAATATCACGATCACTTTGCATAGGTTTTGTTCACAGTGACAAAATACACAGTTCTAAGTGGTTTTCTATAGCTGACAGCAATTTGATTTTATAAATATGAATTGATTTTTTTTTAAACATGTGCTTTCTCCAAGCCAATGTTTTGATCAAACAGGAAGTTATGTACAGTGCTGCCACGTTGTTGCACTGTGTAATCACTCTCAGCACTGAACTGAAAGTCTCGATTTTTGTTTTCATGCACTTGCATTATCATCTTCATGATGAAAGCCAATGTACTACACTTACATTTAGCAGCGCTGGTATAGACACCGATAAGTCTGAAAGTTTTATCTGTGCCGTTGCCCGTCAGGACAAGTGGAGCAAGACTTTCCAACCCTTCTTCAACCAGGTCTAGCAAAAAATATGCCTCCAAGGTGAGAGACATGGCTGTCTGAAATGAAGAAAAATATATTAATGTTTATTAAAATTCTAATTTCTGACTTCCCTAAACTTTTCCTTGAAGTTACTGTGAAATTTGCTTCACAGTTGATAAATTACAAGTGCTGACTGAAATGCACAGGAATCTTCCTTGTGAGGTCATATCCCTACAAATGAGGATCAATATTTACCGTACCTTGTAGAGAGCATACAGCCCAAGGGCAACGGTACATATGACTCTCGGAGGGTACTTGAATCCTGTAAAATATAATAACTTAAAGTATACATAATACCAAATCACAAAAAGAATATGTTCATGAAATAATTTCAATAGACTAATTTACTTACCTATTATTCTCACAAAAGTGAACTTTTCCTTAATCTTTTCTCGGAGTGTGAGAGGCCTACAAGAAAAAATATGCACAACTTCTGCATTTCAACTGAGATGACATCAATATTGCAAGACAAAAGTATCATGTCAGATAATACATACATATAGTATGACATTTGATATACCTCTGTCATCCAATCATAATCCAGTATTGCACTGCGATAAATCCCATATTCTTTGTTGTCAATATATTCTCCGATGTTTACACGTTTGAGTGTTGCTCTCATGGTACAAGCCGGTTTTATCACAGACTAAAGCTGTTGATTGATAAATCATATATTGCCTCTGCCTAGGACCTGGGTGAATATCCTTTAAATACCACTGCAAATTATTATGACCGGCCGCCAGGGGCGTCGCCGGTCATTTTACTATTGGCACAGGTTGGCCGATTTAACGCACATTTTTGCGGCAGGAAAGAACAACTTCCACTCAATCCACAGTCATGAACGTTCCTGTATAGACGTAACTTTACACCCTTTACTCGCGCCTCACAAGTCCTAGTGACGTCGGGCAGTCTTTCATATAGTTCTAACATTCACCATTTTATAGTCAAAACCCCCACCTTATTGTTTTTCGTGATCTCTTCGTGTTTCCAAAGCCGCTCACGATTTCTTCGTGTTTCCAAAGAATTAGCAACACTGAAGCAACAGATTATCGCTCACTGGAACGATCACTCCACCTATGGGATACTCTCAAGTGCCCTTGGAAATATCAATAAATCATAGTGCAAAAGAAACTGACCAAAGCAACAACCTTAAAAATTAAATAAATACTGCTTTTATTCATATTTCCGATCATTTATCATTGCAAACAATAAATATCAGGAATGAGAGCTGAACTATGTCTGCCCCCTCTGGTGTGAATTTTATGAAGCGATCTTCAACTGTCAACATCCTGTCTCATGGCTGGACTGTCTCCCAGTCAATTTAAAGTGTTTTTCACCTAGTGAAAGTGTTTGTCGCCTGGATGGAAGTGTTAGTCGCCTGGACGGAAGTACTTTGTCGCTTGGATGGAAGTGTCTGTCGCCTGGATGGAAGTGATAAGTGATTCTGAAATTTTCTGTAGCCTAGTTGGATGGCTGTTTCAATCATCCTTCGCCTCATTGCCGTGTCCTCCTCCTGTCCTAATTAGCCGACCAAGTGCATAAATACAAAACGTAAAGCCCCAAACATCCATCCATCCCCCGACACTATGAATATTCTGGGTGCCGTTTAGGGGAAAAAATTCACTATAGCGGGCCGTGAAAATGACCATATTTGGCAAGTGAAAAATGATCGTTTTTTAGTGGTAAACGTGGGGGCTGCCGCCCCCACAGCCCCGCCAATTGGTTTCCATGGCATTATTTCAACAAACTGTAACAAAAATATGACTAAAACTTACATTTTTAATAGATTTTGTACTTCGTTGCGTCACCAAAATAAGATCGTCGTCATGCGTTGATGGCGTCACGTAAACATTTCTTGCCTGGTTACAATGACATGACGTCACAAATTCATTGTTTTCCAAATATGGTCAATTTCACGGCCCGCTAAAGTGAAGCATACCCCGTTTAGGTCACTACAACACTTCAAGCTGTTTAATGTGTCAAAAATATGGCTCTCTGATTGGTACGATTTCGGAAAGTCAGCCGTTTCTCTGTGTTACCGTCAATTTGCTGACGACTGTCACAATTTTAAGTTATACCAAAAATTAGCCAGAAAAATTTGAAAAATTTTAATAATCGTGACATTCGTTGGCACCTTCAAAATATTATTGTCCTATATTCATGGTGCCCCACTCCCGGTTATGTTGACCCTCAGGCGGCCCCAAGTTATACTGGAAAATGAGTTTTTGCTATTGTAATGTTGAGAGGAGGAGGCCCCGACCGGGAGTTGAACCCGGGCTGGCTGCGTGGGAGGCGGGGACCTTGACCACTAGACCAAAGAGTCACTCAGTGATCTAAGGGTCAGAATCACCACACTATGTACATAAGCCATAAGTAAATGGAAATTATTTGATTTGTACTTTCAGATCATTGGCTTATGATGTGGCATGTATCCTGAAAGACAAACAGACAAAATGGATACTCCCAATTTCTTAGAATGGTATATCGACATTGAAGGTAAGTTATGTCACTGTACTTGTAAGCTGCAATGCAGTTTCGGACCATTTGTTACACTGCTATGGTCTAGTGATTGACATTAAAAGTTGCCTGTTTGCCCGAGGCAAGTAAAAATGGACGTATGTCATGTAAAACAATCGCCTTACTTGCCAATGGCAAATTGCCATGTATGGTTACTATAACCTGTTTGAAATAAACCTGAAGTTAGTCAAGTATCATCTCATTCATAATTTTGTTGCCTTATTTGGTCAAACGTCACAAACAATATAATTATTCTAATCTAATTCAAATAATGCTGTAGCTCTGACATGTCTACTAGAGTTCATAAATGCGTAAATGAGTTCCTACTTCACTGCAGTACAATTAAGAGTTTTGGATACCCGGTCTGGCGTGTATTGGGCGAGTAAAAATTCTTATGAACAAGCGTCATCCAACACGTCTGAAGGGAAGCAGTCTAACATGTTTGTGATTGATTCATTTTCATGGTTGACAATATTACAAATTTTCTATTTTCAGTCCTAGAATGCGTCTACTACACTTTCATGACTCGTGAGGGGAAAGGAAAGGAATCAAAAGAGCTTCCGATGAGGAAAAACTTCAAAGTAACCAGGGCAACAGTCACAACACCTAGATTGTGCAGTACCTTGAAGACACCAATGGTCTCTGTTAATCAAAACAGCTTTTGGGAGAGTTAAACAGGGATTTTACCTTAATTTGTTCATCCATGTCTGATATCGATACTGACTCTTATTTAGCCACTGAAATTGTAACACAATGACAATGTATTTAAATTGGTCATATAAGCTTTATTCTAATTTGAGAGTTCCAGGCTCTCAAGAACATATTCCACATAATTATTATATTTACACAGTATTATGGTATTTTTTTAAAATGCTGCTGGCAGCCTGGCACTATTAAATTTATATATTATCAAAATTATTTCAATAGGCGATAGTGCAATACAATAATATAATTGAATATAATTTATATTATTGTCACATGAATGTTCAAACGAAGGCATTAGATAAAACATGTTTCCCATTATTTTGATTCCTAATTAAAAATGCTCGTTTGACATGATTTTGTAAGCTTGTTTTGTTTATTTTGTCATCAGTGTTATTTTCATTCATAAGACAAGTTTAACATCAAAGGTCGCAGGCCTTCCAGACTTCCATTATATATTTCCTATAATTCCTTTAATAGGATACAACAAAACAACTACATTGGGACCAATTTTGTATATTTTTATGCCATTCCAAAAAAAAATTGAACTTTGAAATGGTCCAGTTCAGTCCAAGAAAAGATTGCCGATCTGAAGGACATCCGGCATTTTACCAACCAAAAAATTGTCTTTGGATACTTGTTGAATTTTGTGACTTCACCAATATATTTGTTTCACATCTGTGTGGGATTTGTTAAGTGGAACTCCTACGCTTGAATTTTTTCCAATTATGTACTCAAAAACTGCATACAAAATAATGTCCAATATTTGACTGAACAAATTTCATATATGTATATAATTTTTTTTTCTTCGAGTTTTGGCTAGGAGGTCTGAAATGGCCAATATTACGAAAATGCTAGCATCATAGTAGCATGTGATTTTCATCAAAAGTTTGATTGATTGTGGATTAGCCATACTGTGCTTGGTGGAAGATCCTTGGTTGGTTTTGTGTCTTCAGTTGGTTGTACGGTTATCAGCTGGTTATTTATTTCAAGGTTGTCTTAGTCTCATCTCAAGAATTAAGATTGTAAAGTTGAAAAAATTTTCACAAAAAGATGCATTCTTGTGAATTTCATATGACAGAGAGTGCCTGCCAGTATTAGAGGAATTTGCATTCTGGCGTCACTATTCAGTTTATGCACGTGAAAATATACCTCCTCATAAACCGTTGAATATTGGACTCTCAAAACAATTTTTAACCTGTTTTTTAAATCAGCATATGCTGCCCTTAACTTCAAATATTTACCAGAAATTTACTCCACTGGGACCAAACAGTCAAAACACATATCATTTTATAAAGCTCTGTAAAACATCTATCTAGCAATGCAACAATCAATTGTCTAACAATTACGGAAATATGTGAATTGGCGAAATCGCCCTCATTTCCATAACTACTGGCAAATTTCATAAAAAAGCATACGAGAAGGGCTTTTGCTCCTCTCAATACAAAAATCATTATTCATGTTTTTAATACAGATTCCCACAATCACGCTTGCTTGCACTTCACAACCAAAAGACGTACAGCACTGCCGGCCGGTCATATTATTATCGCTAGCGATTCTAGTTAAAATTGTATCTGCTAGGAATCGGCTACAAGGGATCACATACAGTAGCAGCGAAAGTTAATACTGTGTCAATATTTTGTTAATGTAAGGAAAACAAGGTGTTCAGCTGAAAAATTTCCGCATGAATTTTCTTGCCTTTGTATCAGGAAATTCTACAACAGAGAAAACTTGATCTAATTTTATCACTTACTTGAATATGTGTGATAAACAAAAATTCCAGGTGGTCTAAACTTATGGTCTAATGCTGCTTTCAGCCACAAAGGCCCTTAATAGCATTGTGCAGTGGAGGAAAGGTGGGTAAATTATTCAATGTTATTTTAGACAAGTTATTGAATGTTTCATGTGATTAAAAGGCAATCAGTCATGACACACAGTGGGCAAAGAGGGCGCTGCAATACGCTGCACATGTCATGCTTCACTGAGCAGCTGCTGGGTAAAAATGGCTGGAACTGGCACGGAGGTTTGTCAGTTGCTTTGTGAAATGGAGAGTTGGAACATATATATAGAAGTGTCAGTTGACTTTATTCATTTATTTTGATTGTTAATGATATTCTAAGATGTTTAGCCAGGGTTTTAACAGTGGCAGACTCATAGTCTGTAAGCTTTGCTTGCATTTAATGAGCCAGTTCCATCCACGTGGAATTTTCAGAATGTAAACATTGAGCAATGATTGACTGGGAGACTCGAAATTGTCAAAATTCTCGACCTCAATATTGTATTTGTTTCACCAATTAAGAAATTGTTGTTGTGTCTATTGTATCAAATTGAACATGCAGTATCATTTACAGGGTTGAAATAAAGGCACAATTTACCTGGTAATATTTCTATAGAGCATGAAGCTGACTTCCTGAACAATTTCTCCCAAACGAAGCCAACTTGAGCAGTCATATTTGGGCCCCAAGTGGGGACAAAAAATATCTGTATATAACATTTACAGTTGACATCAACACAATTTATGCCTTATTCAATGGTATACACGCCAAAATATTATGAATAAGCAAATGCTGGTTTAGTCTACTTCAGAGCAGTTTGAAAGATAATTATTTGTGAAGGGGCATCTCAATTGAGTTATTGAATCTTATAATAATGCAAGCTTTGCAGGCATGATGACACAGGAAAAAACATCTTCTTGATATTTTTTAAGGAACGAAGAAAATAAATGTCTGACACATTTTAATCCTTCTTACTGATGGAGTATGAATACACTTGACACCCAGCATACTGCAAAAATGGAGCTTTTCCCTGGATCTTGTCTAACAGACACCTATTTGAAGTATCATAAAGCAATGACCAGAGCGTGTACGTTGACCTGAGCATGTGTCCTGATAAAATCAAACAACTTTTATTTGTTCGTTTCACTAAGTTCACTTATGATGAAACTACAGCCACTTTGAAGCTGAAATTGAAAAAAATAAAATAAGTTTTTTCCTGTGTCCTGACTGATTGCCTTTAAATAACATGAAACATCATTGAATAACTAGTCTAAACTAACATTGAATAATTTACCCACCTTTCCTCTAATGTACAATGCCGTTAAGGGCCTTTGTGGATGTAAGCAGCATCAGCCCGTAAGTTTAGTCCACCTGATATTCTTGTTTATCACACATATTCAAGTAAGTGATAAATATAGTTGAAGTTTTCTGTATTGTAGAACTTCCCTGATGCATAGGCAAGAGAATCCATGAAGATTTTTTTCAGCGAAGCCTCTTTTTTCCCGATATTGAAAAAAAATGAAATGGTGTAAACTTTTGTCTGCTACTGTATATTTTTATTCAAACAATATCTAGCATGGAAGACGCAGACCTGTCAAAACTGGCATCTCTGATTGGATATCTGGCATGGCATTGCAATGAAAAAGACACTGTGCACTGACATGTAGGGTCTTCGAGCTAAGCATGGATGGAATGATGTGCGATATGTTTAGGTTATTCATCATTGAATCACCACGGCAGAGGGAATATGTGATTTATCACCCGAGGGCTTTCGCCCAAGGTAGTGGATAACCACCTTATACTATGAGACAAGCAGTCAAACAGTCAAAACATGAGACGATAAGTGGATAACAAAGAATATGGGAATTATCTCCCTGAAATACTTGCATGTGACTGGCTTGACAGAGGTGTCGAATGGTACACTGTATGGACATTTTTGGAATAACCAACGAAGAGATACCGGTACAGTATTTTTTTTACCTGTCATCTTTCTTCTTCTGATTCAACAAAGCCTTAATGTAAACCATGCACAACTCTTCTTTTTCTACTACATTTGTGCCTCCTACAATTCCCGTTACATTATTCTGAAGAAAAAGGCATAATAAAGAGTTTGACATTTCACAATTAACAATCATGGCACACGCCATTAATGCCAGATATTTTATCATTTTAAAATACATTATCATCTTCATGATGATTCAACTCATTCTTTAACTGATATTTGAGGGTGAATGTAAACTAAACCGTTGCGGAGGTTCAAGATACATTCACAATCGGGCAATTTTAACAGAAATGAGCACAATGAGCCCGAAATTCACTTTGTTGGACTGTGGCTCTTATTTCTGATGGAGGATTTCATTAACTGAAGCTGCTTCTTCGGTCCTCGGCCAGGTGCAGGATTTGGAAGGGGCTCTGGGGCATGACCAGTTTCATAAACTCTTAATTGTTAGATACGCAAACTTCCTGAGTGTATTCAGTGAAATGAGTTCTGACCTCTTGACTACCAGACAGCTTCCGTCTTCTCCTGAATCTTTGTATGTTGAGATAAAAATCATAAGAATATCCAACGATAAGGACTGCCAAGGCAATGAACAGGGGCACTTCAAAGACAATCTCCGCAACAATATGGTGGTCCTGAAAATGACAAGACAAATAGAAAGAAGTTATACAGTCTAACATGCAAATGATTATTAATGAGAACATTATTATTTCAAAAAAGTCCTTTGCAAGAATCATAAATTTTGTCATCTAATTTTTATCTTTCCAATAGGATGAGCTAATAATAACGTTTCAACCAATTAACTGAAACATTTTAGTAGTCATTGACTTATTAATTAGCCATTCCGACAATAAATAGTTGTTTTGACGGATTTGGTAATCAATTGGCCAATTTAGGAAGTCAATAAATTAGCCATATTCTATTTTATATTTACTATTCTATATTGTCTTTTAATAACTATTACACTGTACTATCAGCTGCACAGCCCATTGCCACTGTGGTGGGGTTTCTTGTTCTTGCACTTCTGTGCTAAGTTTCAAGTTCTTGTTTCTGGCCTTATTGGGCATTTGTTTTTTAGGCCTGCCATGGGTTCGGCCTAATGTTTTTATTCGTGGATGAACAAAAACAGACAGACCGACAAACAGATGTACAAACCATCCACGAAAGAAAGCATTAGACCCGTCCTATGGTGGACCGTAAAAATGGAATGAATGAATATTAGAACTTTACCGCTGACTTGTCTTCACTGGGGGGACAAATGGCATACCTGAATAAGATTATAACCAACCTGAAACAAAAAATATGGCAAAAATTAAGAAACTTGATTTTGGCCATAGCTTGGTATAAAAGTTTTCAACTTTAAAGAAACAAATTATGACAACAATTGCAATACATTTGATTCAGTCTTGATAATGATAGCAAAATCTTTGTGGCTTGTTACAATTCTGGTCAACAATGAAGGTAACACAGTCATGATGACACTGACAGAAAATGAGTGTCACTGACACAGATTTTACAAATGGAAGTAGTCACCTTTTTAAAAACAAACAAATTTTCAATATTTTAAAACCAATGTATATAAATTTGATTGTTACCATGGTATAGTCAGAAGTATTCCCAGAATGTTGGCAATGATACTCCTTCTCATAACAACACATGCTGACATTGGGTAGAACTGAAGGCACAGTATTACTACATTCAGAATGGTGACAAAAACTGAAAAAAGAGGAAAATATACAAGATAATTGAGATTTCATTTTTTACACAAGTTGAAATTTCTGTGTAGAGGGGAAGATACCTTCTGGAGCAAAAGGTCCGATTCAAGGTGCAAATTCAAGTTCTATATGTCAATTGCAGTGCGTAACTAGAATACCAATACAATTCTTATAACAATTTGTTCCATCATCATCCAAGAGTTGCAGCGCAAGTCAAATAATAGGCCTACTATTTGGATTCGGTTTATTAAGTAAGTGAAACACAGGCCCAGTGTTATTTAATAGGGAAGGGTGGTTCACTTACTTATCTTGACCCATACCTAACTCCGTCTACAGCAGAGAAAATTGGCAGCCATTGTTATGCGACATGCCTCACATATCAGCCTTTATGACCCAATATGTTTTCCTCTCATTGCATGAGAATTCATGCCTCCACAAGCAGCTTGGTTGAGGATGTTTAGCATTGATGAAATGGCACAATATCACGTGTTTCACTTACTTACAGGTGGCACTGTAGTATCATAAGTAAGATCTTTGGAAAGAGTATTTTTTGCCATAAGGTCTGCTTTTTTATTTCCCGCAATTCCCACATGACTTGGAATCCAGCAGAAAACAATTTATTTGCCTTCTATTCCAGAGAGGAGCATGAGTATGTCTTGTAATATGGGATGATCCAACCTGTTGCTGCTGGCAATTGCTTGGATTTCCGATTTGGAGTCGGAACAAACGACAAATTTGTCTATTTCAGACATTCCAGCTAGGCTTGATAGATTGCTAAAAGCTCAGCAGTGTATACTGGGCTTTCATTTGGAATGTGCTCACTGTGTAGGTTTGATTTACAGGATGTTAAAGCATAAACTGTTCGGTTTCCATCTTTTGAGCCATCTGTATATAAGAATTTGTGATCATGATATCTTAGTTTGATATCGCAGAACCTTCTTTGGTACTCTATCGGATCTGTTTCTGCCTTTTTCAGGTCTTCTAATTTAGTGTTAACAACTGGTGTTTTTATACTCCAGTGTGGAATTTGTGGAACTTTGTTCTCAGAAATAAAAAATGTGTCTATTCTGGCGGCTTCAAGATTGGGTTTCATCCTCAATCCCAGTGGCCGAATGGCATTGGGTCGTCGTTCATATCGATCTTCATGGTTGGGATAAAAGACAATTGTGTATGCAGGATTAAGAGGATTTGCAGCCAGTCTGACAGTATACTGCAGAGATAGCTTCAGTCATCGGAGTGATAAAGGAGGCCCCTTTGTCAGAACATACAGGATATCTACTGGAGATATCCTGTATGCTCCAAGGCTCAAACGGATTCCTTTATTGTGTACAGTATTCAGGCATCGAAGATAGGATGTCTTGTGAGCCATATACAATGCAGCCATGGTCGAGACGTGCCCGAGTCATTGCACAATAAAGCCTGAGAAGAACAGTGATGTCACCACTCCAGTTAATTTTTCCCACTACTTTCAAGATGTTCAAAGACTGTAGGCATTTTGCCTTAAGAGCAGTTATGTGGGGGATGAAGGAGAGTTTTGAGTCAAATGTGACTCCAAGACATTTATTAGAATTTGCTACCTTGATTGCACAGTTATCAATTTTAAGTGTTGGCTCAGGATGGGGAGTTCTAAGCAAAAGTGCATACATACTGTTTCTGATTTAGATAATTTTTAAAAGCCATTTTCCTGAGACCATTTGTGTAATTTACTTAGATTTTGTTGCAACTGTCTTTCAATAGTTGACATTTATTTGGATTTTAGTGCTATGAGAAAGTCATTGACATAAAGTTAGCACATGACATTTTCACGAATAGATTTAACAATACTGTTGATTTTTATGTTCAAGCAAGTGGGAGATAAAATGCTTCCCTGGGGAACACCCGTCTCTTGGGGATAATCACTTGAAAGTGTTGCCCCCACTCCACGCGCAAGTATACCAATAATACTCTATGGACAATACAAGCGTATGCAATTCGAATTCTGAGATTGCAGGAGCAGAGCCATTTTGCAAATAACACACAGATATGGTGCAAATGCAATAGTTGACCTCGTACATCACACTTATTTTGATAATGTTCTGGCATGCAAAGTATTTTTTCTTTTATAATATTTGCATATTTTAAAGAAATACAAAACTGGTGGGAGCCTATGTCAAAGTCACATGACAAATTCCAATTAGAATACAACCATAGTGATCACAAACAGTGATCACAAACTGTTATACATTGTTTGTTACTATTTGTGTGTCCAGCAGTTAGACATGAGATAAAAATGTATAAGAATCTGCAACTTATCAAACTAACAACACCCAACAATAACTGTGAATTTTGAGAAAGTGTTTTTCACAGTCAACTCAAATTAGATAGAATCTGTGACAAATATATCAAAACATGCATGTACAGGGCATTTCTTGGACTAGTCATAATATTATGCTAGTATATGGATGGATTAAATCGATCTACTTTAATCCAGCGATCTTCTAGGAAGGAACCAATAAAATGAGGATGTCTACCTCTCAAACCAAAGTCAAAAAAATCTTTCATAATGCCGAATTTCAAAGTGGTGGTATCATATGCTTTCTCTAAATTAAAAAATACCGCTATAACATGTTCCCTTGTTATTAGCGAATCTCTTAATTATGTACGTTTCTAATCTAACCAGATGATCTACTGTGCTTCTGTGTTTTCTAAAACCACATTGGAATTCTGAGATAGAATCGTTGGACTCAAGATACCAGACAAGTCTGTCGTTAACAATCTTTCTTGCAGAGACAGCTTGTTAGGGCAATGGGCCTGTAATTAGTAAGATCAGTACTATGATCCTTATTTGGCTTTGGGATTAGAATAATTGTAGCTACCTTTCAAGAGGCAGGGAAGGTTCCATAGTCCTAGGGATGCAAAGGCCGGGAAAGTTTCCGGAAATATTGGAAATTTTACATGGAAAATTTCCGGGAATTCATTACAGCGGGAATATTGGGAATTTTCAAAAAAATTGTTTAATCTTCATTAGTTTGTCACTGGACCTGTTGATCGTGAGCATTTGAATGGCTGTCATTATTATTTGATAGCCAGTATGTGGTCTTTCAGTCTTCCTAAATATATAAAGGTTCAATATAGGTCTGGCAACGAGGGTCGAGACCTCGCCATCTGTTCTTGAGTTGGAAATTTCGAAATGGTTAAGGCATAATTTTGGGATGCTACGCCCATATGCAAATTTAACTGATTAGTTCGTGGACAGTCATCAAAAACTATCAAAATACAATTTCATCAGCTTTCAATCTCCACAAGTCAACTTCAATGCGAATTCAAGTAATAAGCCTGCCAAGTACATAGATACAGGATGAAAAGCCCCAATCACCCATCCTTTACAACGACTCATATTTGTGGTCAAATCGATGTGCTGTTTTAGCCTTATAGGTCATCTGTCTTTCAATTGTGTTAATTTCGTCTTTTCTATATGGGCAACAACAACCGTACCATTAATGAGTCATCAGCTGTTCGTGGTTGTACGCTGTGAATGCCAATGTATCGATAATGGACTAAATTGCACATAAATAGCTGCTCTATTATCATACATACGATTATAGAAAATTTGGAGCAGTCGAGCTCAGTGTTGTCATTTTATATCATATCATTTTTATACCAATATTGTACTGAGAGAATCACAATATTCACCGATAATGTTCGATAATGGGTGCCATACATGTCAAGCTAGTTTTATCCCCTCAAAAGCCATAACAATGCATTGGAAGTCATAATGATGCATAGTCTGTGATAATTATAGCAAAATTTCATCACACATTTGTCTTCTGGCTGACTGTGAAAAATTGATAATGTATTCAAGACAAGTTTTGCCAAAAATCGAGGCAATTAATTGTCAAATGGTGTGAATTTGAATAGAAAATGTATCATATTTTCATTTTCTGGACTTTTTGTCTATAATTTTTTTACATAAATCACTCAATTGCTATGCAATGCATATTGCATGGATATGTGATAATTGATATAGCAGATATGATGATAGGTTTTGTGAAGTCAGTGGCTAATTAATTGTTTTAATTTGATTGATCAATTACGGGCTTAAATTATCTCAGGATTGTGCCATTGTGGTCATTTCAGCGCGCTCATGCTTTATGTTTTAAGCAGAATTGAATGATGATAGCTCCCTTGGCCTTCCTTCCAAGCTATTTCAATGTCATGTACTACATCTTTTTTTTTTAAGCATAATTTATGAGATCGCTTCTGAAGTATAACTAAAATTTTGGAGGAGGGAGTCAGCTCTTTGGGTAGTTTCGGGCTTCTCATTTGTGAAACTGGATGCCATCGGTCAAAATGAACCGTAAAGCTATCTACAGAATAGGTATATGAATGGGCGCCTGCTGGTTATGTGATGAACTATCACCTACACAATGGAACCATCGTCATTGTTTGTAACCAGACTCTACGAGTCCTCTGGAGTTAGGCGATGGCATGCAATGCCACAGACTGTACCTGTCCCTCTGATCAAAAGCCTCTACCATCGGTGGAGGGACAGTCAGAAATGAAAGGTCAGCTCCAACTAAACTAAGATCAGTATGCCTGCCCAAGCCGAGTCCACACTGATGGAAAGAATGTGAACTTTAAACAGAGGGTCCTGGCAGGATTTATCAAAATCACAAGTCAAACATTTTGACACAAAAGTGCCCTATTTAAATTGCTGTAAACAGGCTTTTAATATGTCTAAAAACCCAAAGCAATGATTTGAAGTTGTGTATCTGATATCTATCCCCCATGTAGCATGATAAAATTTGATGTATTGCTAATAAAAGATAAAAAGGTGGTGACTTTATTAAAGCCTCTGTAGAGGTACAGGTATAGATGGCGCCACATGTGGCATAAATGAAACAAATAACTCTCATTGGTTGTCTGCTAATATTCAAACTAATAACTGCCTCTGTGTTGGCCCAGTGAGGTGGCTAACATTCATAAGAAAATCACAATGGGAATCAGATCAGGGACCCCACGATTGGTACTCCATTGTCCTGCCATCTGAGCTGAGCCCCTCCTCTGAGAAAATGTAACATTCACAATTATGCATGTTTATTTTCTGTATAAACAGTCATCTTCTTCTTCTTCTTCCTTGTGAGCACAGACACCCAGGGGCGTATAATCGTGCTGTTGTACTGCGCATGCGTGGCAGTGGACGTGCTGTTTAAAAACGTAGCTTAGGGGTAAGGCACTTCTAAAAGCAAATTATGTACACTCCGATAAAAACAGTACGGTTTAACTATGTACATTGGCAATTCTGCATTTAAATGATTCCAGGGAGCTGCATGATCTAATTGTTTCGTCCAAGGTGTTCCAGGATCTCACTCCATCTACGAAGAACGACTTCTGGTAACAATTTATTCTGGCGTGAGGCAGGATGAATTTTAATGCACATGGATCACCTGATCCTAATCATCTGAATGCACAGTATTGGACTTGCAGAATGCGTGTACTAAAAATGTGTGAACCCCAAACTTAAATTCTCACTTGAAACTGCTAAAGTCAGTAACTGTTAGGAGATCAATGGCTTAGAATGCCATGGTCACCCATGTAACACGCTACGTCACTTCCTAGGAGAGAGTAATGTCATGCCTTCTGTTGACCAATGAAAATTGCAAGAAAAATGATTTATTTTCTACTTCAAATGTCTACAAATATGAAATCATCTGTAAATGCCTGGATTTCACAATTTTACGGTTATTTGAAGAAATAAAGATGCAAGGTAGAGTTTGACACAAAATTTGGGGTATGTAACAGTGGTTTTCAGTCATAAGAACTATCGTTTGAAATGCCTTATCATGCCCTTGCTTTGGTTGCCATGCAGAAGGACGACTCGGATCTGGATGATGCCTAGTGGTACTAGAGACTACCTCCTGCTTGTCTAATGACAAGCCAATTGACTGGACTGGGCCGTCCAGCCTCCCGTTTAGGAGAAATCCAGGCCACAGTAGTGCAGTGTATGGAAGGGACCAACTTAGTCCAACCCAACTCAACTACCAGGACCCCTTCATCCTCAGACACAGGTCGCCACGACGGCAAACAGGTCGCCCCATTTTCATCATGGAGACATGTGCTTACGCACCCTAATGCTACCACCCACTGCCACGAGGAGGCCGGAGACCTGCGGGGGCAAGCACTTTTATGAAGTAGTTTCCTTCTCTGAATGTGTCTCAAACTATTGCATGTGATCAACCATGCAGAGAACTATTTTATCGAATATTTACTTTCACCCTTGATTAAACAAGAATGTATATACATTTATATGTGTAAATAATATACAAAGCTACACCAAACATGATAAATTCAAAAGGTTAGCTCAATAGGTTTCTTTTACTTTGCCTAAACCCCAAAGGCTGGTTTCAAAGGCAACTGCAAATCTAAAGTCGGCCAAGTTGGATACGAACACAAAGTTTATACACTTTCATATCAGGGAATTAATTGGAGAATTAATTGGAAATACACATGGAGAATTAATTACACCAGAAGTAAAGTTGAATTAATTGCAGAATTATTTGGAAATTCACCTGCAAAATTAATACTAGCATCAGAAATAAAGTGTGAATAAATCGGTCCAAGAGAATAAATAGTACAGTTGCTCTCGAAAGTAAGTACACCCCATGCTATTTTTCAAACTTTTGTGTCTCAAAGGTAAAAGTTATTATATATTCACACACTAACAATAAAATAGTGTGAACCAAACACATGTGCATACAATTATATCACTAATTCACTAATTCAGTCTCCCATTAAATTAATACAGTTAAGTATGGAAAAAAATGGTCATTGCAAAAGTAAGTACACCCTTCTTTTTCCAGGCAGTCAATACCTTGTGTTTCCTAATCGGGTGGCCAAAAAACCTTGTAAATGCTTCCTTTACCCATGAATAAGGCTCTAACGTCTTTGCACTGGAACTTGCGGCCATGCCTCCATGTAAGACTGTGTAACCACTGAATGTCTGGGAGATTCCCTGCATTCACCCACTTTTTGAGGTCAAACCACAACATCTCGATGGGATTCACATCTGGGTTTTTGCTGAATCTTTCAAAAACCATGTATTTATTTTAATTTATTCAGGATTTTGTTGACACACTTGTGTATTTGTGATAGTTGTCCAACTGGAACACCCAAGAACACTTTAAATCAAGATGTACTTCAGCAATTGGGCAACATTATCTGCTAAGATTTCATATCAGAGCTTCGAATTCATGATTTCTTCCACATGAACCAGTTTTCCAGTTTCTGATGAGGCAAAAAACCCACTCTGCATGATATTCCCACCTTCATGCTTCACTATTGGCACCAGGTTCTCCTCTTGGAAAGCTGTGTTCCCATTGCAGCAAATGTATCGGTTGACCATCTGACCTTAGAATTCAATTTTAGGATCATCTGTCTGGAGAATAATAGCCAAAAAGCTTCTGGTTTATAAAAATGCTTCTTGGCAAAGTTTAGACCCACTTCCTTGTGTCTTTTTATCAGAATGGGCTTGTTTCTCGGCGTTCTGGCAGTGAGGCCTTCTTCATTCAAATGTCTCTACATAGTTAACATGTAGACATGTATTCCAGATGATGTCAGCTGCTCTTGTAATTATGTGGATGTAACCTTAGGGTATTTTGCTGCTTCCTGTATTAATTTCTTGGATGTTCTGCAAGACATCTATGTTGGTATTCCCATCCAGCTTGATAAGTTTGTGTGTTTTTGCTCCTTTCATTTGAATAAAACTTCCAGACAGTTAATGTGTGAACCCCAAGTTGTACAGAAATATTCTTATATATCCAAATTAATCATTGTAGGTGTAAATAATAGTATTTCTTAGCCTTTTAGACAGTTCCTAAGTTCTGGGCATGGCGACAGACCCATCACTCTTACCATAATGACTCGATTAAGCTAATTTAAGGATAATCAACTGTGAGTATTGCTAAGAAGGACTGAAATGAAAATGAAGGTGCCAAAATCAACCAGGCAGAACAACAAACATTTTAGGGTTGCAAGGCAAAAGCAAATTGACCAAAACAGAAGGTATAAAGCAATAAAAAGGCTAACTATTGTGAGGGTGTACTTACTTTTGCAATGGGCTATTTTTTCATTTGAGGTAAAAGGTCAAAATGACCTTGATATTTTAAGAAATCCAAATTACATATTATGTAAGACTTCAAAGAGATACACTTTATCGCAAAAATGAGATGACAATCATGACCTGATATTAATTAATGAGTCAAATGCAATAATCCTGCAGGGGTGTACTTACTTTCGAGAGCAACTGTAAATACAATAGAAGTCAGGTCTGAGTACTGGATTGCGGATAAGAAGAGAGCGATTTACCTTTGAGGAAACCAACATTGCTGGGCAATGGTATGGGGATGTAATAGGTCCCTGTGAAAAGAAAGAGAATCCTGTACATCAGAAGCAAAAGGACTGCTACGTACATCCACCGCCGTTCATATTCATCGATAAAGTTCACCGGGCTGAAAATAATAAAAATAAGAATTTCACCCTGGGTCAATCCAGAGTATTGACCTTACAATCATTACCAGAAATTTGAAAACTGGAAATGGACAAAGCAGTCATGTCTTATGGTTTGCCATTACTTACTAAAGAACTCCGGGTCTCCCTCCGAGACAGTCTGGCCAGAGATGTTTTCTGACTTTAAAGAAGGACATCAAGATTACGATGACAAACTGAAAGCATTACAAAAAATTAAAATTTATTATAGACCATTCAGATTATATGAATTATTATTCATTATCATATTGATTGACAGTAAATGGTTGATACAGAGACAAAGGTTGTAAAAAAGGTGTATTTGGTAAACTATAAAGGTCAGTCCGAACAGATTCATGATTTAAGCAATATTTCGGCTTCATTTAGCCAACTTAACAGATAACAGATAACGGATCGTTTATTGGTCATGAATGTGAGTTACATGAAATTTGTTTTGGTAATTGACAATGAGTAACAATATATATAATTAAAGCATACATATTTAAGAAATTGATTGCTGCTGGAATGAAAGTTTTGCTGAATCTTCAAGTTCGCATATTAGGTACCGTAATATGGGGTGAATCGGGACACAGGGGTGAATCGGGACAGAGCAGGGCTCTGTATTACATCTTCAAAGATCTACTACTTCCAATAAACCCAGGAAAATAATTTTTGGCACATGTATTGTACACATATACGCGCATATTGTGATTGAATTTCAAATTTCTAAATGCAAGCAGTGAGGAGCTGTAGCACCTTAAACTTGGCCCTGCATAATTTGAATTTTGACATGCTGGAAAAACTTTGCATATTCTTAAAAAAATATAAACACCAGAACCATCAAGCGTGCAGGAAACTTTTTTTCAATAGAAAATGGTATCTGGGAACCAGGATAGTAGTGTAGATATGGGACTATGTATGTTTGATCGTGGGTTACAGTCCTTGTCATACTTACGTGGAATCTCAAGTTTTTTTTCTGTGCTGATGAACTGTGATGTCAGAGATGACTCTATTCTAGCATTGCAATATATGTAAATTAACTACAAGCTGTGATGTCATTTCAAACTGGGTCAGATTTCCCAGCTTCTAGCCAATGCTGATCCTCCTGAACTGAGCGTCACAGTTTCAACACAGTGTCAGAGTAATAGTTTTATCTGGGATAGCCCCTACAACTACGTCATCACAGCTTGATAGCCAATGGGCTGACAGTAAACTACGCATCACAGTTTAAACATTGATATATTGAAGGAAGCATTAAATTTGTGATCCCAATGATTTATCACAGCAATCACCAGTCTGATCCTACCAAAGGGCAGCTTTGTGAGCATTCACAGTAGACAACTGTTATAATCCCCACAGAGTTGTTTGATTAATCTACAACTTGCTAACTTACAACTTTAAACTTTGATGGAAGTTGGTATAAACAGAAGGCTTTGACAATTAGTTTGTAAACACATGGCTTATGTTATGTATATTTTTTCTGGCAGCCCATTGGCTGAGAGGCTGTGATGTCAAACTGGCATGGGTTTTCCCAGACCCAGATAAAACTCTGACACTGAGTTGAAACTGTGATGCTCAGTTTGGTGGATTCACATTGGTTAGATGCTAGGGAATCTGACCCAGTTTAAAATGACATCACAGCTTGTATTTAATTTACATATATTGCAATGCTAGAATAGAGTCATCTCTGACATCACAGTTCAACAGCATAGAAAAGAACTTGTGATTCCACGTAAATATGACAAGGACTATAAGATCCAGGTCAATGGCAAAGTTTCGGGAATAATAAAAATAAACTCTACCAATTTTCATTTGAATGTACCAGCATGGCTTTTTGATAAATATTATTGTGCTTGACATCATTTATTGTGGATTTAGTCCAGAATTATTAATCACCTAAAAAATTAGCAGATAACTGCAGTTTTTGATACTTTTCTGTCGTTTATCACATTTTTTATAATCTGGATATTATCAATGGAATTGATTTCAGATTTTCCTCAAAATAAATATTTTGCAAACTGAAGATGTTTTCTAATGTTTAGTCATAATTAGCAATCACTCAAAGAAGCCAGGAAGTATTGATTGTTGAAATAATGGAGTGTCCCGATTCACCCCAAACTGTGGGGTGAATTGGGACAGTGGTTTTTTGGGCCCTGAACTTGGGCAATTTAAGATAGCATTTTAAGCTCCTATGGAAAGTTAGGCCCTGTATTGGACACAATTTGACACCATATTTCGATTTCTGAATTGATTTTTGTGCATGTTATCAGAGAAAAACTGCAAAATCTGTCCCTATTCACCCCATATTACGGTACTCTGAACCTGCGCCCACTTCGAAGGAGCACAAAATAGCGATTCAGTGGGTGGCTTTCGTCCTCTTGTACCTTTTTAGCCATTTGTTTTAACTTTGATAAAAATATTTGTTCATTAGAGTCTATAACATGTTCAGGCACAAAATGACATGTTATGAGAAATGGAGAGTTACACGAGAAATGTAAGAAAACAACAGATATCAACATGATATTAATCAGTGGACTTCATGGATTTTAGAAGTACATTTGCAATCGGAAAACTAAATGACTGACCCAACCTCATAATTTAGAATGATTTCCCCCTTTTTCCCCCTCTTTTTATCAGGCCTCTTGTGGTTGAACCAAACTTTTTGAATTATCCAAGCACTTATAATAACATTGCCATTTCACTGAGATATCCAATGCCACTGCTGAGATTTTTTTTTTTCGGCTTGAGGTCATTAGACGTGAGTATCCTGCCATTGCCACATCTGCATACAGTAGCTGGGAATTCCTGAGTGCTGGTCCACGATCCTTCTTGCCTCCGGAAAAGATTTCGCTTGGGTTGCCTTCAATGTCAGGACTTATTTTTCTTTTGTCCACTGTCTACAAGTTTTACTGTAAGAGGGATGATCTTAATTGCAGTTGACACAAAGAGGAGGGGACGAGCAATGCTGTTCTTTTGATTGGATGTGGTCCTGAGATCCAGTGTCCACAAACTTCTTGTCGTTGGCACCACTTACTCAGATGGATGAAACATTGACTTTAGTGAAATCGTCTTGGATTAGGGATGTAAGGTCGTACCTTACATTGCTCCCATATAACTCCAACATTCTCAGGTAGAGCTGTGTCTTTTCATGAAAAGGTCAGGATAAGAAGCTCGCAATCACTTCTCTGTGGGATTCGGTGAAAATGTATAACAGCAGCCGTTTTAGTCTAGACTGTGAATTAGAAAGAGAATGTGCCACGGGAATTTTGGCGGTTCATCGCCCATGCTCCCCACACACCAAGGAGCCTAACAAGGGGGACCAATATGGGTAAGGCTACGTCCAGTACCTTGTCCAGAGATACATGGGGGATACAGGGTTAATTGGGCCGCGAAACTTTCACTATTTGACAGATTTACCTTTTTGGTGGAAACGGAAGACTAAACCAATTCGCAACAAATTCATATTAACAGGGCTGAGAAACAAGAGTATAAAGACTGTTTTTATGTAGTTTGGCTCATTTTATCTCCAACCACAAATGCAACTTGGCCACCAAAATCTGAAAGTGCTTCTTAAAAAAGTCCTGTGTCCGACGGTCGTTCTCCATAATGATAGTCCAAATGATGACAATAACTTGGTGGGAGAACTTGTTGATGCCCTGCTTTAATATTCCCACAAAAAAAAAATTTTGCATTGCCTTTTATAAGCCTTTGGGAGTCAGAAGTCCGCAGATCAGACATCAGTTGATCTAGCTTTTTTTAACTTTTGCATTTTCTTGGCTTATTGCAGTTCAGCAAAAATCTGGGTCCTCATATAGATATTAAAATTACTGCATCAAACTTTTCTGATAAAGTTGGTCACTTCTTGAGGCTTGGTATCCATGTTATACATAGATTGAAGTGGGTTTTTTTTCTAGCCCAATTTCATAAAAATCGTGTTAAATACACTTCAAATTTGTTTCACTAATGTATCTTGCTCTGGCTATCCTTTCCGTGTTGCAATTAACCTCCCGACTTATTGGATTGCATCTAAAGGATGAGTAAGTGGGATTTTAGTAACTTTCAAAATCTTGCTGTCACAGCCAAATCAACAACCAGTCACTTTGCTGCTCATTGCATAACCAATTCATTTTATCGAAAACAATGAGAATAATGTACATTGTAAAGCTAATAACATTATTTTAATTCATTCCATTAGAAAACTAAACTACCAGGAAAATTTCACTGTGAAGAATTTCTTAGAAAAAATGTAATGAAGAGTGGCACGTAACACATGAAACTAAAAATTAATTTGTAATAAAATAAAAATATTTTACAAACTTATGAACCCCAAAAGGCAACAACATGCGATTAGACCCATTCATGCACCAAATATAATTTATATATGAAAGTGCAATAGTTTGTGTTTATTGTGGTTTTATGTTTCATCAGCACCCATGGGCTACGTAGACTGAGACATACTTACTTTTTTATTACAAGTATATCTATAGCTTATTTTTGTGTATTTTTGTCTGTCAATAGTTTTGGCATAGAAGCCCAGAAAGCTTTGTGACGCTCCCCGCACGCATGACCGCGGGACAAAATTTTCCTTAGTAACAACCATACGCAACAGCAATACCCTGCAGAGGGTAAAAATAATAAATACCATAACGTGAGAGAATAATACTGAAACGGGTAATAGAAACTGAATTAGATCTTAATACGAGGGTCTATTGAAAACTGTAATGTGTGGTGGGCTAATGACTGCCACAAGAATTCATCAGCAAAGCCCCAACTGTAGTGTCTAATACACATCTGTGCTTGTTCGTCTGAGATATCTATAAAGTCTGAAAGGCGAGGAATTAACATTGTGGCATCGACAACCAGCTGTGGAGGTGAAGTGAGTTATTTAAGGACCCTGCAATCCTATTTGGTTATGAAGGTCAACTTGGTGAGGATCGAAAATTGTGACCAATCTGCAACCTGCCATGGAGAAAAAAGCGTCCAAAGCAAGTTCCGGCAAAATTAAAGCAAGAGTACTGCTCTCTCCGTGATTTTATGTATGAAGATTTGCACAAGCACCTATATTCAGATACCCACATTGCAAATAAAGACAGCACCAAGGCCTGGATAAGACTCAAGCATTAGCGAAAAGACATAGAATGACAACATGACCTGACAGAAGATGTTGGAGACCATGTGTTTGTCACACTCTGTACACTACTTTTTGGCAAAACTTGCCGAACATGAACACGATTGTCATGGAAATTGAAGAATAATGTTTTCTCATAGTGCGGAACGGTCCTTTTCTGCTTTCCAGCCATAGTTTTCCTCTTTCTATTTAACTCTACTTACTGTCTTTCACCTCCAAGGCCTAACAACTCCTCCATGTACACTTACAGGTTACTTTCAATTGCACTCCATGTACACTTAAAGGTAACTTTCAAATATGTGTTGATTAGTTCATCTAGAAATCCACTTTTTAAAACACTTCATTGATAGACACAACAGTCTCGATAAATTACTTCTACTATAATTAGCACTCATATTTCCAGAATCTCAGTTTCAAGTTCCTTCTTTAACCAAACCCTATTGAACTTAACCCTATTCTACTTAACCCTGTCCAGATGGGAAATCTAGTAATGTAAAAATGAGCCATTAGTTCCTGTTCTGCTTGCATGTTGTCAATTTTTTTGTTCCAGTTGCATAAGTAATCATTTTTTAATGAACACCCACAATGTTTAAATTCTTTAGATGTTAGTGAACTCACACCTTCACATGGTCAGATTTTGTCTTTTTATGAACAGTTGCAGGTGCAGTGTTCATATTGTCCTCTAAAGTCGAAAATTCCTTCATGTCACAACATATCAACAACTGTGAAAAGAAGAGTAGGGGTAAGCGGGGCAGTGGTCAGACTGAATTGCTTTTGAGGACAAAACCGATTTGTATTTTGCCCTTTTGACCAAATTGAATTATCTTGGAATTTAATTCGGACAGCAGAACCGATGACGTCATAAGTGTCTGGAAGGGGAAAAAAGGCAAAGACCCAAAATCGAGTCCAGAAATGTGTTTAGCATTATGTGTAAATAATAAACGATCAACAACTCAATAGGCTATAGCAAACAGTACGAATATTTTAAACAATATTCAAATAACCCCATCTGTCCTCCCCATCAACTTTCCTTAAAAAAGGAATCTTTACTCTCATTTGTGAAGTATGGAATAGAAGGTGATGAACCCATACAAATCCGTCTATCACTCTCCACCAAGAGATAATGAGTGACCATCTGATTTTTCACCAGAGGTGCTTACACCAAATGTGTGTGGTGTAAGGTGGAGTTACGCTGACTGTATAGCACTCTTAATGAGCCTACCTATTCTATCCAACACTCAGATGATATTATACACAAATTTTTTTATTAAAGATGGGTGCGATGGGATGGGAGATGTTTCAATCTATAGGGAGGTTGGGGATCGGCCATTACCAAACGAAGTCTTTCGTGCTTCATTTTGTGTGATCAAGATTATGACTCTGAAAGACGAGCAAAAATATACAGTATTTGATCAAATGGAGCCCAAGATGTGTACCTGGCAAGTGAAGGTATTTTTGTACAAACATTGGTCATTGAATTTCTGCATCAGGTACTTTTCCTTGCAGGAAGCGTTGGAGATATCCGTCTTTTTTATTTTTCGTTCATTTTTTCCACTCATTCTACGTCAATGTGTGCTGGATGTTCTTCCCTAACTTCCTCTTCACCTTCCGCTTTTTCTTCTTCCTGCGGATCCTCTTGACCCTCAGCATTTTCTTCCTCTTTATCTTCTGCTTCCATGGATTCTTTGTTAGGTGTCGTAGTCCTGCCATCATCCCGAGTCTTCCTGTTCCTCTGAAGTGGCTGCTTCAATTAGACTTTCTTCTTCCATAGATACCCCAGGAGTTGTGGTGCCAGCCGTCGGGTTTGGTTTACAAGGTCCACCCGGGAAGGAGACTGTTTTGTAGAGTTTGTTGTCCTTGACTTGGTTTTTTCATTTGTTCTTCCCCAGTGTCTGTTATTGTCTTCTGTGTTCTCTGCGTGTGTTTGGGTTTAACTTCTCTGCAGCACCTTATTTGGATGGGCTATACCGAGGCTGGCTTAGTAATATTCCTTATATTCTATAGTATGTCTGTGTTTGGTGGAGGAATGCGTTTATATTTTCTGGTTTTTGAATAAGAAGTTGTAGGGGGTTTGTTGGGAGCGGTGGGTTGCTTTGTACTTGGAAATTTCTATATTTCTTTAAAGGTGTGATGAAAAAACGGCATCAAAACATCGGGAAAATGTGATATTCTGATTACAAAATGGCTGATATACATGCTGGTAGGTGAATTTCTACTGTGGGACTTCTAGGGGCTGGGGAATCAGGCCAAATGTTAGTTCTAATGATGCTACGGCATGTTCTTCACTAACAAAATACCCCATCTTAATAGCCTTACAGACAAATAGCAAGGGAACAACCTTTAATATCCAAGGGGGGAGGGGGGAGTGGGGTGGCTTTTAGTTCTTTTAAAATGAATAATTTCTTGCTCAGTTTTCATAAATGAATTCTTTTTGGGCAGTCTTATAATTTCTGTGGGGGGGGGGGGTTCTTTACAGGGTGTTGCTTGATTTTGGAGTTAATATTTGGGGACTTCACATGCTCGAAGGAAAAAAAAAATTGTGCCCGCTAGCTTCAAATTTCCCACCGAGTAAATCACCAAGCCTCCACCCCTAGATATTCAATGGTTGTCCCCTGAATATTAGTAGGAGTCTAGGACTTACCAAAGGCACCATATAAAAGAACGTGAACACCTGATCAATAACAAAGGTGTTTGCACACAGGTCAATTTCGGTTGCATTACTGAAATTGGAAAAAAAAATGTAACAATTATATCTACAAACAATATATTTATATATTTATATATAGAAATAATATGTCATGAGAATGCATTATTATCATTGGTAACCACACATGTAACTATGCAAGTAAAAGCTACTCACCCAACAGATACATTGCTGGCAGCTGTTGTGGAATCCATGTTTATGGTCACAAAAATTTGCAGATGAGTTGATCACGCAATGCGGCAATAAATTACAATTTCAATTACTAAAACACATAAATATCCTTCAAGCGGACAACCCTGTTAGGTGTGAATCTATGTCAATATCTGCTTCAGGTGAAGGGTTTGGCTGCTGCATCTTCACCTGCACCGACAGCAGCTCCAAGAATCAATATATTATCCAGTCAGGCATAAACTAGACAAGTTAGTGGCAGTTCCAACAGAAAATCAAAACAGGTGTGGTGCAAGTCCAAGTAGTGAACCTTTCTTATTTAACATAAGCAAGAAACTACTTATTTGCACAAAATTTGCTCCCACAATAAGCCTGGCCAGGCCAGCATGCTTCAGTGATCAGGGTGATACAATTTTATATGGCACTTTTTTTCTTCGTGCAATTCACAATACATTCAGTCAGGCCCGAAAATTGACACAGAAAGCATGCTGGCGTTATTCAACACATTAGCACTTTCTTTCTACCTTTTTTATACTAAAATAAATGAAATACACAATATCTAGCGCTTCTGGGTATAGACATCATAAAACTATATCATGGCTTATATACATGTATGCAATTACCTAAACTATGTTATATCACACCAGGTTCAGATCATATGCAGCCATGAACGAGAAAAATATTTTGATCTCATAGAAATAATGCAAAGTTTCAAAACTAGAGGGTCCCCCATACAAACTGCCAACAGTGTGCGATCCCATGCAACTGAGTGCAGCTCTCCTCTGGGTCATTCCATGTTAAATCAGGCACATTTTCAGAAAGTCCCCACTCGACCTTCTCAGATCCTCTTGAAACTCCAAAGGGAAAACATAGTTTAATTAGCCTACACAGTTTCATGAAGTCATGAGATACCCCAAACAAGGGCCTTTGTGCTGCAGTGACTCAAATTGAACATGTCATAATTACCAAATACATGGCCTTATGTATATTGTGTCCATAAATCATTATTTTGCTTATAAACTAATAGATTAGTGATGATTTGGTTAAAAAATGTTAGCTTTTTGAAGAATATAAGCTGCACTACACAAGTTCCAATATTGACTTTTTGTCAAAAGGAGTCATCCTTGAAGGGGCAGGGCTCGGTCCTGACACCTGGTACCAGTCCAATATTCTGTAAAATTGCAGAAGAAGGGGTGAGACAAATTTATCTGATAACTGATTTGGTGATTTTTTTTTAAAGTTGAACATTTTTGGGTTGAAATTATGTAAATCGGCACTCATTGCCAAAGTCTTTTTTTTTTCAAATTTCCAAAGCAAACCCATACAAAGTCATCATAATAACCTTAGTGCTGCAAAAATCATGAACATGGCAGTGTACACTTGTCTTACTGTAATAATCACTTTGTACGGTTTAAGACTTTAGGTCCTCACTTCAGATAACATTGTCTGAGAAGACTGCATATTAATGTAACCATTAATTTAACATAGATAAAAAATCTTTACATCTGATAATATTTCATCTGAAACTCATCCATTTTATTGAGAAAAATGTTCTATTCCTAATTAATTCGAATGTTGACCATCTTTTCTTCATTTATTGCGCATAAAAATGGTTTGCACAGAAGTCTTTGTTCGAAGTACTCTCATTAAGGGTGTAAATTCATTAGCGGAAGTACCAGTCATTGATAGACATAGTATATCAGGGCTTGTAGATTGATTTAATTCATCCATATACTAGCATATGACAAGTCCAAGTAATGCCCTGTACATGCATGTTTTGATATATTTGTCACAGATTCTATCAAATTTGACAGTTGACTATGAAAAAAATTTTCTCAAAATTCACAGTTACTGTTGGGTGTTGTTAGTTCGATAAGTTGCAGATTCTTATACATTCTTATCTCATGTCTCTAACTGCTGAACGCACAAATAGTAACAAACAATGTATATATTGTTATATTTATGATTTTTGCAGCACTACCAAGGTTATTACATAATGATAACTTTGTATGGTTTTCCTTTTGAAATATGAAAAAGTTTGACTTTGGCGATGAGTGCTGATTTACATAATTTCAATCAAAAAAATGTTCAACTTAGACAAAAATCACCAAATCAGTTCTCAGATATGTTTTGTCTCACCCCTTCTGCAATATTACAGAATATTGGACTCATCCCAGGTGTCAGGACCGAGAGCTGCCCCTTCAAGGCAATATTTGAACTTGTGTAGTGCAACTTATATACTTTAAACAACTGACTCGAGGTGGAAACTCCCCATGCCATACGTCAGCATCTGGGAGCGGGAGAATTTACAACATCAATAGATATCAACTTCCAGAAGTACCTTCAAAAAGCTGTCGAAGGCCAGCTGCAAACTGATCAACTATGATGATCTATCACTGGTCATATCAAGGTTCCCAAAAAAAAATTTACACCAGGAATTCCGGGACTTTCCATGACCAAATTCAGGATTCTCCATGACCAGCGCTTTACCCATTGAGATTGAAATTCACCCAAAGACAAATTTGTGAGATGACCTTCGTACACCGTCTGGGCATCCAGGCAACCAATACAAGAGACAATGTCGGAATGTACTAAAAACATCAGGATTAACATTTTTTCCCATTAAAATCTACAGGCCCAAGTTTGAATCCCCTAAACCCCCCTCCTCTGGATCCGCTCCTGCAATTAGTGCCCTAAATGAAGAAATTTGTTAAATTGTTACTGATTTGTGGCCAAAATCTAAATTTTTCTGTGACTTTTCAAAAAATTTTGATTTTACAAGACCAAAAAAATTTTCCACGACTTTACCCAGGCTTACTTGCCATGACCGTGGGAACCCTGTATGGTATTAAATTGTAGTATACAAAATTTTGTTAAATTCAAAATTTGCACTTTATCTTTTGAGAAATAAAACATTTATGAAAGACATACATGTCATATTCAGAGTACTCTCTTTTTCGAGAAAAAATTCTGTCCTTTCAGGCAAAGGAAATCTTAATGAAATGCGGGGTCAAGGTCAATATCAAGATTTTTTCTGGAGTGGCAGAATGTTCCGATTCAACAACACTGGAATTAAGCAGCGCTCAGTTATTGCTCAAGCCGGGTCAGGCATTATCAGAGAAAGGGTGGCTGACCCAAGGGCTGTCGTTATGGAGACTTCCAATTGAAAAGCCCAAACCTTCCCAGAAGTAGCTAATGTTCCGGGTAAGAGGGGAAAGGTGGTCGCTAAAGTTGTCGGAAAACCCATGAATAACAGATGTAACGAATGCAACATCATTTCTGGCAGCGTTGACCACAAGAACCTGTCAAAACTCTACAAATTGTCTAACACACGGATTGGGTGCAAAATCCAGGGTTGCGCCTTTTGCGTGAGTATTATCCAATTAAACTCAATCTCTGGGCAGCTGTTGTTCAGGAGTGCACATTCATGTTCAAAGAGAGATTTGTTGCATCGCATGCAGAACTTGACATTTTCTATCAATCGTGTGATAATGTTGTAGATTGTGCTGATTTTGTGCTTTACGCCTCAAGAGTACCAACGTAGTCCATTTAGAGGCAAAGGGTGTTGTAGAGAAAGTAAGACACAGCACCCTTATGTAATAGCAATATTATTTCTATTACAATCTATGGTGGGTCCCAGGTTGAGAGACCACTATCTATGATATGGTAGTGTGTGTTTGTGTTTTATGCCTCTGCAACTCCTTACATTGGGCAACATCAAGACAGGCTGGGTTTTATTTGTCTGGACACCGCACATCGTTCCATTGGAACCTATAACGACCCTATTGAGTTCATAGAAAAACTATTACAGGATAGGAGGCCTTCTTAGACTCAGAAGTATGATTTTTTGTTGGGAGTACCTTTTCTTCGCAGTTGAAAATCTCTACATTCCTTTAAAGGCACACAATAGTGCATTTTTTTTATTAGTTGAGAGCTTCAAATGTACCATTTACAGAAACACGGTGGTGATCCTTTCGAATTTCTCCCAAAATAAACCCATGAAAAAAATTAATTTAGGTTCTGATTTTGGCCAATATATTGGCACAAGAAAAAGCGACTCCTGTTGGAAGAAATTGAGCCAGTGACATAGGACTGGGTAATGAATAAACAAATAGATGACCTTTTAGGACTTCTGGGAGAATGAAAGAAAAGTGAGGCCTAGCTGTGAAAAGTTTTATGAACAAAGACATGAAGCTTTAAAAGTTTACAGTATAAATTTGAGACAAACTGAAACTGTGGACAATCTTGCAAATGCTTGTGGGAAGTTCTATCAAGTAGCCAACTGTCAATCATAAGAATAATTATAAATTCTGGGGTGCTGATTGGCTGGTTCTTGTGACTTTATTTGGGACTTGTTAATTTGCCTCATATTTGCCAAGTCCAGAACGCATTTTGTGATGGCAGCAACTGGTATTTGAGATAGACAGAATGTCAAGATGGACAAATATATGTAGACAGACAGACAGACTGTATAGATAGATAGATGGAAAGATAGATGGAACGATAGATGGAAAGATAGATGGAAAGATAGATGGAAAGATAGTTTGAAAGATAGATGGAAAGATAGATGGAAAGATAGATAGATAGATAGATGGAAAGATAGATGGAAAGATAGATAGATAGATAGATAGATAGATGAGTGAGTGAGTGAGTTTGTGTTTTACGCCCCATCAGCACCAGTGTGGGCTATTTAGAGGCAACATTGGTTAGATAGATTATCCTGGAACTAATTTCTCATAATTTGTAGAAGTAGTCGTTATCTCTGAGGAACCGTGTTATACTGGACGCTGAATTTTCTAAGAATAAGTGTTTGAGATTACCTGATTGAAAGGGTCGGTGATGTAGATTGTTATTACATTCTATCAAGATATGTTTGATCGAAAGTGGTACTTGGCACCCTTCGCATATTGGTGCTGCATCATTGTTTAATAAGTGTGAGTGGGTTAATCTGCTGTGCCCTATAAGACATCTATGAATTACGATTTGCTCTCTGCGTGAGTTCACATCAATTTTTATATCTTTCATGACGTGTGGTAGTATTGTGCGTAGCTTGTTCCGTTGGCAAGCATTCCATCGTACTTGCCAACTATACTTGGTAAAATCATTGATATGCTTTCTAAAATCCGTATAAGGGACAACATAGTCCGTTAAGTTTTTACTTAAGGCTCTCTTCGCATGAAGATCAGCCATCTCATTTCCTTTGATATCAACATGACTTGGAATCCAACAAAATATAATATCCTTGTTTTCTTTCATTGCTGCTAAGGTAAAAAGAATGTCTAATACAAGAGGGGTTTCCACCTGCTTGTTGGCTATTGCCTGCAATGCAGACTTTGAGTCAGAGCAAATTACAAAATTGTTAGTTTCTGAGGTGACTGCCATTTCTACCGCCTTGTAGATCGCTGTCAGTTCCGCTGTGAATATCGAGCACACATCTAATCAGGTATACGTTCATTACAGTAACTTGTCTTTGCGGAGGTGACTGCGTAACCAGTCAGAAGTCCATCTTTGGACCCATCCGTGTAAAGAAGCTTGTATGATGGATACCGGGATTTTATTATGAGGAATTTACTCTGGTATTCCAGGGGACTTGTAGAAGATTTTCTAAGACTTGTCAGGTCTAGAATACAAATTGGTGAAGGAAGGGTCCACGGAGATATGGATGGAACCTGCACTTCAGCAACTATGCAGTTGTCTTTGTTTATTATGTCATAGTAGGGTTTCATTCTAAGACCTAGGGGTTTTATAACACTTTGTTTAGTCATATACATTTGTTGGTACTTTGGCTGAAATACCGGGTAAAAAGCCGGATTTGTTGGACATGCTGCCAGTTTTACAAAATATTGCAGCGAAAGTTTTATACGACGTAGTGACAATGGTGGTTCTTTTGCAAGGACATATAGACTCTCTATTGGCGATGTTCTAAATGCCCCAAGACACAGGCGAATGCCCAGAGGGTGTACTGTATTTAGACATCGGAGGTAAGACGGTCTTGCTGATCCATATACAATACTCCCATAATCGAGACGTGATCGGGTTATAGCCCTATATAGTCGTAGCAATACTGTGGTGTCTCCACCCCAACTGAGCTTGCTGACTACTTTGAGAAGATTAAGAGATTTTAAACCTTTAGCTTTAAGTTCTTTGATATGTGGAATAAAAGAGAATTTAGAATCCAGTAAATCCTAAGAATTTGTACTGGTTCACTACTTTGATTTTACAATTTTCCATCATTAGGATTGGATCCGGCTGAAAGCTTCTGGGAGGATAGAAGTGCATACATACCGTTTTATTTTTGGAAAATTTAAAACCATTCTCATATGACCATTTTTGCAACCTGTTTAGGTTAAGTTGCAGTTGTCGTTCGATACTTGTCATTTTGGTTGACTTAAAAGCAACGAGGAAATTGTCAACGTATAAAGAGCATTTGATATTCTCCTTGATATGTCGGACTATGTTGTTAATCTTAATATTAAAACATGTCGGAGAGAGAATACTTCCCTGAGGAACTCCCATTTCTTGGGTAAAATTGTTGGATAGTGTGCTTCCTATTCTTACTTGAAAGTTACGATCTTGAAGGAATGAATTTATAAATTGAGGAAGCCTTCCCCGGAGACCCATTTCATGAATGTCCTTCATAATTCCAAATTTCCAAGTGGTGTCATAAGCTTTTTCTAGGTCGAAAAATACTGCAACTACATGTTCTTTCTTAATGAAGGCATCTCTTATGTAAGTTTCTAATGATACTAAATGGTCCAATGCACTTCTTTTGGACCTGAAACCACACTGATATTCTGTTATGGCTTCAGTTGATTCCAAATACCATACTCACTGGGGCCAAACGGATGGGGCAACTGCAGTTTCCCCATCTTTCAATATGGCGGATGCTAATCCAGCTGAGATTAATCACGTTGATTTAAGTATTTCCAGACATATTAATGATGGGAAAGTGAATGGGAATGTTCTGTTTGCTATAAAAATTCTACCAGTGTCCTAACTGACTGGGAAAAAGTCTTTTACATCGTAAATAAGCTGGTTTCAATTTCGGCGGGATGGGGAAACTCATTCCCGGGGATGGGGAAACTCATATCAGAATGATCAGTAAGATGGGGAAACTGAAGCAAGCTGAGGTTAATTTGATGCTAATTTCCCCCAATGTTAGCTTTCTACATGACACTGGTGTGCCATATCATCACGAAAAATAATGCAGGAACTAAAATAAAATAACTTAATTAATTTTTTGCTTGGCATACCTCTGTTTGACAGACAAGACAAAATAACAATAAAATATCTTCTTTCGCTTAATTTAATTGCTTTAATAAATTCAAAAGTTCATAGTTACCTATTATCTTTTAAAGCAGACAAAGCTTTGAAATAGTCTTAATATAAGTTGTATTTTGTGTGCTTGGCTGCCAACTGCTGGGTCCAGGGTTTGAATCCAGGCTTATTCTCAGTCACTTTGTCTTGGTAACATGATGGTCTCCCTGCGATGGGATTGAGTTAGTCAAAGTCAAAGTAAAAAAATCATTATTTTTGGCATGTGTAGGCTTTTACATCCGACTCTCAAGAATATATTAATAACAGATAACAGATGCAATATTAAAAAGAGAAGGTATATCTAGCTTCCATGTTGTTATATTTAATCTTGCATTGTTGGTTTTACTTTTGACAATCAGTTTTCTCCTGAAAATCAATTTTGGGTTAGTTGTGCCATTTGGACTGGGGTGAGTTGTGCCCATGGTATGATATAGGATGACGAAACAGGTGAAATTCACAGTTTTTTAAAATATAAATTAAGTGAACAACTCTACCCATTAATTGGAACAACTTCCCCCAGGCCCCAACACAGGGCAAGTTGTGCAAATTGACCAAATTTTTACAAATGCCTACCATGATCGTCCCAATTGATGGTCTGGTTGCCCTGAAACTGCCTCAATTCTGGCCAAGGTGTTATATTTTGACATCTAATTTGCATAAATTCAGATTACATGATTAACCTTGGTTTTCACCCTTAAGCAGAAAATAGCACAACTTACCTCGGTCTCCCTACAAAAATACAAGATGCATGTAAAGCCCCAATCATCCAACCATCCACCCAGAAAATGGAATTTAGATGGGAAGTATATATATACTGAGTTTACGAATTTCGAATTATTATTATTTTTTCAATAAATAATTCTAATCCAGTGACCCCTCAAAATCAGCTATCAATTATTTTACCCATATTATCTAATAACAGTTGGTTCAGGACAAACACATTTGATTTTGATTTGATTTGAAATATATTTATTCAGGGTATACATGTTCAAGACAAGCTTGTTTTTCAACACGGCCCTGTTAAAATAGAAATTGATATATATGTACAGACAGTTAAAAAATAAAAAATAGTTAAAAACTCACACAATCCATTAATAGAATGTACTCAAAAAGTAATCTTTAGCCTTTTGCTTAAAGTGTTCAATGTTTGATAGCATAAGATGCAAATTTAGTTTTTATCAAGCAAGTGCAGTGCGTGTAAAAGCGGATCCATGATGGGTCAAATATATTAGATGCTAAGTTATTATTTGACAGTTTTTGGTTACTTCTAACATCTCTAAGGCAATCTTATCAACTCTACTACTCAAGAAACAAGCAAAGTTAATCAATTAATTTCTCAGTTGCCCCATCTCATGAAATAAGTTTCCCCATCTTTTCAAAGTTGGGAAACAGAGTTTCCCCATCCCACCGTTTCCACAACCCTTCGATTTAAAGAAATTTACAAGAAATACACCACATCTTTCACTGCAGTATGGTACAACAGCAGATTATAGCCTATATACATCTATTTTGAGAGAATTTGAAGGCATTTAATAAGAAAACGATGCAGAATTGCTACTCCTTGATTTTCGTCCTCCATATTGAAAGATGGGGAAACTGCAGTTGCCCCATCCGTTTGGCCCCAGTGATACTAGTCTATTGTTGACCATCCTTTCCATGGTCTTACAAAGACAACTGGTGAGTGCAATAGGACGATAGTTAAGTGGATCACTGTGGTCTTTGTTAGGTTTTGGGATTGGTATTACTATCGCTTTCTTCCACAGCGTTGGGAATGTACCAAAGTCCCATATTCTATTATAAATCTGCAGCATAATTTTAAGGCTTGTTTCCGGTAGATGCTTTAGTAGTTGATAATGAACTTCATCTGCTCCAGTAGCAGAGTCTTTAGCCTTATTCAATGCCGCTATGAGCTCTTCCATGGAGAAAGGCATGTTATATGCTTCAGAGTTATCAGACTGGAAATTTAAATTTTGTCGCTCGGCCCTCTCTTTAAATTGTTGGAATTCTTGGGTGTAATTGTTCGATGAGGAATTAAATGCGAATTGGTCACCTATTCTATTTGTAATTTCCTCAGTGGTGGTTATCTCTTCTTCATCGATGACAAGATGTTGAATATGTGTGGATGTATCTCTTCCCTATATCTTCTTTATCATTTTCCATACTTTGGAACTGGGCGTACGGGTATTAAGTTTAGAGACATAGTTTTGCCAGGTAGCCCTTTTCTTTTGTCTTATTATCCTTCTCGCTCTTGCTCTGAAGATTTTAAATTGATTTAGATTTTCCTGTGTTGGGCGAGATTTAAAGGCACATAATGCTTTTTTGCGGGCTTTGATAGCCTCTTTGACCTCCGTGTCAAACCAAGGTTTAGGGCTATGGTGAGGATTGGCTTGAGATTTCGGTATCGCTTTATTTGCTATGTCTATAATATCTTTTGTGAAATGGTCTACAGGGGAATCAGAATCTGCATATTTCTGTTGGGTAATATTTTTGTTGCAGAGTTCTGAGAAGAGATTCCAGTCTGCTTTATTGAATTTCCACCTTGATAAACCGGAGTTAGGACCAACATGTAACGATTTCAATAGGATTGGGAAATGATCACTTCCATGTGTATCCTCTAGTACTTTCCAACCAAAATCTAAAAACAAATTTGGATCACTTATACTTCGGTCAATGGCAGAGTAAGTGCCATGTCCTGAATGTAGAAATGTATCTGACCCATCATTGAAGACACAAAGATTATTTCCATTTATAAAGTCCTCTATCAGTTCTCCTCTACTATTCAGGTCTGCACTACCCCATAAAGGGTTGTGACCATTAAAATCTCCAAGAATAATGGAGGGGGCAGGTAATTGGTTAAATAGGTTATTCAGATCTTGTAGTGTGACCCGCATACTCGGGGACAAGTAGAGGGAGCACACGGTAATCGTTTTACGTAAAGTTAGGCGGACGGCAGTTGCCTGTAAGGTGGTGTTAAGATTTAGGCATGTATGAATTACACCATGCCTTACCAGAATGGTAGAACCGCCTATTGCCCTATCAAGGACAATTTCTCCATATGAATTATACATATGATAATTTCTAACAGTAATATTGTCCGAGGCTTTTAAAAATGTCTCCTGGAGACATAAGATGTTCACTTTATACTCAGATGTAAGCATCTTCAACTCATCAAAATTTGCTCTTAAGCCTCGACAATTCCATTGAATGATGTTATCCATGGAATGATGTTGGTCTGTCATGTATTTGTTTATCTGTCTGATGGAGTTTTAAAGGTAAATTTCAGGGGTTCACGTCTCAGCGTGATGTTAGTCCTTCCCCCTGTCTTGGTGTTAGTTGTGGTGGGTTTTGTCCCTCCTGGTGCACGTAGTTGTGCTGTGCTCTTTGAATTGGGATTTTGATTCTGTTGTTGTGTCTGATTTGTCCCGGTTTGTTGTAGTTGGTGTTTTTGTAGAGAACCTCCAGGTCTGTCCGGCTTACCCTCCTTCCCCTGCTCTCCACCAGCATGGCCAGTGGTTGGAGCCTGGATGAGAGTGCCGGAATTGGCCTGTGGCTTGTCCTTAACTACCTCAGTTTCTGCAGAAGATATTTGTAGTTCCATTTGATCTTCTAAATCTGTTTGCTCGGAATCAACAGTTTCAAAAGAGGTATTTTGGTCTGACTCAGTCTCTGTAGCTTGAATCTTAGCTGGTGTTCTCTCTTCAATATTCCTGTCATCTGATTTCCTTTTTGTCGATTTGTTGTGTGGGTCGTTTTGTTGGGCTTTGTCTGTCCTGTTTTGTTTTTGAGTCACGTGTTTTCCATGCGCATCTAGAAGTTCATTCATTTGCGCATGGGCAAAAAATGTACAGAATTTGTCTTTGTCTTCTTGAGGATTAGATTTGTCATCATTGTTTTGGGTCTGTGCATGTTTTGAATAATTATATTCGGGATCCAGATCAAGTCTTAGCCTTGGCGTTGAACGAGGTGTTGAACTGGGTCCAGCTGGGCGATGAATGGCAGATCCATGCGACAACTGTGACCCTGTTTGTAGTTCTCCACTGACCTTTCGGGCATAGCTTTCAGCCCCATATCGTGATTGAGCTATTCGTCTTGCTTCTGTAAATGAGATGTTGGAGCTTGCCTTGATCTCAAGGACTTTTTTCTCAAAGCTAAATTTGGGACATGATTTGTCATACGAGGCGTGGCTACCCTTGCAATTAACACATTTTGGAGGAAGGTTACAAGGATGATCCTTTGAATGTGAATGGTCTAGTCCCCCACACTTGGCACATATTTCCTCTCGATTTTTACAAGTCTTGGTTATATGGCCATATCGTTGGCATCGATAACATCTCCTTGGGTTAGGGATGTACGGACGGACCCTACAGGACTCGAAGCCAAGCTCGACTGAGTCCGGGATCCTACTGCCCTTGAAAGTGAGACTTAGAGTCTCAACAGTGGAACCTTCCCTTGTCTTTCTCTGGAACATCCTGTATATTGAGACAACCGGGATATTTCGGTATTGAAACCAGTCCAGCAGTTGCTCGTCTGAGCTTTCATGACTGTCATAAGAATAAATGACTCCCCTGACGGTGTTCAACCGTTCATGGGGAGTCACCTCTACTTCGGCAGTTCCCAATCTCTTCATCCCTAGCAATTTCTCAGATTGGTCTTTGTGCACACATTTAATCAACAGAGAGTCAGGGAATCTCCTGACATCATCTGGGCGTCCTATAGCCTTGAATAGGGCTGTCGCCCGTAAGACAGAAGACATTTTCTTGTATTCGTCATCTTTTCCTTTGATAACAATGAACCTCGGCCAAGGGTCAGTTTCACAACCAAATAATTCTGTTTGAGACAAGTCTCGGTTAAAAAAATCCATGTAGTGTTCTATTTTTCACCCCCCATGTTCCCCACCCGCCACGGAGTCCGACAAAGGGGAGACCAATATGAGTAGGGCGAAGCCCAGTACTCGAGTCACAGGGATACAAGAAGGGTATACTCTCCAAAGACTAGGCCTGCAATATTGCCTCAAATCATGATAACAGTAACCATGGCAGGCAAATATTCGGATTCTAACCTTTCTCGATTGACCCATAAGCCATGGCCAAATAGGACTGAAGTCCTAAATAGCAACATGACAAGCCGATTGACTGGACCGGGCCAATCCAGCCTCCCGTCTGGGAGAAATCCAGGCCAAAGTAGTGTATTGTATGAGAGGACCAAATTAGTCCCGCCCAACTCAACCACCAGGACCCCTTCATCCTCCAACACGGGTCGCAACCCACGGCAAACAGGTTGCCCCATTTCCGTCGGGGAGACGTGTGCTTGCGCACTGTCTCGTGTTGGCCACTAAGGATACAGGACTTCACCTTAAGTGTTACCACCCACCGCCGCGAGGAGGCCCGAGACCTGCGGGGGCGATAGATAGATAGATAGATAGATAGATAGATAGATAGATAGACATCGGGGTGTTGCTTTATCATTATATTATACATTAAGGCCCTAATTGTACATTTTGCGATCTGGTCTTGCAAATTGTGGTCCAAATCAGTCACTGCTTACTCTCTCAACCTTGAGGAAATCAACCAATCACATTTCAGTGCATGGCTGAATGATTGTAAGTTGTAAATTGTTTTATTCTGTTTTTTAGCAGCTACTGTCATTTGCAAAATAAAAGCTTCATCTCAAGTGTAGCAAATTCACAGTTAGTATTATATCAAGTCATGTTTCTTAATTCCTTGACAGTTGGTCACAGGCATATTAGGTGGACACCTCAAATGTGTTCAATTAACTGGAGGAGAGGGGGAGTCCCACCCTACCCTACGTCACTCATCAGCTGAGTGAACATGCAGTAGGGACACAAAATATTGCTCAAATCCCAATTTCATATATTTTTCTTGATCTGTGGTTAAAACCAATTTTTTTAAGGTTGGCAGGATGCACTTGCAGTAGCCCATTCTTTCAAAGAGAAAAAAATGAACGAAACTGTCATTTTGGCGAGTGTTGTCCTTTAAGATGTGTTTTATTGTCAGGGACATAGGCAGTTCTCACAAATCGGAGCTGGGTAGCCCAATAGGAGATGTGAATGGTGTTATTGGAGTGAAGTCGCTCTTTTGAGGAGCAAATATATAATTTATCAATATTCACTTCGTTCATCTCACATTAAATAGGATGTTCGCATTTAAGCTTCATCAGCTTGACATCCTCACAGGCAGCAAGAGCAAACTGATCATCCTTCAGAATGGCAAACTGTACTGCCACATTGGGGAAGGACATGGACATAAAATTAATGAAGCTCATGGTGTCTTCAACACTATATTCAAAGCAAGGGCAAGAAATCAAAGTTAATCACAAGCACGAGCTACTTGAACGGAGCAATTTGTCAACTTGAGATACTCAATAGCTATTTGCGATTATATCAAACCTTTAAACAATATATCCATCACATTGGGCTTTTTATGTCCTATATTTATGCACTCGGCAGGCTAATTAGGACAGGAGGACATGGCAAATTAGCAATGATGTGAAGAATGATTGAAACAGCCTTCCAACATAGGGCCAGGTGACCCAGCAAGAGCTGGATTCGAACCGCAAATGTTGTTCTGATACTAGATTATGCATCTGGGGTATGGGGATATAATAGTCATATGGTATGGAAGGAGATAACGTTCAAAATAAGGCAAATAAGATACTTTATTGGGGTTCACAATAAGGTAGCTCTTCTAGGCTTAGAGGGAGATATAGGTTGGAGTAATTGTAAGATTAGACTAAATGTTAACATGATTAAACTTTGGAATAGGCTTGTACTAATGTTAACATGATTAAACTTTGGAATAGGCTTGCACTAATGGAAAATGACAGACTTACAAAAAAGGTATTTGAATGGATGTCAAAATATGTAAAGGCTGGTCAAAAGAAATTTTAGAAATATTTCAAGATTGTGGTTCTGTTGAAATATTATATGAAAAAACTGTTTTTAATGTAAAAGCAATTGAAAAGAAGCTTAACAAGGACCGCAATGCAGTTTGGTATGATTACCTGTTGTTAAAACCAAAAATAGGACATATAGGACATTAAAGAGTAATGTTTAGATTTAAGGTTATGTGTTTATCGAAAATAGAAGAAGATCATTAATGGCTCAAATACGCCTTGGTTTATTACCTCTAAATATAGAAACAGGCAGATTTAGGAACCAGCCGGTGGAAGAAAGATAAATGTCAAATGTGTGAAGATACTTAATAAGAATTGTTGTACACCAGTATAGCACACAATTATACAACGTATAGCCTGTAATATTTTACTGAATTGGAACCAGCACAGACATTTATATATGTTTAAAAATGAGCCTATACAGTTGTGTAAATACATTGAAAAATCATAGGAAATAAGATGTTTAAAGTTGTACAATATGTAAATTGTCATTGACGTTTGTTTAAATTATAAGTTGTCAATAATGTTTGTTTAAAGAACTTTGTAAATTTTTACTCTTTTAAATTATAAGTTGTCAATTATGTTTGTTTAAAGAACTTAGTAAATTTTTACTCTTTGTAAATTCTTTGCACTGTACCCCTGGATTACATTTTGAAACTGTTATGAAGTGGTAGACAAAGCCCTATTAGGGCAGGGTATTTATGATCTCCCTTAGAATATCGTGGCACAAGTTTAATTTCTAGTATTTATAAGCTTTAGAGTTCATAGTTGAATTTTACATTGATTAATTCTGTTGAACGTCAAGGGTTAATTGCAGAGGAACAGAATGGTTTTCGCAGAGAGAGGTTTTGTGAACATCACTTTTTTGTTCTTAGTTGTATTATTCGCAATAGAAAAACTTAAATAAATCTACATTCGCAGGAATAGTTGATTTCAAGAGAGCTTTTGATTGAAAAGACGCACAACCTCTATTTTACAAACTTTTAAAAATCGGTATGAGTGGTAAAATGTACCAAAGTGTTAAAAATATCTAATCATTTTGTAAAACTGCAGTCAATATAAATGGGCATATCTCTGAATTTTTTGCCTGTGATTATGGAGTTAGGCAAGGTGATTGTCTATCCAGTACTCTGTTTCTACCATTCGTTAATGATTTGGTAGCAGAATTGAAAGAAAAAGCTTACGGAAAACAAAACAATTATTTCAATTTGCAATGCTGATTATATGCAGATGATGAGTAAGATCACCTGCATATAAGTTTTTATGCTTAATGGATTAATAATCTGGTATTGCCCAATCTAGCAAGTGCCCATCCAGACAATAAACCGAGCATTGCTCAATCGGTAATTTCTCTGTTAGCCCTCCAACAATGATGCCTGATGAAGATCTGAGAGCTACTCTTCCCAAAACCCCCATTTCTACTAATTTATCAACTGGCGTGAGTTTCATGAAGCTCCAAATGTCTCTCCCTTGCCCTTCTGTGGGACAAGGTTGTCACAAAGACCAAGATTTATTTCAAAAAGATGGATATAACTGTGGCTTATTTGCACTGAAGGTAAATTAAAATTCTTGGTAATTTAGTTTCTTAACGATCATGTTAAAAAAGTACAAGACCAAAATGAAAGAACAATATACAAGCGGGCCAACACGTCCCGGCAAAGTTGATGTTTGTCAAGAAAGTGGATGAGAGGCCAGAACACTTACCTGCTGAACTAAAGAGGACAACTCCACGTCCCACAGGTGGTGTGTGTGTGTGTTTGTTCTTTACGTCTCATCAGCACCTTGTTGGGCTATTTAGAGACATCCTTGGTGTATCAAGGGAGTTAATTCAGTTGGATTAGTGTTTGGTAATTAATTTGTGTTTCCTGTCTTTGTCTTCATGTTCGTTTGTCTTTGTATTTGTTCTTTTATCACTTTCAAAGCAATAAACACAAAATCATGTTGAATCAAAACAATAATATGTGTGTGTGTGTGTTTGTTCTTTACGTCTCATCAGCACCTTGTTGGGCTATTTAGAGACATCCTTGGTGAATCAAGGGAGTTAATTCAGTTGGATTGGTGTTTGGTAATTAATTTGTGTTTCCTGTCTTTGTCTTCATGTTCGTTTGTCTTTGTATTTGTTCTTTTATCACTTTCAAAGCATGAAACACAAAATCATGTTGAATCAAAACAATAATGGCTCCATAAAAATCGTCTGTGAAGTCGTGCTGAGTGACTAGATCAAGTACGTCTCTTTTGGTTGCAAAGGTGTCTGGTGGCCAACTGTGCATCCTTTGGTTTGTTCGATCAGTCAGTTTGGCACGCAGTTTGTCAAAGCCAAGCATTGGTACCAGATATGAAACTGCCAGATTCAGGTATTTTTGTACAAACATTGGTCGTTGAATGTCTCCATTTGGTACTCTTCCTTGAAGGAAGCGGAGAAGATATTCTCTGTAAGTGATCTGTTCTGGTACTGGCTCGTCTTTTCCTTTGTCAACTGGTTGTCGTTCCTTTTCGATAATTTCTTTCTTTCGTTCTGGTTCCTTGTCTGGTGAATGGTCTTCCCTTACTTCCTCTTGACTCTCGGCTGTTTCTTCATCCTGTGGATTCTCTGGAACCTCTTCTTTTTCTGTTCCTGTGGAACCTCCGGAACCTGTTCCTTTTCTGCCTCTTCATCTTCTGCTTCCACGGATTCATTGTCGGGTGTTGTGCTTCTGTCATCGTCGGAGTCATTTCCCTCATTTGTGTCTGTTGAAGTTGCGTGTTCTTCGTCCATCGCTACCTCATGAGGAGCTGTGGCTCCAGGTGATGGGTTTGGTTGCTCAAGGTCTGCCTGGGATGTAGGCCGTTGTGTAGTGGTTGTCTGTGGAGTGGATGTTTCAGTTGTTCTTCCGGAGTGTCTGTTCGTGTCTTCTATGTTGTCTGTGTGTTGTTGGTATGATCTGTTGATGCTGTGTTCTTCGAGTTGTAGCCTTTGTCTGGGTGTTGCATGATGTTGAGGTTGTGGATATCCCGCCATGTCCGCATAGCTGGGAATTCCTGAGTGCTGTTCCACAATCCTTCTCGCCTCTGGAAAAGATATCGCTTGGGTTGCCTTCAATGTGAGGATTTCTGTTTCTTTTGTCCACTGTTTACACATTTTGCTGTAAGAGGGGTGATCCTCCTTACAGTTAACACAAAGAGGAGGGGATGTGCAAGGTTGATCTTTTGATTGGGTGTGGTCCTGGGATCCACAGTGTCCACAAACTTCTTGTCTTTGGCACCACTTGCTCAGATGACCGAAACGTTGACATTTAAAACATCTTCTTGGGTTGGGAATACAAGGTCGTACCTCGCACCGTTCCCATACAACTCCAACACTCTCAGGAAGAGTAGTGTCTGAAAAGGTCAAGACAAGAAGTTCTCTATGATCCCTCTGCGGGATTCGATGAAAATGTACGACGTCAGTGAAGGTTTCAAACCACTCTTGTAAGTCCTCGTCAGAATTTAAATAGCTAAGTGAGGAGAAAACCACCCCCTTACAAGTGTTTAATGTGCGATGTGGCTCGACTATAGTCAGAGTTCCTGCAATACTTGTCAGCTCAAGGAGTCTTTGTGCTTGTTTGTCATTTCTAGTTTTAAATAGGAGAGTTCCATCTCTTTGTTGTGTGGTTTCTGCAGGTTCTCCGACTTTTTGAAGAATTGTCTTGTAGATCGCAAAGGGAGAAAGTCTGCTTGTTGGTTTTAGCACAATGTATCGGTGTCGGTATTCTGACTTCCGTGTGGTCGTTGGTCGATTTAGAAGTTCCGGGTCGATGCAGTCATCGGAAGATGACGGCTGCCGTTTTAGTCTGGACTGTGAATTTGAAAGAGAAGAGGCCATAGGATATTTGGTGTTTCATCCCCCATGCTCCCCACCCACCAAGGAGCCCAACAAGGGGAGACCAATATGGGTAGGGCTGAGCCCAGTACCCTAGTCCCAGGGATACATGGGGGATATACTCGTAGAAGGCTAGATAGAAATACAGCTGCAATCATATTCAAAAACATGGCCAGCATGTAGACTTGGTCAGAACCTTCTTTGATTGACCCATCAGCCATGGCCAAATAGGACCGAAGTCCTAAAGACAACATGACAAGCCGATTGACTGGACCGGGCCAATCCAGCCTCCCGTCTAGGAGAAATCCAGGCCAAAGTTGTGTATTGTATTGGAGGGACCAACTTAGTCCCAACCAACTCAACTACCAGGACCCCTTCATCCTCCGACACGGGTCGCAACCCACGGCAAACAGGTTGCCCCATTTCCGTCGGGGAGACGTGTGCTTGCGCACCGTCTCGTGTTGGCCACAAGAGATACAGGACTTCACCCTTGTGTTACCACCCACCGCCACGAGGAGGCCCGAGACCTGCGGGGGCCCCACAGGTGGTAATGAGTCTGACATGGATATACAATGAAGCTCACGGTGTCTACAAAACTATTCAAATGCAGCGCTTGAAACCAAAGCACGGGCAATTTATAGGGTGCAATTTGCCGTCTTGACATATTCCTTAGCTATTTACAATTACTTCATACCTTTAAACAATGTATTCATGACATTGGGCTTTATATCCTGTATTTATGCACTTGTTACATGAAGATTAATTAGCACAGGACAAGAATTTGGCGAAGGGAGAACCAGATGATGTCACAGCTATTAGCAAGGATGAGGACCTCCTCTGTACACCGTAGGGTCAGGGAGAGAATCAAGGCTGCTGAAGCTCTTCAAGTTCATCTACATTGCTCCAAAATCCAAGACCTCAGAAGAACATATGTGCCCTCTGCACTTTCAAGTGGCAATGTTCTCATTATGAAAGACTGGGCAATGAAATGTATTCCCCAGAAATATCATTAGGCACATGGTGAGTTATTTTGGGAAAGAGGGAATTTCTTGGCATGTAACAGAAGTTCCGCATAGTAAATAACGTCCTCACCAGCCATGAATTCAAAATCCTGAAAAATGGAGAATGGATCAATGACCGTGTAAGTTTTCAGGTTTTTCACATTGCAGAGGGAGAGAGTGAAGTGTATGTGTATTTGAGTTTTACGTCTCATCAGCACCTGAGTGGGCTATTTAGAGACATATTCAAACTTGAAGAAGTTTCACGGTCACAGGTACATTAGCTATCTTTTTCAATTCAGATAATCTCCTGGCGTGAGTTAGTCGGGGCCACTTGCATTGATTGAACTCGATCACCCCTAAATACAGTGTCGCTGGAATAACTACAATGTAACAAGAAAATCTGTCAACGCTATGTTGTGTCACTTCATTAAAAACGATCGTGTACTAAGTATGAATCATCTACATTTAGTTATGATAGAGAAATTAACAGTTTACCAACAAAAATTCATCAAAGTCGTCCGTTTTCCGACGCCACATTGCCGTGAATCTACTTGGTCAACTTGTGACGTCATTGCTACAATCGTGTGACGTCACAAACAGATTGCTGATTCTTCCAATGATCATGAACGTAATGGCAGCTTTTTGACAACGTAATATTTTGAAACTTTTATCCCAGGAGCAGGACAGGAGTCAGGCATGTCATTGTGATTTATTTTGAAAATATACTCATCAAGTAAAACTTGTGTGAAGTTTGATTGGTGAATGTTCCGTGAAAGCTGAGGAATCAGCTGATCCAGTTCATAAGGGGGAAGTGTCTCTGACCCAGAAATGGCATTAAATGCGTTTCTGGGATCAGAAGCAATGCTCGGACTAGGCGTGAGTGGGTTCAGGACTAGCACCAATAGACTGTCATTAAGTTGTCGTTTAACTGACTGTTGTTTCCCCAACATGTCCATAATTGTCTTGTAGATGATATAGGATGACACACCTTTCAGGCTGCCATCCCGTAAAATGATGACAAGTTTGTGAATTGAGGATTGTTCTGTTCTGCTGGCCATCTTATACTTGTCTGCATCAGCACCAGTATGGGCTATTTTGAGGCAACTGATGATTTATCCATATTTGTTTTAAAAGTAAAAAGCAAGAGTCAAGTAATTATCTGTCTGGATTGGCAGGTGATGTTCAATCAGGAAAAGTGTACCTCAGAGCAAGCAATTTGACAATTGTCATCTAGCAAATATAGCAAGGACGAGGACCTCTTCTGCAGGGTCAGAGAGGGGGTTAAGGCTGTTGAGGCTCTTCAAGCTCATCTGGTTTGCTCCAAAAACCAAGTCAACGGCAGACCAGAGGCTTCTGCACTTTCAGATGGCAATGATTTCATCACCCAAGACTAGACCATGAATTTTATTCCCAGGAGCACCATGGGACACAAAGCAAATTTTTTTTTTCCATAAACGGGACAGAAGCCGTGTTTTCCAGCAGTGTCTCCATGACAATAAAATGGTCATCATGAAGGATGTGCTTGAGAGAATCAAGATAGTTCATTCCGACATTCAAAAAGTGTATTACAGAAGTGAAAATGCAGAATGTTATCACACGGCAGCTACTATCCATTCTTGCAAAGATCTTCATATATCTGTGGAACGTACAATTTTTCAGTCCCTCAGAAAAGCAAGGGAGCAGAACTCATAACTGTTTATTTACACATGATGACAATTACATAACAAAACAAAACAATTAATGTCAGAAGGCAATATAAAGAGAAACATAAAAATAGGTAACTTAGCAAACATAAAAATAAAAAAAAGAAAGAAAAAAAGAATGAAAAAGGTTACTGACAGAATAGGGAAATATATTTTTTTGTGAGGCGAAGTTTGGATGATGATCATGTGAAGGAGCTTCCTGAAGACTGGAGTGTCGCTACCAGGAAGCACCTTATGATAGATGGGGATGAAAATGAATGATGAGCATGTAAAACTGAAATGGAAGCCGTTGTGAGTTTCATCCTGTTAAAATGGTAACTAACAACCTGGTGTTACGAAAAGAGAAATGACGCGAACAAAGGTAGTACTCCGTTTGAGAAATGTCAATAATAAAGGTATTACTCTGTTAGTTGTCTGTTACAAATGTTACGATGGCGATTACTACATGTCGCATTATAGTTATCTCTGATAAAAACTAACTTAATATATCTGGCATACCCATGGTAACTATGAGTGAAAATTTTGTCCTTTATGGAGTTGGGACAGTTGTTATAAATTAGTGGAATTCTATATCGTATAGCTTGCTTGGCAAATGAATGTCTAATAATTGGAAATTGAAGATTGTTAGCACCTCTGGTGTTGTAGGAATGAACACTATGTTGAACATTAAAAAGTTCATTCAAGAAATATGATGGTAAAGTTCCATTTTTGTATTTATAACAGAACCTGAGCATCCAGACACGAACTGCAATCTAGACTCAAAGAAAATATACCATGACTAGCCCCCTCCCCTCCAACAAATTTTGGAGAGGACAGGCCGAATCCCATTAAACTCGCACATCTTCCCGAAATACAGTACAGTCCATTCATGTCTGTGTCTTCTGTGCGTCTGGTTTTGTATTTCCTTCTCATTTCCAGCGTGGCCTTGCTGATTGTCCTCCACATCTTGTGGGAAACATTTATTCCCTTATATACAGTATTATCTGTCACTGGGTGAGCACCAGATTACAATCCAAACTCAAATATTAAAATTTTTGGAAAGGCCGATCAAGCAATGATAACTAGCAATCTAAACGTCCCTGTACAAAATAGACAAAAACGCACGTTGTTGCAGTACATACATGCTGTAGCCAAAAAAAACAACCCAGCATACAACCCAGTATACAATTTTAAACAGCAAAGTAGCAAATACCTAGGTTCACTAAGTCACGGTTAATCTCATGACCTCTGGTCGTGGCCATGACACCCAGGCAATGGACGACAGCAGAGGCCCTCCAGCTATAGGTGTCACCTCCACCGACCAATGCCGGTAGCTGTGTCCCCGGGAGAATCCGTGTTTCATGGTGATGCCGCCACAAGGAGGGCTTAAAATTTTGCACGGGGGGAGGTACTATAGATAGCTTTTTATGGTTGCAGTACTCAAGAGTTTTAACAAGATGGACAAACAACCTGATGATCCACGGACGTACAGTTTTGGGTACCGTCGCCGGACTACCGTGACCCAGTTTTGTGAGCGTACCAATGTGGTCTCGTTAACCACAACATGGTGGGAGGAGGAGTCCCGAACCTGGACGAGTTCGGTCTCTTACCGCAACCCCACTCCCATCAATGTCGTGGCTGTCGGGTTGCCTGGCCATGTGGGTCCGACGGCCGCTGGCCGGATTGGCGCTCCTCAGAAAAGCAAGGGAGCAATAATTAAGGACACTATGTTGTGACTACAGAATGCACTTTTCTGACGGATTATACAGAAATCAGTTATTATTCTTGATTTGCAGTTTAGATTAACAGATTCATATCACTGAGCTACTATCATTTTCAGTATTCACTATTACAGCAAATTATTTTTTCAAAACATGATTTTTGCTCAACCCAAATTTGGAAGTGGAAGACTATGGATTTTAAAACTATTCCTACTTCTGTTCCTCAGGGGTGTGGGCATTTTATTCACTTTGAGATGAGACCTGAAAGGAATTGCTTAAACGGTGCTTAAACTGAATTTATAATGCATTTCCACTATATAACAGTAACCTGAGTTTTGCTTAATGGGGAGATCAACCTTTTTTGGCTATTTCTTTTTTGAGCAGTTTTCATGATGGTGCAGCTTCTAAGAGAATATAGTGCCCACAATGCTCTTATAGGGAAACCCTACGATAACCAAAATGTCACTTCACTTCAAGAAGTCTATGCCAAAATAATGGATCAGAAATTTGATTTGGCGAAGTTACGATTTGATCTCAACTATCATTTCCTCATACTGTCTTTGAATGCTCTTCAACATACACAGACTGGACTTTGACTTCAGATTGCCAATTTTCAATTTTTTTTTGCAACAGAAAATCACGGGGCTGGCAAAAGCAGTGTTGGCATTCCTCGGGTCCTTCGATAGGTTTAATGTAACCCGCACGCCTGTCCTTCTCATCATGGTAGGTAGTCCAATTGGTGTTCTCCATATCAATGGCATCCTTCAACTCCCAACCCTCATCTTCAACCTCTCGTTCAAGAGCATATTTTGGTGTGGGTGTAACCACCAACTTCAACTTCTCAGATAGGCCTGAAGAAGAGACTTTGTGTTCTACGCCCAATCAGCACCAGTGTGGGCTATTTAGATGATTTATGTATCATATTTGATAAGTAAAAAGCAACAATAAAGTCATGCAATTATCTGTCTGGCCTGGCAAGTGAAGTTTACTCCTTGTTTTGCAACAAGAGGATCACAAGGTTGGCAGAAGCAGTGTTGTCATTCCTCGGCTCCTTTGAAGGGTTTTATGTAACCTGGATACCGGTATTATAACCAGAGTTTATTTTTCATATATAAAAGTTCCAAATGCTCATATGGATTTCCCAGATTCCTAGAATATTTAGATAAATTGCCTTTTGACTTATGCAGTGAGCGAGTGAGTTAGTGTTTTAGGTCACATCAGCACCATTACGAGCTATTTTGAGGCAACTGATGATTTATCCATGAAATTAGTTTTAGAATTAAAAAGCAAGAGTCATGTAGTTATCTGTCTGGATTGGCAGGTGAAGTTCACTCAGGATGAAGTGTACCTCAGAGTAATCAATTTAACAATTGTCATCTGGCAATTAGCAAGGACGAGGACCTCTTCTGCAGGGTCAGAGAGGGAGTCAAGGCTGCTGAAGCTCTTCGAGCTCATCTGGTTTGCTCCAAGAACCAAGACCACTGAGGAACAGATGTAACCTCAGTACTTTCAGATGGCGATGTTTTCATCACTCAAGACTACCTTAGTCTCACTTTGAAATGAGACTTGACAGTAATTGCTTAAACGGTGCTTAAACTGAATTTATAATGCATTTCCACTATACAACAGAAACAGGAGTTTTGCTTAATGGGAAGATCAAACTTTTTGACTATTTTGTCTTTTTTGAGCGGTTTTTATCATGTTGGAGGCCAATACAGCTTCTAAAAGAATACAGTGCCCACAATACTCTCAGTGATGTCACTTCACTTCAAGAAGTCTATGCCAAAATAATGGATCAGAAATTTGATTTAGCGAAGTCACCATTTGATCTCATATATCTTTCCCTCAGACTGTCTTTGAATGCTCTTGTTGATAACAACTGCATTTCTCAGGCTATGGCCACAAAAGTGGCCGAGTCAGGTCTAGGGCCGAATAATCTGTTGCTCACATTCAAGTGAGACAATACAAATGGTATTGCTAACCTGTGTAAAGAAATTATCAATGGAAAAGTATTGATCACAAAAAACTGTAACTGGTGTTATTTCTAAGGTAAATAATTACATTGCCTAACTCCTCAACTGAGTACAAATGAGCGTCATCCCCGTCTACATCGTCGATTCGTCGTCCATCTCATTGTTCTGTTGAAGTTTGTGTATGACTACCTGTCCACTGTGACCTTTGTTTTATTTTTTTTCCATATTTATTCTACTAAAAATAGTAGCATGTAATCTTTGTTAGGCAACCTGCGGATTCTTGTTAGACTTCAGAGCAAATTATTATAAGTGTGCCGCCTGCCCAGACAGTTGTATCACTTATAACAGGCAGGAAGATCTTAATTCTCATGTTCACTTTTTTACTTCAAACTCATATATGTAAAAGAAAGCTTTCTCTTTAAAGTTTTTCACTCGAATACAATAGCACCAAATGGCACTCTAGTGTTTACTAAATTTAATATTACATAATTCATCCAATTGCACTTACTTCAACATACACAGACTGGGCTTTGACGTCAGAATGCCAATTTTCAAAATTTCGCATCAGAAAATCACAGGGCTGGCAAAAGCATTGTTAGCATTCCTTGGCTCCTTCGACTGGTTTTAGGTAACCCGGATACTTTTCCTTCTCGTCATGGTAGCCAATCCAATCGGTATTCTCCATATCAATGGCATCCTTCAACTTCCAACCCTCGTCTTCACATGATGGTTCAAGAGCGTATTTTGGTGTGGGTGTAACCAACTTCAACTTCTCAGACAGGCAATAAAGCCGAAAGGCCTGAAGAAAAGACTAAGTGTTATACGCCCCATCAACACCAGTTTGGGCTATTTAGATGATGCACGTACAACATTTGGCAAGTACAAAGCAACAATAAAGTCATGCAATTATCTGTCTGGCCAGTGAAGTTTACTCTTTGTTTTGCAACAAGAGAATCACAGAGCTGGCAGAAGCAGTGTTGGCATTCCTTCACTCCTTCGATTGGTTCTATGTAACCTGGATACCTGTGCTTCTCATCATGGTAGGCAATCGAATCAGTGTTTTCCATATCAAAAGTATCTTGAAACTCACAGCCTTCTTTTTCAAACTAACTTTCAGCAGATTTCTGTGCTTAAGTGACCACCAACTTCTCGCCGATAGGTTATCGGCCTGTAGCAGAACAGCAGTACTATAACTAGTGCTTATTTTTCATATATCAAAGTTCCTCACCAGAATCCTAGAATATTTAGATAAGTTGCCGTTTGATGACTTATGTAGTGAGCGAGTGAGTTTATGTTTTATGCCGCATCAGCACCAGTATGGGCTATTTTGAGGCAACTGATGATTTATCCGTGAAATTTGTTTTAAAAGTAAAAAGCAAGAGTCATGCAATTATCTGTCTGGATTGGCAGGTGATGTTCAATCAGGAAATGTGTACCTCAGAGCAAGCAATTTAACAATTGTCACCTGGCAAATAGCAAGGACGAGGACCTCCTCGTCTGGGTCAGAGAGGGAGTCAAGGCTGATGAAGCTCTTTGAGCTCATCTGGTTTACTCCAAAAACCAATACCTCAGCAGAACAGAAGTGGCCACAGCACTTTCAGATGGCAACGTTTTCATTACCCAAGACTTCCCCAGAAGCACCATGGGCCACAAGGCGACTTTTTTTCCAGTAGTGTCTCCATGACAATCAAATGGTCATCATAAAGGATGTATTTTTAGGAGTGAAAATGCAGAATGCTACCATACAGCAGCTACTATCCATGCTTGGAAAGATCTTCATATATCTGTGGAACACAGATTTTTCCCAATCCCTCAGAAAAGCAAGGGAGTAATTATTAAGGTGACTCAAGCGTGGTACACTGCACAATGTACATACTTCTGAGCAGCCTGGTTGCCTAGCAAACATAGCGTCACCACTGCTGCAGGCCCTGAATTTGTTGTGACGTTAACATTTTCTGCTCTCTTTTTTTTAACAGCATGGCAGCCAGTAATTTTCTATTTAAATTAGATCTAATGCAGCTAGAAGCATAATTATTTTTTTAACAGTAACACCTACTCTATGCTAGTTCAAAGTTTCAGCTTCTCATCTTTATCCAAAGAATTTTCTCGGTTAATTTTAGTCAATGGTGTCTAAAATTGTCTTTATTTCTTTAAATTGACATTGGCACAGTCATGGTAATGCAATAAAAAAATGACTAGGTGAATTTATTTTTTGCCATTTGTTTGACAATAACTTGTTTTTGATATATGCAAATTTTAAAAAAAATTCTGTATGATCGTGTTCCAGAAATTCTATCACTGCCAATATTGATGCATGCAAAATCTGCAATTAATTTGTGTGTTGGTGCACTTGGAGCTCTTACAGAAAAAAAGTATTTTAACCTTTTTCTTCAAATTTGTGGCAAATGTATTGGTGTACATCCATCGGAAGACCTTTCTGACATTTTTGTGTGACAAATGAATGTAATGCTTTATTCTGTGGTACATAAGAGAGCCCTGCCCGGTCAGACCGGGTTAAGACCTTTGCGGGGCGGTGCGGTCATGGTCACACTTTTGGCTATGCGGTCGCGGGGCGGTCAAACAGTCCATGCGGTCAGAATATGACCGCAATTGACCGCAAACCTCAGATGTAGCATTTTGTGTTACATAACTATCTTTTGTTTTGGGAAAATAAAGTGATTTACAGGTAACATTCAATTGCCATTGCCATATCTTACATAATTCCTAAAAAAAGTATATCAGTTTATGTGACTAATGTTCAGGCCTATTTCTATCCTGCAAATTATATTTTATTCTTTTTCTAATTAAAAGTTAAGATCAACGTTTATTGGACCATTACCTGTGAGATTATATATTAAGTCAAAATTAACAATTAAATAGACCAAAGTCAGACAAATCAACATTTAGCATTTTTGTAGAATTGTGGAAATGGTGTAGAAGAGACTTGCAATAATAACATTAGAATATCATATTAATTGGCCTACATTACTTAATAGATTAGAAATGTATAATATAGCTGGATGAGGGTATCTATTGTTGGAAACACCATTGTTGTCTCAAGACAAAGACAATGCAATTGGGTCAATGCCCCTATAACAAGTAGGATTTCACCTAAATTTTGAGAAATCAAGACATAGTATTTTGGTAACCTGGTAGAAATATTATCAATGACATAAGAATGTCATACTAAACCATTATTTCATGGGCATATGCATAATGAAATTTTTTTTTCTACAGTTATTGTATCAATGCAATTAGGGAATACCCCAACATGAAATGGAATTCCCACAATATATAATGCAGCCTAATAGGTAATTGATATTATGCATGCTTTGTATACCATGGCTTTTCTGTACAATCAAGTCAAGAAAATTAATTAATGAACTTTATCAAACTGTGGAAAACATTTTGTTACTAAAACTTGATTTTTTAACAATAAGTAAATAAAGTGTTGGTTCTAACATACACCTGTAGCTAGTGAAACCAATCATGCATGTCTGCTATTACCCAGTGCTTGTTCAAACAGGGTCATTCCACTTTTACCCCACAATGGCCAAAATGTAATAATTACCAGCAAAATCAAGCGCAATTAGGAATACTTTCAAAACTTGTAGAATAGAAAAGATGAATAGGCTACATATTTAATTTTAATTGTATTTCATGAGTGACTGCAACTATTAAATACATGTAAAAATCTTACTTTATAAGACCCATTTTTAGATTCAGAAATAAATAAAATGGTACATTTTCTGTTTTAAGTGATTTTCACTTCAAAGCTTTAACACTTGTAAATGAATTACTTGAAACACAGTCGCATCATTTTATTTTTGGTGCATGTATTCTTAGAATAAGGGCCAATATCACTTAATTTATTGAATTGCGGACATCTGCGGTCATATTGCAGTCAAGCAGGGCGGTCGCGGTCAAGCATACCATGACCGCATGCGGTGCGGGGGGTCAGGTCTTAAGCATGCGGGGCGGTCGCGGTTGTGGTCAGCCTTTTAGCAGTGCGGGGCGGTGTGGTCGCGGTCAAATGTAGTCCATTGCGGGGCGGGGCGGTCACGCTTTCGGGTGACCGCGCAGGTTTGGTTATGTACTACATAACCAAACACTCAATTTATAACTTTTAAGCAGTCATCAGGCCAAACATACTGTTACCATGGCACCGAACGAGTCGGTGAATTTTTTTATTTTCATTTTTGGAATGTATTAGTCCCATAGAGTACCTGTGCAAAATTTTAGAAAAATCTGTATGATCAAACTACCACACTTAAGTCACCTTAATTAAGGGACACTACAGACATTGTATAAATAAAGGTCACGATGCATGCTTGGTGCAGCTGCAGAGACGATGAGTTCCAGGATAAAGAATGTATTACTTTATAGCTCTCGTGTGGCTTGCTCCATTACATTTAAGAAACTGTGGGAAGCAGTAAATTCCTGGTTTCTGCGAGTTGGCTAAAGAACCTGACTGAAGAAACAGGTCTTATTCGAAAAAACTTGTCTTATGAAGAGGAAAAACTAAGTATCACAGTTTCATGGTTTCAAGTACAAATCAGTGACCTTTCAATCCACAAAATGTGTCTTAGTATTCCTACAGCTTAGCCGAAATACTAAGCTCCTGTATAAACTTCCTTTCTGATTGAATTAGACATCATCAACATCGCTGAATCACGACTTCCCGGACAATAGGAAGCAGCAGGTAGTCTCACAGAAGAGCACCTCCAGCCCCAGTTCTATCGGAAGTCCCCGAGAAGTGTGATTGGACCTCTGCTCTTCGGAGGTTCATCAACGACCTTCCGGAGTATATATCACCAGGAACCAAGGTTTGTCTCTTCGCTGATAATTGTGCACTCTACAGAGAAATCAGGTCCGAAAGAGACTTCTGCAGGAAGATCTAACAAACTTCAGACATGGGAGAAGGATTGGATCATCTGCATCAATGTCAGGTCATGACAAGTTGAAAAGGGCACATCAATATCCTTACAAAATTTACGGCCAGATGGAGAACTATGTAAAGCAGTTAGGAGTCAACATCAATCTTAAAATATCTTAAAATAAAAGACGCATCTCTGCAACTTTGTTGTCACCTCTAATTTTCAATCCCTGCTGTAGCTACACACATTCGACTTTGCATGTCCTTCCACACTGACATTGCCTTTCTGTGTGGCTCATAAAATTCCAGGAAGCCCTCCCTTATTTCTTGCAAATCCACTGTTTACATAGAAATACATAGAACGGACATGAGGCTGTATGATGCCACCTCAAGATGAGGTCATCAAATCCGCCATATTGGAACTGCCCTCAGACATGACGTCACAATAGACTAATTGTTATGTAACATCATGCCATTGTTATAAGTGACATCACTGTTATTGGTGACGTCACATTTCCATTGTTTCAGGATACAGGGCAGTTCCAAGATGGTGGATTTGGTTGCTTCATCTGCCAGAGCCTCATGTCCGTTCTATGTATTTCTATGACTGTTTATGCAGCCCTTTTCACGAAATTCGTTCATGCACCTCTATGACGCCATTAATGTGACACTCTCAGCTACTCTCTTTACTTGCACCAACTCCCCCTGCTCTTCCCAGTGACCTAATGTCTTTCGGAGGGAGGCACAGCCACTAAAGCAATAGCCTCAGATACCCTGTGCTGTGATCAAGCATTTTCGCGGGTTTTGACCTATACATACAATATGTAGTCCTGTCATCTATCAACTTCAACAAAACAAAACAATTTCAACAACAACTCACTGTGGATTTTTGCTAGAACATTCAAACATCTAAACAAGAAAATAAGGAAGGAAAAAAGCACAATAGATCGATATATGATAATTGATAGGTAGGTAGATAGATACAGGATACATAAACGATAGACACATGACAGATACATGATAGTGAATGCTACATACATCATCGATGCATGATATATACATGATAGATAAATGATAGACAAATGATAGATTGATAACCAGACAGATAGATAGACATCTGCATACATAACAAAATAGATAGATACATAGCTAGATAGGTCGAAACATAGATAGATAGATAGATAACCAGCTACATAGATAGATAGACAGATATAGATAGATAGGTATATAGATTGAATTAAACCTCCATATCACCAATCTCAAATTATCTCACTAACACCCTGTCAATGGCAAAATGTTATAAGAATGAAGAGATGCCAACGGTCCCATATTATCTTCACGGGCTTTCTAGTAAGCAATCATCATGGAATAATCATATTGGGAATATCACTGAGTAGGCTCACAACACCTTGATTTTTGTACAGAGAAATACATCTGGATCTCCAGAAGGAAAACCCAAGTCCTCCGCAATCCAACATTGATAAGACCGCTAGTCGAATAGTGCAGTGTGGTCTGGGATCGCCATGCAAAGTGTAACGTCAGTGCCCCAGAGCGAGTCTGGAGAAAGGCTAGATAATAACTAGAATTTGTGTCGCAAGCGGAACACATGCGAGTTCACCATGCTTATGTTGTTTTGCTTTGATGTGTTGATTCTTGGGAAAATGGTGTCGAATTTGGGGCCTAGATTTCCATACATGATCGGAGAAATATAACAGACGATATACTTAGCAGTGGTATGACCAGGGGGGCAGTGCCCGTTCCCCCCGAACTTCAGATACTGATGGTTGCAAAAAGTGGAAAAATGGAATAAACAACTTAATGAAGTAAAGAAGAAAGTACAAGCGGCTTACAACACAATTATGGCTATAGCAGGAAGCCCAGACCTTAAAGGTATTAAGATGAGAATGGTGTGGCAGGTGGTAAAGGCCTGCATAATACCAATTGCCACATATGCATGGGAAGCAGTAACCACTACGAAGAAGGAACGCGAAAACCTAAAAAGGACCATTGACAGCGTCATAAAAAGAGTAATCTGCACACCCTGATTCTTTTCGAGTTTCGGAGCGGCTACGCGATCGTGTGGAAACATTAGACTTTTTGGGGTCGGTGCTCATATTGAGAACTAGTGATGATGAGGTGAGAAATGATGAAAGATATATGTTATGTGGGGAAGGTGATGGGGGTAAGTGGGGGTAAATGGGGGTAAGTGAGGTAATTTAGGTAAAGGAAGTGAGTAGGTAAGAAGAGAGAAGTAGAGAGTGAAAAAGGTGGTGGGGGTAAATGGGGTAATTGGGGGTAAGTGGGGTTAAGTGGGGTAATTGAGGTAATTTAGGTAAAGGAAGTGAGTAGGTAAGAAGAGAGAAGTTTAGAGTGAAAAAGGTGGTGGGGGTAAATGGGGGTAAGTGGGGGTAATTGAGGTAATTTAGGTAAGGGAAGTGTGTAGGTAAGAAAAAAGAAGTTTAGAGTGAAAAAGGTTGTGGGGGTAAATTTTGGTAAGTGGGGGTAAGTGGGGGTAATTGAGGTAGTTTAAGTAGAGGAAGTGAGTAGAGAAGAAACAAGAATCCGCGGATTCAAAACCGACCTAGCGCAAATTGAAGGTGCCATTGCTTAAACCACTGAGCAACAGATACTGGAAGATAGGAGAAATAGTTGATTGGAAGATGCTAGAATCAAATGCAGTTTGAACAGATTTAAAAAAAAAGGAAAGATGGCTGCCAAAATGGGCCCCATCTTGGATTTCTCTATATGTTCCTCATCCATACCCACAGGCCAATACCTGTACCAAATTTCATAACTGTAAGTGAAATATTAAGGTCACAATTTATCAGTTCAAGAATGACGAAAGATTGCTGCCACAAAGAGGCTGCCATCTTGGATTTCTCAACATGTTCTCGACTAATACGCACAGCCCCATATCTGTACCACATTTCATAACTCTTAAGCGAAATATTGAGGTCACAATGGGCAGTTATAGAAATGATTGGATTTCTCAAATGTTCCTCATCCATACCTATAGGCCAATACCTGTACCAAATTTCATAACTGTAAATGAAATATTAAGGTCACAATGGGCAGTTCAAGAATGAAGAAAGACAGCTGCCAAAATGGCTGCCACAAGTGGCTGCCATCTTGGATTTCTCAACATGTTCCCGACTGATACTCACAGCCCCATACCTATTCCAAATTTCATAACTCTAAGCGAAATACTGAGGTCACAATGGGCAGTTCAAGAAATGAAAAAAGACAGTGGTGTAGCTACAGGGGGGGGGCGGTCGCCCCCCCTGGCTCCATCCTGACCAGGAAAGAAATTATTACATTGTCATCAAACGTTGCATTGCTGACTTGAATATTTTGCCCCCCCCCTGGAAAATTTCCTAGCTACGCCACTGAAAACAGATGGCTGCCTAAATGGCTGCCATCTTGGATTTCTCAACTTTTTCCTGATCCATACCCACAGGGCACAGGTCCATACCTGTACCCAATTTCATAACTCTAAACAAAATATTGAGGTCACAATGAGTAGTTCAATAAATGAAAAAAGATGGCTGCCAAAATGGCCACTACAAAATGGCCACCATCTTGGATTTCTCTACATATTCCCAATCCATACCCAGAGTCCCATACCTGTACCAAATTTCATAACTGTTAGTGAAATATTAAGGTCACAATGGGCAGTTCAAAAATGAAGAAAGGTGGCTGCCAAATTGGCCGCCACAAAATGGCAGCCATCTTGGATTTCTTGACATGCCCCGATCCATGCCCATAGTACCATATCTGTACCAAATTTCATTACTCTAAGTTGAAAACTAAGGGCACAAATGAACTTATACACAATGTCATGTTGACAAGAAATGTGGACACATCACATGGACATGGTTTACATGAGTCCCCTTTCACTACCCACCCCCCTCTAATAACCGACGTTAGGTCAGTTAAAAAGGGATACACCTCTACCTGTCTACCAATATTTTAAGAACCTGTAAATTGACAACTATTAAAGACCTTTATAAGATCATAGTAGCGCAGTTTGTCTACCAACATGAAACCAACTCTTCCTCAGAGTTCCTCCGTGGCCTAATGGTTAAGAATGCTTGTTTGCACAACCACTGGCTCTGAGGGCGTGGGTTCAAATCCCAACCCGGAACTCAATTTAGTCCGAGCCCATGGGACATTAAATGGAGGCAGGTTGTATCCAGTGTTCTATGCTGGGGCAACTGAAAGACCCTGGGCATCCCTGAATTAATAGGGTATGTACCAGACTCACAGTCTTCTCATCTCATCATCATACGGCGATCGCCTGCCTCGATATAGCCCACTAAGGTGCTGCAGAGGCGTAAAAACACAAACAAACAAAACAAACAAACAAAACAAACAAACCAACTCTTCCTCAACCTTTTATAAATTATTTTCAGCCAATATGCCATAGAATAGACAATAATTATTGTTCTTAAAATACTTTTTGTGATAGGCCCAAGCCTGATAAGCACTGTTTGCTTTCTGCCAAATTTCTGGGGTCCTTTAATTTTCACTTAAAAATAAACATACATGCATACCTATCTATCTATCTATCTATCTATCTATCTGTCTATCTATCTATCTATCTATCTATCTATCTATCTATCTTACTGTCCTTTCATAGCAACATTCTTTATGACGTGATGTTCAACAACACAAATTCAAACTTTAATTAAGCCACATTTTTTAATCATTAAGAGTAGCCCCAGACCTGTGACCCTTCATTGTGTCCTGTTGGCACAAGCATTGGAGTCACTTTGGGGCTACATCAAGAGGTATTTATATAAGGCCACTCTCACTGGTGTCAGACCTACCAAATTATCATAAAACTACTGGAAATCTTCTCAGCTATCTCAAATGGGGTCTGCCGTGTCTGTAGACCTCATAGAAGTGTTAATTTAGTCGTGCTTTGCATGACTTAGTGCTGTCCCCGGAGTACACGTGTGGCCTGGAAGTCTGTTTTCATCGTGACGTTACGGCGCGGCTGTTAAATTGACAAGCCTGTAACTGCACACGATCACAGACGAGGTTGTAGGTAACATAAAACAGCAACAACATTAGATTTATGTTGAATACTTCCAGAGATATTGTCGTTTAAAGTGCGTCAATCATACCGCGAAAATCCTACTGTCAGAACCCGAAAGTGACGTGGTTGCTGGTTCGTGGTTGCTGGTTCGTGGTTGCTGGTTCGTGTTTGCACTTTATGGCTTCACCAGATTCGTTTTACAGGTCCTGGAAAAACCGACGTTAGGTCGGTTAAAAAGGAGTTTTGGGTGGAAAAAGTGGTGGGGGTAAATGGGGGTAAGTGGGGCTAAGTAAGGGTAAGCAGTCTGGGATTTTTCCTAGCCTTGGTAATGCTTGTCCATTACCTATCCTTGGTGACCATACCCTTAATCAACAGAGGTCGCCACCAGGCAGTGAGCAACATCAAAAGAAAGGCCCTCAGCTCCTCCAGCCCAACCTGTCAATCATCTGTGCAGGTCACTGCAGGGGTTAAATTGGGGAGTCAGGGTTGCTCTCTAAAAGGGACTGTCCAGCTCACCCCCATCCAGCCACATGTCAACTGCACCCCCTCCAAATATGAGCTTACAACTTTATTTCATATTTTATGCAGACATATAATTATTAACTCCAAAGCTCAAGAAGGTCTAGGCCTATAACCTGTTCCAATCAGGGAATACACATTTGTTTTATTTCTTTGTTTCTTCTTTCAATCCTACTTTCCTTCTTTCAATTCTTCCCTCTGTCTTTCTATCTTTCATCCTTCTTTCTTTCTCCTTTCAATCCTTCCTTCTTTCCTTCAATACTCCTTTCCTTTTTTCTGTCCTTAATTCTTTCTTTCTTTCCTTCTTTCTTTCTATCTTCATTCCATATTTCTTTTCATCTTCCTTATTTCTTCCATCTTCCTTCCTTCTTTCTTTCCATTTTTCTGTCCTTCTCTCTTTCCATCTTCAATCTATCTTTTTATCTTCTTTCTTTTATTCTCTCATCATTCTTACCTTCTTTCTTGCTATCCTTTCTTCTTTCTTCCCTTCTTTTTTTTCTTCTTTCTTTCCTTCTTTTGTCTTTCCATCTTCATTCTATCTTTCTCCCCCCCCCCTTGATCTATCTCTCTTCCCCCTTTGATCTGTCATTCTTTCTTTCCATTTTCAGTCTATCTTTCTGTCCATCTTTCTTCTATCTATTTTTAGCCTGGCTCGCCAGGCTAATTCAGGAGTAATGGTCTAAAAATATTGTCTGTCAGCTCTACTGTTCAATAACTGTAGGTTCAATACATCTGTTTTTGTGTTTTATTGGTTTGTTAGGGTAGCTAGATGTATGGGAATTACTTTTTTTTTCAATTTCAAAAATTTTTTTTTTCCAAGATTTAAAAAAAAAAAAATTTTTTTTTTTTTCAATTACACTAATTTTTTTTTTTCAAAAAGAGGAAATCGGACAACTTCTGTTTTTCAAATTTAAACATTTTTTGTTCCAAGATTTACAATTTTTTTTCCTAAATTAAAAAAAAAGAAAAAAATTGTTTTCATCGATTAAAAAAAACCAATTTTTTTTGTTCCAAACTTTTTTCAATTTCGCCAATTTTTTCAAAGGAGGAAATTGGGCGACTTCAAGATTTGAAAAAATGTTACACATTCTTTTCGTGGTTATTTGGATATTATTTTGTACATGGAACAACGACAATAACAACACTTCACTTGCCCCAATTCAGAACCACCTTTCTCTGCCATTTCCAAACCATTAAGTAGACTTAACTATTTCCCCCACATTGCTACATATTTTGCCGTCATCATTGCCACTTGAGCCAGGCTTTGAATCCGCGGATTCTTGTTTCTTCCTTTTTTCCATTTTTCTATCTTTCCATCTACCATATATCTGTCTTTCTATCTTTCTTCCAGTGTCTTCTATCTTTCTTTCCACGTTTGATAATATGACAGTGATGGAGATGATAGAGAAACAGAAATGAAAAAATGTGTATTCCCTAATGGATACTTTCTTTTTTTTTTCCTATCTATGTTACTTACTTATTTCTTGTTTCTGTCCGTACACTATTTATGTTCACCTATGCTGGTGATAGGCCTAATAGCATACCAGGCAGATCACCATCTATTAAGAGACCACCTTCTGTGTGTGTCATCACATGCTTATCACTGATTCATTTATACATCAGAGTTTATACTTCAATCTCTCTTTAATTGATGGCTTATTGTCCCTTCAAGCTATAAAATAACAAATTAAAAATCAGTCTATCTCTATCTGACTATCACTGTTTTTCCATCTCTGTTTCTCTATCATCTCCATCACTGTCATATTATCGTTTAACAATTAGAAATTTGCTTATCTCAATGACACTTGCTCCTAAGTTATCTAAGGTTTATGAGCAGCTGCCAGAGAGACATAAAAGTTATAAGTAGATTTTGGGGGTACTTCGGTGGTGGGGGGGGGGAGGTAGCAGTGGGAGCTCTTTAATATCAGAACAGACATATCAGCCTATCAGGAGCATACATGTGGCAATTTTAACAAGGAGATAACCCAAGACCTATAGACAACAATCAGGGATTGAAAGTATCATTGAAAGGGGTTGGGGTGTCAGTTTAATAGAATGTAAAGCCCAGGTGCAACTGACTTAGTCCCCTCTCCTTCATCATGTTCATAGAACTAATTCACCCCTGTATTCTGATGAGGCATGGCTATAGAGATATGGACCTTCATATAGCTACATTTCACTCCCCATAGCTTGGAAGGCCATATGGGTAAATTTTACATGAAAGGCATGGTTGATTTCAGGGCCATGGTCAAAGGTTCTTCTTGATTTTGCCAGAATAGGCCCTTCTGTTAATTTTGCTTCTTTTCCATCTTTCCATTTCTGACTCTCTTGACAGGCTTAATGGGTTAATTTAAATAGATAAATATTTATAGAATAGATAGATAGATAGATGGTTAGATAGATAGATAGATAGATAGATAGATAGATAGATCTATAGATAGACTAGAAATGCCCATTATGGAAAATTGGAGAAATTGTACTTTAGCACAAATGTTGGTGAATTCGGAGGTCTTGGGAAAACATTTTGAAATATAAATCTGCAAAAAAAAAAACTTGGGGGAAAAAAACTTTAGGAAAAAAGAATTTCTGCAATTGGATATTACAGCAGTATGAAAGTGACAGGATATTTGTGTAAATGATATCGGAAGATACTGTTATTTCCTTTTTAGATATTGTGAAAAGGCATAGTTACATGATAATGGCGAATGTAGTGTATATATAGGCCCCATTTAAGCATGTAACTCCCGGAACTCCTTGACGTCCTGCAACTCCCGCTATGTCCTACTAACTCCCGCTAACTCCTGCTAACTCCCGTAACTAGGGGGGGGTGTTATTTTAAAAATTTCAGAAAATCATACCTGTGTGGATGGAATATGAAAATATAGGTCAAAAGAAACCCAAAGGTACCTCAATTGCATTATTTGGTTTTAAAAACCCATATGGACGGAGACTTTGAAGATAACGGCTTATGCGCCGACTGCAAAATTACCCGAAAATGCCATATCTCGAGAACCAAAGCACATACAGACTTCAAAATAGGCTCAAATTATTCGTAATCCCTAAGTTTATATTCGTCTTTCATAGTAAATATATGCCTATCTACCTTATTTTTTAAGATATAGCCAAAAAACCTTTGATTTTGTGCAAAACCTTATATTTTCGATTTTTTAGGAACTTCATAGGCCTAATATGAAGAATGTTAGCTTTTAAAAATTTCTGCTCCACTTGCTCTATATCCAAAAATTAAAGTATCATCCTAAACATTGAAGATTGATGTTGCAGTTTTAGCCAAATAAGTCTTTCTGTGTAACAGTGTCTATCTTTGTCTTCAAAAGGTGATGTATGTGTTCTGGTTTTATCCTCGTCAGCACTATAATGACTTGGGATTTATTTGTCTTCAGTCATTTCCTCATATTTTAAAGTAAGTGTGTGTTTGGTGAAGAAATGTAGGCCTAATTTTGTTTACCAATTTTCATGTAAGAAAATGTAAGGAGTCTCCTAGGGACAGCACATTTCACCCTATTTGTAATTTTACGTTTTGGTTTCAAAATTGGTTCTTTTCTTATCGAGAGGACACTGACAGGTTTTGCAAACTGAAGCAGCATTATCAAGTTGAAGCTGTGAATGTGTGGCTTCTTATGGTGGTGATGGATCAGATATTGTGATGTACAAAGGTGATCTTGAATTTTCAACCTAATATTGGTAAGCAGAAATATTTAGTTCTCGTTCACAAAAAAAGGCTTATGTTTATTCCACCTTCTGTAGAAACATGTCACAAATTCTAGGAATTGAGAAATTTTGTATTTTTGGCATGTTGTATCTCACATTTTACAATCTGTCTATAATTCTATACATATATGTGTTACATTTTTCTCTTTACAGTGCAGCCACATCAACTTTAAAGTGTAGCCATTTTTCAAACAGACTTGATTAGACTAAATAAATAACATAACCTGACAAGTAAAACTTTTTTTTTAATTTTTAGTTTTTACTACTTTACAGAGATTGTTAACATCTCTACTGACTTGCATGGCTAACTTGTTAGAGAAGAAAGATTCTCAACATCCCAGTTTCATGCCTGAAATTGTTTCTGAACAAGAAATTGATTGACTTGTTCTCCTCAAGTAGTACTTCCTGGTCATCTTTTGTCTTTGGTTACCTGTTCATTGGTCAAAAGTCAGTTGGTTCAAGGAGATAAGGAGTGCTAAAACAAAGTGCTCAGTCACAAGATGCTGGAGAACTCAATGTCACTGAAGGCATTCACCACAGAATTAAGCAAGGGGGTGTTGGAGAAGAACTGCATTTTTTAAGAAGTCCCTGGGATTGGCACAAGGTCACTTGGCAGAGGTAGATGTTTCAGCTTAAGCTTTCTCTCCTCAGAGAAACAGCTTACTCTATTTTCAGAGCTATATGCAAACCCAAACTTTGAGGGTATGGACCAATAATCCTGATAAAAAATTTGTGCATTAAGATGTCAGACACAGTCAATACATTTTTAATTGTTTTGTTTAGTCGTACTACTGTTAAAAATGATTAGATCCTGTCTCATCTTCTTGTTTCTCTTAAGACTTCTTGAAAAATCCTCTATGTTCTTCTTATAATATATCATTACTGCACAGTGGCGTCATTGTAGGTGGGGCTTTGACCAAAGTACACATGTTTCTGAATCAAAATGATATATAATTTTTCCGCTGACATCTTCCACGAAGATGTGACGGCTACTTGCCCCACCACATTAAAATGAAACTGACGCCTGTTACTGCAAGATGAGCATAGGAAACAAATCAATTTTAGAGTTACTTGTCCATCAGGGATGTCATTTTCCAGTATTGGACTTTTAGTATTAATAGATTCATTATTTATGCTATCCTCTTCAAGTTAATTTTATGCCATTACTGGCATTACTGCTGTCTCGCACGTGAAATAGAATTATTATGGTGTTGTGAATGTCACTTGTTTTATAAGCTTGTCAAAGATCTTGTCAGTGAACCTCAAGACTTTTAAGATAGCTCCACACAGAGTACCACGCAGTTATATGAAACTAAATATTAATGTTATTGTCATAAGTAAATCAAGTATCTCGCTGATCAAATCAATTTAGGCATAATCTATGCACGGTATTCAACAACTTGGTATAGTATGATTCAGTAATTAATAATATGGAATAGAACTCTCAAATGCATATAGATATTAAATGTAAACATAGATTGAGTAATTTTTGCAATTATTTAGGCTCTAACACTATACACACAGTCTGCAATGCGAGTTTACGCTTGTATACTGTCGGAAAAGAGCTAAAAAAACAGTTTTGTCCAATAACAGAAAAAGTATTGCACTTAGGCCTATAGTTACTATGAAACACTGATATAAAAGTGAGGATTCCGGTTAATTTGAGCCTATTCACAGGTCTCTAAGACCAATAGTTCTCGAGATATGATTTTTTAAAGTAATTTTCGTCATTATTTCTTCGCGTCAACCTTCAAAGGCTCCGTCCATATGGGTTTTCGGCTTGTATTGACAAACGGGGTCAACCGTGTTGCCTAACTAGGTCCAGGTCACACAAAAAACGCCACACAGAAACATTTTGGAATTATCACCCCCCCCTACCGTAACTCCCGCTAACTCCCGTAACTCCCACTAACTCCCACTTACTCCTGCTAACTCCTACTAACTCCCGTAACTCCCACTAACTCCCGTAACTCCCACTAACTCTCGTAACTCCCGCTGACTCCTGCTAACTCCTGTGACTCCCACTAACTCCTGCTAACTCCTGCTAACTCCCACTAACTCCCACTAACTCCTGTAACTCCCACTAACTCCCGCTAACTTCCGCTTACTCCTGCAAACTCCCACTTACTCCCGTAACTCCCACTAACTCCCGTAACTCCCACTAACTCCCGTAACTCCCGCCAACTCCTGCTAACTCCCACAACTCCCTGAAGTCCCAAAAAAAAAATTGGAATAAAATGTTTGAAAAAGAAGGATAGAAAAAGTTGAATAATTTTTTTAAAACTTTCATTGCTTTAGTTGATTTTCAGGACAACAATATAAGTACACTGTGCGAATTTGGCTGCTTGAGTCACCCAGACACCTCGTAAGAGGGACTGAAGCATCCAGAATACTGCCTTGTTTGTGTTGTAAAGATGTTCTATTTCATTCTACTGCTGATGGAGATATAAAACCACAGCTGGGTCATTGCTTTAGTTGATGTGATTTTTAAAAAAAACAGCATACAGGTATTCCGACACCAAAAGTTAATTTGACTATACACATTGACTAAAAAGTTAATTTGCCAATACATCATTGACTGACATCAGCCACTTTGCCAAATTTGGAATGCGTGGGTTCAACCATGACTTTCCAGTCGTAGGGTACATTCTGAGAAATTCCCTAAAACGAGAAGAGGCCACCATTTGCCCTGAACTGTAATTATACCAGAGGTAAATGTAACCTTGACTTTCATGGCTGTTCATTGTGCTCGAAGATCAAGCTCCAATGCAATGAATCATGCACTACGACAACATCGAGAGCCACAGCAAGAGCTATCATTGAACTTTTAAATTGTAGATTTGGACTGATGGAATGTGAACTTTCAAATGTTGAGATTGACTCTTTCATCCCTGTACTGCACAGGCTAAGTCTTCAATTCAATTACAAAAATAATTTTTTCCTACAAATTGTACTCGCTGTAAGAATAAACACAATAGTAACATGTGTATGTCTATTTTTCAATTCATTCAATTAAAAAAAAAAAACAAATATATCTAAAGCTGTATCACCAGCATGGAAAATATCATTTTAGAATATCTCAACAGTCTCATGTGCAAATTCCCAAGAATAAAACTTGCTGACTATATATAATTTTGTTGCTCCAGGCTATCATATATCATTAATTTATCATCTCACTAATTAGGAACACACTTTTAAATCAAAGCAACAGAGGTGTATCTTTATCAGGTTATCATTATCAAGCAGACCCAAGGTGATTAGATAGATAGATAGATAGATAGAAAGATAGAAAGATAGATGGATAGATAGATGAATTTACATCAAATTAAGATCATAAAATCCATTTACTCATGTCAATTGGGTAATGAAATAACAAGAAAAGTAATCTCATCACTGCACACAATGCTGCTTGGGTGAAGTTACTGAACTTATATGAATCATTAGCAGTTTACTCAGTAAGATTACTTATACTTACTTTTCAAAAGCTCTTCATTACAAAAGGCAAGTTTGCAGAAGCTTACCCTGTGATGCCTAATGATCGGTTCTAAAAAAGTTAAACTTTAAGTGCTACTGCACTACTCAGCCGCTCAATATTTGAGTGCAGGACAAGCACTGCAAATTATTTATTTTGAAGTGGTAATCAATGCATGAACACAGATAACAGCTAGCCATTGTGAGAATTTGTGTCACTCTTAATTTCTGTTGCAGACTTGTGTTCGAAAGATTTTTAACATTTTTTATGCCAGCTTTAGGTCAGGATTCGTTATAGCACGTTATCTCTACAGCCAGCATATTAATTGGTGAAAAAGTACACCTTCCACTCGCTCAATGATTATTGTTGAAGATGCTATTGTTGCAGGGTTTGAAACAATTGGGGGTGAATAGTATTGCGAGCTGTAAGTTTTATTTATAGATAGAATAATGATGGAATGATATTTCTTTTCCTAATTCTTGCTCAGTTTTAGTAGAAAGTAGCTGTTAATGACTAGCTGACAGTTAGCGACCAACTCATTTGCTGTCTCATTAAAAAACAGTTAGTGACTGACTGAGTGACTGTAAATGTCTAAATTTCATTGACTGACTAACTATTACTAACAGACTTATTGTTAGTGACTAACAGACTTAAAACTGTAGTCATGTACTCTCAGTAAATGAAAACATACCAACAGTTAGTGACTACCTAATGGTAAATGACTAACTAACAGTAACTTACAGTGACTAAGAGAAAGTGACAATTTGTGACTGACTAACAGTTACTCAGTTAGCGATTAACATACTAAGACTAAGTGACTAACTGACTAACTACAAGTTAGTGACAAATTAACTCACAGTTAGTGACTAACCTACTCACAGTTAGTGACTAACCTACTCACAGTTAGTAACTAACTAATATAACCAACTGTTAGTGACAAACAAACAATTAGTGATTCACTTACCAACAGTTGGTGAATAAAAATTAGTGAGTAACTAACAGTTAGTGACTAACTAAGAGTTAGTGATAACTGACTTACTAACAGTAACTAACAGTTAGTGAACAACGGATAAATGGGATATAAAAGTTGGATCATGAAATTCGGACAAATGTCGCCCCCCAGATATTATTCTCAAGATGTGTGTCATCTTTTAAGGAACTGGGAAGGAAAGCGTTACTGTGAGCAGAAACCTTGTGGTAGAGTGGGACGAGATGATGAACTTTTTTTTAGAAAACACACCAACTCTAGCAAAAATTCCCCAACTGCAAATATGCCAACAGCTTCTAATATAAGTATAGGGCATCCTAAAACAGTTATTGTTTTCTTAAATGAGTTTTAATATGCATCTTGCATATAAATATTTGTTCCATGACATCAGTGTAACAAACCTCCTGACTGGCCAACAAGCCACCTGCATATTGTGATGTTCCCCTGTGTGTGACCAGGCAGGTCAATATGGGAAACGTTATTGACTGATCAGTGAATATCACATGTGCATGTTATAATAGACTTCCCTAAAAAAAAAAGTTCCAATAAAATTTTACAATTTCTGAAAAAAAAAAAAAAATTTCAAAATATAAAATTTTAAAAAAATTCCGAAAAAAAAATTAATATTTAATTCCAAAAAAAAATTCAAACAAAAATAGAATATCTAAAAAAATTATTCCAAAAAAAAAAATTGTCATGGAACTTCGGCCGAGTGGATATCACTAGATCAGGTCTGTAAAACCTGTTGTTCCATGACCCCAGTGTGACAAGCCTCCTGCATATCACATGTTATTGACACTGGGGGAAAATGTCCAGCCAAAAAAAAAAATTGCGAAAAAAAGAAAAAATTCCCAAAAAAAAAAACAATTTTACGAAAAAGAAAAAAAAAAAATTCCAAAAAAAATTCCCCAAAAACAAAAAAGTGTCCAAAAACAAAATTCCTAAACAGAAAAAAATATATATAAAAAAAAAGAAGCCAAAAAAAAAAAAAAGAAATTCAAACGAAAATCATAAATGAAAGATTTCTAAAAAAATATCATTCCACAAAAAAAAATTTTCATGGAACAAAATAATTGTGGACAAAATAAAATTCGGAAAAAAAAAATCCCCCAAAAAAAAAAATTCAAAAAAAAAAAAATTCAAAAAATTTTTCCAAAACAATATTCCTAAAAAATAAAAAAAAATTTAAAAAATCATTCCACAAAAAAAAAATTATTTTTTTTTGGAAATTTTTTCTGCTTAGGATTACCACCGGTCAGGTCCGTAAAACCTGCATGATATAGACCTCAACTGAAGTCCATAATTGTATAATAGAGTAGCGCGGGGCATGCAGCCCCCTTAACTTCGAGATGCGATTTGACCTACTTTTTGTGGTCGATTATTTGAATGCTTATGCTGTCAGGAAGGGATCACTTGACTCTACTAATAACTAGTGAAACGAGTATCTACCAATTTCAATAAAGGAGTAATGGCTCTTTTCGTAAAAAAATTAAAATGGCCTTCTTACCCCACCCATCGGGCAAGAAGCCCCCCTATTATAATCCTATGGCAATTTTTTTTGCGAGTGCATTCAGCTTGAAAGTTATTTCTTGGGGTTCTTCTATCATTTTTAAGGCATTCTATTCACTTTTTCTGAATTTCAGAATTTTTCTGTTCACGCATTTATTTGCCAACTGAACCAACTTGCCTGACAAACTTAACTAACTTGCTTGTGTTGCCTGTACGTAGCACTTGCCAACTGAACCTACTTGCCTGACAAACTTGCCTAACTAACTTGCGTGTGTTGCCTGTACGTAGCACTTGCGAATCATTCAAAACTTGCTAACAAACTAACTGGTTTGTGTTGCCTGTACGCAGCACTTGCCAACTGAACCTACTTGCCTGACAAACTTGCCTAACTAACTTGTGTGTGTTGCCTGTACGTAGCACTTGCGAACCAGCCAAAACTTGCTTAACTAACTAACTTGCTAGTGTTGCCTGTACGCAGCACTGACAAACTTGCCTTATCAAATTAACTTGATTGTGTTGCCTGAATATAGCACTTGTGAACTGAGCCAACAGTCTTGACAAACTATAGCATCTTTAAATCAAATCAGTTTGCCTAATAAACCAAGCTGCTTGTGTTGCCTATATGTGACACTCGCACACAGTTGCCTACATATATTGAATACTGACGGCATAAGCATGTCCCAAACAGTCAAGCTGTACTCTGATGTAGTGCGAACTGGATTAAAAGAGTTGAAAAATGGAAGCGGTTCAACTCAAATGACAAAACAAAAAGTCAGAACAGCTACTGATCATACACACATGATAAACCAAAGAAATAGATTTCATAATTTTGCAAAAGCAGACTCGCAATCTCAACATGGCTCAGACAATCCGAGGGTGTCCCGCCCACTGAAAGCTTGTTTATGGAATGCTCAAAGTATACGACAAAAAACACAGGTTGTGAAGGATTTCAGAGATGAATTTGACCTCGATGTTTTTCTTTTCACTGAGACCTGGCTAAAAGCAGATGACAGAGTTGAAATTGGTGAACTGGAAAGAAATGGTGAATGTTTTTACTTGGGTTCATCTCGTGAGGGCAGACCTGGAGGCGGAGTAGGATGCATTGTAAAAACAGGCATTAGAGCAATGAAAAAGGACAGCATGAAAACAAAGACTTTTGAGCATATGGAAATTCAGTTACAATTAAATGGAAGAATTGTCACAATTCTTATGGTATACAGGCCAGAACCCTCCAAAAAGAACAAGTACAGTTTATCAGAATTCTTTAGCGAATTCACAAACTTCTTATCGCACTATCAGACTTATCACAACGAAACTATCGTAATTGGTGACTTCAACTTTCATGTTAATAAACCAGATGATCCCAAAGTTATCCAATTTAACAACATTCTTGAAATGTTTGACCTTGTTCAACATGTGTCTTCTCCAACACACAAAGATGGAAACACACTTGATCTGGTAATAACCAACAAAATAACAGCTCTCAGAGACTGTGCTGTAAGTGATCTGCTGTCAGACCATAACTGTATCCTCTTTAATATTGACATTAACAAAGGCAAGAATCCACAGAAGAAGATTGCCTTCCGGAAAACCCGCAGCATAAACATATCCAAATTTAAGAAAGACATTGAGCAGCATCTGTCACAAAAGGTACCACACCATAATCGATCAATCTACTTGAACAGACTTGTGGCACTCTACAGATCAACTGAAAAGATTTTTGACAAACATGCCCCTGTTAAGACTAAACTTGTAACTGTGCGCAAACCTAACCCGTTCACAAATCAGGAAATAAAGCCACTTAAAAAGGAAAAGAGAAAAGCAGAAAAATTATGGAAAAGAACCGGTCTAGAAAAAGACTGGAATATTTTCAAAGAAAAACGAAATGCTCTAAATGATAAGCTTAATCAGCTGAAGTCAGATGATCTTAGGTGTAAAATACAAGCCACAAAGGGAAATTCTAAGGCGATGTTCAAACTTCTAAACTCTCGCCTCAACAGAAAACAAGATCTGCCTCTTCCCCATCACACAAGTGATACAGAACTAGCGAATGACTTCAACAAATTCTTTGATGAGAAGATCAAAATCATCAGATCTAAATTAGATTCGGGAATGAAGAACACAACTGATGAATCTCAAACCAACCTCAGTCACAATTTACATCAGTTTAAGGCCCTATCAGAACAAGAAGTTAAGAAACTTATCACTGAAATGCCTGTCAAACACTGCCAACTTGATCCAATGCCAACATGGCTACTGCTTGAATGTGTCGATGAATTTCTGCCAATCATAACGAAAATTGTTAATATGTCATTAACACTTGGAGAAATGCCCCTCGAACTGAAGCATGCACTTGTCAAACCACTTTTGAAGAAAGAGGGACTTGAACTGATCAAAAAGAATTATCGGCCAGTCTCAAACCTTTCTTTTCTGAGTAAAGTCATTGAGAGCGCTGTAATCAAACAGTACGTTGAACACCTCACTCAGAACAATCTTGAGGATGAAAAACAATCAGCCTACAAGCAATTTCATAGCACTGAAACCCTCTTGACAAAAATCCATAATGACATTATGCTTAATATGAGCAACGGTGAGGTGACAATGCTGGTATTGTTGGACTTGTCTGCTGCATTCGACACAATTGATCATGGCATATTGCTAGAGAGACTATGCAACAGGTATGGTGTACACAGTGCAGCCTTGAGATGGTTCAAATCTTACATTTCTGAAAGATCACAGTCTGTGATAATAAATGACAAAACATCAAGCAAACTTCCACTCAATTTTGGGGTTCCTCAAGGTTCCAAACTTGGACCTATCTTATTTAACTCCTATGTTGCCCCTGTCAGTGAAGTAGCACGAAGAAATCAAGTTCATGATCAGAAGTACGCTGATGATGAGCAACTCATCCTTTCATTTAAACCAACCTTTTTGGGTGAACAACATGCAACAGAGAAAATGGAAAATTGCATTGCAGAAATCCGAAATTTCTTGCATGACAACAAGCTTTGCAATAATGGAGATAAAACTGAACTTCTTCTGATTGGAGCACCAAACCAATTGAAGAAACTTCAAATGACATCTATCAATGTAGACAATGTTGAAATCAAGACTGCCAACCATGTCCGCAACCTAGGCGTGCTCTTTGACAAAAATATGACCATGGAGAAGCAGATCAACAAAATGTGTCGTAGCGCATATTTCAATTTGAGAAACTTATCGAAACTCCGAAAAAACCTAGACAAGGAAATAGTTAAAACTGCTGTCAATGCACTTGTCACCCCTCATTTGGACTACGGAAATGGGCTGTTGTATGGCACTGCCACCCGATTGTTAGATAAACTTCAGGTTGCTCAAAACTCAGCAGTTCGATTAATTGAGAGATTGAAAAAACATGACAGTGTCAGCCATAGTAGGAAGCAACTGCACTGGTTACCAATCACAGCAAGAATCCAATTCAAATTGATGACGACTACATGGAAGGCAATCAACAATCAGGCGCCGAAATACATCCAAAATCTTCTTCAAGTGAAATCACAGCAGAAACATAACCTGAGAAGTAACCACAAGCTGCTGTTAGCAGAACCTGCTCCATGCAACAAAAATAAGTTTGAGGATCGGGCATTTTCCTATGCAGCACCAAAACTCTGGAACAGTTTGCCTGAAGAAGTTAGAACTGCAAAAACCTTGGAAAGCTTCAAGAAGAAACTAAAAACCCATTTGTTTCAGAATTCCTATAAGTGATTTAATCCGAAAAGCGCTGATGAGCAGTTTACTGAAATTAGCGCTATATAAATCCATATTATTATTATTATTATTATTATTATTTTTTAATATTTTTTGCGCTTTTTCAATTTCGGCCAAAATTTTTTCTATTTCAACTAGCTATTCTATCAAGATTTAAGGTAAAGTAAACATTATTAAATGGTTCCGGAAGCAGCTTCAAGACCTCAGTGAAGGGGGCCCCATGCCCCATACCATGTGGGGCCTCTCGCCCCAAACCCACATATTTTAATTTGACCTCTATATTTTGAGCTAAAATGCAAAAAACATGATCCAAATCATATTTATGTGATGGTCATAAAGTGAAGCAATGCAGATATCCATTATACTTTTAGAAATTTCCAAAGTTATTTCTGACAACCACTTTCAAAGAATTAATCAAAGTTACAAAAACCATGCACCTTTTTTTGTTTCTTTAATTACGACTATGGTTTGGTGCTGAATGCCTTGAAAATTTGTGACGTCACCTAAACAGTCTCTAGCTTCAATCCTATAAATAAGAAAAAGCACCAAAAATGTAAGTTTAGATATAACCCTGGGGGGGCTTCTCACCTAACCCGGGCTACTTGCCCCGACCCACTCTATAACTTCATAATAATAAGTGATGGATTTATTTATCATCATTCAGTCACACTTATGCAATATGCTTTGGAGTATTTAGCCATGATATCTACTTATACTGTAGCAATGTGCACAGTTGTCTTGCTACCCACATTGATAACATGACCATTAGCTGTTAAGGGTTCCAGTTATACATTATTCAACCCTTTGCTTATCTAAACCACTTCGCCTTCATACAATTTTGTCAGAGCGCTAGACAATTTCATCATATATATTCCATCACATCATGATCATTCCATCACACCACTTCATAGGCTTGCCAGTGCTCTGACTGTGTCAGAAATGCAATCTAATTACAGATTTTCGCTTTGAAGTTGACTTGGCACTGTTTAGTTGGCAGATCAAGTAATTTTGTTGTATGTGATGTATGGCAGAAAGCTACTGCATGATGTGTGACTGAAACCAAGTCTATTCCACTCAAATTTGTGAAGAAAAAGGTAACTGGATTTTGAAAAATAAATATAAGTGAACACCTGATTGCTGAGGAGTTTGAGACTTGGGTAATTGGTAACTTTTACTCTTTGACTTGTTCTAATCACTGTCAAACAAATAAGAACAACAATTTGTCACTGAGAGTGATTAACTTGAGTGTTATAAAGCAAAATAACCCAACAAAAGGTGACAAAAAATTCAAATTTTGCTTCCCAAAAGTCCCCCCCCCCTCAAATATATACATGTATATTTTTTTCCTAATTGATCTTTTTTTGGGTCTAGATGGTGCCATCTGTACCACTAGACCGACCCTCCCCCCACCCAACATGGGAAGATAATTCCTTTTAAAATGTAAAAATAAATTGTTTATCATTTTGTGAAAAACCCTTTTTTCGTTTACAAATCATGCATTGCAGTGCTCTCCCCAAGTAATTTAAAGTTAATATGTAAACACGGAAGTACATACTTCCGTTTATAAATGTAAATACCAACACATGACATGCTGGGCTGCCAATCGTTTGGTCCAGGGTTCGAATCCAGCTCTTGCCTGGTCACCTGGGCTTATGTTGCACAACTGTTTCAATAGAAAATAAGTGGACAGTTGCACTGTGAAAATGGCACTTTGTGTGTCATCATGCTGATGATCATGATTTGTCATGATCATACCCAATACTTACAATGTTAATTTGATTTAAGGAGACTTATCACGCTTGTTGGTGACAGTCAAACGAAAGGATTATACTTCTGATTTTCACTCTAAAATCTGTTATGACCAGTCTAGTGGCCTTCTTTTGATCATGACTATCAAACGGCCTTTATATTTCCCATGTTGAAGATGACACTTCATCGGCTATCATGAGTCACGAAGTGCATTTTTCACAGAGAACTGGTCCTCATTATTTCTGCATCAAAGTGACAGGCTATAACAGAAACTCTAACTTGAAACAGCTAGAGTCAGAGTCAGTCCATTGAGGAGATCGATGGATTAGAATGCCATGGTCACCCATGGTCACCCATGTAAAGACACCCCTGACCCTCATCTACAGGTCTACGATTGACAAATCCAAACTCCCAAGCCACTGGAAGGATGCCATCATCAGTCCCATCTACAAGAAAGGTGACCGCCATACTCCGTCAAACTACCGCCCTGTCTCGCTGACCTCCATCATCTGCAAGATCCTGGAACGCCTAATTGTGGAACAGCTCAACAGGCACATAAAGGACAACCTGCTAGAGTGCAAGGAACAACACGGGTTTACTCCAGGCAAGAGCACAGTCACCAACCTTCTCGAAGCTTTAAACATCTGGTCCGAGGCCCTAATGCACGGCATTCCTGTCGACATCATATACCTAGATTACGCTAAGGCCTTTGATAGCGTACCCCACCAAAGGCTACTGCGACAAGTCAAAAGCTTTGGAATCACAGACAAAGCAATCTCCTGGATAGAGTCCTTCCTCACTAACCGGCGTCAGAAGATTTCAGTAAATGGTGCGCACTCCTCCTGGAAACCTGTTCTCAGCGGCATCCCCCAGGGCTCTGTCCTTGGCCCTTTCCTCTTCCTGCTGTTCGTCAGCGATGTACCGAGCCAAGTAAACAACTTCATCAGCATGTTCGCCGACGACACCAAGCTTTTTCAAATCTTAGTTGAAACAACAGAGAACCCCTCCAGCCTACAAGTTGACCTAGACAACTTGCTACAATGGTCACACAAGATGCAGATGAAATTCCATCCTGACAAATGCCACGTGCTCCATCTCGGTTCATCTAACCCTGAGAAGAACTACCAGATGCTTCATCACACCCTATCCAAAACCACAGCGGAGAGAGACCTTGGTGTTGTTGTGGACAACCGATTGTCATTCAACCAGCACATCGAAGGAATTACGAAGAAAGCGAACCGTCTGCTTGGATGCATCGCCCATACCTTCAAACATCTGGACAAAGATTCCTTCAAGCTCCTTTACAAATCAACCGTCAGGCCAATCCTGGAATACGCATCGTGCGTCTGGTCACCCCATCTCAAGAAGAATGTCACCATGATTGAAAACGTCCAGCGCAGGGCCACCAGATTGCTACAAGACATCCGCCATCTGTCCTACCCAGAACGTCTCAAAGCCCTTGATCTGCCATCGCTTAAATTCCGACGTCTGAGAACGGACCTAATCCAGTGCTTCAAAATAATGAACAATATCGACCACCTCCAGAGCGAAACAAGATGCCATCTATGCCCTACCAAGAAGATGTTTGAAAGAGCTAGACTATCCACCACCAGAGGTCACACAATGAAGCTGCAGGTACTACAAGCGACAGGTCCCCGTAAGTACTACTTCTCAACTAGAGTCATCCCAGTCTGGAACCAGCTAAGCCAAGACACCATCAACTCCTCCACAGTAAACCAATTCAAGGCAGGGCTGAAGAAAGATCTGAAGAACCACCCTAGCCTATACAATATCAATAACTAAAACCAGACCCCGCTCAGTCCACATAGCAAGAGAAACGACCGGATATCACCTCAGATGGTCTCATTACCTACAAGGTATAAATTGACCATACTGAAGGTATGTTACTGAAGGTATGTAAAATGCTATGTCACTTTTCAGGAGAGAGTGGGTATATCATATCTTCTCTCAACCAATGAAATATGCAGGAACAATTTTGTATTTTCTACCACTAATGTCTATAAATATGAAATTATCTGTAATATCTGTTTTTCCGCCATTCTAAAGAGTAGGTAAAGTTCTGATCTGTTTTACATGCATGTCTTCTAAGAGCAGAGAGCCTCTGATATTCCATTGAAATTGTTAATAGCAATTAAAGGCTAGACACTCCTTTCTCACTAATCTGCTTTAATCAGGTACAATCAATCCAAATAGCTAATCCACGTTTGACCAATCCAGTTGCAATTCACTGTCAACATCAGGAAATTGGTAGCGTTACAAGGTCTTCCAGGTACAATATAGTGAATATACAAATAAGAAATAACAGATTAATCGATTTTGCAAACTGGAATTGATTTTTAAATAAAATCGAATCGGTGGCGATTAATCAGTTAATCGTGAGAGCCCTACGATCCATATAATATTGGTAGACAGATTGATTGATGGATAGATCGATGCTTGGTGGACAGATTGACAATTGATTTGTGGAGCACTGACTTATATATAGCAAAGGTTGGTGACTAGTCATCAACCTTTGCATATACAGGGTGGTCAAACAAAAACTTTCAATTTATTAGTTTTTCTCCATTTTCAAATTTTGTTCCCCCACAACTTCCCCCAGTCCAGGGTTTGAATCCAGCTCTTTCCGGGCCATTTGGGCCTATTTTAGAAGCCTGTTTCAATCGTCTTTTGCCTGATAGCTGTGTCCTCCTCCTATCCAAATTAGCCTACGAAGACGGTAAATACAGCCTATTACTGGATGTAAAGCCCCAAGCATCCATCAATTCATCTTCTGATGTTGGGCTTATAATGGCAATACATGATTTATTTAGTTAGGAATACATGGGACTCTATCTTTCTAACTATCTAACTATCTATCTCTCTAGCTATCTTCTAGCTATCTCTCTAGCTATCTATCAGGCTATCTATCTATCTATCTATCTATCTATCTATCTATCTATCTATATCTATATATATCTGTCTATCTATCTAATAGATAGATAGATAGATAGTATCTATCCAGCCATCTATCATATAATATTGGTTTCCATCTGTACATGTAGTCTGTACCCCCCTGAGTAATTAACTATTCCCTGTTAATTTGATCTAAAGATACAGAACCATGATTCCCACAATAATTACAGATCGACAATAAGGGATTTGTTAACATGGAGAGGGTAAAGTTTTATACTTTCCTGAAATAAAAGGGAGCTCTCTGAAACTGGGTGTTTTGTTAGAATACTTCTGAAATTTGCTCTGCCCTGGTTCCTTTTGTCTATCTGTTAACTTAAATATCAAAGGTTGCTATCAATCTAGGGCCTTATCATTTTGCTGGTATCTTCATACAAGAATCTTGTGATCAGCTTTACCTTTAAATTGGTCAAAGTGAGGTCCTGCCAGGGGGTCACTGGACTTAATTAACTTGACATTGGAATGTTTCTCATGTTAGCAGTGGTTAAGTGGTTGATTTGTGTTCACATTCAATGAATATTCAATAGCTGGTGGAAATTTCCATTCTTGATAGAAATACAGACTGACAGATAGATCTATGGACACATGGATAGAAAAAAGCAGCCAGATAGAATAGATAGATAGATAGATAGCTAGATAGATAGATAGATAGATAGATAGATAGTAAGATAGTAAGATAGTAAGATAGTAAGATAGATAGACAGGTGGATATAGAAATACAGAATGACAGATATATCTATGGACACATTGATAGACAAATTTATTCTGCTAGATAGAATAGATAGATCGATAGTAAGACAGATAGACAGGTGGAGATAAATAGATAATTAGATATAGATAGCTGGATAGATACTATCTAGCTATCTATCTATCTATCTATTAGATAGATAGACAGAGATAGATATAGATAGATAGATAGCTGGATAGATAGCTAGAGAGATACCTAGAGAGATAGATAGATAGATAGATAGATAGATAGATAGATAGATAGATAGATAGATAGCATCAGTTACCCATGGAATAGAATTGACAGATAGCTAGCCCTGGATAAGTTGGGATTATTGTCAATAGTCATAATTCTATTTAATAAAAGGTTACAAAATTCTTCTAGAAATATATTTTGACTCTTTATTTTTAAAGAGAGCACATATGTAAGAAATTGGGCAATTTCATTCTTGAGCTGAAAAGTGAATTAATACTTTTTAGGAGGTAGTCATCTTAGAGTGTTTCTTTCACACAATTTATTTTTCACAGGAGAATTTACTTATTCAAACTTCAAGCTATCAAATACATACATAATGGATATTGGGAGCTATCAGGGGAGTTGACCTGAGCCATCTTGACCAATCAGGGCAGACAATATATGTGGGGTAGTGGCTGGGGAAAAGGGAGGGGGGGGGGGGAGTGTTGGAATTAGGAAACTTGGCGCAAAGGTACAGGTAGGCCTATGTCTACCAGGGCCAGAACAAGTTGTCAATCAGGATGAATACATTAAATTGTGTACTAGACACATGGATTTCTGCATGGATTTACAGGCTACAAACCCAAGTTTTATTTGTTTCAACAATGGAGTAGTTTAATGCAAATTAATGGAGATTCCATGAAACTCTTAAATTACAGGATACACTGTACAAATATTATTACATTGATTAGTGTCAATTATACATTTTATGAAACAGTGAGCACTTTAAAATTTACCAGTGATGTTACCCAATTATTAAAATCTTGGCAGTTCTGCTTTGGATTTAAATAGTGAAGTGCCAAACAGATTCATTGAAAAGGACCCAACATACCAAATGATATTATGAAAAACATGAGCTATAAGTAACTGAGGTGAGTGAATATTTACTCTAAGCATGGTTCCAAGATGCTTGCATAGATCTATATCTGTTGTTCATTTCTGAAAGGTAAAACTTTTACCCCTTTTGGCCATTTGTCCATCCTCCACCATGCAGGAGGGTGCCATTTATCTTGATTTGGTGGTAGCTTCTGCTGCTGTCATTCCAGGGTCAAAAGCCACATATGGTGCAATTAGTTACCCTATTTGACAGCTTCTCTGAGCTGTCCTCTGTTGAGAAATTCTCAAACTGACTGAAATGTGAGGGGTAAAATTGGGGTAAAATGCTCTTGTCATTCCCTATGATTGGTAACTGATAAGAATTTTACCCTGACTTTAAAAACGGACCCTCGGGGCCAATTGATTAATTAGGGGTAATTGACCATGAAAAAAAATCCATAGATACTAGACAATCTGAACCTCCCAAAAATGGTTTTAGATCAACTGTGACCCTCTTAGTTATTTTTTGAGAGACTGTCAAAGTCCAAAATTGCCTCTGAAAATAAATCCACTGTGACCTACTGGGGGTAACCATAGAAGAAGCATTACTGAGTAGTGGGAATGCTACTTCATTACCAGCGCTAGAGAAAATCCCAGACTGGTAAGTGGAGTGATTTAAGTGTTGGAGGTGTAGAGGGAGAAAGAGTTGGATTTGGGTGGAAAAAGTGGTGGGGGTAAGTGGGGGTAAGTGAGGGTAAAATGAGGGTAAATGAGAAATTTAAGTATGGGATGTAAGGGGAGAAAGAGAGAGAGGTTGAGAGAGTAAAGGTGATGGGGGTAAATGGGGCTAAGTGGGGGTAAGTGAGGGTGAATGAAGTAATTTAAGTACAGGGAGAAAAGTGAAAAAGTGAAGTTTTGGGTGAAAGTGAAGGTGGGGGTAAGTGGGGGTAGGAGGGGGTAAAGTAGAGATGGGTGGGGTTATGTATAGGAAGGGAGGGGTAAGTGAGGGGAAAGGGGTGATGAGAGAGAAGTGGAAGTGAGGGATTTATACGAAAAAGGGAGTTGTGATGTAGATGGTGAAAATGCTATACACTGTTTACAAAATAGAGTTTGGTTCCAGATGGTGAAAACCATATACAATGTTTACGTTTGGGTCCTAGATGGTGAAAATGGCATACAATGTTTACAAATGAAGATGTGATGCTGGATGGTGAAAATGAGATACAATGTTTACAAAAAGCTAGATTATGAAAATGGGATACACTGTTTATATTGACAGCCAATGGGCTGACAGTATGAGAAGGAAGTGAAAAATTGAAGTATATAGTAATTCTAGGAAGAAAGGGAAGAACTGGGGAAGAGAGGAAGGATAGAGGGATGTTATGAGGGGATAGATGAGGTCGTGAGAGGAATAGGTTGATGAGTAAAGGGGAATTAGAAATTGAGAGATCTGATTGGTTGTTGGAATGTAGGCCTATACTACACTAAGTGTAGCGGTGAAACAACGTTGTGAAACGGACGTTTTATAGAAGTTATTATGGATTGTTTTGAAAAATAAAAAACAACAGCTTGTAGAGAATTAAATTGCGAAGACAATGAGCCTACTTAGAGATTTCTACGATGATTACAAGTGGTTTAAAAGTTGAAGAGAAGTTGAGAGTGAAAAATCTGAAATTTTGATAAAAGAAGGAAGTGATTTGCGGTAAAAAGACGCTATCGTACGAGCGAAAATAAGGGGTTTTAATGAATAGTCGGACAGGAAATGATGGTTTTGTTTCTTCAGGGAGGTTCTAAACTGCGTTGTGTGAAAATTTGGTGAAAATCTGATGATTCTAAGCGGCTGAAATGAGCCTATAAAGATTCACACCTGCATCAACACTGTGCATATTTTTTAATTTTTTTTCAACGAATTCTCGGCAATGAATAAAGATATCTCCATAAAAAAACGAGTTCATATGGTTCAAGGATTTGGGATTCTAAAGAGCCTAAAATTATAATTTTAGCCCCATTAGAAGTGTCCAAAAAACGATCGCAACTGTTTCGGCCAATCAGAGGGCAGTAAAACAATAACAACAGTATTTCTATTTCCTGTTTTGCCGTGATTTTGTTGAAACTAAAAACTTAAATTGTAATTAAACAAGACACCAAAGACACAAATGTGAGCAAGGCGCCTCAAGTTAGCCAATTCTTCATTAATTTCATGAAAAAGAAACTTTAAAAAGTGCTCCCTTGTCTCTCACAAACGATCCAAAATTTCTGACTGCCCTTATTTAACCCTGTTTGCTCACAAATGCGAGTGAACTCGCAAATTATGTCGCTGAGGACTTCAGGAGAAATGGGGTTGCATATTGTGGCAGAAAAGCATATCTTCAGGGTTTCCAAACTTGAGACAAAAAATGTATGTATCCCTGCTTACAGAGTTCTGGCAGACCAAATCGTTCCCTTGCAGGGAATAATATTGCTTCCAAGAAAAGTTCATGCTTGAAACCACAGCATGTCAACATGAACATTTTTCCTGAGAAAGAATAGACCAAAGAACGATTCATGAAACCTTTTAGATTTTGACCACCAGGCGAGTTGTACTTAAATAATAAAAACTTTTAAAACTTGAGTCTTCTTGTTTTTCTGTTATTTCAATCAATTGTTTGCATAATCGATTACTGGAAAATTTGACCATAATCGATAGATTATATCGTCAATATCGATTAATTGACTAAACACTAAACACTGGCCCCCCAATAAACACTGGCCAATCAAAGAAATCCTCTTACTCCTGTAAAATACAATAGACTAGTAAGACAACAAGTTCTCCAAATGATATTCATATGTTCTATCACATGACCCAGTGAAAATGTTCAAATCTTCATCATGATCGTGGTAACCTCACTTTCTTTTGATGTAAATTCTTCTTTAACTGAATTAATTGACTCATTTGAACTCAACAATGAAAACATGATAAGTAATGAACCTGGTCTTTTCCAACCATCACCTTATTACACTAACAGTGACTTTAAAGGTTTTCTTTCTTCTAAATCCGAAACATTTACTGTTGTTAGTCTCAATTGCCAGTCTTTGAATGCCAAGTTTGAACTCATCAAGGCTTATATAGAGGACTTTAATACTGATTCTAATAAAATATGCGCTTTATGTTTACAGGAGACCTGGCTCACAGAGGGTAGTGACCTTTCCTTGCTTCAGCTTAAGGGTTATAATCTTATTTCTTCTGGTAAGTCATCCAGTGCACATGGAGGTGTAGCTATATATTTAGATAATAGATTGGAATACAAGAAAATTAACTATGATTTTGACTCTTCAAACTGGGATGGCCAATTTATTGAAATTTCTATTGAACAAGATTTGCAAAATAGATGCTGTAGAAAGATTTTAATAGCTAACATCTATCGACCACCAAGACAAAATTTAGAAAATATTACTGGTTTTACTGAAGACCTGAATACATTTTTTTAGTGAATTTGAAAATGTAAATAATATTATTGTTGCGGGTGATTTCAATATAGATTTATTGAAATTTAAAGAAATTAATAGCTTTAACAATTTTCTAGAATGTGTATTATCTTCTGGACTTATACCGAAAATTACTTTCCCAACACGACTCACAAATAGGAAAGGAACATTAATTGATAATTTTTTTATAAAAACTTCAGATGATGCCACTTCTATACCCGCAGGTATTTTATTAAGTAGTATTTCGGATCATCTACCTTACTTTATTTGTCTAGATCATCTCTATTACAAAAAATCTGACTCTAAATATATTCAAATTTCTCCCCCTTTCAAAGAAGCAATTGGAAAAATCAAAAATGAACTTCTGAGTCCATACGTTATACAACAATTCAATGACATATCACGTTCTAGTAGAAACGCAAATGATTGCTATGAAGAATTTAATACAATTCTATCAAATATTTTAAAGAAACATCTTCAGCCTAAAAGCGTTAAGTATAAGAAATATAAGCACAAGAAATCCGAATGGATTAGTCAAGGCATTCTAAAATCAATTCATTATAAAGACAAACTTTATGTAAAACTTAAATCAACCACTCAAGGTACCAATCAATACACTGCCATTCATACAAATTTTTCAACATATAATAGAATTTTGAAAAAGGCCATACTGGAAGGAAAGAAAATGTATTATCAAAGTAAATTTACTAAATTTAAGTCTGATATAAAAAATACATGGGCAACTATAAATGAATTACTGAGTAGGAAAAAAGAAAATAAAAACTGCACAAACTATTTTGTTAAGAGTGGGGTACAGATAAATGATGCCAAGGCTATCTCAGATGAATTCAATTCTTATTTTGTAAATATAGGTCCTACTCTCGCACAAAATATAACACCACCTGAAAATAAAAGTTACAATGATTACCTATCAAATCCAGTTGGAAACTATTTGAATTTCAAGTACATTGACAAAAATGAAGTTATTCGAATCATAGATTCTTTGAAGCCAAAATCAAGTAAAGGACATGATTTGACTTCCAATAAATTGCTGAAAAATTCAAAACATGAAATCTCGAGTATTCTGGCAGAATTGATAAATAAATCTTTTAGGGATGGACTATTTCCAGATTTACTGAAAATAGCAAAAATTAATCCTCTTTATAAAAAAGATAATGCACATTTGTTTGAAAATTATCGACCCATATCGATTTTATCTAGCGTGTCTAAGGTCTTTGAGAAAATTATTTACAATCAAATCTATGAACATTTCTCTGAATTGAAGTTATTTTATAAAAGTCAGTATGGCTTCCGTTCTTGTCACTCCACCGAGTTGGCCTCCCTGGAATTAGTAGACAGAATAATACAAGACATGGATAAAAACAAGTGCCCTATCAATATTTTCCTGGATCTCTCAAAGGCCTTTGACACGCTGGACCATAAAATTCTATTATCTAAATTAAAACATTATGGCTTCAGGGAAAACTCACTTAGTCTTCTACACAGCTACTTAAGCAACAGAGTACAATTTGTTGAATTTAACAATGTAGCCTCAAATAAACTACAAATAAAGTGTGGAGTCCCACAGGGCTCCATACTTGGCCCAGTATTGTTCATCATTTACATGAATGACTTCCCCAAAGCTACCAATTTATTCACTCCAATCATTTATGCAGACGACACAACTCTTTTTACCAGCTTAAATGCAAACTCTATTAATAACAGTGTTTCGACCCTTAATGATGAATTAAAACAAATAGTAGATTGGTTAAAATTGAATAAACTTTCTTTAAATACTAGCAAAACCAAAGCTATAATTTTTCATACTCCACAAAGACAAGTTACTGCCCCTAAATTATTCTTGGATGGCACAGAAATAGAGTTTGTCAAAAAATTTAACTTTTTGGGAATCATACTTGATGACAACATGAAATGGAAAGATCACATTCAGGGTCTGTCTAAAAAAATATCAAAAACACTAGGAATCATGAACAAAATCAAAAAATTATTGCCGTCTCGCGTTCTACTACAAATATATAATGCTCTTATTCTCTCCTATTTGAATTATGGTCTCATGGTCTGGGGTTGGTCCTCTAGTAAACTTTTTAAATTACAAAAGAGAGCAGTCAGAATAATTAGTAAAAGTAGCTACAATTCGCATACCTCACAACTTTTTAAAAAATTTAACTTACTTAAACTGAAGGATCTGTGTGCACTGGGTGATTACAAATTTTGCTATAAACTCCATAACAATATGTTACCAGAATATTTCAATATTGACATGATTGATAGATTGAATGCCTATCGTGGTCATTCCCACAATACAAGAATTGCAAATGATGTGTCGCTACCCTCTGTGAGACATGAGTTTGCAAGACACAGTATTTCATATATTTATCCATCAGTTATAAATGAAATGGCTGCCAACTTTAAAGAAAAATTAACTACTCATAGCCTTGATGGTGTCAAATTTTACTTCAAACGATTGACAATTGATTCCTATACTTCAGAATGTCTTTCTACAAATTGCTATGTTTGTGCAAATTAGTAAATCTGTTTCACTTCAATTTTGTGAGTTATCACATCTATCACACTTAATTTCTTTTTTTTTTTATCATAGAGTTGCCTGCGAGTAATGGTGCATACGACTATATCTAAAACATTAGATAATATAAGTTGACCAAATTCCGTATTTCGTTTTCTGTTTCCTTTTAATTTTTTATATATTTTTTCTTTTTTTATCTTACCATTTAATTTATGTTATTATCATAATATTACTTTATGTATGCCTAGTTTTGATACCCATGAGCGGCAACTATGCCTTCGGGTATCAATTTTGTATTTACCTGTTTATTTTGTATATAAGTGATAATAAAAAAAAATCTGAATCTGAAAGTACACTCCATATGATTGTTTGAGGCAGGGAATTGCATAGAATAAAACGAATTTGAATAGCATGCAAACGCATTTCAAGACCAGTCACATTCCCAGTGTTGACTGGGACGGTCAATACTTGCCTGCTAATCTGCAGGATTTCTGAACAGACTTAGCTGTTCACTGTAGCAGAAGATAACGTTTTTTAAATTACTTTCTACATTCAACTTACTGATTTGGAAGATTTTTTCGTATTACATATTGACCAATCAAGCAAACTAGAAATGCTAAGCAGACTGATAAAACAAGCCTTAGCAACTCATACTATCTGAATTTGCTGTAACCACCAACTAAAGCAAAGATTAACCAGGTGGTAAAGCCTGCGTAAAATAAAACCGCTATTCCATTCAGTTGACAGGGTTCATGGACAAGATGGAAGACAGTGGAGTCGCCAACATGTTGCACATTTACTCTATGCGAGGAATCGTTCACTTGCCCAGCAGACACTTCGGAAAATTTTGGGTTCCAGTATCCACTCAAATCCACAAATTTTTATGATAATCACAGGTTTCATTAGAAAAACCTTTTCATAACAATATATGGTTTGGCAGAATCCATTTCCAGGACATACCAACTGGACAATAGTCCCTTGTACAGAAGTATTTGTGACAGCAAGTTGACATAAATTGAAGAGTATCCAATCCTTGATAACATTTACAACTTCAGAGGCTCTTAAGAATTAATTCTTAAATTTAGTCGGATGTCAATTACCACAAAACAAACGAGAACATTCCAGACCTCAACCAATTAACTCAAATGGACTACAAAGGCACCACCGAAATCCTTAGATATCACAATATTTTTCTGGTCCATGCAAATTAAACCATCTTTGAAATCAAATTATTCAACCTAACCTTATCAAGATTTATTTGATGACATTCACAGGCTCTGGTTAGGGAACCATTTAACATTTGAAGTTCTGACAAGCGTCCGATATTTAAAATTCTTGACACAAAATCCAAATAAAGCGAATAACTGATGGTTTTTTCATTATAGATGATTACACTTTTAAATCCTTCGATCTAGTCGCTTTGCCAGTTCATGCAAGTGAAAACATCTTTGACAGCAAACTATTCAACTTACAGCCTCACAAATGACATTCACAGGCTCTTGTTAGTGAACCTTTTAACATTTGAAGTTTTGGTGTTCATTCCTGACAAAACGTTTGATATTAATTTTAAACATAAAATTTAAATTCAAGCGAACACTTTAATTGTTTTCGTTACAGATGATTGTACTTTATGACACTCCTGGTCTCCAATTCTGTCCGCACATTGTCATCTGCAAAAAAGATAAATAAGATAATTATTCAACATGGCAAGGGTTTATAATTATATAAGATACTTTTTATTATTATATATGACATATAAGATACGTCTGCCATACACCTACCTTGCAAGTGTATAATAAGCGGGAGAGCCAAAAAAGCTACGTCAGTCCAGACTGGTTTGGGAAGTTTCCAGACTGGTTTGGGAAGTTTCCATATCTGACTTGGAAATACTGAGTCAAGCAATGACATGGCCCAGGATTTCAGGCTGGAATACACAAGAGATTCAAATTCATATAAATCATAAAGAATTGTTAAGAATTTCAAAAGACAAAATTTAACAGAGTCAAGAGTGAGTTGTTTCCTTTCCACTTACCCATTTCTTCCCACCATTAAATTGTTTCCATGCTTCACACAGGCATCCCTGGTTCAGCTCAGGTTCAGAAGCAAGCCATGAGGTAGATTTATTGGCCTCAGCCACAGCAGCCTATAAATAGAAACTAGGATTACCACCACTCTTGGACAGAATGCACATACACAGCAGATTTAAATGGAATTTCACAGCAAGTCATCAGCAATGGAGGGGAAAGATCAGGCGTGGCCACACCAAATCCAAAGCATGTCATTAAGAGCAGAGGACAGCTATGGGGCCCTCCTCTGCTCATGGCATTTTCATTTGTGGCAAGCTGAAACATCCAGCCTTCTGATTTCCAAACACCAATTCCACATTTCCGTTAATTCCAAAAAACAAAAATTCACCCAAAAAGGTACACCCAAAATGTATCACCTAAATGACAAGGCCAGTTGTCTTAACTTTTACAGCAAAAATACCACCAAATAACAAGTGGAAGGACCAATGGGTTACAATGCCTCCTTAATTATGAACAATATGTTTTGGTAGAAACTGATGATTACCCAAGGAGGCCAGGCTGGAGACTACCACACAATGGTCACGACAAATTCACGTTTCAGGAATTGATATTACAGGAGTTATATGCATGGGTTATCTTCAGCATGGCCCAATGAAAGTTAGTGATATCAAACAGAGGGCTCCTCCCTCTACACTGCCGAAACCATTCCTGGACATCCGGACACCGCATCTTAAGCCTGAAAGTGTGATTCACATAATCTCATTTTCAGGACTGTTGCTGGTCTGAAAAGTGAGAAGGACACTACACAAATACATGACGTCCTATAGAGATGATTTCTAATGAGTTCAGACGAAGACTCAAGACCTCCAAGTCAACAAGATGACGTAGAAGTGATGGTTAACGTTGAAGCAAGACAGGCCCAGCAGCAACCTTTACAACACAATGAGATCATGTGGAGTTTGATGATGACCATCACATGAAGGTTATGATCAGAAGCACGAATGATGATAGAGACTGAGGGAGGAGCCCATGATAAATGCTAGAGTTTAACATAACAGACTACAAAATGATGTGCAATGTAGTAAGAGAGAAAATGGAATGGTCCTACCTGCGTAGACTGTCACAATGAGGCACGTCGGGGATGAAAATGATTCAATCTGGAGCGGCGTCACCATGAAACTAATGCTTCTAAGATCAAAGATCACCTCAAGAATTTTTACATTCTACATGGAATATCAAACTGGTGATTTACTATTGCAGATATTTTGTTGTTACATGATCGAAACTAACATAGATGTCAGTTAAAAAGATATTACTTTCTCATTTACATCACAATATTTTAATATTCTTTGAAGTTGTCTGCCATTTAGTCCATAGAATATCATCCATACAAATTTACTTAAGTCTTGAAATTGTTGGAATCTTGTTAAGTTATCATTACTGTTGTCATATCTTCACCTTTTTTATGCACGCATATCATATCATGCATATCATTGACATTAATAGCACAAAGCTAATTCCAACCAAGAGGTGACCTTTTCTCATTACTTAATCTATTCTACACAAGAACAATATGGATGTTTTATGTCAAAAAGCCGAAAAAGTAATCAAATATGCCAATTTAGAGTTTAGATTTACACAGTAATTATTCGAAATAGTTCAATAAGTGCTTTTGATTTAGCAGTTAAATAAAATTTCTTTCATATGGTCAATTACATGAAGTTATCACTCGATCCTCCAAATGCATGAAAATAAAGTCTTGGCAATGAAAATGATTGCAATTACGATGGCATGAAAATGAAGTTCAGTCAGACGCTCGTATATGCCCACACAAGCCCAGTCATCCAAATGATGTCATCCAAATGAAATATGATGGTGAAAAACAGTAACACAAATGGCTCTCATACGCTGATCACTCACTCCACAGTCATAGCCTCACAGCCAAGACAGTTTGGTTAGTTTAAACTACAAAATATCATTGAAAACGGAGTATACAACTTCTGAGCTTAACATAACGTTGCATTTCTGTTTTTTAAATGAAGCAATTTGGCTCAAATATCTGATACTGAGTATGAGTGCTATGAAGCTATGACTCGTGAACTCATCCACTCCATGATACAAACCAAATACAGAGGAAATTATGACATACGAATGCAAAGCATTTCAAACACACATCCTCTCACTCTACAATACCATTTTAGACCATCACCAGACTGGAAATGACAAAAAAGTTAAAGCAAACAATTGAAGAACACCACTACTATATTCTTAGTTTCACTTGCAAATTACAATAATTCCAATTCATTAGCATTTCGGAGTTTAGCACTAAGAACAGTTTACACAATACTGTGACTAAATTTGTTGTTCTGATAATTAACAGGGCGTAGGCAGCAATGCTACTCTAATCAATGGCACACGATACACAACAAGGCAAAGAGGTCTGGTCGATGGGAATCAACCCCAGCCAGCCCTTGACCTTGATGGTAGACTGCCATCAACCACAATCTAGCTTGACATAATTCATGTTCAAAATCGCACAATATAGAGACACCTAACAACTTGCCTAAATGCAAAGGTGCATCTACAGCAACGTAAATAAAAAGTCGGCTGATACAGCCTCGATTGTATGAAGTGAGAAATCTCAAAAAAGATGACTCAGTGACAGGTGAGTCTTGATGTTAAGAATGGTGGCTTAATGAAATGACAAACAGCGGGCCACTGAAAACATTGTATCAGGTTTTGGTAAGGTGGCTACGATCACCAAAGTGTAAAAAAATTCATCAACGGGCACATCCCCTTTCTTTAGAATTAATATACGCCACCAATCAAACTAGCTCAATCATTAGAGGGCAACTTAAGTTACGGCAAAGTTTACGATTTGGAAAAATAGTCAAATAAAATTGTGAATTCACTACAGTTCTCAGTAACAGCTTTGCCAAACTTTGAAGAGGCAGATAGTAATAAGTCTTGTGAGCTAGGAATTTCAATGTTCTCTTGACAGCCTTCTGTTAAATGTGTGACAGTTTAATGGGCGATTAGTGTGAAAGTTGATCTGAAAGGTTATTTACAATGCAAATAATGGTGGTTTCATGTCCGATCAAATGGGATGCTTGGCTGTTCGATATTCAAATCAACAGTCTAAGAGTCGAAGTCGAAGGATGCACGGGATGCTTTAGAGATGAGAATAAGCACCAGGATGAAATGCAGGGTTTTAGCGAGCAGGGCCAGGACCCTGACGTGAACGCTTATTTTCCTCCTGCATAATTCGCTGCTGGATGAGGTACTGAGCTCTTTGCACAGCATTGGGTGAACCAGCAATAGTGACGATGCGATTACGGGTACCTGGGGCGTATACCCCTTTCTTTGAAATTTGGATATTAGCCCCACTGAACTTCTGCAGTTCTACAATGCCTTTTCCTCCAGGCCCCAGAATAGCCCCAACAATGTGCTCCCCTACTTCAACGTCCTTCTTGCTACCTCCCTCTCCCTCCTCAGAGGGTGAACCGAAAGTGCCCATATTTGTTCCCAGGCCAAAAGAATTCTGATTCGTCCCGCTGTAGCCAGAGGTAAAACTAGAGTTGTTGAAGGAGCTAGAGAACACAGAATCGCCACCAGCAGCATACCTATCACTGCTGGAGGAGAAGTAAGGACCAGTACCTTCCCCAGTGTCTCCCCCGGCCAGAGTGGTGGTGGTGCTGCCCACAGGCCCAAACACACTGGGGTTACTGTCCGCCCCACCACCGCTGTTACCAGCTCCTCCCAGTAGAGAAGCACCATTGTTGGGGGCATTGCCACTGAGGATGCCTGCCAGATTAGCCAGATTGAGATTATTACCCCCTTGCTGATTACCCATATTCATCCCGGAATTCATATTGCCCATATTGCCCCCGCCACCAGAATTACCCAGATTGAGACCCAATCCTAAACCAAGACCCAGGAACCCGTAATTAGCAAGGGTGTACATTGCTGCACTAATTTCTTCAACAGCTTGTTCAGCATAGCCACTACCTCGTAGGGTGGCCTTGAGATTCTCCAAGGCTGGGTTGCTGATTCCGTTCCCTCCTCCGCCTCCTCCGCCAGAATTCAGGTTGAGGTTGTTCATGCCGGTTCCAATGGTCCCCACGGTCCCACTGTTGAAGGGCTGGTTGCCGTTCATCCCTCCATTTCCGTTGGCATGGGCAGCATTGGCAAAGGGAGACCCGGTCGGATTTGAACTCGCAACTGGGCCCTTGTAGTCTTGGTAGCTGATGTTGGGACAGCTGCTGCTCTGGGGATCCTCCACTATCTTGCCAATTATCATTTCCACAGCTGCCCTGTTCTGGTCCGGGTCACCAGCTGAAAGGTCAAATATGCATTGTAGCTCCCTTCCTTTAAAGCACCTGCCGCTCATAGACAACAATTATATCCCCTTCGAAACCATTGTTATGAATCATGATGTATTTTCAAACTAAATAAGATAGGAGAAATTGATTTTTCAAATAAAAAATCTTGTGGGATTATAATTGGTAAACTGTAACATCAATCAAATAAAATCTGATTAAGTGAAATAAATCACGATAAATGTATTAAATTGATGATTTAAATCGCCCTTAGTAAACAAAATGGAAAAGTAATAACTTCATGACCTAATATATACAGCATGACGTAGCTACTAACATTATGTCAATACTTACCAGCTATTGTGACACATCGTTCAGGAAGGTTAAGATCTTTGGACTTCTGAGATATTTGGACGTAGGCTCCGCTGTTATCTTTGATCTGACGAATGAATATTCCTCCTTTGCCAATCACCATTCCAGCTGTAGTGTTGGGAATCAACACTTTCACCTGATGAAGATTCTGTTGACATTAGAGCTCACAAACACAACAATATAACCAAGAGATACAAAAGATAACTTAGCATCAATACATACTTTAAAGGCAATAATGAATATATCAGCAACGTTTACAAAGATTTGAAAGAATTTACATATCATAGTACCAATGGGAAAGCACATGAATAGTCCATAAATATCAGCATCCTTCAAAAGAGTACCACTGACGACTTCTTGATTCGACACGACAGTTGAATCCGACCTGTACACTGGAGGGCTTCAAGTGCATTTGACAAGTGCTCCACCTGGAGTATAATTTTTCGTAGTTTTGACCAAAGTGTCAACAACTTTTTGCAGAGATTGAAACTACTGTTATGCCAGTTTATCAAGTGTCCAATTCAGCTGTTGTGTCGAAATCAACTGTCGTCTGTGTAAATCAAGGATATCAACCCATTGAACCCAAATCCTAGAGTTGTTGCACTCCTCAGTAAGCTATCTATACAAGCTTCATAATCATAACGTTATGTCATATGATCAAAACTAACTGCTACTATGGTAAGGGAGAGCGGGGCACCATGAGCCGCTTTTCCGAAATTAAGCTCCTGAGCCTAAAGTTTCAATGGTAAATCCCTGGTTGCTTTATATAATCATAGCAAGACCTCTTGGCTACAATATCCAGTGGTGTTACATTATATTCTTAATTCTTAAATAGTCAAAACATTGTCTTTAAAAAATGTAGTCTAGTGGCTCATCATGCCCCGACCCTGGGGCACCATGAGCCATGGCACGGGGGGCTGTTTACATACATGTATTATCCTTCTCATTCAACTGTAAAGAACTGATACCTCATAAACCAGATGTTTTACTTGAAATTCTCCCTTGGCGTACACCACAATATGGATCAGATGGATTTTACATATTTTTTTATGAAATTGCAAAAATGTGTCCTAAACAGCAGCCGATGTCTTGCACTATAGTTCTGGACTTACAACTGTAGCGTTGTTGTTACAATTCAGCTTTAATTGTACATTAAAACTTCATAGAAAATGGCTCATGGTGCCCTATCTTCAAGTGGCTCATGGTGCCCCATTCGTAAATTTCATTTATTAGTGCATATCACCATTTTCCAGTTTATCATAGTATCAATGTTATGACATCATCCTGGTACATGCCTTACCTTCTCTAAGAAGACTAAGTTTTATGACGATACCGGAAATAGTTAAAGTACCAGAAGTAAAAGTTCCACCGCCCAGTATGTTTACTTTTCACTCAAATTCACTGGTCAAAAGTATTTTTTTCAATTCTTGGTCCTACAGTGAAGAGAAAGATTATGATTGCTACCCTAGCTAGTTCTACACTAATAAAGGAATATATGGTCTTCCTATCAAGCAGTTCTATCTCGCCGTTTTTGTTGTAGGGGCCATGGTTCATGGTGCCCCGTGGCTCATGGTGCCCCGCTCTCCCCTACACAATGTTAGAAAAAATACATGATTCATGAATGATGATATTTGAACATAGAGAAGAGTTTTTGAGAGGCAGTTGGAGATGGCATACCTGTTTGTGGCGCTCAAAGTTAACCTTCAAGTCTCCATCAACCGGTTTAGGATTTGGATCAGGCTTCTCCCGGATCTTCTCCATGATGAAGTCATGAACTTTGACGACATCCTCCTTGCAACCAGTTATCAAGCACACACGTTCAGTAGTCCCTGCAAAGTCCCAAGAGATCACTTTAAATATTCTTTTCTTTCAAGAATTCATAAAGATACCTAGGCTAAATTGGTCCTAATGACCTCCTACCCAATTTGACAGTTGAGAATTAGTTGACCAGATTATGAATAAACAATACACAAATTAAATAATTTAAGCTATAACAAATTCCAAGGAAAACGATATTAAATGATTCTGAAAGTTTTGTAGTTACTCGAAATTACCAAAAGCACTGAATTGGAAAATTTGCATTTTTGTCATTTTATCTGTGAATTACTTTAATGTTAATGGATGTCTTTGAACTAGGCAATTATTTCCATTTAGTTACCTGAAATTGCAATACCCTTATTATTTCTGCTTGTCAAGTGCTTGAATAACTCACCTGGGTAAAAGTCATTAGCTTTGGACATTTTGATCACAGCACCAGTTTCTTTTTGTATCTGAGTGATTGTTTCACCCCCTTTCCCTATTATTGCCCCTGCAGCAATCGATGGTATGAGGACTTTCAAGTGGATATTTTCCATCCCTGCAAGAAAACAAGTGAATATCAACATTAAATACTTGCAATTTACAATCATCCAGAGTCTCGCTACTACTAAGGCCACACATAATTGATCTTTAGCTTCTCGGATCCTCTCAAGGCACTTTTTCTAGGGTCGGTCGGAAGAACAAAAAAAAAAAAAAGGTAAAAAAAAAAAATTGTATAATGTCAAAAAAAAATTTATTTATTTTTTTCAATTTTTTTTTTCCATCGGCAGTGTATCTATTGTGTCGGCGGGTCCGCGAAGCTAAGAATCAATTATGTGTGGCCTAAGTGCCTTGTAATGCAGTAACAAAGGTGTACATTACGTTCTAGCAACAGTCGAGTGTTTTATGCCCTATCAGCACATCCCAGCAATAACTAAATGACAGGTGAGATATTCTTAGGGCTGTGCCGATGCGACGATTATCGCCGACAATCGTCGCCAAAAGTTTCGATTTCGATCATCTCCACAAAATAACTAAAAATCGATTTTCAGCTGAATGAAGAATTCATGATACATAGCTGTTTTTGGTATCGTTTTGAAGCTTTTGAGGAGCTGAACACCATCGTGCTATCTGTCATGTTCTTATCTGTGCATATGCCACACTGCCAGCCATGAAAGATATTTCATAAATTAGAAATTAAGTTTTACTCCCACAAGTCTGCATCCATGTTGAATTTATAGACTTCGGAGACAGAACTTTATCTAATACACATCTGTAATTTATTTACAACTGTACTGCTCTGCATGCAGGAGATGCATGGTTTTAAAGAAGTCAGCTTTATCAGCAGTTACATTGAATCAATGCATTATAATTATGAATAATATTAAGTTAATCAAATTAATTCATATACTTTATTTCCTTTTTCCTTCCTGCAAAAAGTCTGTTGGTCCTGCTCATTGTAATTTTAACACCATGGATATTCGTCGAGAGTCAAGGAATTCATATAATTATGCTGATCTTGACATTCGAAGTAAAAATCGATTTAAAATCGATAATCGAATCGAAATACAAGTCGATTAATCGATTTCAGAAAATGTTTCGATTGCACAGCCCTAGATATTCGCTATAAACTATTCTAAAGGTGAAATCAAAACAACAAGAAAATCTTATTACTAATTAAAGGGATAATTTCGCCATATTTAAAAGATACTCCAAAGAAATATTAGACTCATATTTAACATATTCTAGATGACAGATTTGTTTAATTGTCATAAAAAACCCAATGGATTAAGATTAATTCCTAAAAGGATGTAAACAAATCATTTTTTATGCAGTGAAAAAAGTCTTTTTTTACTAATCCAGCATCGCAAGAGCTCTCCTAAAGTAATTTTAAGTTACAAAGTCAATTAAACTCAGTTAATTATGGAAAAAATGCAATTCTGTTGATTGGAAGTGTATAATATACTTAAAATATAAGTTTAATTTTACATAGAATTGGCAGACTTAATAGTTAGCTTTAATAGCATTAACTAGCATAAGCATTGTAAAGGCAGAACACTCAGCCCACATTATAGTGAGCGAGCTATCAGGCTGTCAGTGATCTGCCTCATCATGCATGATTACCAGGATGTTATTTCAGTTTGATGACTGACATTGATCAGGGACAGAGCCATCGACCCTGCAATGCAGTAACCGTTCTGCTAGCGAAGTTTACCGCAACACAGTTCAGAGAAACATCCTAACCGAACAAACTTTTGGATCAGGACCATTCAGGATTGATGGTTTTTGAATCCTGACATACAAAGCAATACACACACATATTGTACTACAGATGTCCTCAGCCCCAGAGGACTATCATTCAAACACTGTCCTCACTACGCTATGACCATATTAAGGGTCCCAACCTGACCAGGACTCTTTCAGCGCTCAGCATCATCTTTGATAGGCACTTCAAAGATAATTGTGCACTGCCTAACTAAGCATCGAGTTGTATTGAGGTCTCAACTTTCTCTGTAAATTTTGTAAGGCCTCTCCATTACATAACCAGAAAAAGAACTAGATGGTTCCAGAGAAACAAGGGTACTGACAGTACCGTACTGTCAGGAGAGGCTGATGCGAAAATCAGTCCAGCTACTAGTACTAACATGCTGGTGAAGGGTGAAGACGGCTGCAAGGTCAAATTTTTTCTGACACCCCCCTTTCAAAATTCCTGGATCCTCCCCTTATTATAGTCCTATTTTCTTTTTCTGAACTGAGGGGATTGACAACTAACATTTCGATTGTGTTTCAAAAGAGGGGGAGGGGAGGGTTACTAATTTTTTACAACATGTCAAATGAGAGGCCACATCAGTCTGGAAATTACCACCACATGAGGATTATTGCAATTCTAGCTAATTCCTGGCCCTGACAAGATGATTTCGTGACGACTTTGTGGTCGTGATGAACCATGGGGGTCCAGTTGAAGGCGCCCAGAAGCAGACGATTTCTACGCTACCACAAGAGTGTTCAGAGCATTAAAAGGGCTTAATGTCCAGACCCCCTTAGTCTTAGACCCACCCCTGATAGGACAATAACTAACTCAACTGCCCACACAGTGAATTCAACAAAGGATATATTGTCGATTTAGTCCATCAACTTGATTTGTGTATTCAGAAGTAAACCACTAATCATTGGTGTAGCTTATTCAACACCAACAACAGGTGTTACATCATAATCAATCACTGACAATTCATTGCCTAATTAATGTCCGTGGTATTGAATGGATGAGCAAACAATGGAACACACTTCAAGGTCTGTATTGAATCGCTCTGGCTGACTGCAAAACCCGCACATGAACTGTGATACTGATACTGAACCATGGGGCCAATGCCCATGCAGTCAGAGCTGTCTTTGTTTAGTCTGTGGCTGAGCTGAGCCTGAACTGAGGTTGGATCCCAATGTCAGTCAGCAAAATGAGGTCAATGTCATAAAACATCCTTGATTACTGCTTCAATAGGAACATCAATTCCTGTTCTTTGGCCATTCCTGGTGTGTATCCTGAATCTTACAAGCTTGTAGCTATAGAGATGAGCCAAAGATTGGCTGAGAAATGACTGACACATGACTAATGCGTGTCTCGGGCCCCCTGAACTTTCATTGGAACTTTCCCCTGAATGCCGGTGCAGACACGTTCCAGACAAACTCAATAAATCATGCCATCGCCTTTGATCATGCAAGTGAACCCCACCAGACTGCGCCAAGCAGTTTCGGGGGTGTCAACTCGTCGCAGTAATTACGTTAACTTATTTGTAACAGATTGGCCGATGCCAAACGAAAGTCGGTGCAGCATGGTGCATAATTTGATCCGCCATGTTCCCGGACGATTTCGCATGGGGCGCAACGTGATTGAAAATCAGAGCAAAATCACAAGAAACCGGAGACACGAGGAATGGTAATTTTGATACGCACCTCCGCCTTGGTTTGACCTCTTCGAGGCACCGCCGTCAAAATCACCATCGAGCGGCCTTTTCCTAGAATCTGACGGCTCCATTTTCACGAGCACGCGAATGCCCGTCTCCGCAACAGCGATGGCCTCTTCCCCCGATGTCATCTCGTGCACCACGAGACCCAAGTGGCCAATCAGCGACTGCGCAACTTTGTGGATTTGGGGGCCCTGTTGGGTGTTGCAAACATAACAAGAGATGCGAAAAATAGAGTGCAGAGCAACAAACCCCCAACTTTAATAAAGAACTCGCCCGACGAAAGTTGTCCATACTGGGCCAAAGGAATGATTAATGGCGCATCATGCAAGGGTGGAGTGGAGCAGTAGGGCAAGTGTCCCTGCAGCCATCATTGCCCCCTTAGCCCCCCCCCCCACATGATGGCTGATCTTTGCTCTTGCTAAGGGACCGTTCAGAATTTATGACTGGGGGGGGGGGGGTGGGACTTTTGCTGGAACTTCCCGTCAAAAATTGATACTCCCCCCCCCCTTGAGTTTCATGCAGATTTTTAGTACCCCACCCTTAGGTTTCACGCGTATTTTTAGTACCCCCCCCCCCCCCACCTCGACATACCAAGCAATACACACATATATACTGTTACACACGGCCACGCGTACAGATTCGCGTCATTTCACGGACTTTAGCGCGTAAAAAAGTCCAAATAAAATGAGTTTATGTGTGTTTTTTAACATTTTTTCTTTGTTAAAATTTCTTACCCCCCCCCCACTTGGAAGTGTTGTCAAAAATTAATACCCCCCTTGAAATACGTGTGAAAAGTAAAGTTAGTACCCCCTCGGCCAAAACTCCCACCCCCCCCCCACTCATAAATTCTGAACGGTCCCTAAATTTGTATAATTTGGCAATTCTTAATAGTTTCTAGCGCTATAAATGTCCACACCGCTTTCTGCGATTTATTTAAATGTTTTCTGTAATCTCTGCTTTGAAAATTAAATGCACTAGCCACTATAGTGTTATGACAGCATTTTAAAATGTACCTTTAAGCATTAAAATTCCCAAATTTTTGATCAGGTGCTCCCCTCAAAACTCATCTCTTTCAACCGTGTCCCTTGGAAATAACCAGGCTATGCCACTGGGAAAGATGTTACAGACCTTTCAGAATTTATGGGGGGGGGGGGGGTTCTGAGTTTTCAGTTTTGCCCAAGGGGGTACTAATTTTTCACATGTGTTTCAAGGGGGGGTATTAATTTTTAACATAGAAAAATGTTAACAACACGCATAAACTAACTCACTTTATCCGCACTTTTTTAGTCGCAAAAGTCTGCGAAATGGCGCGAATCTCTACGCGTGACCTTGTATAACAGTATACATGTGGATTGCTTTGTATGTCGAAGGAGGGGGTACAAAAAATATGCATGAAAGCTGAGGGTGGGGTACTAAAAATCTGCATGAAACTGAAGGGGAGGTATCAATTTTTGACGGGAAGTTCCAGCAAAACTCCCACCCCCCAGTCATAAATTCTGAACGGTCCTTTAGTCAGGACTACATACCTGTAACAGTAAAATTAACATAATGATTGTTGTGCACAGGGAGGGAGGATATATGTGGCTTAACAGATTATAAGGGCGGAAAGTGGCCGATATTGCAGGGGAACAATTTTTGTGGAGAATGTGCCATGTGGTAACATGGCCAAACTTAATTAGGTATCTGATACAAAAAAAGTCAGTCAGCCTTAAATAATTACGATCATATGAATATTAAACCATTTGCCATGTCACATCTACACCAAGCAGAAAAATTGAGGACATGCCTCTCCTGTCCGGGTTGTCCCCAACAAAATTGAGCCCATGGGCAAGTAGTCTACCAAAACACATTTCGTTTTCATACAAAAAGTATCCCACCAGATTGCACCCTGAGCTTGGGCATGTGGGCACAGACGTCAGTTAAATTTTAAAGTGGTGGCTGACTGTTGGGGCAAACAATTATACATACTGTCCAAAAATCTTAAATTCATGAAATTTTCGGCCTGAAACTCCATGTAAAATCATTTTTCGCAGACCACCCCCCGGCACAGCCCCCTGTCTCTTATGCCTCAGATTTTGTTGCATCTATCTATCTATCTATCTATCTATCTATCTATCTATCTATCTATCTATCTATCTATCTATCTGTCTCTATAAAATATCAATCTCAATAAAAGTTAGGTCTAAAAAAATTAATTGCGCTGGGCACTGAGTTGTTGGCAATGGAAAAGTTATTTAAACATTTGTTACAGGTATGATTTTTTCAAAATACCTGAAAATAGTCTGTGAAAATTTCACTCAGCTGCTTAAAAGAGAAAGGTCTGCCAAAAAAATTTGTTTGAACTTTCTGAATCCCCTCGTATGTACTTCATATATATGGATCATTGGTCTGAAATAAAGTTGATTGGACTTATAATTGGCATTGCTGAAGTGATAATTGGGTTTCTTGGATATTGTAAAATCCGCAGCATCTTGGCAAAAGTGCAGACTGCAGATCGAATCAGCGGCAGAAAAATAGCTCCGTTCCCACTTGGTCACTGGAAATTTACTATCTTAGACAGTTTATTGTGCTGCTCTTAGGCCTACCTCAAGACTCCTGGTCGGGCAACCCGAAATTTTCAATCTACCTTTATGAGCAAAATCCCAGCTGGATGTCATTCGGATGAGACGTTAAATTGGTGGCCCCTTGTATCAGTGTCTGTACTGGTCAAGTAAAAGATCCCTCACATGGGGTAAATGTGTAACATGTTGAGGACTCGCTCTCTCTCTCTCATTTCATCAATCAACCCTCGTGAGTGCCCAGAACTGGGCTTAGAGGGCTGCACTTACCATATGTATAGATATCTATCTATCATGCAATCTTGTTACTCTGGAGGTCACTCTCTTTCACCAATATCATTCAAATTCACTCTATACATTCTCTGTAGGTTTTTAACATTTCGACCAGTCACTTTTGGTGCCCTTAATTCTGTGATGGAAAAAATTATAAAGAAACTAAAATGGACTGGCTTCCATGGGTCAAAGGTCAACCATGCCTTCTTCTTCTTCTCCTCCTTACCCTGTCAGCGTGCCTCGGCGGTCCGGCGTCGGCCCGGCGTCGGTCCGATGTCAGCAGCATCGGACCGGCTTTGGGCCGACGTTGGGCCGCCGAAGCACGCTGATAGGGTAGTATATCCGTGACCGGTGTGCCTGTGTTGTAACCATGCACTGTCTCTGCTAAGTGCTTGCACGTTTAATATTTTTATTCTTGGTCCTATCTAAAAATTACCAAACATATGTATACCGTAGTTGGCATATATTCAGCATTATGTGTGAAAGCCCTTTTTTTAAATTTGATTTGCTTATTCAGAAAGAAATATGTTGAGCTATGTTAAATGATAAATAGTGCTGATATAGTCGGAATATATATCTTCAATCGATTTTTACAAGAGAAACCGAGAGGTTTCGTCCTCAACCCATCTACATCAACATCTAACTCTAGTAACTCAAAGCAAAATTACCTCACCAGCCATGCCAGCCAGTCACCTCTTAGCCAGAATGGCAGCTTATTTTATGTTACCTGGTTACCAAGATTCGATGTCTTCAGGCTAAGTCACCTGAGTGAGCCTTGAGTCAACAGTCAACTTAACCAGCCTGCCCAGCCTAGCAGGGCCCATGTATTGAGTATGTGGCTAAAAATAGTCAAAGGCGGGAGATCGAAAATATTTCGCACGCATGCGCACGACATGCGCAAATCGCCAACGTAGTGAAGTCAAAATGGCGGAGGATAGAGTGCTTGTTGATAACTTGATAACTCGGCTTTTAGAAGGTAAACGCCGTGTAATTACGTTCTTTAGTAACTTTTGGCTGAATGAAACATGTCTAGAAGAAAATTTGCTTCACTTCTATTAAAATATCTGGGACGATTTCTGTCAAAGAGTTTCGTTTTACACTGCTTCTTTAGTTTGGGAGTGACTTGTTGCCATTCCACAGCAAGATTGACAACCAGGAAAAGATGGTCCACGAAGTCTTGAACTGAAAAGTGTGAGTTAGGTGATGTGTATTGCTCAATAAACATTTCTTTTATTCCAGTCAGAGGATGTCGACCGGGGAAAACAGTGCCAATGACAGAGGCAGAGATCAGGGGCCTATGTCTGAAATCCAGAGAAATATTTCTCAGTCAGCCAATTCTTCTGGAATTGGAGGCACCCCTGAAAATATCTGGTGAGTAATTCCTGCAGAGTTGGCGGAATTCATTTCTGAAGTTTTTTATTTTATTTCTTCAAAATTCTAATTTCCATCTGGGCCCACTTGGATCTGCCATTGCCAATTAAGAGCCATGCGTCGATGCCAAATTTCAAGTTTACAAATTTATTTCCTCAGATCATCTAACATAGCAGGGCCGTAGCCTGTGGGGGGCAGGGGGCACCTGCCCTCCTAGAATTTTATCCAAAAAGGGGTGCAATACACGCAAAAAATTGAAAAAGCTTTTCTGGAGTGCTCATGCCTCCAGACCAGTCTCTGCGCCCCCCCCCCCCCCAAAAGGATTCAGCCCAGCCTACGCCCCCCCCCCCAAAACATTCAGCCCAGCCTACGGCCCTGGAATCTGGATAGGGAGTATAAAAAAAAACAGGCAAGGAGGCAATGTCACCGATTGCAAACATTGTCTTCCAAATCCCGTCACATCAGCAGAAAGCAACTGGTCGCAATTTGAAATTTGGATTTTTCTTGACATTTTTGGAAGTCTCAGAGCTGAGTTTGTTGTTGCACTTGTAAATATGAATTTATCACTTGGTAATGCACCGGGCAATGCATATTGGCAACATGGTGATTGGTGAACTTTTGTAGATTTGTTCAATATCTTTCTCAGTGTTTGTGACTTTAATAGTTCAATATTCCAGCAGTGCAATCCTGGTTTGTCCTTACAATGAAAAACTATTATTTTGCATCTCAAAATGAGTTGCAAAGATCTCCATAATTTGCTCCCTAAGTTTTAGACTGATAAAATAAGGTGTTCTGTTCAGTGTATAGTGTATAAACTCTCAACTTTAACAGGCTCTTCTTATCAGATCCAGTTATAATCCCAGAAATTTCCCAAGTAGTTGGATAAATTTCTGAATGTTTCCAATATTTCCGAATAATAGAGAAAATTTCCGAAAACGGTTACCGTGACGAAAGTTCCAGAAATTTTTCATCTCTATTCGGAATGTAATACACATAAATTTCACTCTATATTATGAAGATGAAAATTTCGGAAAATGTATCTTTTAATAAGTAGTGTTAATATGAAAATATTTAAAATAAATATTGAAAAATGAATTAATTTGTGCCATAAATGTGTATTTTCCAGGTGATATCCACGGCCAATACACAGATTTGTTGCGACTTTTTGAATATGGAGGTTTCCCGCCCGAATCAAACTATCTCTTTCTCGGTGACTATGTTGACCGAGGGAAACAATCACTTGAGACTATTTGCCTGCTGCTAGCCTACAAGATCAAATTCCCTGAAAACTTCTTCCTGTTACGTGGTAATCATGAATGCGCCAGTATCAACAGAATATATGGGTTCTATGACGAATGTAAGTGTTGTCTTTTTTTATCTGTGCGTCTATTATGTGTTCGATTCTGTGATTTTGAGATTTTTGACAGTGACAATACGGTGGCCCATTATCAGCTGATTATGTGATTAATGCTACAAGGCTGTATATATTTTAACTTCAACCAGGATGTTAATAATTTTCATTAGTTGTCGAAGGCTATTATGAAAATAAAAAAAAACTACTTATTTCCTTGTCATTGAAAATAGTAGTGTTAGCTTTTTATTGGTGAAATTCAGGTGAATACCATGCTATAACTTATTATTATACTAAGTATAGTCTGCAGTTATTAATGATGAGAATATATTTTTTCAGGTAAAAGAAGATACAACATCAAATTATGGAAAACCTTCACCGACTGTTTTAATTGTTTACCCATTGCAGCCATTGTTGATGAAAAAATATTCTGTTGTCACGGAGGTTTGTCATGATTATTTTTGATATGCGTTTGTAGCAAATTAGACAGAGCCTATATGTTTTCTTCTTTAATTGGCAAAAGATTAAAGATTAACATTAATTTGATATTGAAAATTGACGACAAGATGTCTAGGATTATAAAATTAATGCAGGACAATGAAGTCAGTGATGGTCTGATCAGCATCCCCTAGGATAGACTAAACATTTGCGTAATCATGTGCTCATCACTGACTAGTGATCAGGTCATTGCTGATTTCATACCTGTCTTGTTTATCTTTTTATATCAACTAACTGCAATGTTTGAATTTCTCCAGGCTTGTCTCCTGACCTTCAATCCATGGAACAGATCAGACGAATCATGAGACCTACAGATGTGCCCGACACAGGTATGCTTGTTAATACTTCAGCTAAGATTCATGAGCATTTGAATATTAAGTCTTGTCACCTTCATTTTAAAATTTCTCCTGTAACTTGTAAATATATGCAGTACAATATGTATTTGTAACATGACTGTAACTTGTAGTATACTATAAAATATTTAATACAATTCCTGAGTGGGAAGAAAGATAAACTACAGTATTTGAACTTGATAGCTTAATTGTGTGGCTCTGGTTGTGGTTTTCGTCCCCTTGTCCTTCAGCCATTTAACTTTTTTGTTCCCTGTCCCTTTGCAAATTTTCTAATTGAATTTTGAATTCCCTGTACCTCAGCTCTGGATGGGGTTTTATGTCCCCCTTGTCTCTCGGTCACTTTACTTTTGAATTCCCCCATCTAGAGCCTCGATTGTCCTTGTAACAGTTGTCAATATAAAGTAGTCACTCAGCTAATTGCATAGAAGCAGACTTTGTTAGTTTTCTCCCGTCTGACCACTACTTCTTTCCACAGGGCTGTTGTGCGACTTGCTGTGGTCCGATCCTGACAAGGACGTCACAGGGTGGGGAGAAAACGACCGAGGTGTCTCTTTCACCTTTGGAGCCGATGTAGTTAGCAAATTTCTCAACAGACACGATCTTGATTTGATCTGCCGAGCCCATCAAGTAAGTGGTTCTTTGCTTTACTTTATTGTCTGATTTTCCTAATTATTTTCAGCATCTTATCTTGGTTGAATGACATTTATACACGGATCAATATTAGGCATGTTGATAATGGGCCTAAGTCGCTAAGTAGTAAACAATTATTGTACAGGGAATTCAATCACGCAGTTATTAGTGCATTATGAAGCGCTGGTTCAATCATTCGTGCTGAAGCTGGCCAAATTGAGATATCGCCATGTTGGGTATGAATGAAATCACACATGAGTGAGGCCAAACCCGGGCTATTATGTTGTGGAGAGAACGTCAACATTCTCAAACCACAATGTGCCCTGTCTATATGTCTATATACAGGAACACACTATTGTATCATTTTAGGACAGAAGAAACCTCTCTAAATTTGTTAAAACGAAGCAATTATCCTTCCGTGCAAGCATATACAGTATACACTGTATGTGCAATGTCCATGTCACTCAGTGCACTATTGACAATGCTAGTGTCATCTTGTGGGAAAGTTCCCTGGACTACAGAAATGAAATATTATCATTAGACTTAAAATATGTCACTATCGAAACTGTTGAGTTGGATTATATAAGTTACGATTGACATTTTTTGGCTTTTTAGATGTAAGTCTTCTACAAACTGGAAATATGCAATACCATTCATGTCATTGAAAAGTTTTCGCGTCAGACTGTGTCAATTGAATTTGAAGTTTACTGAATATATATTTATATATATTGCTTTATTTTAGGTGGTTGAGGATGGGTATGAATTCTTTGCCAAACGCCAGCTGGTGACCTTGTTTTCTGCTCCAAACTACTGTGGTGAATTTGACAATGCAGGCGGTATGATGTCTGTTGATGAAACGCTGATGTGCTCCTTCCAGGTATGACACCAAATGGGTTTACTCATTCAAATAGAAATCCTTAATTAGATTGTAATTTGTTTATGCAAATTTTAATTATTAGGTAAACATAACCAAGAGGGCTTCAATTTCCTTCCATAGATGCTAATATGTGAATGCCAAAGCATGAAGACAGAAACACCTGGTCCCAAAAGATACATTTTTAAGGCAATAATTGTAATAAATTGTAATGAGCTAAATTAAATATTACTCGGAATTCATTCTTGTATATTATGCATGCATATTAATTCAGGTTTGTTCAATAAAAAGTTACGAGGAAAATTAAGACAAAAGAAAATATGGAAAAGGAAAAAAGGTGTGGACAAATGAAGTTGCAAAGGCCAACAAAAAAGACAAATTTGGGTAAAATAAATTGAGAAAAAAAAAGTGGACGGGAAAAATTTAGAGGAAAAAGATTTTTTTGGCAAAAAAAATATGGGTAAACATTTTTGGAATTTTGGGGAAAAATTTTGGACAAGCAAATTTGAAAATAAAAAGGCTAATCAGTGTCCGCACTGGCGCTAAAATAATTTGCAATGCTCGCCCTGCCTCAAATACTGTCAGAGCAAAAGAACTGTACAGTAGCAAGTTAAAGTACTAGGTTATTCAAAGCTGACCATTAGACAGCACTGCTGGTGTCGTTATAATTGTTACTATAAATTAAGTTTGTGTAAACTGGTAAATGTGCATAAAAAGGTATTTTACTGAAGGAGTTATTTTGTCTTTGCAGATTTTGAAACCTTGCGAAAAGAAAACGAAGTATCAGTATGGTGGTTTGAACTCGGGTCGACCGGTAACCCCACCCAGAGGGCCTCAGAAAAAGAAATGATCCAGCTTTGCATTTTCATTCTCAAGTTCTTTCAGTGAAGAGAGGCAATGGCTCCGGCCATTGCAAGCACAAATATAGGACCACAGTCGGCTATTTCTGATCATTTACTCCTGCTTGAGTGATCTTTGGTAATGTAACTATCACCTCAGGATTCAGGAGGATTATCATCAAAATTAGTAGAAATACAGACTTGGTTCGTGACAAAAAAAGTTTTCATTTTAAGTTAACAAAACTGTTTCCGTAGCAAGTATCTGGCTGTTATGTTGTTATATGATGCTTGATGTTTAGTTTTGTTTTTCTTTAACTTCAGGAAGAATGATCAGAAATGGTTTTGACAATGTTATTTTGTACAGATTGTCATGTATTTGCTCCATCATGACAGCTTTTGTATTTACATGTAGCAACTTGTAAATAGTCATATTTAATTAGAAGAAGCTGCCAACTGCTTGTGATTAGTGTATTCCTTACACTTTGTTATAAATGCATATTAAAGGAAACAGGTGACATTAAATATAATCTTAAGATGGAGTCACTGGCACTGCTGCGCCGAGTCAAAATGTCAAAACGCATGAATTTTATTGCATAACAACAATATTACTTTAAGGTGATTTGCATGCTAATCTCGTCACTGAGATGAAACACTGATGTGCAGGAACTTTTTTTCTGTTTGGTAAAATTAAATGCAGATTTTTTTTTAAGTTAATGCAAATTGGGGGTTTATATTCTGTTCATTATATGCATTTCTTGTATTTCTGCCCTACCCAAGCACAGTTTCACCCTTGGCAGGCCAAGCTTACGTCTCCTCATTTCCATGTCCTACACACATTGAACTTATTCACATTTATAATCACTGATGGTTATTCATGGCACTTAAGTCATTTCAACCTATATGAATCGAGAAAACTATTTCCTGTGTATTGCTATATCCTGAGACAATGGAAAACGACAGCATTTGTGTCACCTGATTTTTAAATTGAATTATGAAAATGTTGGTCAAACATTATGCAATATTTGTTATTTTTTAGTGCAAGATGCAAATTGTTCTAGTGATGTTTTATAGGTTGATACATTATGTATGAAATCCTCTAAGTTAGCGGATGAACAAAACAATAAATGGAATGATTTTTCAAAATGTATATTTATTGATTCTATTGATCATAATGAATTGTGGCACTTTCAAATAGTGTGTGGGATATTAAAGTTTTTTTCACTTTCAGGCAAGATGCAAGACAATTTGCTATACCTGTGGTAAAGGCAATATGCAAAATATGTGTATAGTGCCAAACTTGATCATATAATGCTGATATGTGCTGAGTTTATCACTGATTGCAAGTCTGATAGCAACTTTGCATGTTGATATAGTGCTGGCAAGATTACATTGACAAGTCTCAAATATATACATGTGTAGCACTTATCAAATACAGCCTTGTAGACCTATAGGTACATTTACAAGTCACAGATCTATTGCATAAGTATCAATATGAGCATGTTTTTTTTAAATTCTTGATAACTAACATTAACATGTTATAGAGACCAAACATCCATCGACTTCAAAAGTCTACCATAAAGATTGGGTTGATCCCGTTAATCAATACTTTGAAAAGCAAACATCACAAAAGCGGTTAATTGACAAGAATATTCAGCATGAAAACTAGTAGATAAAAATATCACAAGAACACCAAAAACCCTCGTCCACTTTATATAATAAGTTATTGCACATTTGGTGAACTCAGACTTGATATCACATTATTTAGCTAAAACTGATGTCTCTTGAGACTCATTAGCTGTCATTCAGTTGAGGTCTGCACAGGTTCATCTGCTTTCAGACCTGCCCTATTGAACACACAAGCTATGACACACATTAAGTCAAAGTACTGGCAAATTTATAGGCAGTTTACAAGTTACTTGACATCCCTACCAAGTTTTATGGTACCTTTAGGTTGACTCAGCATGACCGTAGAGATTTCTCCTGTCCGGTCATTTATTCTGCAGATTTTATCTTTGTCAACTTCAATGGAGTACCCCTCTGGCAAAAAGGCATTGAACCCTTTTACCAGAGATGGATATTCCCTTAACAGTTTGATGACTTTCCTTATAGTTGTCTTATTACCACGCTCGCTATGATGGTACTCTTGAAGGACTTTCAAGAATTCCCGGTACTTCCGAGAATCTTCCCCAAGAGTGACTTTAACGTCATTTATGTAATCTATCGCGTGACCTGCTTTGTCTGTTGCTCTTCTCATAACTACCTCAGTCCTAGTCTCACTTTCTCCATGAACTTTGACGACAACAGCATCTTGTTGGGTTCGTAATTCACAGTTTGGCGGCAAGAAACCATTTAAACCTCCAATCAAATGTGGATATCCCTCGAACAACTTCACAATTTCTTGAATAACCGATGCTGCATTGCTTGAGCTCGAGGGCTCTCTCAGCTTACACAGCAAAAGGGCGAATTTTCTGTAAACGTCTGGCGTCTTGTTGAAGGTTGATTTAACTTCGGTGATATAGGACTGGGTTGCAAGGAGTCTGGTCATGTGTCCATCGGGGTCACCAAGCACTCCATTGTCTAATTCAGGACTTTCATTTCTTTTTGGACTCTTACTTCCTTTCTTTGGAACTTTCCTGGTTGCTCGAACTTGTCGCTGTGGGCTTGTTCCCCTGTAAGTCCTCCTTGTTGAGTTAGACATTTCTTCTGCTGTAAAAGGAAGTTATTAATATAAATTATAAGCTATTTTAGACAAGTGATTTAACAGACAATAGCAATCAAATAATTAATGTGGAGAGATCATAGGCCTTGTTATAGAATAAATTTTAACTTTAGAAGCTTTTAGAGTGACAGCTTGACCATGTTGACTACAAATGTTCAGTGACCAATGCGACCAGCTCATGACTCATCAGATAATTCAGAAGTAGGCCTGGTAATTTATGAGCTGGGAGAAATAAGTAACAGTAATTGACTAATTGTCTCATTTAATCTTATACCAGCCACCACTGCCAGTCAACTAGCTGTCTACAGTCAAGTGCAGCTCATTACATGTAGTGTCAACTTAGAACAAGATGATAAACTTGCTATTATGGTATCAAGTTACTGACCATGTAGAGACTCTTATTTAAGTGTAGCCTAAATTATCTTGACCGATCCTATGCAGCAAGTATACAGGTCTGCTTGTGTAGTGGACGTCTGCATGACCAGCATGACATGAGCTGTCTGCTGGCCTGTGCAGAAGATCATGGTAAGTGTAACCAGGCAACCATTGCACTGACCGTCCAACCTCAATTTCACTGAGGGATTGATTAGCCATGCATTGCCAGACCTGTCAGAGCCAGACAGAAATATTTCACAACAAGCCCACTTGACAGTCACAACAAGCTGACAAGTTGTCAACGTAAACAAAGATCCTCGCAAACAAAGGTATGCATCTGATTCAGTAATTACCGTAAATTGAAATTTGACAGCTGTCAAATTCCACCGATCCTAAAGATAACATGACCTGAAGAACTGAGGCTGATTTTGGGATTTTATTGGTGAAGCATCTCCCTGAACCATTTGGATCTTTCTGAGGATTTGTTTTGGCAGGCAAACTACCACAAACATCCGGGCCTTCGAAGGATCTGACGCAAGATGGCGAAGATCAGCTGAAACTGTGAAAGGCCGACGGATCAGGGCTTTTGTGCAAGAACTGGCTGCAGTGGGGCGCCATTCCAAATCAAGGTGTCATCAGGCAATGAAGTCAGTAGGCTAAAGTTTAATCATGGATCCGTTGACGAGTTTGTTCGGCTTTGACGACTGCGATGAAATGCCAGAAGTTCTCCCGCCCGAGGTAGACATCTATTTTGATTTTGACAAGTTGTCACTCCTGTTTGTAAATCACGTATTATCACCCTTGGTGTTTTTACAGCTGTCAGAATGTTCATTTTACTGTTGTGATGTTTGTGATTGAATCAGATTGATTGTATGTAATGTGTATGTAAATTAGGCAAACAATGATCAGTGTCTTTGTCTGGTTCAGTGTATTCTTCTGTTGGTAAACAATGCTATTTTTAGCTGTTGTGGTTTGATTGCCAACTTCCTCCACTGCCCCCCCCCCCCGGCCAGCTGCTAACTTGACATTTCAGCCTGGGGTTGCAAAGGCCAAGTTCAACCCAAGTAATATTCCCTTTCCTATTGATTTGCTTCAGATTGCTTTACTATTCTGGACTAATAACAGTTCAGTATTGCCCTAAATCATGTCCCATAGCTTCACTACTGTGTTCACTAATGCCTAATGGGAGTGTTGTTTTTCCATAACACTCTTTGTTTCATCTCACTTCTGTAACTACTGATCAAGTTAATGATCAATCAAGTGAATTAGCACGCTGTTGATGTGAAACGTCTTATTCCATATATGTACAATGACAATGTAGGCTTATGTGTATAGATCTCTTAATATCATCATGTCCCTTCCAGATCATTTTATAAATTCTTAGTAAACATAAACCATGGGAATTAATTATATCTCCATGACATGGCTTTCTGGCAATTATAAGTATGGATGCCCCCTCCCCCTCCCATCTCAATAGTTAACACATTTATGCTCAATGGTCTGATGGTCTTGGTTGACAGTACATGTACATTATGTGGTAACTGATCTGCAAAATCAAAACATTGACTGACAACCCAGCCAAAATTTAATTGAAACGAAAAGGGAAATACAGCTTTATAAGTTTGTACATCAGGAGTCTGGATGTACTTTCTTTGCTGTCGAAGAAGCGTAGGGAAGAGTAGAGGGGAGGGGACTGTGTAGCTGATTTTATAGGATTGTGCAATCACATGCATTGATTTCTTCTGTTATCTGGCATTGATCTCAAGCTGATTGAATCATTTTTGGTATCTCACTAATCAATTGTTTTTTTTTACTCTTCAGATTGAAGAAGGGAATGTGGAGTACAAGGTGTGTATCTTGTTATTCATTTAATCTTACATGTACTACATTCGCTCTTGTGACTAATAACTAATTCTAATGATCAGTTTTCAAAATACCAATAATTGACTAGCCAAAAAAAAAAAAAAATATATATATATATATATATATAAAAAAATTCTTTAAAAAAAGCCAAAAAACCCCCCCCCCCCCCCCCAAAAAAAAATTCCCCCAAAAAATTATTCAGACAAAAAAAAGTTTTGAGTGAGAAATTTTCAACTTTTTTCCCCCAAAACGTTTTTATATTTTTTCCCCCAAAATGTTTTTCCATATAAACATTAATTTCAAAAATAGTTTTCCCCCAAATTTTTATTTCACCATGTTTTTTAGAATATTTCTAATCCATGCTTTAATATGTGTCTTTTGGGTCCAGGCATTGCCATCTTCACACTTTGGCATTTACATGTTACTGACTGTACAGATGTTGATTTTCTGGGACTGGTTGTCTACAGGTTTCAGAACAATCGCCTAAGTATCTGCAGCTAGACCAGACAAATTTTCAAAGCTAGCTTGATTGAAACATACCAGTTGGGCAAGTTGTAAATTATTTTCAATTGAGCAATATAAATTACCAAGGAGGTCTACACTTTCCATGTCTGCCTGTCCCCCAGGTGACCAGGGTGTATGTGGCTGACTTAGTATACATCAGGTTGTATAGAGATCTCTCATCTTCTATTCTTCTTTCCATATTAGACATATATATACATGATATATGCTTTAAATAAATAACAATGAAACTTACTTTTTGTTGAATTTTGACATGAGATATTATGTGTGTGGATTTGAATGGTGACATAATTCCAATGGATTTATTATCTTTTCCAGTTAAAACTGGTGAATCCGTCTGATTACCGATTTGAACACCTAGTAACGCAGATGAAATGGCGACTGCAGGAGGGACAGGGAGAGGCCATTTACGAGATTGGAGTGGAAGACAGCGGAATGTTGGCGGGCCTGACAGATCCCGAGATGCAGGCATCTCTTCACACTCTCAGTCGCATGGCTAACAGGTCAGTCTTCAGACTCTTCGTCCCTTTTGTCTCATTGTGTCTGTTTATAACTCAGTGTATTGGTCAGAATCAGTTTAAATATTACAGGTGCGAGATACCAAAGGCTCAGCAAATCCAACTCATTAGCTCATAAATAGGTATTAGGATAACATCTTCTTACTATATAAAAAGCAACTTTCTGAGTTTTGTTCCCTCTCACAAGGCGTCTGGGTAACCCAAAACCACCAAATTCGCACAGTGAACTTACATTGTCATACCTAAGCTACAGGGCTACTTTTTTTTCAATTTCCAAAATTATTTTTTCTTCTTCAAAATTTCTTCTTCAAAATTTCTTTTTCCCAATTAACCCTTACTGCACTGAAGGGACATTTATGTGCATCCCCAGCTTACTGGCTCTTGGGCCATTTATGTCCATTTATATCCCTGAAGGCTGCTATGACGTCAGAAGCACACAATTGTTTTTTTTGGACTGATCAGTCCAGTAAGGTTTAAAAAAAGAAGATTCCAAACAAAAATTTTTTTTCCATAAATTTTACCACAGTTCCCTTATTGCCTGTTCATGGAGACATGGACAAATATCTATAGACCTATTGATATGCCTATGGTTGTTACAGCGCATGCGCCCTAACGGGCTTTTCTAGCTTGACAATGCATATGAGTCTTGATGACAGACAACTTGTGTAAATAATGTAAACTTGATGATACTTGGCCAGTTGGCCTCTTACTATTCAGGATGCCCAGTATAGATAAAGCATTGTGTTGCCAACTTGCTAGTCTATGGTCCGTATATATTATTTTCCATATATTGGTCAGCCTCTGTTTGCAAAGTTCATCATTGATGTCAAGTTGTAGTCTCTTATGTTACTCAGTCTGGTTATTTGACTTGCCTCTAAATAGCCCACACCGGTGCTGATGGAGGGTAAAACACAAACTCACTCATTCACTCACTCACTGGTAATTTGACAAGTTTCCAGAAGTAGATGTAATGATGAAATGATACTGACAAATGGTGACTACGACTCATTTGCAAGGTCCTGGAACCCTGTTCACAAGTATGAGATCTTTTCTGAAAACAATTTATATTCACTGACCACTGATAGGATTGTTGGCTGTTGTTTTGTGGTATTTCGAGAGTTCAATGTCACCTCTGCTGAATGTGATTACAAGGGATTAAGTCTAAGTCTCGTTTAATGAAGATTTAATCTGATCTGTGTGAACATTAAAGAGGATTATTTACCATTGTCCTACCATGTATTCAGGTCTGTCTGAAACTGCTGTCTGTCTGACCACAAATTTCTAAGATCAGCTGCTGCTAACCAATCCTGTGATAGGGCTTTGTATTGTGTATTGTTGCACTGATTAGTCTTATATAAAGCACAATCAGTGAAAAGAAAAAAAAAACAGGATGTAAAACCCTATCTTCCACCTACATCTAATTTACAAGAAATTTGAATAACATTCACAATAGAATCTGACCAGTATTTAAATCTGGTATTACCATTTCCATGATTTCCACAGTGACGACTATTTGCTGATTCTGATTATTGGTATTTTGGCTGATTTTCAACTGGAGCAGGTTGGCATAATCAATATTCAATATTGGTCAATGCCAGGTGCTATCAACTGAATGGTATTGTTGTGTATTCAGCATCATGGTGTTGTTTTGTTGATGTTTACTTGTTCAGATCTGAACAAACAGGACAGCAATCATGCAGTCTATTATTGACAGCGGTTGCCTTGAACAGCATTGAACTCAATTCTGTTGCATAAAGCAGTGAAGGCATAGATCCAGTATTATGCTGTATATCTTTGACATTGTATGCTGGCTATTTGGCAGGGCTACATAGGGCATACCACGGGGAGCTGGCATTGTGCCAAGTTTTTGGAAGTTCACTGGGGAGTTTGTTTTGTTGGTTTCAATGGCTCCTATCTATGGTTATAGACTTAATATATTAAATGTTAATGATCAGCTACTGCTAGCGAATCTATTTCAGTTGGGCAAGTGAAATAAATGATCATGTATGATATTAAAATGTTTGCTCGATCTTCCTGATAACTTAGTAATTGTGGTAATATAGTTGAAATATTGAATTGTTGATGTCACTGTGTCAGTTAAATATGTATTAGTTAACAGATGGGACAAAGTATGGTTTTCTCAGCAGTCAGTGATCATGTTTCTTACTTTTATTGCACATGTTGCAGGGGGGGGGGGAAGGGGGATTGCAGGGGGGGGGGATGGGGGATTAGCTCAGTGGTAGCATGCTGGGCTGCCGATCACTGGGTCCCGGGTTCGAATCCAGCTGTCTCTCTTCTATTTGAAAAGATTTGTCAGTTCCAATTCCACTAGTTTATTGGGTGAATGAGCTGAGTACTAAAGTGGTTTATAGTGTACTTTCTCTTTTCATTTGAACAATCAATCCTTGTTAGTAGCAGCCTGTAACAGCCTGTTGTAGTAAACATCATCCAATACCGATCTATCAGTCCATTGATCTGGTTGGCTGTGTGTATCATTCCTGTCTCATCTGTTAGTGTCATTTTCTGTGGATTGGATTGTAAGTCCACTGAGTAATTATAATATCAATATTCAGTGCTAAATTTATATTAGTAAAATTTATATTACCGGCAACCATCTCGAGTCTGCCAAAAGCTGACAGCACGTGATGGTTCAAATTGAACCAACACTGAATTATTGAACACCTCAAAATTTTAAGCTGAATAAACGTTGTTGGTTGATACTCTTGGAAAAAGAAAAAGAAATTCATGGACAAAGTAAAAAAATTCTATTCAGGCAAGTGAATGTCTTGAGTGCCTATTTGCCCTGAGGGTAGGTGGGAAAACTGTTGACCAGTGTTTACTTGACTGTCACAATGGGGATTAATGGCATAACTGTTCTGTTGTTTTGCCTTTACCCTGTGTATGTGGCCATAATAATTCTGGGTATGTTGCCAAACTGAGGTGCAATGTTTTTTTGTGCATCAGCTGATGTGTGCTGTGTTGTGTAATACTTTTTGATCTGACTACACTGAGACTTGGCAGCTGCCAATGTTTACTGAGGTAATGCTATTATGTGCAATTGTGAATAAAGCAGGTTAGTAGTATTTAATATATTATCCGATGTCTAATATATGACATATTGCTTTTGTTTGCAGGTTACATGCAGATATTACAGTATTACGGGAGAAACTTGTGGAGTGTGAGAAAGGTGGTTACTCTCGAAAGGTTGCGGAAATTCTAGTCCGAAAAGTACCAGAGAGCCAACAGGTACAGCCAAGAATTGATATTTTACGCCTTAAAAAACTACTTAGTCCAGAGTACACTAAAATACAGTCAGGCCACACATAATTGATTCTTAGCTTCGCGGACCCGCCGACACAATAGACTTCCTGTCGATGGAAAAAAAAATTTTTTTTTTGACATTATAAAAAAATTTTTTTTGTGGATCCGAGAAGCTAAAGATCAATTATGTGTGGCCTCATTTACAAATAGATGTTCACAAGGTTGCTTAAATTTGATACAGTTGACTGTTTGAAACAGAGACCACACTTCATTTCTGACCTCATTTGACTCTTGTTGAAATATTATAAATGTATTTTCAGTTCATCGACTTACGTCTTGCGGTCCTGGGGAATGTAGACGCTGGCAAGAGTACCCTGCTCGGAGTACTAACTCAGGGTGAATTAGACAATGGCCGGGGGAGAGCGCGTCTCAATCTATTCCGCCATTTGCATGAAATCCAGACCGGAAGAACATCGAGCATCAGCCATGAAATATTAGGGTTCGACAGCCAGGGCCAGGTAAGATTAATGTTTCAGTAACTTTTACATCAATTCGTAGTGCCCATTGCTGCATTGTGCCTACAAATAATCTGCTTATTGCTGGTTCTGACAATGTATCTATCATGGTTGTGGGAGGGTGATTATCAGCAGTTTGAGCTGGAGAGAGAATTTCTTGTTGTCTCACCGCTTCGTATCAATGCAGAGAGAAATGTCTTTCAAATTTGTTCCACTTGTTCGTGGACCAACGACTCTCAAAATATTTCACTAACCTGCCTGGTGCTCTCAGTCTTGAATGATTGTCACATTTTCTTAGTTCTGGATTACTTTGTGTGATTTTGTCAAAAGTTAAAAGTTTTCAGTTAATATGTGGCTGTCAGACTCAGTCAGTGTGTTCCTTCTGTTTTACTGTAATACCTGATCCTTGGAAGTTAATATTTGTCATCTATTACCTTAATCTCCAGGTGGTGAACTACAGTGAGTCTCGGACAGTGGAAGAAATATGTGAGAACTCAACAAAACTCATCACCTTGATAGATTTATGTGGTCATCACAAATACTTGAAAACGACAATTTTTGGACTGACTGGTTACTCACCGGACTTTGCCATGCTGGTGGTCAGTGCCAACACTGGAATTGGTGAGTCTTGTATTCTGCTGTCTTTTGCATTATTTGAAGTAGAATTTATGATGATCTAAATTTGACGTATTTTGCTGTAGAAAACGCTCTGACTGGAGCAATAACGAAACATAAATATATGTATAAGTCGTTGCTCGTTAAAATCGAAATTTTGTCAATTTTATGAAGGTTTTGGACAACTTCTTGTTATTTTATGTCATCACACTTACTGTGACATAGCACAAAAAAAATCCATTCACAATTTAGGATGAATTGGAAATATTTTTGTGCATAAAACAAATAAAGGTTCCAAGATTTCTTAATGGTGGGCGGTCTCATGACTAAAAACTAGTGGACACATAAAAGTATGAAATATTTGACCAACCTCTGTGATTCTTTTAGTTTAGTTTGAGAAACAATATACTCTCCAACTCAAAAATATTACATTACCTGATAATTTATATATGATGTTTCAGTTCCAATTTGCAAGTGTTCTTGAGTTGTTCTTGTATATCTCTGTTTCTGTCATTTTCAGCTGGAACGACCAAAGAGCACTTAGGATATGCATTAGCTCTTGGAGTTCCTATCTTCGTAGTGGTCAGCAAAGTGGACCAGTGTGGAACAAGGTTGCTGGAGAGGACAGTCTGGCAGATGGAGAAGCTGTTGAAATCTCCGGGATGTAAAAAAGTCCCGTTCCGGGTGGAGACTGAAGATGACGCATTAACTGCTGCTGCGTCATTCCGCAATGAAAGGTGAGAGTCACTTCACCCTTACCGGACTAAAGGGACATTTATGTGCATCCCCAGCTTACTGCCTGAAGGGCCATTTATGTCCCAAAAATATGCTGTTGTCCCTGATGACGTCACAAGCACAGGATTGTTTTTTTTTAAACTGATCAGTCCAGTTAGGGTTAATAAAGGTTCTTTATCTGAGTTTCGTTCTGAAGAGAACTTTGCTTTGCTTAAGTCGTATCCAACAGTTAGTGACCACCCCAGACTGAATAAGCAACAAGTTTGGCTTATTCACAGTTGTTCACAGCTCTTCATCTGATCCTGGTGTTTCATTTGTGGGGGGCACTGTCTTTGTGTATACTACACTTGTACTGTATCTTACAATCATCCAAAATGTGCAGTTCTTGATAAAGACTTCAGTAGTATAAAGTACTATAAATTGGAAAAAAAACAACAACAGAGACTAGCTGCTTTTGATTGTTGAATTTTTTTTTTCTTGTCAAATTAAACATTTTTTGTCCCATTTCTTTTTAAATCACCGTATCATTTTGCCGTTAGAGCTCAAGATAGTTCTGATCCTCAAGCTAATAAAATACAAGCTTGCCACGAAACCCAATTACAGACATCAAGGAAACGAAAATCAGGATCTCAAATCGAGGCATTAAGTGATGCACTAGCTGCATCAAATTTTCCCTATCAAACCGTTTCGCTGAGTTGTTTGAAAAAGCGTCATCTTTCACCTGCCCGATCATCAATGGCCCTCTCTAATAACGAATCATCTCTGAAGTATGTGTCACTTGCCAAATCACAGTCAGTTACGACAAGATCTCAATCAAGGACACGTCATTGTCAGTCAAGAACAAATCTGTCTGAATCAAACACAAGTCTTTGTCGGTCAAAGAGAAGCCTCGGTCAGTCACAAGCAAGTCCATTTCAATCAGAAATGAATCAATCTCTGTTGTCAATCACTCCTCAAGCCTCATCAGTAACTCAAAGCACAACAACGACCCAAGAAATGAATGCACCTCAGGTTGAAGTAAAAATAGACCAAATTGAAAAACCTCCCAGTTCATCTTGTAATGCCATGAAACCATCCACTTCATTGGTCGGTCCTTTGGCCCCTGCTCCCAAGTCTCACAGGTATTTTTAAACTTTAAGCTGAGGAATTAACTATCGCACCATGTGTATACTAAACATTTCTAGGAATATTATTGCAGTATTGTCAGTATGTAACAATGATTGTTATTGTTTTTGCAGCATCTGTCCTATCTTCTTGACATCAAGCGTGACTGGAGAAAAACTTGATTTGTTGACAAAATTCTTGAATGTACTGCCACCACTACACAATCCCAAGGAGAGGGAGCAAATAATGCAGGATCACACGGAAATGCAGGTGAGTGCAAAATCAAAAAAAATCGGAGGGAGGTCCAGTCCTTGGTCCCGATTCAACGATCGTTGAATCGGGACCAAGGCCTGGACCTACCCCCGATTTATGGCAGTCTCCTCCAGTCACATGACCTTGACCATAGGCGGTCATGTAACCTACATAGTTATATCTTGAGACAACATGGACGAGTGGTCCTCAAAATGATTAGGAACCTGGAGAAAACGTTGGAAAAGCTAGCCAGATGGAAGAACCATACACATTTCAACACCAGATGCCTACACAGTGACATTATCCTCAAATGGTTCCTGGAAAATTGCCTGGAAAATTGGCCAAATTAACCATCAGGAAAGCAGAGAAACGTTTATTGAACATCGCCACTGCACATTGCATAGTGCACATTAATTCAAGTTGGCAAGAGGTACACTTGTCATCGGTATCAGTAATGTATTATCAAAAACAATGTAGTTTATCTAATGTCCAACTGCATCTTTTCAGATTGATGAGATCTATTACATTGGAGGAGTAGGAGTCGTAGCAGGGGGGACATTGTTGCGAGGGACCATAAAGGAGGCAGACTCACTTCTAGTCGGACCCACGGACGATGGGGAATTCCTCAATTGTTCTGTACAGTCCCTGCATCGAAACAGAATGCCCTGTCGGACAGTAGTAGCTGGCCAAGCAGCCTGCGTCTCATTGGGTCAATTTGATGGTTGCCATCTACGAAGGGTTAGTATGATTATTAACGTTACTTAAAAATTAGTTTTGATCTATGTGATATGGGAATTTCAATCTTCTGCCGTAGTCCAGGAGGCCAAGAGATAAAAAAGTAGGTGTTCATTTCTTACTTTGCTATATAAAATGTTATCCTCACTAATATAATACGTGAGTCAGTATAGAAATGATTCACAAACTAGCATATCCAGTGTCGCTAATTTAGAAATTGTGTAATTAATGTCCTATCTCATATGTTTGACCTTCTACTTCATCTAAAACCAATCATTTGTTTCTTTCAGGGAATGGTGATATTGAGCCGGGAGCTTGTGCCTAAAGCGTGTCTAGAATTTGAAGCGGATATTTACTTACTATTTCACTCTAACTACATATGCAAGGGGTTTCAGACAGTGATACACGTTGGAAATGTTTGCCAGACTGCCAAAATCATCAAAATGAACAAAGTAAGTTTTGTGGTTTTTCTTTCCCAAAAAAGCATCAAAATGTGTTATGTACTAACTAAAACTATTTCTTTTATTGTATTGACGCCAGAGTTTTGTGAGTGGCTACTCCATATATACTTTGTGTTGTTTTCAATAGCACATAGTGCCAGAGAGACTTGTAACTTGAATGGTAAACAAAAGGGGTGACTGATGAAATAAATCTGAATTTGATGGCCTTTAATCAGTCTATTGGTTTGAGAGTGGGTTTCAACTACAACGGTTAACATGCCGCGTCAAGAATCTGCTCTGGTCAGTCTCGGCTAATTAAGACAAATTTGAGCTTGTGTTCTTGCTAGCTTTCGTAAATGACATTTGTTTGTTTAATGTTATTGTAGTTCAAAACTAATGGTTCTTTTGATTTTTAGGGGTGTATACAAACCAATGAGAAGGCAGTGGTCACTTTCCGTTTTAACAATCGACCGGAATTTGTTCGAACGGGGGCACGGCTACTGTTCCGCGAGGGCCGAACAAAAGGAATGGGTGAAATCACACGGATTTTTCCCGTCGACCTGCCATTAAGATGAATCAATCAAAGGAAGAAATGCTTCAATCCGAGGGCTTTAAAGAAACTCACTTTCTTCAGTTCTTCAGTTTTAAACAGTGACTCTAGCACGTGATAAATTACGGAATTCAAAATTGGAATTCAAAACTGTTCTAAATGGAATGTTTGCACAGTTTTTTGTTAAAATTGGGATAATATTTGGTCTTATTCTGGTGCAAGTGTAATTTTCAAGTTATAAGAAAATATTGATGATAATCTATTTTATTTTTCTTAGAATCTTGACAGTTTGTTTTGATTTTCTCCTTTGCTTTTAACATTTTATAGTTGATTCTTAGTGGGTTTGTTGTCGCCCTTTTCATGCATTTTCTCAAGTTTACATGGTTTACACAAGTCAATTCTGTTGTTATTTTACGGCATATTCTGTTATTTTGTCTTATATTCACCAAAGTTATGTTTGAATGTGCATTTGGAGCATGGATAAACGTTAACATGTCAATATTGAAGTTAAAGGTTTACAAACTAACCAGGTTTATACATTGAAATTATACTAACACAATATCTTAATGTCCAAATTGTCTATAGGTGTTGGCTTGTTATGTAACATTTTACCGACGGTTGCTTCATTGTATTGTCTATACTGTTGGTTTCATTATATATGATGTTTCTAGGAATTCTTAACTTAAAATTCGAATTTATGGATGTGAACAACTGAATAATTTTTTCGCATTATCAAAACCATTAACAACTGCGAATGAAACGAGAATGAGATGGTTATAGCCACTGTGTAAAAGGATGAAGTAACTACAAATGAGAATACATACTCTTTGGAGTATGAACCTGCAGTCAAGTGTGATATGTCTAAGAGATAGATTTGATTGATGGACATCTTTTGACGGAGATGTCCATTTTATGTTGTGATTTTGACCATATATAGATGTTGTGTTGGATGAAATCCACTGAGGTATTTATAGACCACTTCTGCATGCTGATTATCATGATATAGACATTTTACAATTTTGTAATTTTCCACCAACTATCCTTCACCAGTGGTTCTATCAAGATCATATAGTTAGTTAACTTATTTTATTTTATTTGTGAATACTGTATAAGCATACTCTGTAATCATATTCTGTAACGTTGTATGCTGCGTTTAGGAAAGTTATTGTATATATATATATATAGAAAAGTACAGCTGTGTTATATGATTTGCTCTCATATGTATAGTCTCAATGTTAATTAAATTGTTATTCTAAAACCTTACTTTATGGCTTTTGCTAGTTTCAAAATATTAAAAATCACATTGGTTTGTGGTTGTGACTTTCATCAAAATGGGAAAAGTGGGAAGTGAATTCAAGTGATGGCTTTATTGGATTGTACGAAAAATCATTTTCACTGTAGAATTTGGTTGTGATTATCATCATAGTTGTGTTGTCTGGTTTCCAGCCCAAATCCCCACCATGGTTGTGTAGAAGTTTTCTTCCTTGGAAGTACGGTCCCCAGGTCCTGGCTATTCCATGTTGCTGCATGGTGTGATACAGTGCAGGTCTTCATGAGACATTTAACAAGTGCAAGTGTTTCTAATCGGGAGTTGCAGAAGCAGGGTGCCGGAAGGAGATTTCACTTTGCAATATCCCTATTTTCTTTGGAAAAAAGCGGAGATACACCAAGATATTTCACAGAAATTTAAAATAAATAACCAGGAATTGGATGATCTAAAAATCAGACGGAAACCAAAGATGCGTCGCATAAAAATTATCATAAATATGGACAGCTGAAGCACAGATTAAGACAGATAGATTTGCATAGCAACCACGTTATGCAGAGCAAGGAGACAGACAAGAAGACAGTCATGACAAGTCTTCAGGAGATTGAAAAATCTGTTCTAAACTGCATCGAATCTCCAACATTTACCAAACGAATAGTAGAAGCAGTCAAGCCCATCCTCACAGAATTCTACCAAGAAATTAAAATAAACACAAGCAACATTCGGGGCAATACTGACCGGATAAACAGATTAGAAAAACAACTGCTGCTGCATCAAAATCAAGTGCAAGAACTGCATAAGCAACTACAAAGCAAGCAGCAACACGAAAGACTATTAACCCTAAGCTCTATTTCCCTCGACTCACAGATATGTGACATAATTTGTCACAATCAAATTATGGATAATCCCTCGCGAAGCGCACTGATTGGCCGAGAATTTCTTGTGTATTATGTGCTGACGTCACGCCTTCCTGCGTACTACGCCGTGTCTCCACACCTGTCATTCTATTTCTCGGCCGCGCGCTGTGAACATCTACGATTAGTCGTCTAGACTCGATCGTTTGCACGCTGAGATAGTTCGTTTTTGACTGTATTTAGCAGTCCTCTTCGTTTACTTCAAGTTTCAACGCTTACTGCGTTATTTGGGTGAGTTTTTTCCGCGTTTTAGAGCGGTTTTCTTCACCTTAACGTATTATCGCCCGCCGCCACGTGTCGTGGCGTTTTTGCTTCTGTCATGGCGGTTGTTGTTGGGCGTCGTTCATGGTTTCTTTTTGCCTTATTTATTGGGCTTTGCCCCTCTTTTGCTTATTCGGGGTTACCATGTGCTTATTGTTTTGTTTTCCTTGGTTTTAGTGTCATGCCCAAGGTGACTGTGAAAGGAGCAGGGTCCAGCATGTCCAGCCCTTCCAGACAGGCCGGTGCTGCTGTGGATTCGTCAGACGAGCTGTCAGACAGGGACACTTCAGTTCCAGCTCTAGTTCAGCAGGTGGCTGCTTTGCAGCAACGCCTGGACGCTGCTCAAAACAGGTAATTATTGGTCGCGACCCAGACCACTTTCCAGGTATGCCTGGCCACCTTTAGTGTCACGACGTTTAGACCCTATTGGTAATGTACTATGAGTCGTGGCGATAGACTCCGTACATATGTCTTTAGCTACTCAGGAGTCCGTACTGCAGCCTCTTTCTGGGTTTTTTCCTAAATGGGTCACGAACCTTTGACCCTACGACATACTATTTGCAAATTTGCCTCGGTGCATTTGACCTACTTTTCTGGACATTCAGTTCAGGTTTGGGAATACCATGCTTATGTCTGGTTTCTCTTTGCAGGTCTCCAGCCCCCCGGGCTTCAGTGGACACCCTGGATGACGAGTGGGACGACGAGGAGGCCACCGACTTCCCCCCTTGGAAGGAATTGATTCAGCTGGGTTGGGCCCTCCTCCAGCCGGATGAGGACTTCCCTGCTGCCAAGCCTCAGTTAAAACAGTTGGCTGCGACCGGGCTCAAGCCACGAGATCGCTTAGCCCTGTGCTTCCCCGACTCGCCCTTGGTCGTGGGCGCCTTGCATTCAGCCATGACCGCTATGTGGGGCCGAGAGTGGTCCACGCCTGCCGACCCAGGTTCCGTCCCTGCTGCCTCCGTCAAGCCTCGGCGCTGGGTAGAAGATTATAAGCGACGGTTCTATGCTGATACAGATTTCCAGTCCTTCCCGGTCATGGCTACGAAGCCTTCACCGGATGAGTGTGCCCTCCTGCGGCAAGGTCAGAAGTGTCGTATTCCTGCAGATGATGTGGTAACAGTGGAGTCGCATACTCGCCATGCCTTGTCGGCCTTGGGAACGGTCGACTGGCTGTTTGGCACGCTGCGCCAGTTATTGAGCTTGCCTAGTCCTGACCCGGTTCGTTTGGAGCAGACCTGGTCTGCTGCCACCAGGGCTCTTCGGCATGCTACCCAGTGGAGTGCAGCTTCGGTGGCGTTGTCGACCGTGGTCCGGAGGAAGGCCTTCCTCACTGCCGCGGACCCGGCCAAGGTGCCCTCCCGGGCCCATCAGTGGTTGCAGTTCCAGCCCTTGCCTTCTGCATCGTCCTCGGGCTTGTTCGGGGAGACCTTGGAGACCGTGCGAGGTATGGCCAGGGATGAGGGCCAGTCTCGTCTCCTTGCGATGGCCTCGAAGCATCATCAGCCTCGGTTCGAGTCCCAGTCCTTTCGAGCCTCCCGCGGTGGTGCCTCGGAGCAGTCCACCTCTCGTGGACGTGGGGGTTTCGCTCGCCGCCAGGGTCGTCGAGGACGTTCCCGATCTTGGTTTGGGCGAGGTCGCGGAGATTTCTCCAAGTGACGTTGGGCCTGTGTTGCTGCCAGCCCTTCCCCGGCCGGAGGTCCAGGTTGGGGGTCGGTTGCGCTTCTTCACCCACGATTGGGCCCACTTACCTCAACCGGATTGGTGTCTAACCTTACTAACCGAAGGACTAAAACTCACGTTTCACTCTCCCCCACCGCTTTCACTTCAGCCCCGTCCGGTGGTCCTGCCCCACAATTTAGAGCAACGCACTGCGTTGCTGTCCGAGGTACGCAGCCTCATTCGGAAGAGGGTTCTGGAACCCGTACCTCACGACTGTCCCGGCTTTTACGCTCATTTATTTCCCTTCCCCAAAAAGTCCGGCGGGTATCGGCCTGTCACCGATCTCAAAGTGTTAAATATGTACGTTCGTTGTCCCACCTTTCGAATGGAGTCGGATACCTTCATTCGCAGCCAGCTTCTGCCCGGCGAATGGCTGACGTCCGTCGACCTTACCGACGCCTATTTGCATGTTCCCCTGCATCCTGGCCATCGAAAGTACATGAGGGTCCACATCTTCGGTCGCAGTTGGCAGTTTACCAGCATGTGCTTCGGCCTATGCACCGCCCCCCGCACTTTCACGAAGCTGCTGCAGCCTGTCGCAGCTCAGCTGCGCTCTCAAGGAGTAACCTTACATCGTTACCTGGACGATTGGCTGGTGCGAGCCCCCTCTCCCCAGCAGGCTCTTCTCGATACCCAGTTGGTTGTGGATACTCTGACCCGTCTCGGCTGGTTGGTCAATCCCCGCAAGTCCGACTTGATTCCCACCCAGCATCTGGTGTTTCTGGGAATGGATCTGGATATGGTGGTCGGACTGGTCCGGCCGACTCCGGAGAAGATTGCTCGGATCGGGCAATGGTGTGCCCTGTTGAGGCGTTACCGCCGGGTACCCCTGAGACAGTTTCTGTCCTTCCTGGGATTCTTAAACCATGTGGCTCCCCTAGTACCCCTGGGTCGATTACATGTACGCCCCCTGCAGTTCTACTTGGCGACGTTTCCCTTTTCGGTGAGGGTTCACCTGGACGCGCTGGTGCCCCTTCGGCCAGCCTTCTTCCTGGCACTTCAGTGGTGGGAGGAGTCGTCTCGCCTTCAGGTCGGAGTGCCCTTTCGACCCCCGCCTCCTTCCCTGACTCTGTTTACGGATGCCAGCCTGACGGCTTGGGGGGCGACCACAGTCGAGGCCTCTGCGAACGGCCGTTGGTCCCCCGCCGAGCGGAATCTTCATATTGCTGTATTGGAGCTTCGGGCAGTTCGATACGGCTTACAAGCCCTGTTCCCCACGGCTGTGGGTCTCTCAGTTCGCCTAATGTCGGACAATATCGCAGCAGTTGCTCACATTCGGAAGCAAGGGGGTACCCGCTCCCTTCCTCTGTTTCGAGAGGTCCGGACCTTGTTGCTATGGTGTCAGGAGCGTCACTTTCATCTTCTGCCCACGTTCCTCCCGGGCAATCGCAATGTCCTGGCAGACCAGCTGTCTCGGCCGGATCAGGTGCTCCAGACGGAATGGTCTCTTTGCCGGCATGTCTTCCGGCGTCTGCTGACGGCCGTGCCCGACCTGACTGTCGACCTATTTGCAACTCGTTACAACGCCCAGTTGCCCCTGTTCGTCTCCCCCTTCCCCGATCCTCAAGCCTGGGGGACGGACGCTCTGTCGTTGCCCTGGGACTCCCTCATGGGCTATGCGTTCCCCCCGACGGCTCTGATTCCCGATGTGCTGCTTCAGATCCGCCAAGCTGTCGATTGCCACGTGCTGCTGATCGCCCCCCTTTGGCCCAGTCAGAGCTGGTACCCCGGCCTCCTCAGTCTGTTGTCAGACTTTCCGATTCAGTTACCGGAGAATCGTCGGCTCTTGTCCCAGCCGGGGCGTCCCCTGTATCACACCGGTGTCAGTCAGCTGCGCCTTCACGCCTGGAGGTTATCCAGCGTCGAATCCTGCAGGAAGGATTTTCGGAGGCGGTTGCGGCCCAGGCCGCCGCTCCTCAACGGAGGTCATCGGTACGCTTGTACCAATCTCATTTTCGCTGCTACGACGCTTGGTGTACTGGACGGGGTCTCAGTCCCGAGTCTTCTAATGTTCAGGACTTAGCAGAGTTTTTACTGTATCTCCGGGTAGAGAAGGAGCTCTCCCCAAAGACTGTTGCCAACTATCGTTCCTCGTTGGCTCAAGTGGTCCGGCCGCTCCACGGTGCTGCTTCCCATCCAGTCATCTCTAGTCTGCTCAAATCTTTCTTCCGTAGTGCCCTGCCCGTTCGAAACCGGATTCCTGAGTGGGATCTTAGCGAGGTCCTGGTTCGGCTTCGGCAGCCTCCCTTTGAACCTCCCTGTTGGGACAAACCAGCTTCCCGTCTGCTGTGCACCATGAAGACTGTCTTTTTGTTGGCCCTGGCTTCCGCTCGACGGCGCGGTGAGCTCCAGGCCATTTCTCGAGATGAGGCCGACATCGTATTTTCGGCCAAGGGTGTGTCGTTGCGAACTGTTGCTGGTTTCCTACCTAAGACCGGCCTGCCTGGTCATGATCCCCAGCCCTTTTTTGTTCCGTCCCTGGCGCAGTTCGCTGGGCGGGACACGGACGATCGGCTGCTTTGTCCGGTTCGGATGCTCAAGTTCTATTTGCTGGCCACAGGCGGCTATCGTTCTCACCAACGCCTGTTTCAGCCCATCAAGGGGGGGGAGTGCGTCTCGTCGCAGACCATTTCGGCCTGGATAGTCCGGTGCATCCGGACGACTGTTGCTGACCCGGAGGTTCGGGTTTCGGCTCATGAAGTACGGAGGTCGGCTGCGTCCTGGGCGTATCTTGCCGGCTCCCATGATCTGCAGGAGATATTGTCTGCTTGTACCTGGAAGTCTCATACCACTTTTTCATCTTATTATTTAGCCGATGTCCGGCTACAACCCAATGCTAAATTTCGTCTTTGCCCTGTTGTGGCGGGCAAGAGAGTGACTTTAACACACAATTAATCTGTTGTTGATCTTAACTATTGTTGTTGTTATGATATTTTCCCTGCTGTTGGGATGTTACCCTGCTGTTGGGTGTGTTGGTATTTTGGTATATTAAACTTTTGAACTGGGACTTTCCTCTTTGTCCTTTTTGCTCATGGTTCTGGGCTTGCTGCCTCTGAGGTGTTTGCAATTGTCTTGCCTGTTCAGCTTACTGCTGTCCTTGGGCTTGGTTTTGGTTTCGGAAAATAGCTGTTTCCTATGGCTATGTGTCATTCCTGACTTGTTTCTCTTTCCCAGACTTTGGTGTCTGGCGTTTGGATGTATTATGTGGCTTGTGTCTCTCGCACTCACTAGTATGGTGTTCCCTCCTCCACTTTGGGACTCGATCCATAATTTGATTGTGACAAATTATGTCACATATCTGTGAGTCGAGGGAAATAGAGTTGGAATCCTCCCCCCTAGTGGGGGACAGGATTCATCTCTGTGAGTGAAGACTCACAGATATGTGACATACTGTAGTCTCCCACCCGCCTCCCCTCTTGTGGGGTTTCCTCGAAATACAATGACAGGTGTGGAGACACGGCGTAGTACGCAGGAAGGCGTGACGTCAGCACATAATACACAAGAAATTCTCGGCCAATCAGTGCGCTTCGCGAGGGATTATCCATAATTTGATTGTGACAAATTATGTCACATATCTGTGAGTCTTCACTCACAGAGATGAATCCTGTCCCCCACTAGGGGGGAGGATTCCAAAATTACAGGTCTTCCTAAAGAGAATACTGGAGAAGAACTTACTAAGATAGCCAAAGAAAAAATGTCTCTTCACGTAAATTTCGAAACTGAAGCTCATGTCAGAAATGTCATGATACCAGTTAAGGGAATCCCCCAAAACAGAATGACGTCACAAACAAGGAAACCCCTCCAGCGAACTCCCAAGGGACATCCCAGGAAAACCCCCAAGGAACCCCCAAGGAAACCACACAGATGAAGCACATTACGATTATCACTTTCAAGAATATATGGCAGCGTAGACAAATGTATCAAGCAAGATTTTCTTTAAAAAACACCGGGATATTTATAAACGAAGATCTGAATGCGGAGGAGAGAAGTCTTTTTTACAAATGCAGATTATTAAGAATGGAAAACCTGATCAAGACAACATGGACCAAAGATCTACAGATCTATTGCAGACTGAAAAACGACGATGTAGTCGAAGTCAAAAATGAGAAGGACATACTGGACAAGATCAGAAGCAAATCGAGTGGCATGTCAATTTATCACAGCCCCAACAACAGTACAGAATCATTTCAAGGGTTCAGTGAAAAAGATGTCAAGGAAGCGGAATCGAAATTGGAAAGGTTGTTGCAACTAAATACTTAGGCAATGAAATTCAAAAATTCACATAAAATAAATTTTCAAAATAATAATTTTCAAAAAGCAATAATGAATCTTGATACATCAAAAATATATAAAAATTCACTCTTTTTCAACTCCAACGAAAGGCTGGAAAAAAATATTTCACTACCAATTAAATGGCTTATTTAGATACTCTACCATTTTTTAACCTTACAAATTTTGAATTAGTCAACACACTACAATTTCCAGGCAATAGAATAAAACAAATACTGACACAAGATAAATTCAAAAAATTTATTTCCGAAGCCTCCCACAGAAATATCAAGGAAATCAGTAATTGCTCGTACTATAATGAGGAAAAGTTAAATGCTCTGATGAATTGTTCCCACTATAACCTATCCCTATTACACTTGAATATAAGAAGTCTCGATAAACACAGCAATGAGTTAATAGCTCTTTTGACCTCAATTGATAAAGATTTTGACATCATAGCCCTGACTGAAATAGGTAAAAAGAACATAGGCAATCGAGCAGCTCTATTTAATGATTATGACATTGCATACAAACTGCCAGACTCTAACTTTGGAGGTGCAGCTTTACTAATAAAGAAGGAGATTAATTACAATGTAAGAAGTGACCTAGAAATGATAAATCCAAACTATGAAAATATTTGGATTGAACTGAACAAGGATAATGAAAGAATAATTATAGGTTGTGTATACCGACATCCAGCAAGTAATATTAATGAGTTTACAAAGGATTTAGAGAGCAGATTAGTGCAAATTTCCCATGAAAATTCCCGATGCATTATTTGCGGTGACCTAAATATTGATGCACTCAAACTGGAGACTCATAGCCCCACATCAAAATTTATTAATGCTGTTATGGTACAAAACTACATACCACAAATAACCCTGCCAACACGTATTACAGATAGCACAGCAACGCTTATAGATCACATAATAGTCCGAACAACAATAAATACCCTGAATGACAAAAAATGCTGTGGCAATATTTACTCTGACATATCGGACCACTTACCAAATTTTTTGCTATTAAGTTACGGACAAGGTACAATCAAAACATCCAAAGATAGACCATATATAAGAATATTTGGGGACAAAAACTGCAAGAAATTCCAAATGGGAATTGCCAAAGAGAACTGGCAAGACCTATACAATGCCAGCAGTCCTACGCATGCCCTAGATGTACTAATAGAAAAATACAAAAAACATTTCGAAGACTGTTTTCCGTTAAAAAGACTATCCAGAAAAAGATCAAAAGATAAGAAATGGATGACAAGCTGCCTAAGAAAAAGCATATCAGTGAAAAATACACTATATAAGAATTACTTACGCACACCAAACGAAAATAATAAACTTAAGTACAAAAAGTACAAAAATATGCTTACAAAATGTCTAAGACAGGCAGAATCTATGTTTTATAACAACTTAATCAGCGAAAACAAGAAAAATCTTCACGCATTTTGGAAAATATTTGGCCCGATAGTCAATCCAAGTAAAAGTCGTAAGTCCACTAAAATCCAATCACTGGAGTTTGAAGGTAACAAACTGCAAACAGAAGACGACATAGCCAATGCCTTCAATGTCCACTTTACAACAATAGCAGCTAAGCTTGCTGGTGACGTACCGGATTCAACTGAATACAGAAAATATCTTGGAGACAGAATCTTAAGTAGTATATTCCTGGGTCCAGTTAGCATCGAGGAAGTAAAAAAAACTATTAGCAAACTCAGTGGCAATAAGGCAATGGGACCGGATAACATCCACCCTAAAAATATAAAAGCTCTCAACGACATACTGTCACCTCTCTTGTGCCATATAATAAATTTATCATTTAGCAAAGGCGAATATCCACATCAACTAAAAAGGGCTAAAGTTATCCCACTGTTTAAAAAAAATGACCCTAAAGATGCTAATAACTACAGACCAATAAGCCTGCTCTCCAGCATAAATAAAGTATTTGAAAAGACAGTGCATACCAGACTCGTCAATTTCCTTAACAAACAAAATTTCTTTTATCCACACCAATATGGCTTTCGAGAGAATTATTCCACAGAACTAGCATTAATAGAAATCATTGATAAAATTAGGCAAAACATAGACGACAATCTTTATACACTTGGCTTGTACATAGATCTATCCAAGGCGTTTGACTTGGTAAACCATGATATTCTGCTTAATAAGATGCATCACAATGGAATTAGAGGGAATGCACATGACTTCTTTTGCAGTTATCTGAGAAATAGGTGTCAGTTTGTACAGTTAGATCAGACAAAATCAGAAAGCAAGACGATTACATGTGGAGTGCCACAAGGGTCGGTTCTAGGACCAGTATTATTCTTAATATACATTAATGACATTCACAGATGCACAAAGGCAGATATTAGACTATTTGCAGATGATACCAATATTTTTATGGCAAATGAAAATCCTGAAACCTTGAAAAGGGACATTGAAACAGAACTAAAAAAGATTAACACTTGGTTTTATGACAACAAACTTCTAATGAATTCTGAAAAAACACAATACATGATATTCCACCGGAAAAATAGAACCCTTCCACCGATTCTCAATAGCCTTCTGTTGAACAATACTTTGGTGAAAAGATCAACAAATGTCACATATTTGGGCCTAAGACTAGATGATAAGCTAACCTGGGACAAACATATCCGCTATCTTGAACAAAACCTATTGAAAACAATAAAATCTTTCCAAATCATGAGAAAATGGATGCCTAGAAATGATAAAATTAAACTTAACTATGCATATGTACACTCTAAAATTAAGTATGGAGTTCAAATATACGGAACAGCGAGCAAAACTTCCCTCAAAAGAGTACAAGTACTTCAAAATAAAGCAATAAAGATGCTACTTGGACTGGATTTCCTTACACCTACAAACCAAATACTTTCCCAAAACAATTTACTTAGTGTCAGAGATTTGTATAAGCTCACTGTTGCCCAATTTGTTCATAAACAAAGGAAGAAGCTGTTGCCTAGAGTGTTCGACGACTATTTCAAGAGGAATGAGGAAATAAATAATAGAGAAACACGTCAATCAAAATTATTGCATGTAGATAGAGTTAAAACCCAACAAGCTAAAAACAAAATAAGCTATAAAGGAAGTGAAATATGGAATGCCTTGTTGATGGAGTTGAATGAAGACCTGACCAATCAATCAATACAATCTTTCAAAAAAAAACTGTGCACTGCCACTATATCAAAAACTACTGAGGAAAGAGTGAATCATTAGCATGTTACAAAAAAACAACAAAACATTAAAAATAAATATTCAAATAGAATAAACAACATTGCCAAAGTAAAGAGTTGCGTCACCTAACCGTATTTCAATATTGTCATTAATACTATCGTTTTTCTTTTTTTTAAAATCCAATACTAAATTTTATATTTATTGTTATATATCATACTTCATTTAAAATTTTTTATGTATACATATCTTATGGCCCCAGCTAGATAAGCCTCGGCTTTTCTGGAGCCTATTAATAAATTTACAAACAAACAAACAAACGAGGGCGGCAGGGGCAGTTGGTCGAGAAGGGGCAAATCTAATTCGCGCGACAAAAATTTAATGTAGCGGCAATACTAATTTTGAATTTTTACTTATACATTTTTGCATAAATTCACCGTAAATTAAGGCCTTATAATGTTTTTTCTTTGAGATCAAAAGGGCAACCTTGCCCCCCCTGCCCCTCCTGGCCAAGGGCAGGAGGGGCAATTACCCCCCCCCCCTGTTCCGGCACCTTTGTGTAGAAGTAAATAAATCTTATTAAAAAAATCTGAAAGGATACACCATTCAGACTCGTGTTGCGACGAACTGCAACAATTACACACGTGCATAAGGCCTAGTTCAAAAATAATGAAGCCACACAGCACAGTTTCAGTAGTGGTCTCAAAATCTGAGAATGGCTGTATGTGACAACTTCATGGTACGCTATTGCTTTTAGTACATTCTTGAGCCAAATTCTTGAAAATTTCAGGACATTATGTTTCATAGTTTTTGAGACAGGGTTGAATTGAAAAAGGTAGTTTTTCATCAATTAAATGTGACATAAAATATTTGACCACTTGAATTCTTTCAGTTTTACAAATTTTGACATATTCTAATGCTACTTCCCAACACTATTTGGAATCTCTACATCCTCATGCTTCATAAATCCATCAAACCAAGTATTTTTAGCTAGATGTGTTGACATTATTGAGTTAATTTTTCTAAGTCAACCTTTGAAAGCAATATGTCAAATTTGAAGCTTACTGATCTGGGATGCTCTAGCTTCCATTTAATATGTGTCAGTTGAGTCTTTTTGCCCTTGAGACCTAGTATTTTATCTGATTACCTGTTTTGGAGCTTTTTATGGTTTTGAAAAATCTAGTTCATTGAAAATTTCCTATGAATGGCAGGGTAGGTGAATCCGTCGCAAGCGTAACGCATAGAATACTTTGCAGTACTGCAGAGCTATAGAAGCTCCTTTTATAACCTGGTCAGTGGTTTGGCTTTTGATATTGAAATATCTGTTACGTCTTGGGGAACCATCATATTATCCAGGTTAGCAGCTGGTTTCTGGTGGTAAAGTACAAAGATTTCCAACATGGGGCTTGTCGCAAGCGTAACGCCATGGAAAATATTGATAATATTTTCATTGTTTTTCTTTTGTTGAGTGAAACAATCATTCTAATATAACATGTACTGATAATCAGCTTCATCCCGTTATTACTGATAATGCATATAAAATCGATTTGGGTGAAAATCAGAACTTTTTTTTACTTTGGTTTCTCACCATTACCCAAAATCGGCTTTTTGTCTGAAAAAAATTGGCTAAAAATCACACTTCTGTCATCATTTGCTCGGTTCATATTCACTGCAGTTGCACTTATTTAGAACCAACTCGAAGCCCACATCGAGGCGCATAACACAGTAAAGGTGAAATAATACATTGTATTAGAGGAAAGTATGAACATCTGAGGAAAAAATATGTAGCTTCTTTTTTTTAAATATAGCTGCAAAATTTCCAAAAATACTGTTTTCCTCATAAAATATTTGGTGAATTTGGATGAAAACTGCTCAGGGGCAGATCCAGAAATTTGGGAAGGGGGATTCAGAGTTATTTGGAATACTGTTAGATGCGAAGCCCGAAGGGCTGAAGCTAATGCAGTTTCCCCCAGAAGCCAATGTTCAGATTTCACATGATGCAGGATGAATTTTGAGCAACCTGATGGCAGTTTTTAGCTCCCTAGACCAACAGATATGTTTTAGTGTTTCATCAGAAATTCATCTTCAGTTACCAACTAAGAACAGCAGGCAACATAAACTTTTTAATAATCATGCAAGATCACTGATTCAAATCATTCAATGAAATATTCAGAAAAAACAGAATCACATCAATCTATTTTATTAACCTGAAAGAAAAGGAACAATTGGGAGATCTGATAATGCACAAGGGTTGTTTCCATCTTGCATATTTTGCATAAAATTCAAATCATTGTACAAACTAAAGGTTGGCGAAAAAACATACAGTGTAGGGAGGCTTATTCAGTCCACCTAAAAGTGTTCAACTTAACATCTCTCAGTGCATGTATACCCCAAGGAGTCTTATTCTAACAGGAAACAGCAAAAACATCTGGAACAAAGAAATCAGTCAAATGAAATGGATTGGCAGAAGAGCTTCCTAGGATTTGTTTTAACAAATTTTTGGAAAATGTCCTTGGTATCGACTGAGCAGCTCTCTGTGTAGTGTACAGCCATCATCGTCAAACCCGTCAGCCTTTCCTCTGTCATGGTGCTTCTCTAATGTGTAGTGAGCCGACGAAGGACCGAAAAAGCGGGTTCAGCCTCACAAGACCCAACAGGGAACAGTGAGTCCTCTCAGAGATAAGCCCCGCATGCCACATAGCTTGACTGTGTCAGTTATAAACGAAAGGATGTGCTTGTTTCTTTTTTACTGTTCATTATACGCTTTCTGTCTATTTGAGTATCAATCCTCGTTTCTGGCTTGTCATTGGTACTCAGAAAGGACTGTCCCATCATCATAGCCTTATGGTGGTAATCATGACTGACATGATTGGTCAGAATGCCATCTTTGCTTTTTGCTTTACTGAAGTTCAGAAGGTAGTCTTCACTAGGGTACCAAGTTTAACCTTTACCTGCGGTTTTGCAAATGACACAATATTTACAGTAACCGCCACCCATAGAAGGGGAATATGTTAGCCATCCAAATTCTTTCAGCCAAGAGGCTTAGAATGTTAGTGGCACTTTTTTGCCTTTCTGCAGGACTTCATAAGTTGCAAATTGCTTGCCGTCATATTGGTGCGAAAGATGATGGTACTTCTAGCTTACTTGCTTCTGGGTGCAGCCGCTGACACTGCCTACCCAAGATAATAGCGGGTGAGTTGATATTGCATTTATCCGGATGAAACCCAATGAGACATTTCTCAGACCAGATGCTGAGTTTAGGCTAGGCTGTATAATATCTGGTTCTCCATCTTTGAGGGTCTGGTTTCGTTGGCAAACATGATGGTCATAACTTCGATGTTGGCGAGTAGATCGTTGATGTATACCACAAAAGTATTGACTATATCACAACTGTAAAGTTAGGAAGTATAGTTCATGTTGCAAGGCAGTAATTCAATCTCGAACACTTGCATAAAAACTTCCGAGAGCACTGTAGTCACCAGATGATGGTGTTCCACCAGACGTCAAGGGATTTTTGTAAGCTCTTGCAATTTGCGCAGCATGACTAAAGGCAAACTTCGATCTAAAATGCTGTTCTTCTTGAATTCTGGTTGACTTCAATGTGATTGGTCCTCAAAAGGGCATGGGTAATTTGTAATGAGATGTCTGCTGGATCAAATTTTCAACAATTCGTGAGAATTTAGCATCTACACTACTGTGTGACACTTCACCAGCTGATGTAGAGTTTTCATTAAAGTCAAGTTCAAACGTCTTATTCACTTGTAATTGCAATATCACCTCTTTTGTCTTTGTTCTGAACATGGAAAAATGTTCTCCTGGACCTCCAATAATGAACTATCCTAAACTGGTCTGCTGACCAAAGGGTTTATAATCTTGGCTAGAGACCACTTCTCTTGGAAGTGAAAGAGTTCCCCGTGGCCTAATTGGTAAGTGCGCTTGTCAACTGGCTTTGAGGGCGTGGGTTCAAATCTCACCCCGGGAACTCACTTTAGTCCGAGCCCATGGGACATTAAATGGAGGCGGGTTGTATCCAGTGTTCTATGCTGGGGCAACTGAAAGACCCTGGGCATCCCTGAATTAATAGGGTATGTGCCAGACTCACAGTCTTCTCATCTCATCATCATACGGCGATCGCCTGCCTCGATATAGCCCACTAAGGTGCTGCAGAGGCGTAAAACACAAACAAACAAACTCTTGGAAGTGAAGCTTGTTGGCAGTTGTATCCCAGTAGTACAGCTACATCTGCTTATGGAAGTAGGGGCGAAATTTCCTCAGAAATTTTCTTTAAATGTGGCTGCTTGTGAGCTGTCCCTGGGGTTGGTATATGAGATTTCTCTGTTGTCCTGACATCCCGTGAACACGCCGTCACAAGCAATATTCACTTCTTCGGGTAAAAATGAAGACAATTCCTTGAAGGTTGGGCAGGACCCTCTCTTTTCCTTTGTTTCAACAACTTTCCTGGCCCATCTTGTAGTTAACCAATTGGTAACTTGGTCAGGATTTTTCTCTGTTCTCTTTCATCATTCAAGTGTTGCAGGCTGAAAATTGAACTCATTCCTGAAAGGCACTGACAAAGAAAATTTTCAGCCGTGCATCAATCTTATCACGAAATGCTTCTCTGATAATTAGTGTATTTCCAAATCGTTCATCAAGTAATTCCATGGCCTCTGAGAAGGCTTCTTCTGTATTCTGGTAGAAGTATCCTCAATTTCTCCCCTTCACTCCTTCAGAGAGATACCTATTTGAATGGTAAATTTGTCTCATTAGCAGTTATACCCTGTGTTATCAAACTATCAAAAGCTCTGCGCAAGCGAGGATAAGTGAGTGGGTTACCTTCGAAGACAGGGATTGAGGTGGCGGAAATCTCTGCAATCTATTCTGGTCCACAGCAACCTTCAGCACTGACCACAATTCTGTGTTTGATTCTGATGATATATTCTTGGATTCTTCGAGTGCAGTTGAAGGAGAAAAGACCTCTGTCTCAGGATTCAAATAACTTCAGCATCACTGGACTGCTTCTCGTAGTAATTTTGAGGCATCCTACTGCTATCTATCTGAGTGTGACCATCAGGTGGCGTCTTCGTTCCTTCAGCCGGGACAAGGGAATGACCAATAGACGGGGTCTTTACCACTTCAGGGACAATGGGGCTATGATTTCCATTCTATTGAATGTGCCCTTCCAATCAAAGCTTCTGATGTTGTGGTCTACATTGTTAGTTGAGAACTGCAGAGAAGTATCCATGCCCAGGTTTGGTAGATCTGTCTCATGGGAAACTAATGCATACCTTTTCAAAGATCAGGCAAAGGCATTATCTTCTCCAAAGAAAGTAAGACCTGCTCAGACAATGAACTTGCAAATTGGTTTTACAAACACGGCATCGCAAAATTCAAACATCTTGCTCACAAGAATGGTTATGAGTTACTGTTGCTAACATTCAAAGATGAAAGATTACCAAAGAAAGTACCTGTAGCCTTTGAATAGTGCAGAGTTTCTCCATACTTTCCTCATCAAAAACGCTGTTTCAATTACCAAGTGTATGGCCATTTTAGTCGTACATGCATCAGGCCAACAATTTGTGCCAATTGTGGTGACCATGGTCATGCACGCACACACGATAAACCTTGCTCTAAACTTTCACATTGTGTCAACTGTTCAGGGAACAATCCTGCCTTTAGCCACAATTGCAAAGTCTTCAAGAAGGAAATAGAAATTCTACAACTTCGAACTGAAAGACAACTATCCTCTCCCGAAGCCAAACGCCTTGCAGAACAGGACCCGGACCAACCTTGCCTAGAAGCAGATTACCCAAGACCAGCTCTTCATTCATCACCACAGAGAAAGATTCATCTGGACAGGGACCTCTTCACAGATGTCTTAATGAAAACACCTTCACCGCCTCAACCACCAGACCGGCCAAGCAAGGAAGAAGCTGTGAACTCCCCTGAATCACCGAAGAAGATGATCCAACAACGTCAAATTTTCTCTTCTGTTACCCAAGGGACTGAGAAGTCCCTCAACCAACCAAAGGAAAAAGATGTTGCTCCAGATAACAAGACACCGCCCAAGACAACAAAACAAAAATGCTCAACAATCGGCTTGCTACCTCACAAAGACAAGAGTAAAACGACACTCACCAACAGCAAAAAAGAACTCCCCACTGGTCTCAAATTTCACATCCAGGCCAAAGATGGACGACTGAAGGATGTATCACCATTTGTTAGCTACACAACAATGCTGAAGAAATTTGGAAAACCACACTCAGTCGATCGACAGCCTGTCGGTAATTTATTGGTACAAGCCATAATTGCCACTCAGGCAAGTAAACTTCTTGAATTGAAAATTATTGCTAATATACCTGTCAAAGTGACACCTCAAAGATCTCGATACCATCAACCAAGATGAGATGACTAACTCAACATGACCACAGACCAAGTATGTCTCTAAATAGCCCAATTAGGTGCTGATGAGACGTAAAACACAAACTCACTCACTCACACTCACTCATTATGTGAGCAGCAAAAAAAAGTTTACGTAGCATCAGTCAATGAGCATCCTTGATAGGAACAGATGATGTGAATGCCTTGAATGCTGCATTGGGGCAGGAATTGCATATGGTTGAACAACTTGTATTATTGCCTGACAAACTGCTGCAATCTGAGTTTCCACTTATTTCCCACAAAACACAATCTTCATAAAATGGAGCAAGGATTCAGGTAAGATAGCTATCAGTTTCTCTTGAAATACTTTCAATGTGTTGGTTTGTGTCTTTTGAGGGTTTCAAGTCCTTGATGTCTTGCTTTATCAGTTTTGCAGCTCCATCAATTATCTGACTTTTGTCTACTTTGCTGTGTTGAAGAATGTCATGTATGATCTGGCTTTGAACACCACATTTTCTTTCCCAATAACTTTAGTGAAAATGATCCTTTCTTGGAAATGCCTCTGGAGTTCTGCTTTCATGTATGTGAAGCTGCAAACTTTAACCTCTAGTTATGGAAGGTGCTCCTGCATTTTTTCTATCAGGTCATTAAGCAGTGTTGAGAGTCTCGTCATAATTATTTTCAAATAGACCGTAAAACGGGGTTACTTTGGCTGTTCTGTACTACTTCGGCCATCCGATGAGAAAAAGATTCAGGGCCCTGTATCTATAAAAGTAATATAGAAACCAGGAAATTTCTTTTTGAAACTACTGGAGTTAAATGTTAATTTTTTTTTTCATACTTTAATACCAGCGCTTGTTGTGGAGGCCATTTTGGAATGAAGTAGACTTACAAAAAGTGTGATTATCCAGAGAAGTGTCTACTTTTTTTTGGGTGGGTCAAGTGGAAGCTTATGCAGTAAAAATTGTGGACGATTTTTTAAAGATAATATTCCACAGTTTTAAACTACACAGGATTTATTTATATGTTATTCCATTTAGTGAGACTACATGCTGCGGCCAATGTTACACAAAATTTCCAAGTCTATGTCAGGGTTACTTTGGCCACCACTTTAAATGGCAATTTGTAAGTGTTGGAACAGTTTATAGTTAATAGGGGTCAAGGGGGTATAAACCTTGATCTGACAAACAGGTCTATGACTCTGAAAATTATGTTGACTGCCATAGATACTGAAAAATGCCATAGAATGGTCCAATGCAATAACTGCAATATGTGTCATTTAACAAGCAATGTTATACTGTCCACAAAGGAAGCTGCGAACCGTCATAGACAATTGATTTCATCCAAAATAGCATTAGACGAAGCTATTTCTCCTTGGATTATTTTTTATTGGTGTTTGTCAACATAATATTACATTGGTGAATTAGGCAAAAAATTGAAAATCAGAATAGAACTGTAAAATGTCATTTGATTGATAAAAAATGTTTCAAAATGCCACGTTTTATGACTGGTAGCATATCTTACTTTCTAGTGTCCTAAAAATTTGTGTACATTCACACTATGTTATTCTGAAATAGACGGCAGGAGTACACGTTCCAATTTTTACAGCATGAGCTTCCACTTGACCACCCAGAACAAAGTAGACACTTCTCTCTGGAAAATCACACTTTTTTGTAAGTCTGCTTCATTCCAAAATGGTCTCCACAACAAGCGCTGGTATTAAAATATGGAGAAAAAAAACATTCATAAAATGTAGACAAGTAACTCCAGCAGTTGCAAAAATAAATATCCTGGTATCTATATTACTTTTAATGATACAGGATCCTGAATCTTTTTCTCATTGGACGGCCAAATTAGTACAGAACGTCCAAAGTAACCCTGTTTTATGGTATCAGACTGTGATGCTGTGCTTGCAGGGGCTATCCCCCACCAAATGTTCAATTATGGGTTCATTTTCATCTTCATGTAATAGACAATTGTCTAAAAAATTTAAAAAGAAATTTTGATATACATGTATGTAGCTGTTTTCATAGTGTTATTAGTTTTGTTGCTCATCATCATGTGGCTGTCATTTCTTTTGCCGAGTAGTGCTTGATAGATACTGTGTGAGCTGCTTTTTCTTCTGCGATGGGAAATTCTTTCTATTTTTCCTCTTGGGTGTTCTCTTCTTAACTGGTCTTCAATTTTCTGGAATAACTCTTTATTGTGGCTCAGCTTTCTTGAATTTTCTCCCGCTTTTTCATCTATGTAAGTATCACCTTCTTCTGTCCATGCAGTATGTATCAGTTTCAATGATTTAAAATTCCTTGCCATGTAGAAAATATTTGACTCCGACGATTGAAGTCCACTGCGATATAATTGTGAGTGTTTCATAGGGCCCATATTCTGTCGCGATACAACTATCTTGCATCCCATACGGAATTTCTACCATTTGTTTGGGCTCCATATTTTCTGCTCTTAGTTTCTCGTTTTCATCAAAATGTATATTGATTTCTCATGTAGCTGGTGTATTCTTGGGTTGAGGGTTTCTTTCATTTCAGTTACTAGTAACGTAATAAATGAAGTCGGTTCTGAAGTCATGTTTCTAGGGAGCTGCTACAGCTCTGCGTCTGAACCTCAGTTCCACAGTACGACTGCCTCACTTTCAGCACATGAAATTGTCTTGTTGTAAAGTAGATTTTTTTTGTGTGGATATTTCCATATATTGGCTGCTGAAAATTCATCTGACTCTTTCCTCTTGTTCTCTGTACTCTGCTGTGACAAATTTTGGAAAAAATTCACTTTTGCGGGATGTCAATATGACTTTATTTGGTAACTGGAAAATAATAATTTTTTAGTGGTTAAAGTGGGGGCCACCGTCCCCACAACCCCACCGATTAGTGGATTTTGTCACTTTGTTGCGTCGCCAAAATAACATCCGTCTTCATGTGTTGATTATGTCATGCATTTCGTAGCTCTGACAATGAGCTGATATTATGTCTCACGATCTTATTGTTCCAAATAAGGTCATATTGACAGCCCGCTAAAGTGAATATATCGCAAATTTTGCCTGTTTGCGTGCTGTGTGGGTTTTAATTTTTGCCTTATATTGTGTAGTTTGAATTCAGTGGTCTTGCTTGTTCAGAGCCTCACTATGTGTTGCATAAGTCACATTTGCAATAATAGAACTTCTCAGTGCATGGTAGTTTTCATCAAAATTGAAACATTGCCAGACATACCTGTAATCAATCTGCGAGCACAAGCTGGTCATTCGAAGTTAATCATCTGTTGTTTTCAATCTAATTTCTGATTAGCCTTTTTTGTGCATAAATACAGAAAGTAAACCTAAGACATTTTTGCTATCGGATCTGTCAGCTTTTTGTTTTCCGCAATGAGCCTGATCGTTTAGGAAGAGGAGCATAGCTGCAATGGATTGGGAACAGAAGTTGGTACAGGAACCAAAGTCGAAGCAGAAGAAGTAGCAGGAGAGGCACAGAGGACAGTGTTGAAGCAGAAGCTTCTTTTGTTTCTTCAATTTTCGTTCTGCAGATGCTACCTTTATTGCCACCGCTTTTTGGTCAGTTTTGTCCTTTAGGGGGTTATATAAGTCATCAGATGTGATTAGGAATGAGCCAGATCGCTTTGGCCGATTTAGAGGTGCAGGAACCGAAGTCGAAGCAAAAGTAAAGGTGTAGCTGGTGCAGAAATAGAGGATAGCATTGAAGCAAAACAGAAGATGGAGAAGGAGAGGCATAGAGGACTGCTTCGAGGCAGAAATGTCAAGTGCATGATGTGGGAACTGATGTTGGGGATGGTATATGAATAGACGGTGACACAGGTGTGAAGTCATCAATTAAATCCATTGTGAACATTAGTTCAACACAATTGTTCATTACCCGAGGGAAACGAATTGTAACTAAATTAGAATTTATAAATCATGAAAGCCAGACAAAGTGACAGCCTGAAATTCTGTCATGTATGACACGAAACTATGGTGGCACAAGCCACAATGCTACTCGAGCAAGCAAAGTACTCGAGTTAAAATCGATCATAGATTACCGTGAAGCCACCATGAAGATGGAAAACCTAACAAGCCATCACAGGAACAATCCGAATAGCCCAATGAGGTTCTCCTGAGATGTAAAACTCCAACTCATTCACCCTAGTCTGAACAATAACTCCTGTCCATTCCTCGAATGAGAAATGATGACTTTTTCGAATACCTTTCTATATCTGCAAAATCACTGTCTGACTCTGACCGAAGGAATGACTGCATTTTAGGAATTTGTGAGTGACAATGGCTATCTTATTGTTTTCATTTGCAAAAACATAGGACCAAGACGAAGCTGTTTCCATGTTCCGATTTTCTCCGCCACACTTGTCACTCCTTGCTCTGACCTCACCTGTAATGTCTCTCATTTTGACATGTTTCTTCATGCAAGACATGACTTCCAAGCTTTCTCATGAAGCCCAGTCGTTACTCCAAACTACATTGTATATACACATGTTCCCGCGGATGCCTGGAAATACTGTTGACTTTCAAGCTGATTTTCAAACTTATGTTTTTGTCCTTTTTGCGTTTGAACACTCATAAATTAATTTGCAAAAAATCGGTTTATAACTCGGCCATTAAGGCCTTGATTAAAGATATGGGCATGGACCCACTTCTTTATTCTTCCCACTCCCTCAGGGCGGGGGCGGCCACCCAGGCGGCAACCACAGGTATGCCTGCTCATGACATACAACGCCTTGGAAGGTGGCGCTCCTCAGCGTATACCTTGTATATGCGACCTGTTCCGGAATCTTTTGCCCTGTTGGCCCCCCAGCTCACTTGAGCTCCCCCCCCCTTCGGTGACCTGGAAGTTTATCCATCCTTATTTATTTGACTTTCTTTCTTTCTTCCTTTCTTTCTTCTTCCTTTGTTCTAACTATTGTTCCTTTAATTTACAGAGTGTTTTTCCGAGTTTTTTCCTTTAAGGGTTTTTCACTTCACTTAGGGTTTCTCACTCACGGCTGCTCTTGGGCTGGGGTGGTTGGTCTGCCTGCGAGCAGCCACCTGGTGGTTTATCTATGTTTCATGTTCACTACTTTACTGTCTGTGTGTCTAATGTCTATGGTCTGTGTATGAGTGTGTTGTGTGTACTCCTGTTTCTGCTGACTAATAAATCGGCACTGCGGCCAACTTACATTACTTTCCTTGTCAAGTTGTTTGTCCCGGCGTTCCTCAATGATAGCTTAGTGTGGGCACTAGGGTACATTGAGGGAGGGGGACATTAACGCAGGTTGTCTGTCTTAGGGCCGGCCGGTCTGTTGTCGCGTAACTGTCTGTCTTCCATGTATTGTTTAGGTGTCGGGTATGATCACAGGTGAGCGTCCTTTCCCGCCACCGAGCCGGCACGTGATTGGTTGAGATTGCTAACCGTCACAAACAACGGCTAGTATATAAGCCGCTTCCAACGTTATTCCACGTCGCACTTCTAAAAATTCCCACCCACCCTCGCCAAAACCTGGTTATAGGTAGTTGTTACTTGTAAAAATTAAAAGTTTTCCGTTTTCATTTATTTTAATTCGTAAAATTTCACTTATCTAAAACCCCATATCGGGGGCGTTTTATAATTTATGAATTTTTTCCTCTCTAACTTAGTACATAGGGAGTATTTCCCTACAGTCCAGGGTTCAGGTAAATTTAACAAAAATTTTTTTTTATAAAAATTTTTATTATTTTATTTTTATTATTATCATAAAAATTTCACATTTATTATTATCATAAAATTATCATAGCTGTGCCTTGGTTGACTTATTTGTACCTGCTTTTTAATATATTGGCTTATTAATATATTTGCCTTGTGCCTCCTAATTTATTAGCCCGAGTTTATTTATTATATATTTGATACCATATCCTGTCACTTGGGGTATCATAACTGATTTGGTCTGCCTGCGAGCAGCCACCTGGTGGTTTATCTATGTTTCATGTTCACTACTTTACTGTCTGTGTGTCTAATGTCTATGGTCTGTGTATGAGTGTGTTGTGTGTACTCCTGTTTCTGCTGACTAATAAATCGGCACTGCGGCCAACTTACATTACTTTCCTTGTCAAGTTGTTTGTCCCGGCGTTCCTCAAATGTTTTTGTCCTTTTTGCGTTTGAACACTCATAAATTAATTTGCAAAAAATCGTATCTGTCCAAAGTCTGTTGTCGGCAGAGGGGCGGGTGGTTACTACTGCTGTTTGAGAAGAAAAGTTCAAAACCTGACTATGTTATAAGCTGGTAAGTCTGAGTTTCATAGAATTTTCATCAGCATTTTTTGAGGATTTGAAAATTTGTGGGATTCTGAGAAAAGATATCCTTTTAGTGAATGTGTGGTCATCCAGATCACTAACTTGTGAGATAAACCATGCTCCAGACCAGGGACATACAAAGAGGTCACTCGAAGGACCAAATGAGGAGAGAAGCTCTTTCATTTGATTGTATAGGAAATCACCCCAAAAAACAAGATAAGAGTAGGGCGGGGCATGCAGCTGCCCTTAAATTCGAGGTGTGATATGACCTACTTTTTATGGTCGATTATTTGAATGCTTATGCTGTCAGGAAGGGATCACTTAACTCTATTTATACCTAGTGAAACAAATGTCTACCAAGTTTTATAAAGGAATAACCGCCATTTTTGTAAAAAAAATATTTGAAAATGGCCTTCTTACCCCACCCATCAGGAAAGAAGCCCCCCCCCCCCCTATTATAATCCTATGGCAATTTTGATTGCGAGCGCATTCAGCTTGAAAGTTATTTCTTGGGGTTCTTCAATCATTTTTAATGCATTCTATTCACTTTTCTGAACTTCAGAATTTTTCTGTTCATACATTTATTTTTTAATATTTTTTGCCTCGTTTCAATTTCGGCAAATTTTTTTCTATTTTAATTGGTTATTCTATCAAGATTTAAGGTAAAGTACACATTATTGAATGGTTCCTGAAGCAGCTTCGAGGCCCCAGTGAAGGGGGTCTCATGCCCCATACCATGTGAGGCTTCTCGCCCCAAACCCACATATTTTAATTTGACCTCTGAATATTTTGAACTAAAATGCAAAAAAACATGATCCAAATCATATTTATGTGATGGTCATAAAGTGAAGTAATGCAGATATCCGTTATACTTTTAAAAATTTCCAAAGTTATTTCTGACAACCTCTTTTAAAGAATTAATCAAAGTTACAAAAACCATGCATATTTTTTTGTTTCTTTAATTTCTACTATTGTTTGAGGCTGTTTGCCCTGAAAATTTGTGTCGTTAACTTAAAAGCCTCTAGCTTCAATCATATCAATAAGAAAACGCACCAAAAATGTATATGAAATATAATAAATAAATATGAAGCCTCTAGCTTCAATCATATCAATAAGAAAACGCACCAAAAATGTAAGTTTAGATATTATCCTGGGGGGGGCCTCTCACCTACTAACCCACGCTTCTTGCCCCAACCTACTCTACCATGGACAAGACAAACACACATATTTGAATGTTTTTACAAATAGCCCCATCGTACATAGGCAGAACATTTCCTGAATTTACCTCTGGTTTGGTTTCCAGTGCTCTTACTGAGCACTTTGTGTTTATAGGCGAAAAATGAGCCTGAAATTGCCTGCGACTTGATTTTCTTTTAATATCATCAGGGCTAATTTAGTTGGGTTGGTCAAATTTTGGAAAACGAAAACAAATATATATTTGAAGTGCCCTGCAAGTATGGTGTCTGTAGCCCTTATACCTTTTGTGCAAGAAGGAAAATTTTGACCTTTTGGTGAAAATTCAATTTCTGCAGGTGTAGATTCACGTTGCTGCAGCTCCTACCTGCCCTGCAGGCAGAAGTAAAATTAACCCATCAAAAGATTGACTAATAATATTATGTCTTCTATATATGTGTCAAAAATAATTTTCTGTGTTGAATAGAAGTTGCCACTTTTGAAGAAGTAAAAGGCATTCCTGTTTTGTCCCTATCCTCCCCTGCATCCCAATTCACCCCATATCACGGTAGTTCTTGTTTTTTGGGTAAGATTTTAAAAGTTGGGATGTGTTTTTTACAGAGGTGCCATTAAAATTTGTCAAAATATGTAGGAATGCTGATGCAGATGTTACTTTTTTTAATCGAAAGGTTCTTTTGATATGGAATTATCATTATATAAATTTTAATATAAATTTTAAGACGTAAAAATTCACATATCCATAAACTAATGAGTATTTTGACATGCTATAGAATGAATTGTATTGTGATTGCAGTTCAGAACTACTTCACAACCGGAGCACTGCAAGCTGTGTCAACCTCCATCGGCTTGAGAATGTATGCAGCTTTGCATTTACACTGTATAATTGAATATTTCACCTGTACTGGCAGGATTCACAAATTAATTTGTGGGAACCATTTTTGCAGCTGATTTGGCAACCATCTTGATTTCAGTATTGGTAATCTTGACAGCCATTTTGCATTTTAAGAACAGTTTATGATCTATACTCGCAAGCGATTCCCTTTACCAAATTTCATAACTCTGTAAGTGAAATACTAAGGACACTGTGGGCAAAGAATGGTATCATTTTGTGGCAGCCACTTTAGCACTATTCTTGGATCCCAAATGTTCTTGATTCTTAAATTCAAACAAATCCCTGTACCAAATTGTGTAACTGTTCAGTGAAATATAAAGGTCACAGAGGACAATTCAATAATGGTGGCCATGTTGTAGAGGCCATTTGTGAGCTATCTTGGATTTCGCCAAATTTGCTTGATCTTTCATTATTTTCGATGGTTCAACAAAGTATTATCGTATCGTATTGTATCTGTACCCTAGAAAAAATCCCTTTACCAAATTGAAAATGTCTAAGTTACATACTGAGCTCACTGTGGGCAGCCGCTGTCATCATTTTCTGAAGTGAAATATATACCTTTTGAAATCACTAGACATGACTTATCACCTGTACTTCATTCAACTTTGCTACTTTAGATTTTTACCCTGGTTACCTCCAGGGTAACTTGAGTGACGGAGAGAATGGCTCAGAATGTCTTTCTCTCAAAAGTTTTGCAGGCAAATTTAGAGACAGAGGCTTTCAAACCATATTGGATATTGAAATTCAGTTTACCATTTGGTGCTGTAAGTGCTGGGGCTCATGAGAATTTAGCAAAAATGCTGAAAGATGTGTATCCTCATTGATAATCATTCAGTAGAAAATTGCCATATTTTAAAGTGTCTGCAGTGAGCTAGCTTATTTGCGAGTTCACTCGCATTTGTGAGCAAACAGGGTTAAATAAGGGTAGTCAGAAATTTTGGATCGTTTGTGAGAGACAAGGGAGCACTTTTTAAAGTTTCTTTTTCATGAAATTAATGAAGAATTGGCTAACTTGAGGCGCCTTGCTCACATTTGTGTCTTTGGTGTCTTGTTTAATTACAATTTAAGTTTTTAGTTTCAACAAAATCACGGCAAAACAGGAAATAGAAATGGGGGACGGTCAAAACGGCCAAAATCAAGACGGCCAATTACCCAGGACGGCCACTTTCAATGACGGCCACCAGGGGTGACGGCCACTTGCTATGACGGCCACTTCCCAAAACGGCCAAAACAAGTCTTTCTGTTACTTGTATTTAATTATGAATTTGAAACATATTAAAGACAAATATAGCTACCTACCAACTATACTCTTTGAAAGTATCAAATTAACTGATATATAAATCACAAGACAACTGGCACATTTCATTTAAATTCAACAAGCCTGATAAGTGATAAATAAAAAAGACAGATAGATAAATCGATAGATCTATAGATAGATAGATAGATAGGTAGATAGATAGATAGGTAGATAGATAGATTGATTGATTGATTGCTGATTGACTGATAGATTGATTGACTGATAGATAGGTAGGTGGGTCTTTTTGGCCTAATAAAGTTATTTAGCATTGCTTTAATCTTCAACATAAGAAAATAACATTAAAATGTACAAAGAAAGTATAAAAAAAAAACAAGACAATTATTTGCGAGTTCACTCGCATTTGTGAGCAAACAGGGTTAAATAAGGGTAGTCAGAAATTTTGGATCGTTTGTGAGAGACAAGGGAGCACTTTTTAAAGTTTCTTTTTCATGAAATTAATGAAGAATTGGCTAACTTGAGGCGCCTTGCTCACATTTGTGTCTTTGGTGTCTTGTTTAATTACAATTTAAGTTTTTAGTTTCAACAAAATCACGGCAAAACAGGAAATAGAAATACTGTTGTTAGGGTGTTGCTAAAAAGCGGGTTGAAAGAAGCGGGTAGCGGGTAGCGGATGTATACTCAGGGAACAATAGGAAGCACCCTGAGCAAACAGTGGGTTATTCTATGGGCAATAGAACAACATATCTGTCTACCCGCTCCTATTTTACCCCTCTACCTCCGCTACTTGCAATCAGCTGGTAATCAAGCAATTAGCACCTTTTTTTACCAAAAGAAAATAAGGAGTCTTGGAAGAAGATTCCACTTTGAGGTGTTAATTGCCATTTTCACAATTCCAATCATAAGTGCTGCAATTAAGTGACAATTGATTAATGATCTTTTTAAGGCTCTCATCAATAGCAATTTGCTATTTTTGTAAAAGATTCAATTGCCTTTGAATAATTCTGCTTGCCCCTTTGTTTCATTGATCACTTTAACTTGAACTCAATATGCTACAGACAATATCAATAGGTAATTCATGAATTTGTGAATTATCATTATAAACTCGTTCTCAGGAATATTTTTCAATAATTTATTTTAAAAAGTTATTCATAATTTATTAACTGTAAACTATATCTATCTATCTATCTATCTATCTATCTATCTATCTATCTATCTATCTATCTATCTATCTATCTATCTATCTATCTATCTATCTATCTATCTATCTTTCTATCTATCTATCTTTCTGTCTATCTGTCTTTCGATCTATCTATCTATCTATTTAAAACCTCTATTTTTTCACTTTCAGTGGCCATTCTATATTTTTCCTGGCAGTTTTCACTCTCTATTTATTTTAAAAATACAACACACAACTGCTAAATTGCCAGAATTAAATAAATAATCATCTCAGCTTTCTAAAATGGGGTCTGCCATTTCTGTAAATTCAGTGGTTATGTAGATAGCGGATAATGTAGCGGAAACAATGTAGCAGATGAAGCTACCATCTCTACTTTACCCCCTCCTACCCCCACTTACCCCCACCTTCACTTTCACCCAAAACTTCACTTTTTCACTTTTCTCTCTATACTTAAATTACTTCATTCACCCTCACTTACCCCCACTTACCCCCATTTACCCCCACCACCTTTACTCTCTCAACCTCTCTCTCTTTCTCCCCTTACATCCCATACTTAAATTTCTCATTTACCATCATTTTACCCTCACTTACCCCCACTTACCCCCACCACTTTTTCCACCCAAATCCAACTCTTTCTCCCTCTACACCTCCAACACTTAAATCACTCCACTTACCCTCACTTAGCCCCACTTACCCCCATTTACCCCCACCACTTTTTCCACCCAAAACTCCTTTTTTCTTCTTTACTCACTTCCTCTACTTAAACTACCTCAATTACCCCCACTTACCCCCACTTACCCCCATTTACCCCTACCACCTTTTTCACTCTAAACTTCTTTTTTCTTACCTACACACTTCCCTTACCTAAATTACCTCAATTACCCCCACTTACCCCCATTTACCCCCACCACCTTTTTCACTCTAAACTTCTCTCTTCTTACCTACTCACTTCCTTTACCTAAATTACCTCAATTACCCCACTTAACCCCACTTACCCCCAATTACCCCATTTACCCCCACCACCTTTTTCACTCTTAACTTCTCTCTTCTTACCTACTCACTTCCTTTACCTAAATTACCTCACTTACCCCCATTTACCCCCACTTACCCCCATCACCTTCCCCACATAACATATATATCTTTCATCATTTCTCACCTCATCATCACTAGTTCTCAATATGAGCATCGACCCCAAAAAGTCTAATGTTTCCACACGATCGCGTAGCCGCTCCGAAACTCAAAAAGAATCAGGGTGTGCAGATTACTCTTTTTATGACGCTGTCAATGGTCCTTTTTAGGTTTTCGCGTTCCTTCTTCATAGTGGTTACTGCTTCCCATGCATATGTGGCAATTGGTATTATGCAGGCCTTTACCACCTGCCACACCATTCTCATCTTAATACCTTTAAGGTCTGGGCTTCCTGCTATAGCCATAATTGTGTTGTAAGCCGCTTGTACTTTCTTCTTTACTTCATTAAGTTGTTTATTCCATTTTGCCAGTTTTTGCAACCATCAGTATCTGAAGTTCGGGGGGAACGGGCACTGCCCCCCCTGGTCATACCACTGCTAAGTTTATCGTCTGTTATATTTCTCCGATCATGTATGGAAATCTAGGCCCCAAATTCGACACTATTTTCCCAAGAATCAACACATCAAAGCAAAACAACATAAGCATGGTGAACTCGCATGTGTTCCGCTTGCGACACAAATTCTAGTTAGCTATAATTTTCTCATCCTCCGACTGGCAGTTAAAGTATCTCTGCTTTTATTGGTGAAAACATCCCTTTATTATAATTTTAAAGCTATTAATCTAGAAATTAAAGCAGACGTAGCCTACTTGATAAATGCATGAGACAATGGTTGATATAACCCAGCTTAGAATTTCGAAATATTCAGTATTCCATCTTCATTAGCATTCAATGATATGAAGATAAATGTACACTAAATTTACCCCCCCCCCCTCTTTAAAAAAAATATATAATTGCTATTTCATGTCTCAGCTTGAATACTATTATCAATTGTCAATTGATTTTGGTCATTATCCGACTTTTAAAGTTACTTGGTTCTTGATCATCTTGATTGGTATTAAATTGTAAAGTCCGATTTTAAAGTGCAATCTTCTTTCAGTTATTCTTGATACCATGTAATTCTGGCTGTCTGAATAAATAATAATAAAGTAATGACTGCATTATATATATTTATTGGCCGTTTTAGGGGTTGGCCGTCCTAAATTTGGCCGTTTTGGGCTTTGGCCGTCCCAAATTTGGCCGTTCTGGTTAGTGGCCGTTGTAGAAGTGGCCGTTTTGGGTGTTGGCCGTTATGACTGTACTCCATAGAAATACTGTTGTTATTGTTTTACTGCCCTCTGATTGGCCGAAACAGTTGCGATCGTTTTTTGGACACTCCTAATGGGGTTAAAATTATAATTTTAGGCTCTTTAGAATCCCAAATCCTTGAACCATATGAATTCGTTTTTTTATGGAGATATCTTTATTCATTGCCGAGAATTCGTTGAAAAAAAATTAAAAAATATGCACAGTGTTGATGCAGGTGTGAATCTTTATAGGCTCATTTCAGCCACTTAGAATCATCAGATTTTCACCAAATTTTCACACAACGCAGTTTAGAACCTCCCTGAAGAAACAAAACCATCATTTCCTGTCCGACTATTCATTAAAACCCTTATTTTCGCTCGTACGATAGCGTCTTTTTACCGCAAATCACTTCCTTCTTTTATCAAAATTTCAGATTTTTCACTCTCAACTTCTCTTCAACTTTTAAACCACTTGTAATCATTGTAGAAATCTCTAAGTAGGCTCATTGTCTTCGCAATTTAATTCTCTACAAGCTGGTGTTTTTTATTTTTCAAAACAATCCATAATAACTTCTATAAAACGTCCGTTTCACAACGTTGTTTCACCGCTACACTTAGTGTAGTATAGGCCTACATTCCAACAACCAATCAGATCTCTCAATTTCTAATTCCCCTTTACTCATCAACCTATTCCTCTCACGACCTCATCTATCCCCTCATAACATCCCTCTATCCTTCCTCTCTTCCCCAGTTCTTCCCTTTCTTCCTAGAATTACTATATACTTCAATTTTTCACTTCCTTCTCATACTGTCAGCCCATTGGCTGTCAATATAAACTGTGTATCCCATTTTCATTATCTAGCTTTTTGTAAACATTGTATCTCATTTTCACCATCTAGCATCACATCTTCATTTGTAAACATTGTATGCCATTTTCACCATCTAGGACCCAAACGTAAACATTGTATATGGTTTTCACCATCTAGAACCAAACTCTATTTTGTAAACAGTGTATAGCATTTTCACCATCTACATCACAACTCCCTTTTTCGTATAAATCCCTCAATTCCAATTCTCTCTCATCACCCCTTTCCCCTCACTTACCCCTCCCTTCCTATACATAACCCCACCCATCTCTACTTTACCCCCTCCCACCCCCACTTACCCCCACCTTCACTTTCACCCAAAACTTCACTTTTTCACTTTTCTCCCTGTACTTAAATTACTTCATTCACCCTCACTTACCCCCACTTACCCCCATTTACCCCCACCACCTTTACTCTCTCAACCTCTCTCTCTTTCTCCCCTTACATCCCATACTTAAATTTCTCATTTACCCTCATTTTACCCTCACTTACCCCCACTTACCCCCACCACTTTTTCCACCCAAATCCAACTCTTTCTCCCTCTACACCTCCAACACTTAAATCACTCCACTTACCCTCACTTAGCCCCACTTACCCCCATTTACCCCCACCACTTTTTCCAACCAAAACTCCTTTTTTCTTCTCTACTCACTTCCTCTACTTAAACTACCTCAATTACCCCCACTTACCCCCATTTACCACCACCACCTTTTTACACTCTAAAGTTCTTTTTTCTTACCTACACACTTCCCTTACCTAAATTACCTCAATTACCCCCACTTACCCCCATTTACCCCACCACCTTTTTCACTCTAAACTTCTCTCTTCTTACCTACTCACTTCCTTTACCTAAATTACCTCAATTACCCCACTTAACCCCACTTACCCCCAATTACCCCATTTACCCCCACCACCTTTTTCACTCTTAACTTCTCTCTTCTTACCTACTCACTTCCTTTACCTAAATTACCTCACTTACCCCCATTTACCCCCACTTACCCCCATCACCTTCCCCACATAACATATATCTTTCATCATTTCTCACCTCATCATCACTAGTTCTCAATATGAGCACCGACCCCAAAAAGTCTAATGTTTCCACACGATCGCGTAGCCGCTCCGAAACTCGAAAAGAATCAGGGTGTGCAGATTACTCTTTTTATGACGCTGTCAATGGTCCTTTTTAGGTTTTCGCGTTCCTTCTTCGTAGTGGTTACTGCTTCCCATGCATATGTGGCAATTGGTATTATGCAGGCCTTTACCACCTGCCACACCATTCTCATCTTAATACCTTTGAGGTCTGGGCTTCCTGCTATAGCCATAATTGTGTTGTAAGCCGCTTGTACTTTCTTCTTTACTTCATTAAGTTGTTTATTCCATTTTTCCACTTTTTGCAACCATCAGTATCTGAAGTTCGGGGGGACGGGCACTGCCCCCCCTGGTCATACCACTGCTAAGTTTATCGTCTGTTATATTTCTCCGATCATGTATGGAAATCTAGGCCCCAAATTCGACACCATTTTCCCAAGAATCAACACATCAAAGCAAAACAACATAAGCATGGTGAACTCGCATGTGTTCCGCTTGCGACACAAATTCTAGTTGTTATGACATTTGGTATGGGCAATTGTTTGAGGGGACATGATCCAGCCATTTCAAATTGCCTTTTCTTGTGAAATTTTCTAGATTATAACACTTGATATTCAAGTTACATCAGTACAAGTTTATATGGCCAGACAAACTCATTTTTGGCTTCTCGGATCTTCTTGCGGTACAAATATTTTTGTAGTGTCACTCAATTAAACAAGAACCCGCGGGTTGCATAATGCAGGTGGAATATTCTAATATCGGGTTGCGTTTGACAAAATATTTTCATATGCTTATGAGTTCTGAAACTTCCAAGCCTTTAATGGCAAAAAATAACCATTTTTGTCTTTTTCTCTTTAATACACAAAGTAGCAGCTCTTCATGCACACCAGATTTTTAAAAAGTCATTCGATGTTTTTTTAAATCAATCAAATTATGTATTTAACTTTTTCAAGTCCTATTGAAATACACAACAAAAAAGGAGTCAATAAAAAAAACTTTAATATTGTGTATTTAAGCAAATCACCTAGAATAAGTCAAGGTCAAATCTATTCTAGTCTAGGATTATGTATACTGTCCTCCTCAGGATTTGGTAAAAAATCCCAGTTCCAAAAATCAATGTGGGTTAGATCAAGACCTGTCTTTGATTATACTTCGGGTGTGACAAATACTTGACTTTTGAATGCAAAAAATTGGTGTATAGAATGTCAAGTATGTCTGTTGCAAATGCCTTTTTTCCATTTATTACAAACGGAAAAATTAAATGCTATTTCTTATTTTTTCGGCTGTCAGAAGGGAATAATTTTGTTAATATAAATGAGAATATTCTGTCTCTTAATACCCTTCACATAACCCATCATGCTCCTACACACCATTGCAGATTTTCTCCATTTGTGAAAATCTGAAAACAACATTCAAATGGCAAGATCAAGGTGCTCCGTCCAATCCACAAAACCAATCTACAAAAACTATCTGTAATCGGACATAGAGCACAGAACACGTTTGTAAGCGAAAATAGGTATATAGAATGCCTGAAGTACATTTCAAATGCATTTTTCTTATAGGAAAAAGAAATCTTATTTTTCCCAGCCATCATAAAAACATTTTTGTAATTTTGGTTATAAATGAGAATATCTGGCTGTCTCTTAATATTCGCGCAGCGAAACGGCCGAAGGCCGTTGAGCGAAGCGAATTGAGTGCAAGAGAAGACTCAAAAATCTGTGCAGTGATGGTCTCAACATCAACAGTCCACAGTTTGGAATTAGGTCAAGTGGGTCAAGCTTCTTATCAATGATTTAGTTTCGTATTTAACAAAACATAACATATTCATCTTCAAAAGTGTCTTAAAAATTCAATTTTCTCTAGTAATATATCCTGTACCAATAATTTTTATGAAATAGTTAATTAGTAGCATTGACAAGCTAAATCAAATTATTAACATGTGATTCATTTAATTTCAATCAGACAACAAGAAAAAATAACAAAATTAAAGTTACATAATCTTATAAACTGATGATTATGTAACAGTGAACAGATAATCTACATGCAATGTTATTGTTTTTTGTATTACTATATATTTATACTATTTTGTAATATCAACAATCTAACATAGACTTGACTTTGGCAGCTTTCAGTGCTGTCTGCCTTTTTACCATTTATTTAATATACATTTCTATCTATCAATTCATCTATCTATCTGTCAGTCATTATATCTATCTGTCTATCTGTGTATCTATTTATCTCTCTATTTATCTATTTATCTAAAATATTTTTTGTCTAGTTTATCTTGCTATTCTACATTTTTCTCTGTCTTTCCATGTATCTGTCTTTCTAGTTTTCTGAAACAGTTACATAACTCCTTTCATACATTGAATATGAAATAAACATGCAAGTTATGGTAAAACTATAAGTCCTACAAAAACTTTTTAAAGTGCTGCGCGAATTTCATGGCAGTGCCATTTACATATTACCCTATGTATAATCTGAAATGCTCCTGCACACCACTGTACAATTTCTCCATAAGCGAGAATCTGACTTTCAAAAAAGAAAATACTATTTAGATGTCGAGATCATAGTTTGTCCCAATACACAAAACCACTTTTTTCTACAGGTACTATCTGTCAACAGGCCTAGAGCAATAACCATTGGACTTTTTAAAGCGAAAATTGATATAAAGATTGCCTTATATATCTTCCCGATACTTTTTTCGGGATTAGAAAAAGTTAAATCTTACTTCTTCGGTCAGCAGAAATGAATAATTTTACCTCATATTTTGACAAATACAATTTTCTTTCTAAAAATAACCCATACATAATCCGAAATGCTTCTGCGCACAAAACAAGGGGTTCTCCACTAAAGGAAAATCTGATTTTCAAAAACGAAAATGCATTATTTGATAGCAATATGGGGGTAAACGTTTCAATCCACAAAACCCATTATATGGTCATAAGTGACTGGTATAATGCAGTTGCGCATGCGCACCTGCATTAATAAAATCAGGGGTAAGCATCTTGTTTTTGTCGGCAGAAAATCGAAACTTCAAGTTTGACTGGCCTAATAAATGTGTGCATTTTTAAAAATTTGCCAAGTTCATTACAGTACAACCCAAAATAAAGTAAGAAAATTTTCTGTTGGAAGTCCTCTGTTTACCTATTTTGCCCTCCTTTCTCCTCCCCACCCCAAATCTTCTTACAACTACCTTTGACTCCCTACAACAACCTTAGCTCACATTAAAAACTTTATTAAGAAAGCTACCAATTGCATTTAGCAAAGAGGCACAATATCAAAGAAACCGAACACAAAGGGGGTGATAGAGTTTGAATTGGTGTTGTTTAAATGTGATTTAAGTGTAATTTTAAAAGGCAGTTTCAAGTAGGTAAAGGTAGGAAGTTATTCAGAGGTAGCCAAAAGGTGTGAAAGGGTAAAGTAGTGGCTGATTCTTCCTTCCCGCTGGGGTAGTCATACTTTATTTCGGGTAGTACTGTATGTTTAGGTACCATTGGAAGCAATGGTATGAGCTTCTTTACATGCTTTTACCTTTGCCAAATGAATCAAAAACAAAAGAAGAAGATTTCACCACAAATCAATGATTTATTTTACTCGGAGTTGCAGTGACTTTTAACATAAATGGTTCATAGCCTGGGCACTTTAGTTGCCTAACAATGAGGTATGTGCTATAAAAACGAGAAATTGCAATATTTGCATTAACAAAAAGTCAGCAAAACCAATGACGGAAATAAAATTCCTGATTCTAACAAACAATGTTATTTTACACAGGAGAACATGGAAAAAATACTAGGTCATAATGAAGGGGTCTAGTTATACTACAAACAATGCAAAATTTTACACACCATGGGAGAAGGTTGTTGTGCATTATGTACAGAGTAACCTCTGAAACGAAACCTGTGGCATCCATGAAAAGAAATTCATCCACAGTTATTCTAGTTTGAGCAGACAAGTCTCACCATAAGAACACAAGGTATGAACACATCTAAACTCCACACAACCTAAGTTCTTGAAATTTTTTTAAAGGCGCTATTCAAGTTCTTTCTGGGTGAATAATTAGCATACAGAACTACTTTGATTAATTGTGTATCCAAAACCAATAGAAAGGCTTATCAAGAGTCAAGATATTGTATTTACCAATTTTAACGAGTTACTTAAGCCAAATAAATTTTAAGATTTTCATGGAAAATTTAACGTTTTAGAACAGATCCTGTGTGGAGAAGTGTCAGTAACCTGTGGTCCCTTATGTTAATGCGAAAACATTCGAATGGTCAAGTTAGACCAGTGGTCAAGAAAAGGATATACAGCTTGTCCAGTAAAAGAACATTGAAAATGAATGTCCTTGAAAAACGCTATAAATGCCACAAAGATTTGCCAGAGGTTTCTAGTTTTGCACATCAATTGAAAATATACAAATTGATAAGCAAAGAAGGTATTTACAGTGAATTGAGCAGGTTTTTCTTTTGGTGACTATCATTTGCTCAACAAGGCACAGAATGAGACTTGTTCAAAAAAGAACATGCTCACCTACCTTAAAATGGAAATGGGACACAAAAATAGGTGCATTATAATATGTATATATATGGCGTTAAATGAGCCAATACTGCAAGCATAACTGAAAACTCAAGTTTTTTGGTCAAGATAGTCGATCAAATGTATGGAGCGCCAACTTTTTTTGTCTATCTTAATCAAACTGTTTAAAAATTTGTGTAAATGAAGGCACGGCAGTATTGGACTTCTAACATATTTCATGCCTAGTGTGACCTATTAATATAAAGACAGTTCTGTTAACGTTGGAACTCCTTAAATTTTTTTTGTTACATCAGGATGTCCACTTACAACAAAGCTTAATGCCTCTTGATAACAACTGTATGACTGAATAATGACAATGATCCTGCACAATTACTATCTTCCACTGTTTCTAAAGAGATCAGTGTGTCATTTAAAGAAGCTACAGAGGTCAAATTGCAACTTCATATTATCACAAATGATAGCAGCTAACAACTGAGAGACCAATGGATCACAGAACAACAGTGAGTATGAGTTAGCTCTCAAAATATCTGTAGCATAAAAGTTGTGCAGGATGAGTTGTGTAAAGTTCATGATTCACATTAAATACATGTAAGTAACAAATAAATAACATTGTCCCCACCCTAAAAACATTCATTTATAAGTGTATTATATAGTAGTTAACCTCTCATTCAACATGTTCAATATTCAGGTACAAATCTCATCAGTTTTCAAAATTAGAACAGCTTTCTCACATTTCACATCTTCATAACAACAATTACAAACTGAAAACATTATCACATCAAAACAAAGTCTAAACCAAGGAAGCATGCAAGAGTTAAAAAAACTGTCAATAAAACAACAACGCGTTACTGAGATAGGTAAAATGAAACACTCCAGAAACCTTGGTAATTCCTAACATTGTGAAAAGATAACTAGACCCAAGGTGCTCATTACATTAAAGCAGCACCATCTAATTAAAGAACATAGTAAGAAACAATAGCTTACTTCTGTTCTCAACCAACATTGAAGTCCTTGAGAAATTACATATAAACATATAGTTACATATAACATTGAACATGAAACACATAAATTATAAATGTTAAAAATACAATTAGTTATGATTAACATTGTAAAGTCAACAATAAAATGATGAAAATGAATTTGTATATTGACTAGGTGGATTGAACATAAAATAGTGAGGAGTGAGGTGAATGATTCAATGACAATGTGTATGAATGGAAGAGTATGTGTCAACTAACTATTCACTCCAGCTAAATTTGCTGTCAAATAGTTTACGCATGAAAAACTTGATGCAATACCTTCTATGGCAAACGATACTCACTAGTCTCAAACGCATTCTGCCTGACGTAAAATTCTATTCAGACACTAACTCATCAAATGCAACAAACAACGTTGCACTATCTTGCGACTACCTTTAAATGCTGTCATCTTAAGTAATTTCATAAATGAGTTTATGAGATTCCCTCTTGGCGCAGTGTTCCTCTCACCATCACAAACATTCCTTTTCGTTCTACCAAACAGCGAGCATGTTCTCTTTGGAATTCTTGAAAATGGGGAGAGTAAACATAACCTAGAACTCTGTGAATACTCTAAATAATAAGAGGACTCTTAGAAGCCATCAATATAACAATAACTCTCAAATGCTGATAGGAGTAGATAGCCCAGCCACAAGCACAGGAGCACTGTGGTGGTGACGATCTTTGCAGTTCTCGGACCGCCTAATTCTCCACCAATGAGAGGGTTTCGCCGGATGACCATGAGAATAATAGCTACGAAGGCGAAGACGCAGTAGACCGTCACTGAGAAGGCCAGTGAACCAGCTTCCACCTCGAACACCGTGCCGTAGATGGCGTGCTTCAGAGCGGCTATGGTCCAGCCGATACCGATGCCCAAGAACACGTTGACAGCATTGCTTCCTGTGACGTTACCGATCGAGGAGTCCGCTGTGTCGTCATTGATGGCCGCCACTTTGCTGGCAAAAGTATCTGCAATTTCATCCATTAAAATTATGCGTAGCTGTATCTTATCAGTTTTTGCTTTGTCGTAAGTGGGAGAGTTATTGTTGTTTTAATCAATCTTATTTGGTAAACGTTAATAGCACATTTAATTGGTGAGGTTCACACAAAGGTTGGAAAAATCTTTGCATTTGATTATGATGTATAAGATGTATAATATAATATAATATAATATAATATAATATAATATATATAACATATAAAATGAATTACTTTTTTACTGAATTATATACAACTTATCAATGATATCATCATATATATATATATCAATAAATCTAAATTACACAATAATAACTTTATGTACACTTTCTGTATTTCAAATAGTAAATTTATCATCAAAATTATTTTTTTGTATGTATTACCCCTTTACTTTTTTACATGGAGTGCAATAAATAATATATAGATATATATATATTTGTATATATAATCTTGATTTGTTGATGTAACTGCTTGCCACAAGGCAAGAAATGGGAATTTGAAATTGGTTGGGTAAAACTGGTGATGGTGCAGTGTACCAAAAGACAGGGAATTACTTTGTGGGTGTTGGTGGATTTGTGGGTATTGATGGATATGTGGGTATTGATGGATATGTGGGTATTGACGGATATGTGGGTATTGATGGATATGTGGGTATTGATGGATATGTGGGTATTGATGGATATGTGGGTATTGATGGATATGTGGGTATTGATGGATATGTGGGTACTGACGGATATGTGGGTGTTGACCGTTATGTCGGTTTTGAAATGGGAATTTGAAATTGGTTGGGTAAAACTGGTGATGGTGCAGTGTACCAAAAGACAGGCAATTACTTTGTGGGTATTGGTGGATATGTGGGTATTGATGGATATGTGGGTATTGATGGATATGTGGGTATTGATGGATATGTGGGTATTGATGGATATGTGGGTATTGATGGATATGTGGGTATTGACGGATATGTGGGTGTTGACCGTTATGTCGGTTTTGACGGATATGTGGGAGTTGACGGATATGTGGGTATTGACGGAGAAGTCGGTATTGATGGAGAAGTGGGTATTGACGGATATGTGGGTATTGACGGATATGCGGGTATTGATGGATATGTTGGAACACAGAATAAATATGGGGTCACTAAATCGGTGAAACAAACGTTCGTTAGAAGTTTGGTGGCTTTCACATATTTATAGTTATCATATTGGAAAATGCTGGCATAAGATTGGGACGTACTCCCAATATATACTCAATATAGACCGAACCAAGCCTCAAAGGCATGAGCTGTTGGATCCTGATTAGGAGCTTAGCTCAAACGGTTGATGTTCAAATTTAACAAAACTTGAAGATCGATCTACACTCAGCATACCTGGCAATGAAGTTCCCAGCGCCACAAAGGAAATGGCACAGACGCTGTCTTTCAATCCGATTGAACAACCAAAGCTAGAGGCAACATCACCAATAATGCCAGTCAACAAACCAATCATAAGAATGGATACTGTGAAACAAGCCCAGCCACCCCAGTAATCTGTAAGAATGCAAAGGAACAAAGTTCCGAGGTTTAAAAAAAGCGTGATATATATGCGAGAGACAAGATGTCCCCTCTGCATTGCAGGCCATAGCCAGCCGGGAGCTTGTATGTGAGTCTTGGGATTTGGAAAACCTTGCATGAATGAAGAGAATATGTTGGGTATGAAAGAAAGTGTTCATTGAAGAAAGATGTTACGTTTCGAACACCCAGACCTCATTCGAGTGATCCTTGGTGGCTATGGCCAAGCCCAGGAAACTAGATGCTCACCATGATAGGAATTGGATTTTGGTAATATCGTTAACAAGAAGAAAGTCTCATGGCCCTCCTCGCAAAGTTTTGTTTGATTCATATGCATTTTTTGACAGTCAGAATTACTGGCCAAGAAAGTTTGCTAGTTGTCAAAATGGATGTATTCTGGTTTTTACAATCGCAAATGTATGGCATGACTTTTGCAAGTACTGCCCAAGAAATTTTGATAATAGCCGCACTGAATTTACTCTGGTTCGCCAAAAACATGATGAACTTCTAGGTTTCAAGGGCATGCTACATTCTCAGCATCTGTGTACTCTGGACGTAGGAGCACACGTATGCGTTACTGTAGCCTTCATGCTTGGGGACAAACCACAACAAAATTATTTGCATGGCGATGAAGATTCAAGAAGCTTGTCGCCATGTGTTAGTTCAAAATTATGGGAAAAGTACACTTACCTCGGAAGTCAATTGCAAGGCACATCAATTTATTAGCAAGGGTGATAATCTCATTAAAAGCTCAATAATTCAGGAGGAAATCAATTAGATTAACCATGAGAACTAAATTTATGAATTTTGGAATTTAAGCCGAATCACCAGATTATCACCCTCACTGGTAAAAAAATTATAACAAAATTGAAAAAAATAGAAGTAGAAAGTATCCCAGAAAGATCCAGTGAATAAATGAGAACTGAAAATATTAAGTGCATTATTATGCTGAAATAAAGAAGATATAAATGCCCAAAGCCGTGATCGAGGATAGTTCTTGAAACAACAGGAGCCGCCACCATGAGAAATGATACTTGCATTACCTGGTACGCTTGTTCCCATAGCGACAAACGATATGGCTGTCACCGAGTCTCGTAAGTTCACTGTGCATCCAAAACTTGTTGCTAAATCGCCGACTAAGGCTGTTAGAAGTCCAATGAACAGGATTGATACAAAGAAACACGGCCAACCTCCACAGTATCCTGTTCCGTAATGCAGCACAATTGTAGTTCATTTGATTTTAAAATTCAAACAATAATTGCGTAAAGGCACCAAACCACTTCAACGATTCTGGTATTGAAACTGTCGATTCATACTTCTTTGTTAATAATAATTATAACAGGCAAGGTTAGCGCTTCGTTTTAGTAGGTCAATGAATCTTGAATAATTGCATCAGGCATTGTTGTTAGTTTGTAAGACATGCACATCACTCTGGGAATCTTTTTTTTTGTATCATCGTATGATTTAATCTCAAATGAAATGTTAACATTTAGATGCATCTAGATGTGGTTGATCAATATAAATTTATCGCGAAATCTTTAGAGAAAGGGCTGGCACATCTCTCAATGACAAAATTGTTGGCCTATATTTTGAAGATTTGTAAGAGGTCATACAAAAACTTGCATGAAGAAATTCAGATAGAATGAGAATTAGGCGATGGTCTCTGTATTTTCATATTGAGGTTCAAATTTGCATATTGCAACCTTTTAAAATTTGTCTCCACTCATATACAATTTAGCGAAATTATCTGTCAATTTATATTCTATCCAATAGGAATGGTCAATATATGGAATGGGTATGAATGCATTGCAACCATGAGTCAAGTCAGAGAGAAGTTCTTTTTAAGAGTAAGGCTTGCTATCGACTCATTCAATTCAATACCACGATGTTCCCTTTTGTATAGCCCAAAAAAGGCTATAATCATCACAGATTTGGTATCAAAAACAAACAAGTGGATGGCCAGCATAAGTTAGTAGACAAAAGTTAGTAAAAACACTCAGTCATTGTTTAACATTTGTATTTAATTAACAAAGTCTAACACAATCTTATATTCAACAATGAAATAAGTGGTGGTACAAATAATATTTTTCAATGAAATTATTTGCTTCTTCAAGTGAACCCACATGCCACTCACAAGATAAAATTATTAAACTTTATTAAAAAGTAACGCCATTTTTCCCAAACACTGAGACTGTTGGTTTCCATTCTGACAACAAATTCAACACTGGAAACTTCTGCAAGTTTGGTTCATCACATTTGACAGACAGCAGGTATTCCGTAATATCAACAAATAGGTTCGGTAAACAAGAAGTAACAGTGTTGTTGGACCAACGAAAATTCATAACGACAAATAATATGTGGCATGGTTCCATTGCTTCACAACTAGCAATTGTTAACGGATAAAGTCATGAACTGGAAAAAAAGAGAATTTACCTCTTCTTTCTTGCACCATTAAAAAAAGAAACTCATAGTCTGTAGAACGTACTGTACTTCATGATATTATGCAATAAAGAAACATTTCACGACAAACTTGTCGCTTGACTAGTCGACCACACATTGTTAATGGCATACTAAATTAACGTACTGCAGTTTATACAAAAGTAGAATCAAAATGTAAACTGGACACACATGGGATGGACTATATATTGGAAGGATACAACTTCCCCTGATTCAACATTACGAAACATTAAAATCTTAATTGTAACAAAAATCTTTATAAGCAACATTCAAATCTCCCATTCATTTAGTAGTCTTCGTACAATATACTTGTTAACATATGAAATCTGGAGACTATTGAAGGCCTACGTTCGGATCTGTTCACAGGAGCAGATGCTTATGTGAAGGGATGAAATGATTATTGGGGAATGCCATGCACCTCGTAATGCTCATGTACTTAGTTAACATTGTTTACATTCATTCCGTAAGATTAATTTGTCTCTCCATTTCCACAATTTGTTTTGGTTTTTGGACAAACAGGCACACAATCTGACTGGCAGTTGTCTATTAACTAATGGTCGCCTATAGTGGAATCAAATATTCTTATTAAAAAAGTTTGCTTTTTTGAAATGTTCTTTTTGTTCAAATGAAAAAACCCTACATGAACATACTTGAATGTATCTAACTGAGTAGGCCTAAACTGATCCTCAGATGTGTTCTTTTTATGAAGAGGTGTAACAAACTTTCCACTAGGCCTATATAAGAGATATCCTATTTTGGAAACAAATAACTGTAAATAGTGGGCCACACATTCTTATGGAAGATTTCAATTGACATCACACATACCGCACACTCTCTCCTCATTCACAGTACAACTTGAAACATGACACAGGTAGTAAATTAAATGAATAATTAATAATATGGACTAAAATGGTATGAAATTCATGAGGATGACAGACCAGCAGCCATTTTAACCTGAAGTGAGTACATGTACTCATGTTTTCTTCTATATCATAAAACTTACTCTCAGTGTTTACATTACATTATTCAAGTGCCTAAGACACTGTATACGAATATCCCATTCTTGATTCTAGAAAGTCAATATCCTTGGCAATAAATGGAAAAGTATCACTAGTTCTTTCTGACATTACTTGGTGCAGTGTATCTAACTAAGGTGACTTTTTCTGGTTCATATTCAAGACATTTTGCATAGGGTTCAACTTCATCAATGCTACAAGAGCATTCCCTGTATTTTGTACATTGTTTTGCACTGTGTTTGAAAATTTCTAGACGTAAAATTGAAATAAAACCCACATGACAGTAGTATATATAATTATCATTTTGAACAATGAGATGAAAATATAATGGTAAAATAAAGATATCAGATTGTTAGATAGTACACTATGAACTTACAAACTCATGTACAGTAACCAGACTAAAACTTAACATGAAAAACATCAACATTGGGTATATAAATATACCTATATACATTATCTCAAACGATTTTTGTATATAATACAAACATTACTATAAACAACTTATGTACAATATCAGTGTGTGACTAGTTCAACTTGCACATCATAATTATCTTGCATTTTTCAAGTAAATGAAAATATGTGGAAATGATTAATGTGATGATAATCCATGAGAATAACTCAGCTGGTATTAATTAAGACTCCTATTCAACCTATTCAATTTGAATCCTACCAACGAGATTAACCTCACAACGAATAAGAATTAGTTTCTAACTTTCATATCAATACTGGCCTTTTAAAATTGCATTTTTAAATTATAAAGAAGGAAATGTTACTTTTTTGAGTCTGTGGTTCACAATAAATGGGCATCCGAGAAATATAAAGAAAATTCTGAAATATTTAAGAGTATAATTACATAACAAGTTTGGAATGTTAAAAGTTAATAATTTAGCAAATCCCTACTCGAGTGATCTCTACTTTCCTCTATGAAGCTTCAATTTGAAATTGAAAGTGGAATGGATGTAAAGAGTTTAGTTATGCATTTATATCATATATATATATATATACAAGTCTCAAAATATCAGACATGGCACTTAGGTTAGAATTTCAAAATCTTTCCAAAATTCTAGCCTAGTCATATCAAATGATTTACAAAGATAATCCTGGGAGGATGTGTCATATTGAAAGGCAAAACTAACTTTGGATCATCCAGTTAATTACATCCTGACATCCAAGTCAAACGTTGCACTCACTCATTTGTGCATGTAACATTTTTGGTCAAGCAACAAGCTATGTACAAACTGTACAGCCAATCTGTCATACACCTCCCGAGTCCAGTTCGTCGAATGATAAGTGTAAGATATTTACATGAGCCTAACTGGACAGGGCAGTGTCTCACTCACTCAGTATCAATAAGGAGAAAATCTAGTCCGTACAAACTAGTCCATAGAAATATCCTAATTAGTAAATTGGTATACAAATAATCGCAGATGATAGTAATAGCATGCACTCCATGAATTTCAGGTTGGCTCCTGAATTGTCGCAGCCTATGGGCCGAGCGTCATCAAGAAGACGAAAGGGAGTCAAAAAAGTGGACAAGTGAATGAGATTAAAATCCATCTATGTAGCAGTAGTTTTCAAGAGATGATAGTAGGACGTATAAGATCCACAAAGTGACTAATACACCAGTTGTCATTTTTTTTAACCGCGTGGGTCCTCCCAGTTCTCCGCCGATTTGGGGCACACGTCGTATTAACATGATTGTAATGGCAATAAATGCAAAGACACAAAATATTGTCACGGAGAAGGCTAATGATCCAGCCTTCACTTTAAATTCTGTTCCAGCGAAGTAGTGTTTCACTGATGCTATTGTCCATGCAATGCCGATGCCCAAGAAGACGTTAACGGCATTGCTCCCCGTGACATTGCCCACCGATGAGTCTGCATAAGCGTCATTGATGGCGGCCACTTTGCTAGCAAATGTATCTGGAACATGTTAATGAGGGGTTAGTAAAGCAACTCATGCATACACACAACATGCAAGGCGTTAAGGTATCTTATAATTGCAATTTACCAGCAGAATTCATTTTCAAGCAATTTCAATATTACTTTTTATTTGAGTAATAAAACAATGTTCATTATGTCTTAATTCAACTACCATGCCAAATTTACAAAGGGTCTAAAAAATTGGAAAAATGGAAAGTCTTAAAACCATCCACCAAAAGTTTCACAAGACCTTAACCATAGACTAGATAATTTACCTGCATAAGATCATTGCATTATTTTAACATGCATTTTAATCTCTCAAGTGGGAAAATAGATATATATACGCTTAGTCGTTGTTAGTAATTGATAAATGCTGATGTGTTAGTTTAATCCTGGGATGAACTCAAGTTCATTTCATATTGGGTTTGTCCCAGATCAGCTTGATGATGTTGTTAGCATACCTGGTACACTGGTCCCCAGTGCCACAAATGATATAGCAGTTACGCTGTCTCGTAGACCTATTGTGCAGCCAAAACTGGAGGCCACATCTCCTATGAGGCACGTGAGAATGCCTATCATCCCAATTGATACAACGAAGCATGCCCAACCGCCCCAGATGTCTGAAAATCATGCAAGTTGACAATTCTATTACTTGTCTTTCTTCAGTCTCTTATCCTTCATGACCAGTGCAATCCTGGTCCCTCTCTTTGCCAACGTTACCTAATGACGCTTGCATTAGTCAAACCATCAACACGTTTTGAAAGCATGTCCATCGAAATGGTGATATTTCTCACAAATAGTAACTTCGAAGACAGAACTTTAGATTACCAGAATATTTCTTTAGGCGATTCATGTTCTTTCGGCTACCTTTTTCTTCAGTACTAGTCTATTAGTATGCATACATGCATTTGTTAGGATTTCGTCTTATCAAAGGACATGCTTTCTTAAAGTAAAACAAACACCAAAGTATCACACGATCACATGCAAATCATTAACCAGTGGGATAGGGAGCGTTTTTGGGATCATCAGAGTATCTTGGAGAATCCGTACCAATGTACCAGCAACTGAGCCGCCTTCAAGATGAGAAATACCTTAATAATAATCCATTATGATGTCATACGTTTGTATAAAACCACCAGAAGAGCAAAATGCTTAAATGTAATCACCGATGACAGGTAACGAGACTAAGGAAAGTATGATTAAAACGAATAGAAAACTCAGATGACGTTGGTTCTTGTTCCGGCACCGTTACCTGGTACACTAGTTCCTAGGGCCACAAATGAAATGGCTGTGACAGTGCTCTTTAGTCCGACAGTACATCCAAAACCCTCGGCCACATCTCCAATAAGAGCCGTCAGAAGTCCAATGATGCCAATTGACACAACAAAGGTGTACCAACCGTGGCCATAGGCTGTTGGCGAGGAAAGGTACAGACAAATCACAATTTTCACAAAATATATATTTCTGAAAATGGCAGATCTAAAACCACGGTATTTTTTACTTAGTCTTTGAAAGTCATTTTAGTTCCTGGGCTTCTTGTGAATTACCGAATTTATAAAAAAAAAGCAGTGAACAAACTTGTACACGGCAAATTGTAAACACACGACATACATTTCTTTTCCACTTATAGATTTGATGAACCCAAGCAATCTTGTTATTGAAATGGAATATTACACACACCAATTCACTCTTTCAAAGCTTGTTTTGGTATCTTGAATCGGCAGCACACGGTTAGTATGGTGTTAAAGAAGATTACATTTAAATCATCGCTATTTGGTGCCTTTAACCAACTTTTATTTAATTAAAACGTGACAAGTATTCAACCAAAATCAACTAACAGAAATCGGCTGAGCATGTTGACATGAATATGTACAATTATGAATTATGATTAACATATGAACAGGTGCACTTTCTGAAAAAAGGTTGTGATTAGTAAAACTCCAGTAAGTGTTCCATGGCTCAGCTTCTGGAAGTGATAAATCTATTATTTGCAATTAAAATTAATGTCACTAACAAGCTCAGCAAAATAACCGTTTGGTTAGGTTTTCGATGAATTACACATCTGATCATGATATCAATTTTCGCTTAAGACAGACAATGAAATAAATGATGAATTTGAGCAGACCCCTGATAAAATCACATAATTAGTGCTTAATTCCAGTTATTTCCAGTTATATGAGGTAATAAGATAGCAAAATTACAAACTCTGCCGACAGAAGCTTGCAATGACTCATCGAAAAATTATCCATGCTGAGCTTGCAGGATGCTTTTTTTTGCAATCATCAAAATACAAAATTTCTTGACACTATCAAGTGTTTGCTGAAGAGGAGAAATCGGGTATAAATGTAAAATTGCAAAAGACATATTCGTCTGACTATTTATAACTTTTAAATAACATTTGTTGTTTTTTCTCAACATTTCTTCTTCATTTTTTTATTATTATTGTATATACACTGTTTGTTTTTTTTTACTTTTCTCTTCACTTATTTTCATTTTATGACCAAGATTTCCTCTAAATATTTAGTAAGTTGAACTTACCAGTTGGAGGCACAAAGGCAAAGAGGAGCTTCCAGAAGATGGTCAAGAAATGCATAACGTAATCCATGCAAGACGGCAACTTCTCCTCCGCCTCTCCTTCCTCTCCCTCATCACCATCGTCATCATCTCCTACATAACAAAATAATTTATGCAAATTTATTCACATTTATCGGTGTAGTGCAATCCAATATCCCATTAAATTCTTATATGATTTATTCTCACTTCATGTATAAAAAAAGAGTTTACATTATCATATCATAACGTCGACCTTCAAGCACGACCAAAAAAAGGTTTTAATAAATCCATTTTCTTTTACTATATCATTAAAAGGGAAACAGATCTAAAACAGTGTTTTATATTGGACGGTGCCTCAGTAAACACATCCAGTGACTGTTTTCTAACAGTGATATCAAAGACATCATATTGAGTCAAGGTACATTTAGGATAATCATATGTTAGAAACAGTCCCCATTAGTAGACAAACAAGAGTATTAGACATTTTCTATGCACCGGTTAATATAGACATTCATTCCGCTGTACCAGACTCCACAATCCTATATATTTTATATATAGGAATCACAGTTTTTAAGAAATAAAATATCATTTCAAAACATTGAGTATATATATCTCAAATGCAACAACATAACAGAAGACACAATATCTCCTTTTGATATGACACATGAAAGTAAAACGGCGAAGAAGTTGACAAAATGATAGTACCAAAATATTTGGATCATTTTGCCATAATTGGTGCTACTCTTTACAATTCAATTTTGGTACTATACTAGAGGTGTATATAGTCGATTATGGTGTGTAATGAGTAAAAAAAACAACAATGAAAAAATAATAACTCGCTTGATTCTACTTGGTTTGAAATTATTGAAATGATAGCTATGCTCTGGCTTAAAAAGAAAACAGAACAAGTGTCCTTGATAATATTACATTCAGTCATATATTTATCTATTACATGTCGTTTGTTAAACTGGTGTTTCTATTTTTAAAATGTTCATAAAATAATATATTAAATTTTGTGTTTGAGGTAATCATCCACGTTTTTTTTAGTTTCAAAACTTTCAAGAAATATATTGGAGGGACACAGGACACCGCGTTCTGAAAGTGGCCAGAGCATAGCTTTTTTCCAAAAAAAGTGTGTTTGTTGTATCTACTGGAAAGTATGATTTAATTCTATGGGAATGTATTTTACCTAAAATATCATCTATATTTGAATATATATATACATTGACATCAGAATATTCGGTATGATGTCATCCAACGAAGATACTACACGTATAGACTTAATGAATCATGCGTTTTGCAAAACTGAATAAATAATAATAAAAAAACATGCACCCAAGCTTTCGTCTTGTAGCATAAATTCCATAAAACCATTCAAAATAAAATTCCCTACGCATTTTGGCTATATTTACACATGGTATGTTGTACAGTGATAGCATTTTTTATTGGCTATCAGATGCACATGCGCCACTGTAACCACGTGACAACAACCCATCCTACAAAGTGAACGTCATTGGCTGGCGAAGTTGCTTCACACTAACCCTAATTTGCATTGTAAAAAATATGACATCTTGGTTAAAATCAAATGTTCATCATAATCGTCTTGAATCAAAGGTGGTCCAGTTGTTAGAAGAGCCGCATAATTTAAGAATGTGGTCAGAGCTCAAATAAAAAGATAAGATTTCATAGTAATGTCAAATTTCTTCAATTTTCTTAATTCCTTTATTAATCAATGTCACATTTTTCTACTCGCAAATTAAGTTGAGTCTTTCACAGCAACTCCAGCAAATGGACGACACAGCCTCTGATATCTACGCCAGGTGGTTTGTAACTACATAGCATTAACAACAGAGGGCATTTTACCTTCTTCTTTTTTGAATGATACAAAGCAATCAAGCATACATATGTCAATTACATAGGTTACGCTATTACAGTAATTTGTGTTAGTAAAATAACCTCATATAATTTCTTCAAAGAAAAAAATTAGGAAAAAAAAAACTACAGTGAAGAATAGATTATCAAGGAAAGAATGTGAAAGATTCAAATTTATAGATTCAAGGAAGAAAAACCAATTCGTGCCAATTCAATATGGAAGACTATATAACTAACTAAACAGCATTGGTATTGAAGTATCATAGAGGTTGCCAGTGAATGTATGTCACATATTTGAAGATATATGGAGCAACATTGCACACCTAAGTGGGATACAATAGAAGTTTAAGGTACTGTCTATGTGTGAGGTACACTCTAAAAAATTTCAGACAAAATTGGTTTTTTAGATTCAAAATGGTTTTTTGAAAAACCAAATTTCAATGCAAAAAACCAAAATGGATTTTTTTTAAAATCCATTTTGGTTTTGCATTGAAATTTGGTTTAAAAAAAATCCATTTTGGTTTTTTGCATTGAAATTTGGTTTTTCAAAAAACCATTTTGAATCTAAAAAACCAATTTTGTCCCGACATTTTTTAGAGTGTACGACAGATATTCAGGATTTCTCAGCAGTGCGAGGAAAGGTGATATACATCATGATTCAAGCACTCCAGCTTTGCTAGTGGATGTAGATTTCCAGGTTAATTATAAAATAGCTGACCTTTTCCTTGCGGTTCTGTTATAATGCGACTTTTGAGTAACATCGTCAAAGGCACCGTACAATGGCGTACATTCAAAAAGTAATAGATGTTGCGAAGAACTTACTAGATGTTTAAAGTTGATGAGAAATAGTTATAGCTAAGAAAGATACCTATCGCAGTTCAAGATGTTAGTGTTAGCATTGTTTGAGTGTGCAACAGTTTTTTGAACATTGAAATATTAGTAATATGTTAATCTGTACAATATTATGATAAGCACTTACCAGCAGACACGGTGATGGCCTCAATGAACTGTTCCCTCCATGAAGATGTTCCAACAACCAAAGACAGGTTAGCTTGCTTGATCAGTTTGTCAACAGTGCTCTGCAAAACAAATAATGATCATATACTTCTGAATTACTTCTTTCAGATACATTGATGACCAGTGGAATTGTCAAATATGACAATATGGATCCAAAAAGATGATCTGGAAATAGAGGCTACCAACTAGTACCAAGCCTGCTTCTAACAACTCTATAGCTAAAGGTAGGTACGTATATATGCACATACAGGCTACATCCAATAATCGAGCTATAAAGACAAGATTCAGCAGATACACTTTTTGCTCGAAACACAACCAGACATTTCCTTATTTTGTCTATGTCAGGCACTGAAAATAAGGTAATTATAACGGAGTCTTACCTTGAACTCCATGCTCTCACGAATGTGGCAGTTGATCTGGCCAATCTCTCCCAAGCGGGGTTTGCCGAGTTGAGCGATCTTGTCTTCCTCAATCTGTTCATCCTCAGTTTTTGGCCTGTCTTCGTCAACGTCTTTACCTAAAGAGGGCAGCACAAGATGTTGTAATTTCAAATTAAGGCGGCAATTTCAAATGATCAATTGGAAGGGGGACTAACTAATCAGCCAAAGACCCAGAGATAGAACATGATGGTATCTGTCTCATACAAGAAGTAACAGGCATCACAAGAGTGCCTTAAGTCAGTGACTAGTCACAATACTCCTTAAATTTCATGAAATAGCTTGAGATATCCCACACATCACATGAAAGACTTCATGCATGTGATAGACAAGGTGCATACATCAAACTACTGTGCCGGAAAGAAAAGTACCACAAGAAGACCCCGACATTAAACACAACACTTATATTCACATCCAAGGTATCCCAAAATGGCAAGAAAGTTTTCCAGCTAAGAACTGAGAAATAGTCAGCTACAAGACTACAAGGACACCATTTTGGCATAAAGAAATGCACTCAAAAATAGATGCCCTAACTCGAAGAAAGGTCCAAAAAAATCATAAAATCCTTGCCTTTTCCAAATTGGCTGAAGAATCCATCTGAAAAAATTGTGAACAAGACAATGATGTATACTGATGCCAGAGAAAAACAAAGAGGTCAGCCTAGTCACTGACACATGCTGCCACCAGGTGGTAACTGTCAGCATGGCAAGCTGTTGTTTTACAGCCAACAATGAGACATGCAGAGCAGAATAAGAAGGCATTCGTCAGAAAAAGAAGAGCAAAAGAAAGGCATGATACAGAAGCGATATCGGCAGGCGCCGGAAGAAAAGAAGCAGCGTTATGTCAAAATTCTATTAAGAAAATTTGTAAAAGTTTTGCTGAATCTTGACTGCAGAAAAATAGCAATCGGCTCAAAATTTTACTATTTAACTGGCCAAGACCTCATGACAGAATTGATGAAAGTTTCACAGACTCGACTCCACAGACCTTAAAAGACTCCACACAGTACAGAAAAGATAATACAAGTGCAATACAAGGTTAAAAATAAATATTGCATTTCTACATAAAACTGAAGTGAACTGAAAAATAAAGAGCTTATAGACAAATGGAGCAAAATGCAGACGTAGCATAATGCAAGACAGACTAAGAAATCACCCAAATATAATAAATATGATACAGTGCATTATACACGGCACACTACAGTTGTGAGTAAAATGTTTCTTTACAGGCAGATCCTGAAATATTTTCAAAACAATAGAATACATATGGGAATCGCGGTTAAGGGTCTCTGGGGGAAATTAGGCCACACATAATTGATCTTTAGCTTCTCGGATCTTCTCAAGGCACTTTTTCCAGGGGTGGTCGGTAGGACAAAAAAAAATGTGAAAAAAAGTTTTTTTATAATGTCAAAATTATATATTTTTTTCTGTCGGCAGAAAATCTATTGTGTCGGCAGTCCGCGAAGCTAAGAATCAGTTATGTGTGGCCCTATGGCGTGATGCTGTGGGTTCAATGTGTGCAATATAATATCCACATGATAAAATTATTGTACATTTTGTAATATATTTTACTACTTTTCACGTAATTCTTCTTACAAACAAGTAAAGCTGCAGCAGAATTGGAAATCATCAAAGGGGGATGTGCACACTTATAGACACAACTTAGCTGATGAAAACGTGAAACTTATCATTTAAAAGCTGCTGAATTACACAAACTTAAGCTTGACAGAATAGATTAATGATATAGAAAAATATAAAACTTCACAGAATACCATGCTTAGGAAATAACCAACTCAAACAGTTTGAAAAAAGTGGAAAATGTAAAATTTGAAGACAATGGACAATTGGACATGCCTAAGAAAAGGAGCCTACAGGCTAGATCTACAAAGGTGAGAAATGAATTGGGGGAAAAAGAAGAATGACTAATTGGGAAGAGGAAATCAATGTATTAAAATCAGGAGAATGAGTTCATTAAGGAATGTGAAGCTGTAAAATAGGATAAAAGGTGCACACACCTATAGAAATCAAGATAAATCAAAAGATAAATCATGATGATAAATCAAAAAGGTAAATCAGAGGATAAATCAAAAGGTAAATCAGAGGATAAATCAAAGGTAAATCAGTGTGAGTCTCCACAACATAATGTCAATGTTGTCACAGGGCCTGTGACAGCTACAAGTAATAAGTGGCAGTAAACATTGAATTTTGTTAACCCAAAATTGCAAAATGTAAAAATGAGTTGTTGAAGGTGAACTAGGTTTATTTATTTTAGTGTTCTCACTAGTCTACGGCACAATAACAAATGGCTACCAGGTCTGTAGTCTTACCCTCACCTTCAATTTCGTCTAAAAAATAAAACAATGGATATGTTGATGGGAGAAGCAAATGAATTGCACGGACGACATCTAGGGCTGTGTGTAGAAATTCAATACCATCGAAAGCATTGATACCGGTTTACAGTGGAACCAAGTGGAGGGACTACTCCATTGCTATAGCAGGTACGATGAGTCTATACTTACCATGCGATAGAAAATTCCATAAATGGGTCATTGTTGCAAAAGATTATGACTCACTGAAATCCTGATATCAGCATAAAGTAATCATACTACTTGGTCTCACTGTATTGATAATATTGGTATCAAATATCCAAGCATATTCAATACATTTGAGGAAGGTTCAATGACATTTTAGCTCAAATGAAATATTGAATAGAAGATTGGTAAAGATATTGGAAGTGTCGATAGTATTGCAAATTGGAAAATAATCAATTGCAAAAAAAAGTTAAACAGCCCTAGTGTTTAACAAGGGATTTACGCGTCATTGGCCTTTTGAAATGTGATTCTTCTGTGTATTTTGTCATAAAACTGTCAGTAATAGCATTTCATAATTTGGAGTTTGGAAAGTTTTTGTTGGAAGAATTCTGTATGACTCCTGTTGCACCACCACACGTCTTTTTTGGTACCAATTATGATATCGAAAGAATTTGAGAAATTGCGAAAATTCTGTATTTTAGGAATCAGATTTGAAATGAGCCAGCGACACATTATTTGGTCTGTTGGAAATTTACCAAGCAAGATACGACATCAAAAAACAAATATGATGCCAATGGGAACAAAATAGTTGTGTGATTTAACCCTATCATCTAATGCAGTGTGTTCCTTTATAAATAATTGTTCTACAAGCATTTCAGATCTATTAACATTTAACTACGACAATTGTTGAATTTTTGTCGAATTTTGTTTGGATGGAGTTGACTGTTATTGTTTGGATATATTTAGTTTAATGTTAAGAGTAGTAGTCCTTCTGTGTTTAGAAACTATTTACTTCATTACAATATATCTACTCTAGTTCACACAAATGACAAAATTTACTTAATCACAAAAATGATGTGGTAAACCGTCCCTGATAACACTTAAAGAAATACAAAGCACTTTAGCCAGAGTACAAAGTTTCAGATTATAGGTAAGAGAAATAGAAAAGGACTTATAGAAAAGTGTATAGATTCAGGACACATCTATTTTTAAACATAAGCCTGTCCTTAAAAATTACAAAATTATCGGTATGTCATATTTACGAAAACTATGACGCCCTAAAAAGATTCATGGTATGATTACATTGAAATGTAATGTCATAGACAGATATTAGTAAACAAACAATTGACGAAATGGAAATATTGAAAGGTCAAAACATAAAGGAAACTTCCAAAAAGACAAAAAAAATCAATCCAGATATGGGAATTGTAATTTCGTATTTATAATGAATTGTGCGGCAAGCCAATTTTTCTGACTGTGCGGGAATGATAATGCAATTTTGGTGAACAACTTCCAAAACGTATGTTGATCTCTCACTCATAATTATCTGTACTTGTTTTTGAAAGTTGGTTCACACTTGTGAAATAAAAATGTGACCTCTGATATCTTCAAGTTAAATGTATAAAACAATTTTCTAACCTCCGCCAGTTCTGACAAGTCTGGGTTCTCCAAGTTCGATGTAGAAGACTTCGTTCTTTTCGTATTCCTCATCGTCCACAATCCTGACCTTCACAAACTCTCTGTAAAGAAAGATAAGGATATTTAGCACTAAATTTAACTAAGATACTTGCAGAACAAGTTAAAAGAAGACCTACTACCATGTATTGTGACCAGTTGCTTGTACAAGTTGCTTTTAGACCTTAGACAAACAAACACATACAAACACATACAAACACAGACATACAAACAGTGACATCTTCATTCATAATGATTCTCTCTGTTCATCCATTCATACACACATCTCATGTTCTCATAGTCAAACTTACCTTGGAAGCAAGAAGTTGCTTTTGGGTTTGTCCTCAAACCGGTTGCATTCCCCATGATCCCAAAATGCTATCTTGTATCAGTAAAACATTCTGATTATCCTCTTCAGAGGCTTTTTATTGAACTGAACAGTACCTAAAACTGGGAGAGGCTAATTATTGAGGAATGAGAGTTACCATCTGGTGAAGTACATTATCCACTGATAAAAAAAACCCAGAGAACACTGTAGGCCTACCAGGTAGTACAGCCTCATTGACATTTTAAACAAAAGGAGTACTTCAATGAGGAGGACTACAAGTGATTTTCAAAACTGCAATCTTGAATGCAAACAATTTGATTTCCTATTAAGTGCTTTGAAGAGAGCAGAAGAGGCTCCAGGGTATTTTGGTGGCCTCGACCTTCCAGGAAGAAAGCAGTTATTGCTGCACTCATTAGTAGTTGAAATGCAACAATCCAATTTGAATGCTCACAACCATCTGGCCATTGTGACATCATGACCTCGAAGGTTTTATTAATTTGTCATCTGCTTTTGACAATTGAATTGTTGGCTCAGGGCAATTCCCAGAGACAAGTGATAAACTTGTCATGCCAACGATTTGCCAATGATATTCCAATGATTTCTGTTAATAAGAATATTCAAACATAAATATGAAACGGTGAAAAACAGCATCAGTGTCATTGGAGACTGGTACTGACACTACCTAGAAAAGATAATTATTACTCACACTTATTATTTTGATGATGGCCTGTTTGACACAATATAGACACGTGTGTAATATCTGATGATTCGACAAATTTAAGCATTTCTGAGTATGTCAGATAGGCCAAGTCGTAATCCTTTCGACATTTTGATTTTTGTGGCGTTTTTTCCTGATGGTATGATTATAGGCCTGTGGAACCGTGCATTTGAGAAGAAGCGTCGTATCAGAGGTTTCTGATTTCAAAGATGTTTATTTTCAGAAATTTGGCAGTGACGTACACAGGAAGATGGAAAGAAGAAAAAAAGACGCAGGGAAAAAAAGCAAAAGATATTGGGTGGGACAAAGAAACATTTCAACAAACAAAAAACTTACTAAAGCAAACAGGACCAATGAGCTGCAATCTGTTGAAATCCAGATCGAAAGGGTATCTTTTGATTGCACATGGTGTTGTCACAGGGTAGAATTGCAGAACAACCAGAAAGACAAGAGATTTCAGCTGATTCTTGAAAGATATAGGTATGCATCTAACATTTGTCTAGCTGTGGGGATCATTGGTGCCAAAAGTGAGGCAAGTGCCTCATGGGTCTATCTCAATAATCTAAGCTACCTGGTTGTACCACAGAAGTGGGACACTATACACTAAGAGTAGACACCCATGGCATACCAAGACTAGTATTTTTGGCACAACAGCCAACAATTTTTTTTTACCAACCTAACACTAGATTACCATGGCTAGAGTCCTTCACCTAGTAGCTTAATATTTTGACATATAGGCCAAGTTAACTCCACTTTCTCTTCTTAGTGTTTCTTAGATCTATTTCAGGTCTGTCTGTGATGAAATTCAGTAAGTTTCAAGTCGCTTTTTTTATCACAGTAACTTCATATTAATAATAGCGCTGTGCTTTGCCTTGATGTCAAACAGTAGTAATCACATTTCTTTAGACTATACACCGCAAGAAGTGTTCATTTTGCTGAATTGCAAAATGTTGTAGTTCGCACCCCAAAATACCGACCCTGTACCTTGCTCTTCAACACTGATGTGGATCACTGTTAAACGCCATTTTTTCTGTAAGATCACTCAGAACCAACCTAAAATATATTGTATTGAAGAATACTGATTAAAAATATCAATTGATTCACTTCAAAATTTACACAAACAAAAACTTCTTCACTAGGACTTCGTGAATATGAAATTATGCAAGTGAGAAGCGAATAAGCCTGGTCAGACAAACACATGAGAATTCGCTGAATTCATCTGTTGGAAAATTGATCATAAAGGCATTTTCATAAAGGATCGTATTTAATATTGGGGAATGAGATTAACTAATCTTGGTTTTCAGATAAGCTCTTGCCTCACATGTGCCACGAGGGATAATCACCCACGAAACCAATAATTCCAGAAAATAACCCAACGAGAGTTCGGGGAATCTGAAAATCAATAATTGAATGTGATAAGCTTTGTGTCCGGCTATCCCTCCGACGATGTTAAAGTAATGCAACTCAGCCAAAGAGAAAATAGAGCAGTGCATGTTATTACCCAAATGAATTATTGAATTTGATGTATTGGCAATGGGCATGCACAATTGCACACCATAGGCTCTTCTCTGGACAATTCCTTGTAATCAATTACCAATTGGTAGAATCCTGATAACTATTAGCACAATGGAACCACCAACTTATTAAGTAATACACAGAGGCATGGCTGACCCTTGTGGTATCCCTTTATAACTGCAGCCTTACTGCTCAATTGCATTATGAATTTTGTTAATTGGAAATAACTGCATGGTGTCCACATGTCATATAACTAAACTATTTGGTTTATTAAGTTTAAAATTATAAATGGCGTTGTTATATTCCACGTTAAATTGAAGATGATAGCCCTGGTATTATAGCAGCCATAGGTCTACCCAACTAGCCCCAATTTCACACCGGATTTGCTCTGTTTACACCTTTAAGCTTATAGGGTGGAAAATATTGCCACAGGAGCACTTGGACTTGCGCAGAACCATTATGGTGTCTCGGTTGTTAACCATGTCGGCGCGTGGCCACAAAGCAACCGTAGACCAGATATTTCAACCAAAAAATGCTTTTCTTCTCATTCAATGATTATGAAGCAAACATTAATTCAGATATGATGGAAATATGCAAATAGATGAACGTGCAAATAGCAGAATTGATCAAAATGTTGTATGCTGGAAATGAGCTTGCAAAAATTACGAAACTAAAAACTTTTGAAGCAGACAAACTTTGGTGTTTACCTCTGACGTCATTATTTCGAATGAATTGAGGGAATGCCCTGGAAACTTTGCTAAACCTAAATAAAGACAGAATGCAAACAATCTCAGATGATTGGAAACTTTTAAAGGCCTGGATGAAAAAGGCCAAAGACTTTTGTCAACTAGTGTGGCTGTTCGTGTGAAATTATTCAGAAATGAGTTCCCTGTTATTTTCCTTTCTACCACACTTTGATGACAGGGCCTCAAACAGGGCCTCAAACAATGGCGATGAACCAACTTGGCTTGGTACAGAAACAGTCAATATTGCACAAGTGCAACGTGAAAAGTTCAGATTTATAGATATGTGCCTAGAAATATATAAAATATATATATGTTTTTATAACCTAGGGACATTTTTCTTCTTTTTCATTGGCTGATCATACTTTGCCTGCTACACAATAGCACACTTTGTGAATTTATTGCTGGAGAGAAAGTACTGAAAGGTTTGACATGAATATTGTGAGGTATAGAGTGGTGGAAAGGGATTATTATGACAGGAGAAGGGAAGCCTGGGGCCTGGAGGGGAGCAGATTGGTCTGCACTCTAAAAAATTTCAGACAAAATTGGTTTTTTAGATTCAAAATGGTTTTTTGAAAAACCAAATTTCAATGCAAAAAACCAACATGGATTTTTTTTAAAAATCCATGTTGGTTTTGCATTGAAATTTGGTTTTTCAAAAAACCATTTTGAATCTAAAAAACCAATTTTGTCCCGAGATTTTTTAGAGTGTGGCAAGCTGATGAGGAAAGCTGAGGCTGTCAATAGCCCATAGTAACAGATCATCAACTGTGATTGCTCTATTGATCACTAGGTGTGGAAGTGCTATGGAGCCAGCCCTCTAGTGTCCGTAAAATGCATCCGATCACCGTCCTGGAAAATCGACTGAAAGTAACGAGTATAGTCATTTGCGACTATTATGCTTCCCTTAATTTTTAAGGATGACTACTCCCCTTCCTCTTGTTTCTGGTCTTGGTTGGACAATGAACCTTGGATAATTCTACACTAGCCTATCTATCTATCTATCTATCTATCTATCTATCTATCTATCTATCTATCTATCTATCTATCTATCTATCTATCTATCTATCTATCTGTCTGTCTGTCTGTCTGTCTATCTATATTTTCACTTTGTTTACCATTACAAATATCGAAGCAAAAGATTAGTTTTACTGACACTTCGACGAGGTGTCTTTATAATAGGTCTCAGTCTTTTTGACATATACACTTTATAACAATGGACAAATAGTCGATACTTCTGCATAAATGTAGCGGTGGTAGTCGTAAAATATGTGCCGCAACTTCGACAATGGGTGTCATCGATTATGTAGTGCTACCCGTATATCTTTGACTTAAGATACATTATTATCACGTTGACTTCTGCACACTAACATATAAATCAATTGATCTAGTTGTTTTCTAGCATCCACAGATTGATGTATTGATGCTTGACAACATCCATAAATAAATCACAGTGTCACTTCATGTCAGTCAATCAATCAATTAATTGACTCTAATCAATCAATCCCACCAGATATCTGTCTTCATTGGATTAATCTATGGGGAGCTGGATATAAACAGACTACCTGTGTAGAATATAGCTATCGGTGTATCTGTGCATGCAGCATCTATGCATATGTATCTTTGCACATATGTCTTTTTCAGCGATGTTTCTATGTCCATCTGTGGTTTTATATAAATGTGTATCTATCTATCTATCTGTCTATTTATCTGTCTATCTATCTATCTGTCTATCTATCTGTCTATCTATCTGTCTATCTCATACCACACCCTTTTGTAAATGCTACCAATGCCTACCATCACATGTGAATGTCAAGTGCACCTTTAGTTAACAGGTGTGCTTCAGGGCTCTGTTTTCAAACCAAATAAATGGGTAGCAACAATGCATTGATAAGGCACGCCTCAACTTCGAAACAAATAAAACTCTTATAAAGTAAGATTCAAATAAAAGTAAATATTTATGATTCATGTGAGGTTTTATGGGTTGTAGTTCAATACATGCACCTGCTTTGAAATGTCATGTTTATGTTATGTTTTAGTAATGTCACATATGTTGTTAAAGACTAAATGAGGATACACTATGCATGGGCTGTGTCAACACTGTTTATCATAGTCGTGGCATGTCAGCATGCACACTGTTCCCAATTACATAGCATGGTATCAAAGTAAATCTGTACCAAGTTCCCTCCCAACTTCCTAACAACCTAACTTATTATTAATTACCAGGGTGTGGTTTGCCAACATGACATGGGAAATTTGGGATTGCCTAAATTTAGGTCTACCTATTATCTTGCGGGTCTTCAACATTTCAGAAGGTATGACACAATGGAATTCAGAACTTGGGCAAACACTTCACTGTTGGTGACTTCTCGAAAACTGCAATCTCAAAAGTTTGACAGGATTGAATGCCCCCTTTTAGACGACTCTCACTCATAATTTCCCTCATTAACATTGCAACTTCACTATCATACCATCTCCCATATTCCCCAGCAACAAAATTCCTCCAAGACATCAGTACCATTTCCTGTTATTAGTGACAGTTCTTTCATTACCACTGCAATCTCATCTAACAGTTCTAGTTCATTATTACATTTCTTTTGTTCAGATCAAGAATTATTTTCTCAGGATTTTGCTGGGATAAGCCCAACTGAGTTGCAACGTGTCTCCCGGGGAGCTCAAAACTCATTAGCTCATAAGGAGCATTGACTCCAAAGGAGTTATAAGCTCAATATGAGCCCATCCAGGAGCTCAGGAATAGTAGCTCATAATTGCCCTGAGCATATTGTGTATTCTTCCTATTGCTAATATTACCATAAAGCCATGTGCAAATGACATGGTATTATTCTGTATGGTAATCAGGATCACTGAAATATGCCACTTATTGGATGTAAGCTAAGATATTGTGTTCTGTTGTTGTGAACAATGGTGTATTGTGCTGTTTGAGTAATGAAACTGGCAGACAATTATGAGACTGAATTGAATACTTTAATTAAGTTTCATTTGAGATGGCAAAGAGCAATGTCTGTCAACAACAGACATGCATACATGCATGCATGGTATAATGTTTTAACATAATATATGTATAAACATCTTTTTATAAAGTGTATCTCATTATGTCTTATACTTTTGGCTGATAAGTCTATCCTCTATCCTATTTCCTATTCGACTTTGCATCAAATCTTCATCTCTTCCCACCATTTTCTGACCACCATTCATCACATTCCCACATTATATTTCAGTTTCACATAACACACTCAATGTGGTGACCTCTTCTTAATTTCTCTCGTCTGGTAGGATCTACTCTCTTCCTATGCTCTACTCAGGAGTATTTGCCCAGATTATCCCATGACCTGACTTCTGACATAAATAGCATAAAATGGAGATTAGTATCATCACTTGTTGATTATTGGCTCAAGTGGACACTACTCATTTCGATGTAGATTCTTTCAAGCAGATTCTGTGGGTGGCAAAACACCAATCTACAAAGCAATTTACGAAACCAATTTCCAAAGAGAAATCAAATGGTGACACCAACTCCCATGGGACAGAATTATTCTGCCAACTAGTGGTCTTCCATGCTGAGGAATAAATCTCATTGATGTGGTTGCCTGCATCTTTCATGAGGTAGGCTTCACTCAAGATTGCTGCATAATTTAAGCCCAAAACAATGTATACATTGCAGTATTTGTACTATTTTGTAGTCCTGCATGCTGCTTCACACATGTAAATCATGACACTACATGACAGACTCAAAACTTTCTAAGTCTGAATACTTGAATGGAATCAAGGGATCTCTAGACCGTTAGCATTGATGAAGTTACAAAGTTAGAAAGGCAACTTGGTAAAAAATTGATTCAACAAGCATGATTTCTCTTAACTTCAAAAATTATTTTAAGTTGACGACTAACCTCGTTCTGAATATCCAAAATTTAGGCAAGCTGGCACCGACACGTCAATTACAATCTACATATATTTCAGTAACCATTTTCAAGAATGCATTGATTGATACAAATGTGGTAAGAAATTGTAAAAATACAATCTAAAGAGGATTTTCATTCTTTGAAATGCAGTTATTTCAAATTGACCTTAAACATGCATCTTTCGAGTCTGAGATAACCTTTTATTTGATGTTCCAGACTGCATCCGATGATTGAGCTCTCATTCCAATGTGAATGTAACAAAACAGTAGTCAATGCTCTTGTGACTCCTCACTTAGACTACGGAAATGGTCTTTTGTATGGAGCATCGAGTCGTTTACTGAATAAACTTCAAGTGGCTCAAAACTCAGCGGTTCGACTCATTGAAAAATTGCAAAAGCATGACAGTGTAAGCCAGCACAGGAAACAACTACATTGGTTGCCAATTCCAGCTAGAATACAATTCAAACTCCTGTTAACAACTTGGAAAGCAGTCAACGGACAAGCTCCTTTGTATATTCAAAATCTGATTCAGCGAAAATCTGAACGACACAGTAACCTGAGAAGCAATAACAAAATGCTCTTAAATGAACCAACTTCCTGCAATCAGAATAAATACGCAGACAGAGCCTTTTCACATTGTGCTCCTAAACTGTGGAACCAACTCCCAGAGATTGTCAAAGCCTCTAAGACATGTGAAGGCTTCAAGAAAAATCTTAAAACCTATCTGTTTAAGAGTTTCTACAAATAAATCCATCATGCACAAGCGCTACTGAGCAGTTTACTGGAATTAGCGCTATACAAATGTCTATTATTATATTATTATATTATTATTAAGCTATGAAACTGCCAGTGGCAAGCAACCTAGCTTTCCGTTTTCAAAATCATTTGAAAATATAATGCTATTTAGCAGTATCTCCTGCCAGAGAACTGCGATGGATCTCAAATCTTGAAAACTAATAAGAAAGTTTAGATTTGAAATGTCTTCCTTCACCTAGCCGTCTGAAAAGGGATGCGGTGTTACTTGGTCTATGTGGAATTCCTCGACTAAATAGATTTGCAATATTGGGTCTTCGTCACTTTGAATTCAGATCAAACATTTTAATTAAATTTTCTGGACGCCTGCACATTATGTGAAGTAGCAAAATACACTAGACGCAAGCTCATCCCAGGCTGGTATTTCTGCAAGGGAATGGCTCCATCAATTTTGAAATTCAATTAAATCAGCAAATTTAGCATTTTAACTCATTTACATGTTAAGCCAATTAGAGTCGATGTTTCCAACAATTTGGTAATAGGAGAAATTCTGCATTTTGTAAAAAGAGGAAGATATCTTTCTGGTGTCTGCTCATGCAGCTACATGTAATTTGTTTATCTCAAGAAACCGTTATCAGTACTTTCTTTGATTTCATTAAATGGAAATGTTAGTTATAACATCACTTGGTCTGCTCGCGAAACTCGTACTTCACATTACGTGTATATTAATCAGAAATCTTTGTACTTGCAAATCCACAGGATCTGTGATATTAACCAGTTGGACTTGATATTTAAGTACTATGTAACTACATGTACAAGTTTGCTAGTCAATATATGTATTCAATAAAAGATAGTAAACACAAAATATATTTGTTGTATATTGATCTGCTTAATACAAGTGAATGGCAAACCGATATGCACCAGCCACAGCCAAATAAACAAGGCCGACTTAAATAGTTATTTGCTATTGACATGCTAACCGTAAATAGAAGTGGCATTGATGCTGTGCCAAAAGTCATTTGATGTATTCCTAATGCTTTTGTGAAAAAAAAAACACATGCACCAATGGATGAAATTCTTAAATATGGTAAAGTCTCCATTCAGAAGTATAATGTATGTCGATAGAAATTAGGATGAATTAAGGTGACGGATTTAGTTTGAACTCCTATTTTTTACATCGCTCATTGGTAATTATGACATTCGATAGTGGAAGAAATTATATAAAGAAGGTATGACTGAAAATTAACTTCTGTCTGACCTGTAATGATATATATCGAAACAGAAACCGTTGACATCAAAAGTCCAACACATTACCACCAACCACCAATCTCTGCTACGGAGGTAAGCAGTCTCAAATTATCAAATCAATATTAAAGGGACATATTGAAATGAATGATGATCTCATTAAAAAGGTGATTACTCCCATAGCAAGATTGATTTGGGAGTAATAGCCAGTTCCTGATTGCAGGGGTGTCTAAAATGCCCCTTTAATGCAACATTAAATGAAACATTAAGCTAAAAGGACTTGATTTGAAATTCAGAGCTTGGGTCTGTTGCAATTGGATCAATCCGAAACGCGATTAATACCTCGAACAAGCACAGTGTTCACAAGTGCAAAAGTGGCTTGAGCGTTGCAGGTTTTAAATATATTTAAGACTGTTACATTGTATTTATCTAATCTATCCGGCTTATGCATCTATCTGTCTGAATAGTGTCCATCCGCTCATCTATCTTTCCCCATTCTTTTCCATCTATTTCTTCCTTAACCTAGCATTGTCTCCTTCACCTATTGAAGACTGCATACAAATACCAGAAAGCAGATGGCTATTCTGATTCCAAGTGATTCTACGAGTGCCATAAATTCTCATTGGCTGCGCATAATCACCGCACAGTCCCATCTCACAGATTCTCTGCACAATATTGTTGTGGGCTACACAATCCTATGAGCTATTTCCTCTGCTCTGCTCTGCCTCAGCACTGCATCAAGCCTTGTGTGCAACCAACTAGACAAAGCTGCTATGACAGAGATATATAGGCTTAATTAACAGCCCGCTAAAGACCCCATGAGTGCTCAAATGTCCCTCGGATGAGGAAATGATTAACACACTTGATGCAAAGGCTGTCACAGCCACAAGGAAGAGACATCTATTACAGAATTATGATGCCTAGCACCCATTTGTATTAATTCATGCCATTTAGATTCACATATAAGAATTATGTGTTATAATGAGATTACTGGGCCTTCATTGTATGAAAGTGTGATAAATGAATTAAGCAAGACCTAAGTGTGATAAATCAACGCAGTGTGATAAACTCTAATTTTGACAAATTTACAAGGGTGTTGCAAACATATTGTACATGTGTGTTTCATCAGTTCGAATGCTTTGAAAGGTCTGTACGTCCTGTATTTATGCACTGGCTAGTCATAATTGGAAAAAGAAGGGACTGCGACACTGAGACGAGATGCTCTCCTTGCACAGACCTACCGCTAAAGTACCAAGCGTTGCCCCACATGATAGCTACCAAAGGGTATACTATCTGTAGCTTCATCTGATGCCACGTTTTATGCTTATCTCTCGGCTAAAGCAGGGCAGGCTCTCTGGTTGGAGTCTCCTGTGACGCGAGACAAGTTTTATCTCTTTCGAAGTCTTTCGGAGTCTTTGCGATTCTGAGGATTTCAGGCAGAAACCAGTGAGCACTTGGCCAGCCTTAAGCAGACGAAACTGACCATAAAATGAAGGCTCTACTGCATATCTTGACCTCACTATCTCAACAAGGTGACAGGATCTCTAGGACCTGACCCCTCCAAGCAACAGCTGACCCATAGAGGGATATTTCCACATCTCTCCACATCACTGCCAGCTGTGGCTCCAATCTAGCCAGACTTTTTTTGCTGCTCCAATTCTCAAGACTCCCCTTCCACTACTCCAGGGACATCAATATTGCTTTGCCCAAAATCCAGCTCTCCCATACAGAGTCTAAATATTTCCTCACCCCTGCACCAATTTATTACACATCTATAAAGTGAGGATTTTGGTTCTATCTTATTATTTTGTCAACATATCTTTGCCCAAATTGAAAACTCTTTAATATGAAAATGAATGAGTGTCATTTTCAGCATGTTTTGGTTTGCAGCAACTCGTCTCAAAAGCAATCTCTGTCAATCAGTATTAATCTATGGGTTGTTTTTCAATCGGGGTACGCTCTGGAAAGTCACACGATATCCAAAATACCAGAAATACCATGCATATATGTGGAAAAAACGTTACACAGAAAATTATTCAAATCGGTTGAAAACAGCCCGAAAAAAATGTATTTGTGTCATTTTGACCAAAATTGACTGTCTCATTTGCAAATTAGGCAAATATCGCTTCAGATTTTTCAGTCCTAACCTAACAGTAAGTTTTAACAATAGTGAATATGCGTTCAACATGGTCCCAAGAGTTCAACATTAGAATTACATGCAGCAACTATGATTAGTCTCTTCAGAATCCTGCATTGAACACATGAAGGTCAATTCCGTCAAATATTGTCCTCTCCGAAATAGGGTCAGCAACACAGCGATAACATTGAATTAAAAGTATTTTTATTTTATAGAAATACTCCTTCAATAGATTAGACAAAGTTTTGGTAAGTGTTTCACTTCAGTTGTACCAACTGCACAATGCTCGTAGCGGAAAACACCAAAAACAGCTTTCGTCAAATAAACTGTCCTCTCCGAAAAATGCTGTCCTCTCCCAAAATTACTATTTTCCTTGACACACAAAAAGTTCTTGGCCAAAATTAAGCAAGTAAGATGATTTTTCATTGTCAGATATATATCTATCCACTCAACACAAGCCCATACAACTGGGTGTTCTATACAGCCAGTAATAGAGGGATGAGCAGAATATTGACTTTGGTCGAAATATCAAAAAGTCAAATAAAAAACAATTCAGAATACTTGCAGCCTTAAAATTTTCAGAAATCCACGGCACGGTATATAGCAACAGAAAAAAGTCAATTTGGCCAGAAAAGAAAGACCTTTATTTTTGACCCCCGTGAGACAAAACTATGTACCCCGATTGAAAAACAACCCCTATTTAGCAGCATATTCTATTTCCAATTATCTGTAACTTCAATTTGTGCTTGATAAATGCTCAGACCTGTTTTCAACACTTGCTCATCAGATCATGACACTTGTAAATCACAACTGACACTTTTCAAATCTCAGCACATTCCCCCGACCACCAAATCTGAGCAGTGAGCACCTAGCTATCATCCTGATCAAATTAGAGATTGTCAGTACTTCTAGGGAGATGATGGATTTACATCGATTTTTTGTGAGCCCCAGTAATGAAAGACTGCTCCCAACACTCCCTAGAAAACTTGCCTAATACATAATGATCAATAGCAAAAACGTGTTTATTCAGATCACACAGATTTGTGTGTTTGCTCCGCCTCCCTCCCCATTTATAACAGCAAAGAAAACAGAAAGTAAGAGGTCTGGGACTTGCTGAAAATGTCAACTTCCTGAAAATATGTGTATAATATGATTTGGAACCAGGACCAAGGGTTGACATTGTGTCTGGCAAGGGGAAAACATCCCTTCTGTTCTTTTGGTTTTTTCATAAAGGGGAGGAAAAGGGGCGGCAAACAACTGTTGTATCTGTCGAACAGTATCTTTAACTTACTGCTAAGCCTGTAACAGAGGACCTTAAAAAGAGTCCATGTCTCATTCCTTTCAGGATGGTAGTAATACATCCATCTAAATTCCAGGCCAGCTCCTAGACTTTTGTGCCAGTCAGCGCATGAAGTTACCTTACCTTAAAAAATGAAGACATTATAAAACCAATTATGGATTTTGCTGAGCAACATCAATCTGAGGCTAGCATGATTTTGTAATCAAGAAATGCCAGCCAAGCTGTCTGCATCTCATTTTAATTTGACTCCCAATGAGTTTTGACGAAATTGCTCAATCTATCAAACTTTTTTTACAAACTTTTCATTTGGATTGCTAAAATTATTCATGTCCCGAGACTGGAATGTCGTTACTCGACTGACTTTAATTGGCTTTTTCAAGATTTTCTATTTGTGAAGTTTCACAAGAGTTTTTGGATCATTTCTCTATTTTTGACTATTCAGCGTTCAAACCAAACATAGAAATCATGATGCCGCATAAATATTACGATGATGTTGGCTGACGGAATATTACAGTGTTCTTCGGCACGTTTGGTAAAATTATGTATAGATTGGTGACAGGCAGGGAAGGGAGTGACAGAGGAATGCTCAGGATGACATTGGCTGAACATGTTTAAGATATATCACAAATATGATAATTGCCATACAGTCAGTGGTTTTATTGTGAAAATATAGTGTGCATAGTGATAGATCACTAATATCATGAGAATGAAAGAAAACTTGTCTTGATATTCACTAATTCGGACACCGGTATGTCGGATACTTTAAGCCTTCAATATTTACGACATACGTACACCAAATGTCATATAAACGTTGTCTTGTTCCTGCATTATGTTGTCCTTGAATCATGCCAGGATCCTATATATGGTCACTTAGAGATATCTGATCCTTCGATCAAGGTCAATATCAAGTATCCTCTCCAATGCATTTTTTCCATGAGGAAACATATCTTTGCCAAGGTCAATATCGGCTCACTATATGACACTAAATAATACGCCTTAGCAGCTGATATGAGATATGAGCAAATTGTACCAAATGACTGTTGCAGCTGTCGAATCGGTTTGGATGAGGTTCTTTAGCTGAATGGGTATGACTCATGGTTTTGTACTAAGGTCAGTTGTTACTCACTAGGTGCTTCAGTATTTTCAGTGATATTATGACTAACAAATAACAATATACTTTGCAAATGATTTACTTGAAGATATAAATTTGGTTTAGATACAAGGACGCCTCAAAAATAGTTTATAATATAGTGTCGATCGAGTCAGTTGCTTCATCGCTCTATCCACACAATCATCCGCATGGAAAAGCAATGTTTTATCCAAAAGTTCCAAGCTATACTTGAACTGATGCCGAGAGCGACATATTGTATCAGAAAAGCAAAAAAAAACAGGCGGCAATACCTTTAGAAGGTAATTTAAATGCAACTTTAAATTCTTTAGATGTATCCTTTTGTTTGAAGGCTATATCACACCATTGGCTGTGAAGAGCTGTGAATCGAGACTATTACCAGAGAGGGCAGTGTTGTATACAAACCTCTTACCTAGACGAAGCACCACAACAGAGTCCAATAGCTCCACTACACTCTCACTCCAGTAGCCTACAATACACAAATATTCCTCTAGTATGCATTCTAGTATGCAAGACATTTCTTGCTTTATATATACTGCCTCTAAGTTTGATGTCAGCTGCCTCCAGATACCTCACTAGATGCTCACTGTACAGTACAGCAGTCTACAACACAGCATTGCCTGTGCACACCTCAACTGATGGATGGATGACCTGCCTCTCCATCAAGATTTGACAGCAACACTCTCCACTGCCACTCTGTTAGGGCACTGTTGAGACAATGCCAACCATTAATTGTCCTTAATCTTAGTATACCCCGGGCCACTTGAGGTTAGGCTGATAAAGTAAGCCACTATGGCCATCTATGCAGTAGAGTATTGTACAGTACATTTATTGCTTTGTTGAGTTGGTACGATAGTACGATAGATAGTACAACAGATAGTACGATAGATAGTACGATACGGATAGATAGTACGATACGCATAGATAGTACGGTACGATAGATAGTATGATAGCCAACTATAAAAGCTAGTCCAATGGTTTGCCTGACCCAATGCCCAATAATATCCATAACAATTTATTGCTGTATTTTCCCAAATGACTAATCTGACTACGTCATCTTTATTTCTTATATAAAGACCACACCCTTTTAAGTACAATCGGATGATGTCATGGAAATATATCTTGGCATAGACAGTCTATTATTGATCCTATGTAAGTGATACTCCACTTCAAAAAGAGGTGGCTCAATTAGCTTAGCCAAAAGCTGATGATAACTGTTTGCTCATTGTTTTGCATAAGAAGATTATGTCATATCAATATCAATGAGTTTATAAACATCTGGTTGTTGTTTCTTTGAGGCTCCATATATCTATCTATATTCTCCACTCGGATTGTGTCAGCCAATCACAAGCGAGTATTCTTGGATAATATCCTTGCTGTATTAGGCAGAGGAAAAGTTATATTGGACAGTGAAAAGTTATATTGGGCAGTGAAAAGTTATATTGGGCAGTGAAAAGTTATATTGGGCAGTGAAAAGTTATATTGGACAGTGAAAAGTTATATTGGGCAGTGAAAAGTTATATTGGACAGTGAAAAGTTATATTGGTCAGTGAAAAGTTATAGTGGACAGTGAAAAGTTATATTGGGCAGTGATAAGTTATATTGGGCAGTGATAAGTTATATTGGATCTGACACACAATAGTGTTCTAAACTTCCCGAATTTTTTCTTTCAAATTAATATCGAAAAAGGATAATCTTGACTCCAAATCATGATAATTAAAAAAATCTGAAAACTAATTTTTCTCAACAATTTGACAGCAAGTCAACTTCAAAGGAAAATAAAAAAACTTATATTGGTTGGAGAATATAACAAATATTAGATGGTAAGTCGTCCAATATAGAGTATAATTGGATTCATAAAAGTTATATTGGATTCGGCTACGCCTCATCCAATATAACTTTTCTTCATCCAATTATACTCTATATTGGACTCCTTCCCATCTAATATTTATATAATACATGTATGTATTAATCTATATGTCTATCTATTTGTCTTTCTTTCTCACATGAAAGACATAGGGAGGATACCATTAATTTTCCCTCGCGAACATTAAAACACAAAAATGACTTGGATTACGTCCTATTTGATTCAGTTATCACCATTTCGAAAAATTGAATGAAAAGGTTCTTCTTTCAAATGGTTGTTTCAGAACAAAACGTTTAGCTCGTGGCTGCAAAAGGATTTTTCCCTGCTAACATGTTCTCCATTTCTTCATCTCTTAATCTACCTTTCTCTCTCTGTTCATTTAATCTATAGATACTTATTGATAATTTTGATTCAACAACAAGACACCTGCTTGCATGCACACTATCTCCAAGAAGCTAAACAGAAGAGTATCGGTTTTATTGATTGAGATGTCACGTGCAAGACCTGATCTAACCATGTTGATTTAATGGAATGACAGACAGTATCAAATCTCATTGAACGCGACTAACCGATTGTCTCCTTTAACTAAAGTTTAGGCTACTAGTTGCTTTCAACATAATAATGCATATTTGAATTATGACCAAACTTCATGTTTCGTAAGGACTCCGGATTGCTTATTCCTTGCTACAATTACAATCATTTTAATATTGCAGAGTATTGTATCTGAGCAACTAGAAAAGGAAAAGGCCTCAGCCATGTTTGCTGCTGCAGGAAGACACTCTTCGAACGGAATTGTCAGACTTAAATGGTAGTATTTCTTGTGAAAATGGTTGCTCCCTCGCAACCCCAATACTATACATATAGTTGTTTTCTGCTTGTACTTCCTCAAACCTATGGGTTGGCTCAGACACCATCAGTGAGACTTGCTGTACAGGGAGAACACGAAGAAAGGATTTTGTCCTGGCATCCTCAGGAATGTGCTATACAGGTTCTTAAGGATTGTCAGGGATCCTATAGGTTCTTAGGTGTCCTCAGAGGCTCTCAGAGGTTCACAAAGGTTCTCAAGAGAGTCTCAGAGGTTCTTAGATTCCTCTCAGATCCGTGCATTGAGTACTGGGGCTTCAGTTCCCACTAATGTCCCTCGTAACTTTCCATTACTCAGCAGCAAGGCTCTCCCAGTCTCCTAGTCCTTAATCTGCCAAGCAAGTGGTGGCCATGCACCTCAACTCACTGAGCTCAGCTCTTCATTTGCTATCTCCAATACAAGTTAGCAATATATGAAAAGTAGAGGACCCACCCAGGGTCATGCACATGAATGGCTTTTGGAGAAAAACCTAATATTTCATGTATGATCATCATACTGTGGTGTGAATAATGATAACGGTACCATCAATCAATCAATCAATCAATCAATCAATCAATCAATCAATCAATCAATCTATCTATCTATCTATCTATCTATCTATCTATCTATCTATCTATCTATCTATCTATCTATCTATCGACTTATCTATCTATCTAACTATCTATCTATCTATCTACCTACCAGCCTACATACCCATCTACCTATCTTACCACAAGGTACATCGTCCCTCTATTTACTACATGTATATCTGTAGTGTATTTTCTACAACTGGTGTTTTGTGGTATACAATCCATTCCACCTGAGCTTAATTTATATAAACTGATCCTAGTGTAATTGATTTCTTACACGTACACATGTGGCTTATTGACACCTGTCTAAAAGTTTCTACACTTGGCAATGCTGTTTGATTATCATTGATATACCAGTTCCAGTTTCACAACATTCTCTGATTCTGTCTTAGTATTTCACGGCTATTGTTAATAGTTTTTAGGATAAAAAGAGAACGCAAGGATAAGAAAAGAAGAAATAGAAAACCATCTGATATGTTCTGCACCAATAACCGTATAACCATAAAGACCAACGTTTGGGAAAGCTGTAGTGATGTATGATGCATTGAAAAATAGCAATTGTGAGCAGTACCACAGTTACTAGATTTCACAGATACTTGTTAAAAGGATAACTATTTTCCAAACCAAAGAAAGAGGTGGAAGAAGCAATCATGACCCCTGAACTGGTAACCTCACCGGCTATTGAATAAGATATTAATTCTGACAAACCACATAAGATGGTGACGCAAAATCGATATATTTTTCTGGAGATACAAATAAACAATCCCAAAAAATCCCTATAGCAACAGATTACTGTAAATGTAGTAACTTCTTCTTGAAATATTTTGACAGTGTGCCATAAAAGAGGCTGTGGTAGTCAGTACGGCAGTCCATGGCAGGCTGTGGCAGAAGACAAATGCCTTCTAGGCTCACCACTCAGTGATGGAGTTTAATACAGCTCAGTCAGTGACAACTTAATGTTGTGGTTGTGGAGGTTTATGTCACTCTGGCAGAGTCTGTCACCTAGCTAGAACATGCAGAGTGGGATATTGTAGTGCTGCAAAGACTTTGAGCCAACGCCATTGATTTTGTCCCATATTGACACTGGGACTGTGGGAGAATTAGGCTTCTGAAGCTGGGGTGTCTGGGAAGCTGCTCCTGTCCAATGTAACAAATCTACTGGGACATTGCAGGCAGACATCTGTCATTCTCAAAATAGACCACTGAGCATTGAGTAAGAGAGAGTAACAGTGAGTAACAGGGAAAGGCCCGGGGGTAACAGAAGTATGGCAAGGCTTAAATCAAGTTGGATGAAGAGACAGCTAATCCTAAGATAATAGAAACTTTGAACATCTAAATTTACTTGAAGCTGGAGGAGCCTCAAAGGATTTAAATGTCTTTGAAAGTAATACGCAGTCGTGTGACATTGCACCGGAGGCAGACAGATAAGACGCGAAGGTATTTGGATTTCAAAGAATCTCTGACCACATCTACAAGGAGTACATTAAGTAATAAGAAATATACTGCTAAAACAACTATAAATCAGAGACAACAATAAATATCAGTACAAGTGTATACCACAAGTACCAATAGTGCACTATAAAATATCAGTAAATCCACCGCTGATCAGAACTATCCGTCATATTTTGACAGCTACCTCGAACAACCCTTGTATTGGGCTCAGGGGGCATGTGCATCTAGTCTGAGAGTGATATAGACTACAGGCATGATATCGACCATTTGCTTTCAATTTGCAAACACATGATGTATTGCAGTAGGTTAATAGTGTTGGTCTATTTATAGGAAACCAGGGATCAAGATTAGCTGAGGAAAGATACGAAGGTAAACGAGGTGAAAATGACTATTTGTTGAGTCGGATGAATGTGCTGTTGATGTTTGGCCAACGGGAAGAATAAAGAAGAATACAGAACAGAAAGGATAAAAAAGAATCACACAGAGGTTTATTGACAATACATCAAGTAATAGTTTGTTCAAGAAGAATATCAGCCTCTGTGATGCCACTGAGGCATGGTGTGCAAGCAAAAAATGATTTTTCAGCAGCACATAGCAAAAATGAGCTTTGTGAAGTCTCGTTGGTTCTGTCTCATAATATCATCAATATATAATTGGAAACCATATTATGAGTCTGATGTGATTACCAAACTGGTATCATCTGTGTTTTCATGTTGTAAATCAGATATTGTAATCAAATGATGCAAATGTTTTTCAGACTGCAATAAAATGTGTTATTTCCGCTAAACATTTACTAACACAAATGTAAATTTGTACATCAATATCATATTTCTCCTACCACTTTCATCGAAGATGCTTTCCTCACAGACACAGCCTACAGTTACCGGTGGTATATTTGGATTTCATATGAATCCTCACCAGAACAGAGACTGCGAGGCTGGAAATTTGGCAGAATGGAATGATTTTTCATAAAAGCCGAGCCTGAAAGTAAGCGTCCTGAACAAACACGGCTTAGCGGACGTTGGAAAGCTTTTTCGATTCTGGAAATAAAAGCGGATGAGACTTTCTATCCAGCACAAGCCAGCTAGAAAAAGGAGATAACCTTCATTGATGGATGGCCATATTCATCCAGGCAAAAACACTTTTCTCTTGCAAAGCCAGACTCCTCTATTCTCCTCAGACAGCGCTGCTGACGATGGGTCGTGCATCTAAAATACGAATGGATGAGAACTTCATTTTTTTACTAAAACTGCCTTCTTCACTGGTATGACTGGCACCATCTATTCACAAGTTGTTCTTTAAAAACTTCAGAGACACGAAAAAATACAGGTTGGGAAAGTATGAGTTGGTAAACAATTGCAATTGATCTTTCTTTAGACTATGACTATATGTATATCTTTCCATTTTTTATCTGAAGTGTCACCTGTCCATTGTCTCAAACTGTTAACCCATCTGGCTATCGTTATCTATCTATCTGCCTATCTATATATCTATCTATGTATGTATGTATCTATCTATCTTGCTATCTCTCGATATCTATATTCTCCAAGTCGAAATGTATTGTCAATAGCATTTCATGTACAAGGTCTTGAGAGTTGTTGGTGGCTCCAGTTATAGCTTGGTGGTCCTGTGCAATGATGTGCATGTGTTGTTAGTGTGCATGTCTTGGGAATATTATCACAGGGGTAGTGGTTTTGGGCAGCCCTGTTTTCTTAGGCTGGCAATTGCTATTGTTCTGGCCTCGTTGTGAGGTAACAGCGGAGGGCCTGTGGATTCTATAAAGGCGATTTGCGTGAGCAAGGGCCCCCAGCGTCAGTCAATGTATCAAAGTGTCATTCAGGCCACAACCTGCACGCAACCCACTTCCTATCTTAGGCTGAGCAGGCAAGCCGGGCCTTTATGACTTGCTGATAGTTTCCTATAGATCTACCATTTGGTTGTTGCTTTAGAAGACCAATTTATGCACATATTATTTTTACTTAACAAATGTACGGCGTTTTATAACCAATCGTATAGTGAGTTATAGGAATTTATTGTACGTGTGGTCACTGGTCACTGGTCATGCCACTGATAAAAACATACCGTCTGACAAAAAGGCGACAGATAAAAACATGCCTTCTGGCAGAAACGTGGATACGAAGTCAATCTCTGTTGAAATAGAATCATCTGCACTCAAGCTTGTACTGGATTCACCAAGAACTGTCACAGAGCCACAGCTAGTGCAAGGCAATAAACCTGAATTGTCACACACTGCTTGGTTGCAGACCCAGTCACACCACCTCATGGAATTTTATTAGTTTGTATCATCATAAACCAGATTTCTGGCCAATAACTGATGGATTTCATCTGTGGAATGCTGCCTGGTTGGCATGTCAATGTTCCCATCGCATGGTGTTAAAACATCTTCCATTGATCTGGACACAAAGGCCCGGAGCCTGGGGTACTGCAATTAACCTTGTTGGAAAAATAAAAAATGCAACCAACAACACCCAACAGAACACGACCAAAAAAAGAAGAAGCATGTTTGATTCAATCTAATACATGATTCATCTTCTGATTTTACGGATTTGTTATCAGGAATCATCATTTCTATTTTCCCAATCCCAAAAGGCAGTAGGCACAACCAGACATCAGTTGGAACAAATAAACTGTCTGCTTCCAAAGGGAAGGCTTGCCTAATGGATAGATATTTTAGTAGTATGGTGGAGCCCAGAAGTAAGACCCATGTAGTATATGACTATCCCCAACAGGGACATCAGTACAGTTGAGCCCGTATCAACCTCTTACTACTGCGACTCAGACTGGACCGCAGAAGCATTTGGAAATACACATAAATTTCAGTCCAAAGATATATCCCTGGGGTACACCGCCTCGTCCTGACGCGAGCTCCATGCACAGATGACCTTGAATAGGAATCAGGAAATAACCTGTGCAAGAGTAAGAATTGATTGCTTTGTTTATGACCAACAATTTGTACTGCACCACATTTTTATGAGATGCCCTCATTACACGAGGTTTACTGTACGCTGACCGAAGGAAGAGCACTTCCACTTGGCGTATAACAAGGAGATGCAATCTGGCCAGCAATAAAAAGAAACATTCGCTTCAGCAGAAATCACGGTCCTACAATCTACATCAGCAATTAATGTTCTGTGACGTCACCATCTGAGTGCAAATCATGATTGCAATAATAGCAAAAGGCCAGTCAGGCGAAAACAAGTTTGATGTCCATGTCCGAAGTGCCAAAAAAATGCCTGGTCGGTATGATATTGATGTCACACTATGGCAAAGTAAAAGCAATGTTGCAATTTAAATACTGATGCAACGTAATTTCCATATTGACACAGACAATGCTGATAATGACCCGACAAGCACAGGAGAATGGTATCGCACATGTAGTTCTAAGTCACAAAGTTCAACAGATTATTGCCATATATCAAAATGATAACATGTTAATCAGCCATTCATTTGGATGTTGATGCAGCATTCAGGCTAAGTCAATCCCATTTTTATGAAGTCGAAGCGGTAGTTGACACGACACAATATCAGGTATATCTGAGGAATCTAGGATGACAATTATTGTCTGGCATGTTACAGATAAAGATTGTGTCAATGGTAGATATAGAGTGCAACAGATAGTAGTCAGTGTCAATGCCATGTTAATGCACGTCAGTGTCATGTCGATGCCATGTCAATTCCATGTTGATGCGAATATGATGACACCAAACATGGGCGATATGGAAATGCGTGAGGAGGACTAGCATTAAGTTCTTGGAGTCGGCATAAACATGGTATGATGGGATGATTGGATGAGTTTTTGGCCTCATCTATCCCAGGGGGTACCACAAGGCTCAGACGTGGGCCCACTAGTAGTTGCAATGCCAGTCGTTTAGCAGATCTAGCATGCATCCGTCCTCTTTTGCTTCGATCAATATTCATGGGCAACACACTCGGAAAAACCTCCGCTTTTTTGGCCTTCCTCTCCAACCAGAAATGGAAGCTGATGGGCCGCCCTGAATGCGATGCGGGGCTGAATGCATCACAAAGTCATAACTAGAGAAAAGAGATGGAAAGCGATCCAATACATAGCTCAGTGTGCCCTGCGTAGCCAATCATCAAATATTAATACAATACAATGCAATATATTTTTCATGATACTGAGATTGTCTGTTCACATTTTTCATCTCAGTAAGGCTGCTGCTGCATATAACACCAGCCTTCAGAGATATATATATCTGCTTTTGCCCAAAAACACTTCAGAGTAAGATTCAAAGGAACTTCTGAATAAAACTGACTCTCTGACATAATGAATTTTCTCATTAAAAACTATTGGTTCATTAAAAACTATAGCTACATCTGCATAAATCTCCTACCAAATTAAAACCCACATGAGCCCACCATTTTAATGAATTCCCAAGAGAAACTCTCACCAGTTATGTAAGTCAATTTACTTCTGGAGCTGAATTCTAGGAAAACAATATATCCTGATATATATCCTGAAATATGTCCTGATGTAAAGATATGTTTCTACAGTGTAACTTCATAAAGGTTTAGACATATTTACAGATTTAGACAAAAATGTTAACTTCCATAGTTTTGGCAGATTAAAAGGCATACAGATATAGTCATGCCTCTATTAGATTGCTGTGACGTCAATGCACAAGAGGGCTCTAATTAGTTCTTTGGGATGAAGGGTTATGGCAAGGGTCCCTCCTCATTGAGACCACATGATGACTCTGGTAATCAGGGCCAATTGAAAATCATCTTTGCATCCTGCAGTAATTACGTGTAATAGGGCAGAGATGAAAGCCAGGCAAGCTTTTTTACAAGCCTTGCCAATAAAATCCTTTTTATCTCACAAGCACCAAATCCCTATGCAAATGGAAGAAGGAAAAAATGATTACAGACTACAAGCAGCACAGCCTCAGAGGTATGCTTCTGAATATCTCACTATTCCAAATGGACTCCATGCAGTTAGAGGGTTCTTTTAAAAACCCAACAGCAGTTACAGCACTTCCCATTTAAATGCAAATATGAAAAATGTCTGGGATTAAATCTAAATATATCATGTATATATCCAACCTTCAGCGTGAAATGGCACAATAGATCCATGTACTTTTCTGAATTTCAAATTCGTAATGGTCCTGGGAATCAAATCCCGATAGCGTGTGGTCCTCATCGCACATGGATGTAAAAGACCAAGCAATTACAAAATATGGCAACTTTAGGTAATCCCATTGATGGAATTTCCACTGGAATACCTGCACAGTTGATCCTCTTTAATAAGACCATCGATAGAATCCATGTTTGATATAGAACATTTTATGAGCCAATTACCTACCGAAACATTTTAAGCAATTTCTGTGCAAGATAGGTTTCATTCATCTTTTGTATTATTCATCTTTTGTATTATTCAGTCTGATACACTTAGAATGTTTTGGGATTATTCACTGTGGTTAAAACCATTTGATGATATATTTACAATTATTTGATGTGATCTCATGCAGGAAAGGTTGATGCATTATAGAATCCTTGGACGTGGTCTAACACCAAAATTGATCCATTACATCATATGTCTTTGTGGTCTTACACTGATGTTAATCCATTGCACCATATCGATGGTGAAAGCTCAAAACCTCTTAACTCAGAAATGCAAAATTATGGCAAATTAAAGACAAAAATATTGAGCAAAAGAAAAAAACCAATGTCTGAAAATCATAGGATTACTTTTAGGACAACCCATTTTATATTTTGGCAAATAAAATGCATAATTTTGCTTCTTAATGTGAAATTGGTCTCCATGGCAACAAAGGTCAGGTGTCTTGTATTTGCACGACATAAGAGGTTTTCAGCTTTCAAAAATTTGAGTTGAGAGGTTTGTGCATAAGTGGAATGGGTCCTGTGTCATTGCACCTGTGGGCTGTTGGACCAATCAGGTAATGGACCATAGTATTGAGGTGAACAGTGAAGTATATCTGAATAGAGAGGCGCTTCACGATAACCCAAAGAGGGAAATGACATCCATTTTTCAAGATGGCCGACATTGAGCATGCCAGACACAGTTTAATTGAATGAAATCAAGGCCGCAACCGAAGTAAATAATTGCAACCTTTTAAAAAATAGGACAAACAATTGAAATGTCATCTAACTTTGTCATTTGCAAAAAAACATTACAATTATTCAAGCGTTATGTGTGCAATAGATGTAATTTTCAATCATCAGAACACTCTTGTAACACAATTTCACAAGTCGTCAACTACAAAGGTGCAAGATACACACAATTATAAGTCACTTCAGCAAATTTGGATTGATTTAGTTGTCTTCTTTGACACTCAAAACATAGGATACACACCACACTGGTTACACTAAATGGAATTTTAGTACAGATGTGGAAAATATAAGACTTTTCGATAATGCCGGAATCAATTTGTGCAAAATTGACGTAATAAGGCACTTAACTTAATTCAAGAATTTTAAGCAATTAGTCAATAAAAATGATTTAAGAGAATTAAATTAACACTTGTAAGAATTCTTTATTCTGTTTCCACCAAGTCCTAATGATTTCCTTAGGTTGAGGCCATGATTTCAATCCACAGAACTGAATCTGACAATGACGGACATGCCCAATGGTGGCCAAATTGAAAATTGCCGTAATTACCCTAATTAAGGAGTTATTTGGAAGTGTTTCCCTATCAAGATGTACAGGTCTACATGCAATTGTGCCAAATTTCATGCGTTTATGATTACTATCAAAATCCTTCACATAAGGTCATATACCTACCCACGAACAGAAGCTACCACTCCTCTCCATAACTCCGACAGTACGGAAAATTGTGCACTTTTTGGGCATTTTGATCAGCTCCAGAGTCTGAACTGAATTTTATTTGGCAAATATGGGCAGCTTCCCATATAAAATGGAGCCTTCTATTTCAACATAATACCTACCTTAAAATGTATCAAATTATTACAATTATACTTATAATTACTTCCTCTCTTGTCCAGCCTACTGCAAACATCCCGAGAAAAGGTAATTTTGAGTTAAGAGGTTTCAGCTTTCAAAGTTTTGGCCAATGTGAGTTGAGAGGTTTTAACATTCATCCACAAGAGGGCATAAACCAATGCCAAACCTATCTTCTTCAATTATTATATAGAGGGTATACATTGAATGCCATCTGGTGGTAAAATACACTTTTGTCCAAATTTGAGTTAAGAGGTTTTGAGCTTTCACCATCGATATGTTTTAGTGGTCTAACACCAAAATTGATCCATAATACAATGTCCTGGTGGTCTAACTCAAAGGTTAATCCATTGAACCATCATTCGATCAGATCTAACACTAACCAGCCGATGATGGTAATCGTTATACCACATAGAATCTAATTTGTTGTTGGGGTCTGACACGACAAAAATTCAGTTCAAATGATCGCATACCAAGGTTTATACACAATATAATTTTAGTGGGTTCCTGTTACATTGTAGAAGTAAAAGGTAAAAAACAGGATTATTAGCTTTACTTTTGAGTTTTGTCTTGAAGTGAGGTTTAACTGTAAAGATAATGAATGAGGTGAGGCACTCCCATTGGCATGCAGTGTACACTGCAAGACCACTTTCCTGCAACTCATTAAACAAGCAGTATGAGTTAGTTAAACATAGCCGTTTGTTTTATTGTAGATGTCAAATGTTAGGATGGTTTTTAGTTTTCACCCCTTGTAGCTTAGCTGCCCCGACCAGCAATACAGGGTGGGGGAGAAAGAGGGGGAGGGGGGTGACCCAAACTGCTTCCCAGGATGAGTTCCCAACACATCTCGCACCTGGATTACTCCTGTTGCCATGGTTACCATCAACATTTGCCTAGCAACAGGTTAGAAGCTGCAGCTATATGAGACTAAGCTGTCATACTTGCTGTTCCTGAGATCAGAGGAATCTGGTCAAGAATGAGGTTTCAACACAAGTAAAACACCAGTAAACTATATTCTCTCTTTGCAATTGTTTGAAAATTCTTGAAGTGTTGAGTAACTTTTGAGTCAGAAAATACATGCTCACCTGGTATGTTCTTCAAAACAAATGAATGAGCTACTTTCATAACTTGAGAATCTGGAGATCTCTGTCTATACGCCAAGTGGAAGTGCTCCGTCTGTTCAACGACCAACATCGAAGAAAATTTGACAGCAGCAAGAAAAGACCTTCCAACGACTGCAGTAATTATGAATACTCTTTAAGTAATAAAAGCAAGAAATAACTGTGATGACAACATACATTTATGTCCCGAAGGAGCACGACACCTTGATTAATCCGCATTAAATACAGCGACATGGGAAAACTAATGCTACGTCATAGCGAATGCAGAGAAAATCTTATAACGATAACAGCGACTAACAATGCCAGTTATATCATTGGTGTTGTAAAAGAAGTAGTCTTCATTCTCTTGTTTCGAATAATTGACTTAGCACAGGTGCATGGTTTTCATGGATGCAGATGCACTGGTTACAATGTCACCTGACACAAAACAAACTTATGTCAGGTAGTACTCCCTGGGTCATGAATATCGAACTGCACTTACATAAGGTTGAGGTAACATGCTTGTACATGTTGTAATGTCAGAGTTAAGCAGTAAGCACACCTGCAAAACTACAAGGAAAAGTCATAAAAACATCTTTTTCTCTTTATTTCAGGCTGTATGGATTATTCTTCTGCAGTTCTGGGCCTTCCTTTTTGTTTTATGTGCCCATTTGGATTATATTAATTTTTTTCATTCTCAAAGATGCTGTCATCAATTTAGTTCAAGGGAGATACCATCTTAAAAACTTCCAATTAAAATCTCTCTAATTGCCATAATTTGTATAGAAGTTAGCCATTCAGTTTCATCACCGAAGTCATTCTCACCATTGTTATACAAAACATTGACTTCACTGAATCAGAAGCACTAATTGACCACAACTATCAATCAAAACACTATCAATAGAGGACAACAGTTTTGTATGGGAAAAGAGTGGACAATTAATCAGGATGCAGGTGGCAGCTTTTGATGTGCCACAAAGACATGCATACATTCAATACAATTGCTCCTGCTTGCTCAGTCAACATCAATTAGGAGAAGCAGAGCATATTGAGAATACTGTCAAATCCATCAACTAACCAGAGGAATTCTATTTGCTGGCATGCCACAAGAAAAGAGGTCAACACAATATGAATCAAGCATTACAGTCAGGGTGCTGCATCTCATCAACATACTGCATATCCTGCACAGTGTCTCCTAACTAATAAGTCTGTATAAAGTTGACTAGAAATGTGCCCGAAGTATGTCTATTACCTACGTCAAGTTTTGTGTTTCTCATTTTGATGGAAACTGCTATATTTTGCACACAATGATTTGACATTTCAATTTCCATCATCCAAGAGGATGAAGCATACAACCCATATTTGTGTTTGTGGTTGACCACTGTTTCGTCTTTTTTTTGTCAGAGTACAAGATTCATGAGGTATCAATCCTCCATCTCAGCCCACTGAAGCACAGAATCATCTTGGTAACATTTGCTCCAAAGCAAGCTGAGAATCAACTGAATTTCCAAATTTAACAAATTCTTGAAAAAATATGAAATAGAAAAAGTTGTGGTTGAGGATTAGGGAAAGAAGATAAAGTGCAGCTGCTGAAGCAGAAAATGCAATTAAGAACAGAGCAGGTGATGGAATGAAGTCCCACTAGGTAGCAGCTCAGCGGCTTAGGGGATCAGGCTCTTTAAATAAACTCCTCTAACCGATACTGCTGAGAGATACCGGTGAGAAATACTGGTGGGGAGGAATACTGGGCAGAGGCAAATGTTGAGATTGATGTGAGCAACAAATAATATTTCAGATTAATCATACCTCACTTCATAAATGAACACTGAATTCATTAGGACTTGAGATACAACAGTTTCTTCCACAAGGGACAATGTTGCGGTTCTCTCATGAGCTGTATCAGCTCTTCAATATATAGTTGTTTATGTAAAGTATAGGGTGATGCAAAAGGGAGGGTTGAATGTTACAAAGCCGTTGCCCATGACAAGGGTGCTTGTTCAGGAGATCATGCTAAAGATCATTGCATCAGCATGGTCTAGGGATCAGTACTAAAAGTTCATTCTACCAAAATGTGTTTGTCAAAAGTGTCTAAAAAGATATTTCATCAAATCTGTGTTCAACCGGATTATGATAAATGATTAATGCGCAGAGCAAAATTTCTAAGTGATTCAAAAACACATTTGAAAAAGTATTCAAAAATTCAAAAACATAATAGAAATGTTGCAACTTTGTTATCATGAACTGCCATACCACCTGCAGTTTCTTAAAATAACTTATAGTTGAAAAAAGTAAATCAGAAAATGGCTTGCATGTCACAAGTGTTTTGCAAGATGGATTCACACCTGAGCTCATTGAAGTGGTCATTTAGGTGGTGAATACAGGTGTTGCTTGGTGAAGAGGATTAGGTGGGTGAACAGGTAGAAGCAATAACCAAAATAATTCATGCCCACCCTAATGATTCATGAGCATCAAGTTTCAGACAACACCCAACAAGTTAATCTTTCATTTCAGTCCTGGTTTTTATGTCAAAGGTAGAGTTGCAAAAAAGAAGGCTAGAAGATAGAGGTGCTATTTTTGTTCTGCTTTATATAAATTGATTGATATATAATGAATGACATTAGAGGCCTATAATGAATGGAATCATAAACAATTGTACTGATATATGGACAGATCGATGGTAATTGGTTAACGTAAACTGCAGGTGACATAACCACAAATGACGATTGCATGTAGACCTGCATCTCTGTCATAGTGAAATAGCCACCGACAAACCTCTAAGCAGAGAAATATAGGTTCTATGAGATGGGTTTTAGGGCCTACTTGTCCTAGAGGGTTAATTAGGCAAGGCAGTGGCAGCAATTAGGCGAGAGATGATTGAGATGGCACTCAACTTAGACCGCGGGCTGGTCTCTCCGAAAGAGGCATGTCAAGCACGTCGGGGAACTTCGATTCAGAATACACAATTAGGAATTTTCCAACTGGAGAGAATAGAATATCCTGTAATTTAAGGCTTTGAGGTTTTCACAACTACTCTGCCTTTTTTGTCCATAACTTCACATTCGAAACTACCATAGTTGTCAAAAGTATTGATTTTCAAGTCACTTAAACTGGTAGTTGATTAAATACAAATGTTACTTGACCGTAACTGGTAAAAGACCATCCGCAGGCATAATATACTCCTAATGAAGGCCGGTGAAGGTTCAACTAGGAATTGAGTTAGTTTTCTCTTCTCTTATTTCAGCAGATAAAGAAGTTCATCATTACTCCCTTCTAACTGGATTCCACAAAGCAGTGAATAAGAAGATCGCCATTGGTACAACTGGACCGATGAGTACCTAATAAAATAGAATGCTAATTTAGAGTATACTTACTCATTAATATTAGATCTCACCACGCACAGGATGACACAGCCCCACACAATACACTAATTATGTATGTGGCTCTGTGGTGGCATGATAAGCAAGTCCGCCTCATGCTGTCTTCACAGTGGGAGCCACTCATTTTGTGCTCACAGGAGATAACCAGTTGATCCCATTCTGACCTTCACAGTGTCAACCCATCTAAATGTCATTATTCACCATGGGTGGTCTTTATGCGTATGTCTTTATTTCCATGTTTGTGAGTGTTACGCATTAGGCGTTTTCCATAAGGATATTATTAAGCAATGGTATTAATTGAAATAAAGGATTCCGGCAGTTGATTAACTTCATTAAGTTGTTTTCACCGTACTTCTCAGAAAACTATCTAATTATAATATGATGTATTTTTTGCAATTCATGAGTTATATTTGTATGATGTTTCCCCAAACTTTATACTTTGCCTCTAAGTGGAAAATGCTTCACAGAAACTGCAGCCTCAGAAACATCTTTTAAAGAATTATCTTTGCCACTTCCACACTGAAAAAATTGGTTTATGTCAAACTGCTACAGCATTTCTAAATAAACGTAGCAATTTTATTTCCACCCGAAGAATATGTGAGCCGAGAGCTGTAACTCCCTACTTTACGAGGACATACATTAAAAATCTTCCTTCAGTTTCTATAATGGTGTCTGGAAGGGAGCCATAGATTACTTAAAATGGAGGGACAAAAATGTAAGAGGTTCTTTAGCTAAGGGAGGCTATCAGAGTCAACCAGACCTTCCTAAACCTGTGAGATGCAGATCCCTAAAATTCATTTCTGCTACCAGATTACTTACACATAAAAGATGGCATTGATCAGAGGTGGGAGCCATTAGAAAATCGTTCCTCTTTATCTGCTAACTTGTTAAAAATTGATGAAGGTCTCCCAGTCTCAGCCAGGTGCTGGTGAAGGAAGTCCCATTAGGAAGAGTCTAAAACCATAACCATCTTGTTTTGTCTCTTTAATTATTAATCAGGCTTCCTCTAAGATCATGTCCTTGAAATATATATCAGTTTTAGCCACATTAAAGGCAATCGCGAGCTATATATATCCAAACATAATTACGAAACTGTCTGGAATAGTCACTAAAATTATGAGGAGGTAATTGCTTACGGTGTCGAATTTTGCGCTATTACACATTTGTAACGGAGTGTGTTTGAGAATGTCTAAAAAATAAATGATATTTCAATAAGGTAAAAAGCTCAATTATGTGAATTATCATATATCATATACATGAAACTACGCCATGTCGATTGAACACAATTACGAGATTTCATTATATACATATAACACATACGCCATAACATGTCACCAGAACACATTGTGACTGTGCTTCAGAGAACCAAACTGGGTCATAGTCTATTAAATTATCGTAGATTGAAAACAGCTTTCAATGTATTAGTTAGACACCGATTTGGAGGGTTCTAACATGCATTTTTGTCAGTTAGATACCAGCTTTTCCAATGATATAAGTATCTTGGTGATGTCCAACTCTGATTAAAAAGGTTTAAGCCATTCACTATACTGTAGATGCCTTGTCAGGTTGGTAAAATTCTAGTATGATGACAGGATAGTGATTACAGAGTGAAGATGAGGGATGTGCTTACGGCAGTAGGCGATCTGTGCAAAATTGGCCATTTGTATTGTGACAATCTTATAAAAATATAGATGCCATTCTTCACTGCGAATAACATGATTGTATAGGAATGTCCCTGCAGCAAGCTTCCCTGTTCAATTTCAACCTTGTAAAGTAATCCTCACAAAATTGTCATATCAACAGAACATCACCTTAATGCTTTGTAACAGCCAGAGCATAATGTGAATGCCTCCTAACACCTTCAGTCAATGAGTTTCACTTGGTGGTGTGAGACTGCTAAACCTGCCTGGCCTTCACCTTCAGTTCATTTGTCAGCTGTCCTCCATACTTTGCCCTCCTCTTTTATGTTCAGCCAGTAGCTCAATAACTTGTTGGGCTGAAAATTACTCCCTTCACATAAACTCAGTCATAAAAGCAATGAGTTTGGCTGCTGGTTCAACCCGCCCTTGCTTGCTGCAGTCTCAACAACCGAGGATGTCTTTTGCGTATAAAGATGGCCATTTGTAAAGTCTTCGCGTTATGAAGACTGCGGTTTATGAAGGCTCGTTTATAATGATTCAGCCCCCATATCGAAGGCAGTTTAGGTAAACTGAAGAGAGTATGGTTTAGGAAGGTTCCAGTTTATGACAACTGCATGGTCAGTTTATATCTTTCTCCAGTCAGGGCTGTCTTTTTTCAGTCATTTATATCCAGTTGCATCTCAATATGAGCCTCGTAATCCTGACGCATCCTACGGCCATGCCAATAAGAACATCCGGTGTCGTCTGCGTCCTGAATTTGACGAATGAGGAATCATCTTGGCACAAACGAAGGACTTTTTCTGCCAGTCTTAAGAATTCATTCGGAATCCAATTTATAGAACATGATGAGAATGATCGTCAAGTAAATCTGGAAGAAACACAAAGAAACTGTATCCTTCGTGTGCGATTTCAAACACAACTTCTTATCACTATCACAGTAAAGACACAATTAAATGTACAACAGTCTTCCAACAGTCTTGATATTTCCTCTCAAATTGATTTGACTGTTGCCTCCTACAGTATGGCCTACTTGTGACTGAAATCAAACTGCTTGATTTAGCATTTATTTTTTGTCATTTTTGATATTTCAAAGCTCAAATTTCTAATGTGTCCCATCAACAATGACAAAATTTAACGTCAACATGTCGCCACAATGCCGACTAAATTACAACTGACCTTTATACAGATCTCAGTTTATATATCAAAATTTATTTGCTGACATATCAGGCATATTTTTTATGTGGTAGACATGAAAATTGCAAACGTTAAAGCGAACGTTCTCGGCATTTGGTCAGAAGGCGATAAGCCTTTATATTTGAGCAGAATAGAAAAGGAGACCACGAAGCAAAAACCAGACATTGCATAAGCATAAGTGAAGCCAATCCTTTAAACAGAATTTGATCCACTCCAAAATTTAAGATTTTTTTCTGTGATATTTTCCATGCCTATAAGAAGGGACACATGCAGCATTAATCTAGTCTGTCACCTTTTGCTTTACAAAATGTTTACCAAGTGACAGGATAAAGTTAGCAAAACATGATTTTTTCCTGTCGTATATCTGATTCTTGCTCTACTTTAAAAATACCCAAATGTCACTGAAATAAATCATGGCAGCGCATGTAGACTATTGTTTTGAAGCAAATATCATTTCAAATTCTGTGAAGTCTAAGTTTTATAATTTTCCAACTCCTGTTCACAACATCTTGTGATTCGAGATGATCGCTCATGTTTGATTCTAGCGTATTTAATTACAATATACAACATGTTATATAAATAGCTGTCATAACATATATTCAGTTTTTACTTAAATTGTCTGAGGCCCCAAATTGTGAGAAGTCCTCATAATTATGATATAATTAAGAATCATGTAGTTGCAAAAAAATAAGTTCACCCATTGCAAACAATGAGGCGAGACCACAGAAGATCTCTACATTTGAAGCTTTTCTTCTCAAATCAATAATCTAAATGAAATTTTATGTTTTACCTTGGAATCCAATTAAACCTAAACCAATGATATCACAGTCTTAAAGCATAGTAAGGTTTCTCAAGTTAAGCCTTTATGTCTGAGCATCAAGGTGTACCTCAAGGCGCCATGCTTTTTCCTGTAATATCTCAAGCCATCATTGCCGATCCTGACAGATGGCCATTTAACATGATTATGCTGTTTTATATGACATCTGAATATAAATATCATAGTAAAATGCTACATATGTCATAGAAATAGAAATCTCTTATTTTTTATAAAATTTATTCTGCTTCACGTAAATTTTTCTGCAATTGAAAGCCGCTCTTCACAAAATGTCAAATTAAATTGTGTTTGAATTTATCTTAAAAGGCCATGAAGCAGATTTAAAAAATATAAGAAGTGAACCTGGTTACCAAAATATACCTTAAGACATGCCTTTGATTAACTGTCTGTGATGTAATGTATGCATGTACTATATAAATATTTATATTTCATGCAATACTACATTTGAGTAAGAGAGCAACCGATGTTGCCCGAAAGCGCCAGCAGCAGAAGTCCAAAATGCACATGTACAGGAGGTTGCACTGCTTTGGCTAAGATCTGGTATTTGTCTAGACAAATCAATACTGATCCGATAAGTAAACAGAAGTGTGCTTCCTGTCATGGCCGATATCCTGGTACTATTGATGAACCTTAATTCTAAAGGCCAGAATAAGGTATATACATGTATGTACTAAGACATTACCAAGACATGCTAATCTGGAGATTGTATCAATGAGATTATAGCTCCATGTACATGTACAATGTAGAAAGTGAAGTGCTGTAGACAACAATGTCCACAAAAATGCATTAGTCAAGCGAGCTGAGATTGTGGCATATTTATTGAGCACAACAACAACACCAATATTGACTCTCATGCCCCAGCAAACTGCACTGCTCTCCCCAATATAACCATGGAAGATATTACCATGTAGTGCAGTGTGCATGATTGCTTTGTAGTGCTGGTGCAATTGATTTTCTCATATACAGCATATCATGCACAGTACATAGCTGGAGGGTGCAAACATACGGAGTGTAAGTAACTGCTGTTTCAGCATTATAAATAACCATGGCAGTAATTGCCGTGGTAAATATAAGGCTATCATCATTGTGTAGTGAAATATAATGTATATGCATGGTTTTATTAATTGTAGACATTGAGTTAAGAAACCCATATTTAATTATTTGAGCCTATACCTACAGCTGTCATAATCAGCATCCTGATTTCTCAGGTTCTTACTTCATGGTCCACCCAGTAATTCGATATCTTATAGATGTGGTTTTGGGTTTAAAGAATCTGAATACGATTTGCCCTATCTGTACAGTGATGATTGGAAAATTTACTATTCCATCTCCGAATCTTGCATGCCAGAAACAGTCCTCTCCAGTGTGTGCACATGCTTGTAGAATTTTGATCAGGTCGACCAGATTTTAATGAGATACAGTCTCAAAGTAACATTGCTTGTATGCCAAGACTAAGTTGGCTTTTAATGGGCTATTCCATCATCCTTTGAGACTATTGCATCTCAATTTGACAGACAGGGGGATTGCCCATGATACATGGCATTACATGCCATATCGTTTACATCTCCGAATGTGCCTCTGCCAAGAAGTGGAATCGAAGAAGTTTCCCATGTAATGGAAGACAGGGATAGAAGGCTGTGCCATAGAGTCTGTCTTCTTGAAGTCAAAGATACTACTGTTGGGGTTAGTCTGTGTCACAGAAGACTGTGCCTAGAAGTAGTACATGCTAATGCTATGCAATACTATTACAGGCAATTTCATTACCATGCGATTCTTGTCATTCACACTTGGCTGTGAGGAATCAATGCTAAACAGGCACTTGCTACGGTTGATATATCAACTGTATGACGTTCTCTTGTTTCTAAACCAATCAGATAAACTGAAAATGTCATGTATTTGGTGGGTCTAGAACCTAAGAATCGCGTACTACTGAAATCACCTGTAATAGATAAAGTCTATACGCAGAATAATATGCCTTAATGTAGACAATGTCATGACAGCGCGTGCAAGAAGTGGTATGTGGCAATTTTGCGATTTAAGAAAACTCATGGAAGCGATTCTTTGCGATGTAAGACTGAACAACGAAGTACAATCTATGCAATTGCAAGTAATAATGTGCTTTGATTTCGGCAGTGCCACTGAAGACCGTCCAAGAAGTGGCACGTGATATTAAAGACCATTTCTTAAAGTATTCATGTGCCATTTTAAACTGTGTACACCACACACAACACTTCTGTCAGTGTGCCTAGAAACATTAGAAACATATCTAGAAAATATGTATGCCATAGGAGGCTACAATTAAAAGAATTTATGTAAGAGAAATATGTACTCAGTACTGAATTCTTTCTGCCATGTATGATTACTGTGTCGATAAGTATTCTATGTCACAGAAGATCATGTTTATCATATACTTCTTGTAAGTATCTCCGATAGAAGACTGCAACGAGCCTCGACTGTGTCACAAAGGAAAGCCTGTGCCATGTATCTGGGTATGAATGATAGATTACTTAATCCTGGCCTGTCATATGTTAGAAAGGAGATGTGAGCAATATGGTATAGCAGAGGCAGTATTTGTCAAGGGTTTCTGTCTCTTAACCACATGCATAAGTCAGCATTTGACCACATGATGGATCATTGAGATGGATGGTGTATTTTTGAGGCAATATTGTGACAAGACTGGTGGCTGCAGTGACTGGGCTTCTGGAGATGGAATTAATGCAGGCAGTGTGGTCTTGTGTGGTCTTGTCAGAAAGGACCAGTCTCCCCAGCAAATCCTCATCATTTAGTCATTTTCACTCTTGACTCAAGTTGACTGTGCTACACAAGTGCTCCAATTCCTGTCATGACTATAGAGGTTTGAGTCAATTGCAAAAAAATAGCAAAAAATAGCAAAGGCCAATTGCCTATCATACTAAATGCAACCCACAAAAAGCAGCACACAAAAGCTCTTAAGCAAATTCAAAAGCTTCAGAGACCTATTTGCCAAAGAGAAACACAGAACAAAGATTTCTTTTTCAAACGAATCAGCCCGCCAGACTGCTTGCCGCAACCAGGAAGATGCGTCTTAAGAATTGAATTTTGGCGATAATTACTTTACACCACTTTCTGAAGAAAAAGGCAAGAGAGCAATTAAACGTCTAATTTAGCTTTGTGACAATTTAAACCCTGGGCTAAAAGCTCCTAATTGGATTACTTTCAATAGGCATCACAAAACAAAGTGTTCATGGAAATTGATTTACACTGGATGTGTGCCTTGTTTGATGACTTTAACAACTTTCCATAGGAGTTATTCACGAACATTACATTCAGGGTCCATTTTAGGGAATTATTTATAATGGAATATCAGCTGAATAGGGGTTGCAGTTTAGTGAATGATGGTGGCAGCTGCTGACATAAATATAGATGAATGGCATTTGTTCTGTTCCTGCACTCTAAAAAATTTCAGACAAAATTGGTTTTTTAGATTCAAAATGGGTTTTTGAAAAACCAAATTTCAATGCAAAAAACCAACATGGATTTTTTTAAAAATCCATGTTGGTTTTGCATTGAAATTTGGTTTTTCAAAAAACCATTTTGAATCTAAAAAACCAATTTTGTCCCGACATTTTTTAGAGTGTGATCATTTAATAAGTGAATACAAACACAAAACAACAAATTGATCGTATTGTCCTTACATCATGTATTATTACACCTGTTAGCCTGGATAGGACAGGTGTCAAGGCTTTATTCAATAAACGTAAAATGACTATATCGGAACATGTAACCAGCTCGATAAATAGACAGATAGATAGATAGATAGACATATAGATAGATGTCCGTTAAAAGAAACACCAATTCCCTTTAAACAATCACCAATTTTAACATGCAATGTAACATTCTAAGTGTATTGTTGCAATAACTACGTATATATCTGCTTTGTGCGTTCCGTTTCTCAGTTCTCTTGGAGCTATTTCCTTGAGTAAGTACTACAGGTAGAATTGTTCTTAACCACATGGACAGGTAGAATATTCTTTCAACAATTCTTTGGCTCCAAACGTAGATTCTTTTCATTGACGAGGAGTCTTAGCAATTCTGTTTGGCATCATTGTCCTTAGAGGTTTCGAGAAAATGCCCCTTTGCTTTCGCTGTCAGCTCAAATCAATGTGTGCTATGACATAAGAAATGATGTTATGTGCAGAAATGCCTCCTTCTAGCCTAACACACATTTGCTTCCTCTGAAAGCTTTCTATTTGCACTGATAACCATCAAGTACAAGTACATCGTAAAAGAAAAGAAGGAAAGCTTTGGCAAGAACGATCAAACGATTACCTCAATTAAGGCATCATTCGAATCATGCTGACTTTGATTGCGAAATTTATTTTGGGACAGAAAACAGGTCCAGTTTTAAGTGAAGCACGAATACTATCCACTCTTCTTACATTGAGCGCGCTTCCAAAACCGAAGTAGGAACGCTCGGGCTGGCAGCAACAATTGTGTCAATTGAACTGTTTACTCTTAATGCACTGTTTTTACAGAAGCAGGTCAAGCAAAAGCAAAGAGTTTCCAGTGACAATCACTATTCTCTAAAGCTTTTAGTAAAGGAAGGGTTCGTCTTGTCTCTTCAAAAGAACGAACTAAGCTAGTGAGGACGATAGTTTTCAAAAGAATGCTCTTATATCTATAGTAGTCTTCTCTGCTTGTAATTCTCATATTGCAATGATGCATGCCCTCTCATATCAGAAGCAAGACTGCAATGTCCAGTTATAATAGAGGTCAGTTGAGCTGCTGGTCTGCCAGGGCTACAGGGACAGAGGAAACTGCTGGAAGACAAACTGGCACGTAAAGGCAAACAAACACTTGCTGGAATAATTCATCAGGAGAAATCTCACAGACTTCTCTCAGCACACAAAGAGTATAGGACCAGCTCTGACAATGCATGATGGTCCTACAAGGAAGCCAATCAGCATGACCATGTATAAGGCCAAAGCTGGAATATTAATATAAGGCAAGCAGGAATATCTGGCTCATACGTATACTTTGTTTGCTATGCATTGTGTATGAGAAGCTTGTTTTATCATGAAGGTTGATGAGTAGCCACTGGAAAAGCACCCAAAATTGACCATACAATCATTTTTATATATATTTGTATCTGTATAGGCTGAATATAATAAATTAACTACACAGAATTGAATCCATGACGAATGTGTCAAAGTCCAATACGCTACAACGAGGACTTTTTTGTCCTCAAATAATTATCTTGACATATCAAACTTATATAGACATAACCATATATACATGTCAACTTGCATCTGTGGAAAATAATGATTGAAATGTTTCTCATTTTTCATTTTCAGATTGTGTAATTAAGCTTGCCTGGCTTTCTACACAATTCATCCTGGTGTGGTCTATTGTGTAGCCTTCCATTCAAATTTGTATTGTGACCTCAAATGGTGAAAGGAATGAGTTTAATATGAAATTTAAACTTCGAGATATTGACATAGCTTGATGGATCATAATAATAAAAGAAACATAGGCAAATTCTGAATTCAAACAAAAATGTATGATGGCAACATTGGCAAGCGAACCACCGTTAATATGTAAAAACATTCTAACAATTTGCTATGTTTTTTTACATTTGAAGTAAGCACATGTCAGTTGATTCCAATAGTGTGGATTTAATGCAAGAAAAGTTACATGAAGGTTGTTTATGGTCTTTTGAATAATTAATCTCCCCATGAAAGCTTACTGCGAGTTATTTTACGAGTCGTGTGAAGATTTTCGTCGGAGCTTTCAGGTCATATGATTTATTGCAAAAAGCAAAAGGCGTGCGGCAAGACAGCTTTGTGAATGGCGCCTATCCCAGAAGTCAACAGCAATAACACGAGACTGCCTGTGATTGCGTTCATGAACGTCATCTAAAACTCCCATTCGCCCAACAAAAATCTCTGCTAAGTGAGCGAGCAGGTCTGCCTGGTGTGGTGGTATTTTTCAAGCTCACAGCAGACGAGTCATTTATCAGACTGCCTCTGATATCGAGTTTGCACAAGTTCCGTCATCTCATATACATTCATCGTACACATTATCGTACGCATTGAAAGTTGGAAGCAATTTAGCTTGGGAAAGAACCGCGCTCACAGCTCGGTGAGGCAGCAAATAGTGTGTCACACATTGTTGATGCAGTAAGTCAAAGACCTTTTGCAGAAGTGTATCAGTATTTCCTGCAACTCAATAATCTCAGTATTAATCCCTTCATTATATCTGCATATATAATGTAGCAGGATATAACCTTTCCTTGTCACAAAACAAGAGGAGAAGACATTGATATGACTTTGTGACTAACTCACCAGACAAGAAATACCCCACAATTAACAGGTCTGCAACGTCATCACTACACATCTCCAACACTAATAAAGCTGGCAGCATAGTGCAATAAGAACTGACAAAGATGTGTGGGATTTTTTTCATACAATATGTGACCACTTAAGCAGAGCAGAGATCTGAGGTAAACTTGCACAGCTAGTATACAACCCACTTGGAGCTTTGTATCAGGCTATGCACACATTATGGAAAGCTCTTGCCTTGTACTTCTTACCAGAAGCAGAAATGGAGTACTATCAAGCGACCGCCTGGACCACATATCAATGGGAGAGTACGGAGAGGACAGCGGGCAGGAAGGTTGAAGCATGTCCTATAGGAAGATGGCACACACTGCTTTGCATGCTGAACATGCTGAAGCCAGTTAGCTCATAATATTATACCATGGACCATGATCCATCAAACGGACAACAGCAGTATCACCCCAAGATAAAATATACGAAATTCTAGTGTTGTTGCATCATCTAACACTATCTGCAACAATATCATTAGTATTAAGAATGGTACCAACATAGCCAGCTGTATCAACGACAAAATCATAATCTAACAACAGTTATATCAGTAATGTCAACATAATTTACAGTATCCGCAGTAAGATTAACATTTCAACAGCATCATTGTTGATACCGGGTACATGAATACCTTTGTAATCATTAATGTCTTATTTTTATCTTCTTTAAAGTTGAAAATATGAAACAATTTCAAGTGATATCAACAGCTGAAAAAACTGTTGAATCAACAGCATCAGCAGTGGGCATTAACAAAATCAACGGCATAAAGTCAGATGCAACATGTTCAACAGCAGCAGCCTCCACCTCCGAAGCAAAAGCATCTTCATCTCCTTTCTGCTTGACACGCCCCTGACACCAGCCAAGCAACAAGAGCCCGAAAAAGATGCCCAGGCATTCGAATGATGTTGAAAAGAGGAGAGACAAGTCTCCGACAACTGAGGCAGATCAAACAACAAGCGTTTGTCCACATTCTTCTTTCTTTATCTTCAACGCAAACGCAACTCGCTTCTATAATGTGAAGGCACTAAAACATATCTCCGCTGCTCTCCTCTTAAATAAATATATCACCACAAGAAGGCTTATTATTTCCACTTCATGGGATTGACTTCGCTTAATGATATATTGCTGATGTTTGCCAAAACAAAGTAAGTGATAATGATGCTTATTAAAAACAGTTTCCAATTTAAACATCTTGACAAGCAATCATTTCACATGCAAATGAACTTAATGAGGCATTATGAGTTTTTCACAACTTCGTTTTCCTCCAATGTCTTCATTGCCATTATAGCACAACAGAACAGCGGAAGAAGAGAAGCTACACTTAACACAATTAAAGGATAAATGCCTGCAATTGTGTTAGGAAACCAGGCCGATTGTTTTCTTTCATGCATTTTTTTTTGCTTTATCAGTTTGTATTGTTTGATTTGTGTCAAGAGACTGCAAGCATTGTGAGACCGCTGGGAATAAATAGATCGAAGTTCTGTGCTATAGCATCTTAGCGTTGAGCACACCTACAGTTTAAGCAAACAGTATGGATGGGGAAACATTAAAAGCCCGGAGTGGCGTGCCTATCTAAACAACGCCTATCAATGTTTGCAGTAGCTGTCTATGAGTATACGGACACCAGTTCATTGTGGTTCATTGCTGGTCGGTTTGTGTTTGCAAGCAACAGAGCAGTATTGGGCCTAGCCTCTCAACCAGGGAGATCCTGTTACACCATATCTTTCCTTCCTTGTGCATACATATCTCCACGTCAGCCTGGTATATTGGTTTTTGTGATGGTTCTTGTGAGCAACTGGTTCTGATCACGGCAAGACGAAGCACTCTCGGATAAAAAGCGAAAAGTAAAAAAAGTGCTGAAAGTCTTAAAGCAAGGGAGAATGTTACTGATTGTAAGTGAAGAGCTGACTGACGTTTCTCTTCTGCAGAGCCTACATTTTGCAGCATTCCGTAACTTCAACTGCTTCATTTTAATTGGCTTCAGACTTTCCACTTCGTCTGAAATATATCGCCACAACAAGGCTCATTATTTCCCCACTCCATAGGATTAATTTAACCCAGCTGAATGTGTGGAGTTGTATTACCCAACAAAGAGGAAATAGCCTTGATTATTTCATAATTACTGCGATAGTCATGTAGAAACTGCTGAAAAAATGGATCAAATAACCACTACATGTAATGGAATCCCATCACTGGAAATGAAGCTGGAGGCGGAAATGGCAATCTGGATGTTTTAAATTCTCGTGTTCACAAAGGTAAAATATTTCAACATAATTGAATTACGAGTTATGTATCATGATCCCGATATGTGTAATCTAATTTGAAATGAAAAGAAAAGCATTGAAGCCGGTTACCAAGTAATTTCTCTTCAGCTCAGCGGCCTTCCCTGTGGAAACAGATACAGGGTGAAAGCACAGTAAGCGCCTCAATATTTGGCCCCTATGACCTAATAATTATTTTCATCAGAAGTGCAAGTGTAGTACATCACTTTAAACCTAATAATCTGTAGAATACAGAATTATGTTTGTCTAATAAATCAAGACAGGTATTTGCTGGGCTGCAATGAACTACATTATGAAAGTTCCATGAAAATCTAGGTTTTTCTGCTGAAATGGACCATTGGCTTTTCGACAGTTTTCGCAGATGTGATATGGACAGTTTGCATGAACTGTGACCAACTAAATTTTTGAGCCTTGTCAGCATTCACTAAAATAATCCAAATTTGTCACTAAACATGGTATCCCTGCTTTATTCGTGACATACCAGACCTCCAAACATCAGTCCCCAGACTAATTTGAACATTTTTGTGGACGTAATGGACGGACATTTACACTTTTTAGCCTGGTGTTCAGTTTATAAGTTAAATTCATTGTGTTTTTTAATTTTTCAGTTGCACACATAGGTAGAGAGAGATAGACATGCATTTACATGTCAGTTGACATGTTAGCTGGTCTTTAATTCATTAAAATTACCAAAAAATCAGTTGTGGACGTAATGGACGGACATCCATTTTAGCCATTAAAGCTTCTTGTATCTCACAATCATCAGTGGCCATTGGAAATTTTTTGCTTAAATTCATTAAACCAATATCATATCAAGGCAAAAGCACCAAATTCGGCTAATTATAACATAAAAATACCCTCCAGCCAGCCTTCTGAACCCCAGACTGTAAATTTGCAAAAATATGGTTACAAGCAGACATTTTCTTTGGACGTCATGGCTGCCATAATCATCATATTGAAAAGTCAGCCAATGGTCCCTTAAGTAGGCCAGGGAGGTACAGTAAACAGATAATGTCACCGGCAGAATGTGAACTAAATATTAGGCTACAGCACTGCTGCAATAGATAGTGCTTCAGAAAAAGGGCCACTGGTTACATGCTAAAATTAACAAATTATACCCACTTTAAAGGTCTGCCCAGAGCATGGTTTTAATTGTATGCTCCTGAAAAATGCCTAAATTTCTCAGGTTTATTTGTTGATCAAGCTTAAATACTGCACTGTTTCTTCTTTATGTCAGAAATTGGTTTATAGGACCCTAAATTTACTTTTATCTGATCAAAACGCAATTGAGGCCTTTACTGTGCTTTCACCCTACAACGGCCTTGTGAAATTTTTTCAAGCAGCTTTAAGAGCAATTGCTTTGCAAGTTGAGGCAAGAAACTGAGCTGCTCTGCAGCTGTAGGTCACCTTGTTCCCACTTTAGGCTTCTCTCAGCCTATTACTTTAACTCTTGAGAGCCTTACCAGTCTTTCAGTTGGCAAATCTCAATTTCACATTGCATTACACAAGACATTCCAGAGTTTGAGCAGCAGAGTTTTTTTCGCTCCCAGCATTTCCATTAACAGTGCAATGTCCTACAGCCTTGCTCACTGCTCACTGCTCTGATACGCCCAGTCTGTGATGTTGTACAAGAAATTCCTTCCTCTTCTGGGATTAATCCTGTGATGTACCACACTGCCAGGGGATAAATGCTACAGAAATAACATAAAAGGGAAACAACCAGCAGAGTGTTTACTTACATAAAAGTATGAGTATTCTGTTACATCATCGATTGGCCCTGAAGTGTCACAACAAAGCTTTTTCAAGGTGAGGAAGAGAAGAAAATAAGGATCAAGAATGTCATCTGCTTGACAAGCTGTTCAAAAGCACTTACACCAAACAAACAATTGGCATTTGTAGATTGAGACATGCAGTGAAAAGATTTTAACTCCTTTAATACTCTTATCCAATTTAAGAAAACTGTCATTCCATCAGTTTTAAAATATTAAATGTGCTTGTAGTTGGCTTCGCTATCAACTTTGCCTTTATTTTGGAACCAACATTTCGATGGTGTCATTATTGACAGTAAATGTGGGGTACTGCAAGGTGGAATTCTTAGTCCCAAATTGTTTAATGAATTTTTGTCTGATCTTCCCAACTATTTAAGCAAAGCTGATGGTCTATCCCTAGGGAATATGGTGCTCACCCATATTTTGTATGCTGATGACATTGTTCTCATAGCTGACTCACCAAAACACCTTCAAAAGAGTGTGAACTCATTGTACAATTTCTGTAAAAAATGGCATCTAATTGTGAATGTAAATAAAACCAAGGTAATGCAAATAGGTCATAAGACTTTAACTGATATCATATACAATGGCCAAAAACTTGAGAATGTGGACTGTTTCAAATACTTGGGCCACATGTTAACAAATAAACGAAACATACATAGCAAGATGAAAGAATATCTCACAACACAAGCTCAAAAAGCCTTGTTTGCATTGCAGGGAGACACGAAGCAGTCTCTAGGCTACATTAACCCCCAGTTATCTTTGAAAATGTTTGATACCTATATTTTACCTATTTTAGAGTACAACAGTGAAATATGGACTGATGTTAAGGCTGTTAGTGATCTTGAAAATCTGCAACTTGGGTACCTAAAGAATATGTTAGGGGTAAGAAAACAAACACCGTCACTAGCAGTGTATGGTGAGACCGGTAGGTTTCCGCTGCATATCAGGCAAAAAATACGAATGGTTAATTATTGGACCAAAATAGAAAAAATGTCAAATGAAAAAATTCTTAAGAAATGCCGGTTAGTCCAAAAAGAGATGCATAGAAATGGCTTTAAACATAATTGGATCGGAAGGTTATGTCAATTACTAGACAATTGTGGTATGGAATATAACATCCAAAACACTTCAGACCTAAAACTTGATTACATGAGCAGTAATTTCAAACTGAAACTATTTGAAACTGAACAGACAAGACTAATTGAGTCAATAAATGATAGTGAACAGCAGCCAAAACTGAGAACGTATAAACTATATAAAACTGACTGCCGCTTAGAGCCATACCTACTCCTTAAGCTTACTCGAAAAATAGCAATAAAACTTGCCAGATTTAGAACTAGCTCGCATAGCTTATGCATTGAAACAGGACGGCATCATAAGCCAAAAATTCCTGCGGAGGATCGAATCTGTGCGAAATGCACTTTAAATGTAGTTGAAGACGAGACACATTGCCTTATTGTTTGTGCGAGTAACTCAAGTTATAGGAATGACCTTTATTCAACTGCAACAAGATTTATAGATAATTTTCAAACACTAGACAACATAAGTAAATTTGTAGCAATAATGAAAAGTAAAGAGCCTGAATTGTTAATGAGTCTTGGTAAATTCCTACAGCAAGCTGATGTATGCATCAGGTAAAACATCTCCTATGCTCACACAATCATGTCCTGATGTATGTACTCTGATTGAAATTATGTTCTTAATGTCACATCTTCCATGTCATTGAATATGTACATAAGACTGCATCTGTCAACTTCAATAAGCTTGTTATGCAATTTTTTTATGACTGTTCTTGACTGTGAATAACTATTTGAGTGGGCATCAGATTGACTGTCTTGACTTTCCAGAGCATCAGTGCATGGACTTTTTAGCGGTTACCGCTGTCTTTGCCTGGTTGTTCTGGACTAATCTTCATGAAAACGCCCGATTATAACTCTTTAACAATAGGCCGATATGTATACTTATCATTAATGAATACCTGATATTTATGTCTCAAAAACTGCAGTCATTTTAATAAGCATAAAACAATGACTTTTGTGAAGTAATTCTGTTTATGGCATGTATATACATGTATATAGTCAGCAACTAATTCTCTTTATCTGAATCGCTTATCAATTGGGTGGCTGGAACCTAGATTTATAATGTTAGTATTCATATTGATCTTACATGTACCTGCTTATATTTTATGTAACCAGCTTTGTCTCTGTATAACTTTTAAGCATTTTGTTTGCATTTTGTATTTTATATTTTATTTTGATGACAAATGTATCTGTGATGATATGAGATTGTCAATAAAAGATTATATATATATTATTTCACTCTTAAGCAATAGATTTACAAGGATTAAATCAGCAGCAAAATTAATGAATAAATAAACTACTTCACTGTTAACATTAGCGACTCCATTCCGAAGAGTAAGACTGGCAAGGCTGCTGAGACAATTGGTTTGAGAACTAAGACGAATGGCAAAAAGCACTTTGCAAGAAACAGGAAAAGAAGTGTATCATAGCAGACAGCAAATTTGTTTTCAGGCAATTTACACCAGAAGGATCTCTTGGAGGCATCACTTGGAGGCATCTCTTGGAAGTCACTTGGAAGTCACTTGGCCTGTTGCATCAGCCACTTGACCCTCTGGACCGCTGTCAGTCCGCCCATCTCCCAACTTATCACCTCTGAAGATTTGTGGAAAGGCTAAAACCACTGACCCAACAGAGTCATTCCGCAATCCATGGACTAGGACTCCAGGAATCCGCCAAGACCAGAAGAGTGACTCGGAGCTTTTCCTCGTCTCATCCTTCAACACTGGATTTTAAAGATGTCCACTCAGAATTCAATAAGATGTGTACAATGGCATATACATTAAATACTACCAAAATACTGATGTTTATTCCCACAATCATTACTTCTCATATGAGAGGATGACCAGGTAGCTAGAGCTATGGTCTAACTTTTGGCCCGGTATGCAATATATCTCAGAGTGGAGAATATACGATATATATATGCCACAATTAGGTTGTTTTTACCATAATCTGAGCTTCTCGGACACCGGAATGACTCCGTGCTCTATGTCAGGCGTCTGGACAGTGTTTTAGTCATCCTTCACCTCTTGCTGTGACCCCTGCCTCAACTAGTTAGCCCAATATGTGTAGAAACACATGGACATACTGGTTTCTTGGGCCGCTGCCTGTCTCGATTAGTCTGGTGGTTGCAGAGATACTCTGTACAAAAGGAAACTGACATGGTACAAGTTAAAAGTAAAAGATTCTGGTAAAAATATAATAATTTGTCAGAGCAACTAATTTAGGGAAAAGACAAAAGTTCCTTAACATCTCAATATGAGAGAAAGTCAAGTCAGCAATTTATAACACTGACTAAAAAAAGCGTACAAAAACACACATACAAAACGAAACTTTTACCTTACTTCGAAACGTGATGCCGCCATGTTTTACAAAGACTTTTTGGAATAGGAAGATAAAAAGTATGCAAACATATGGTTCAGACATACTAATCATACGCACAAAATAGTAGGGGAGAGCGGGGCACAGTGAGACGGTGGGCACAGTGAGACAAAGCTCGTAGCATCTACCTGGTACTATTTACAGATCAACCCCTTTTGGTATAGTACAAAAATTAAGTAAGTGAGAGACTGTCCTATATCCTGAATGCCTACACAGCATATCGAGAGTGGAATTTCAATATTTTAGTTTTTAGCCAGTAAAAGTAAATAATTTTGCTAAATGACTTTTTGTTATAATTCCCAAGAATAATGGTATAATGCAAATCAATTGCCAGGCATTCAAACCTTGGTTATTTGTCTTATTTTAGTGAGATGATGAACCACAATGCAGGCATCAGGTCCGCAGGATTCAAAAATTGTATAAAGATACCTGCTTGGGGCACAGTGAGACAGTTTGAGGCGGGGAACAGTGAGACATCACAAAATACACGCGAAACGACCTGAATATAATGCATGAGTCACAATTCACTATTAAAAACAACATTCCTGCTATAAACTACTGATTTTAGTGAGTAATATCCACAGGGAAGCATAAAAGAAGAATTTTGACTAGGATGTAACAGGTGCGGCAGGTTAAATAAGTCGTGCATGTGTCCCATGCGATGAAGTTTCAAAACATGCTCAAAAAAGGACATAAAAAATCACCTAGCCAGTTGCTTTTTTAGAGTACAGTAGTTTCTGTAGCAACAATTGATAGAACAATTCCACAGGACCTGAGGATTGGCGGTTATGGCAGCAGATGCCCTGTCTCACTGCGCCCTGTCAGGTGTCTCACTGTGCCCCGCCCACGGGGCACAGTGAGACACTTAACGAGCCCCGACATAACTCAAAGTTTCTCCAAACCTGTAAAAGGTAGGAACCTGAAACTACTTGACAATATACCCAACGTCATTATCCATAATGTGGACCTGATCTCATTTTTCTCGTTACTGCCAACATTTTGGAAGACTTGAAAATAAAAAAAGTGTCTCACTGTGCCCCACTTTCCCCTACTGTTGCTTCTTGGAGAAATAAGAGCACCCCCATAAATGTAGATAACGGAACATGTCATTCATATCGCACCATCTTCATATCACACCATTTTACATATATGTAAGTTGCATTGACTCCAAATGTTGATGTTTCTTTCAAATACATTTTTTCTTCTTCCATGTGTTATGTGCAACATTTTGTCCTTTTCTTGTCGGCTTTTTATGTCGCCTTCTTTATGTTTCATATATGTAAGTAACAACTATAGCTCAGCAAGCTCAATATTCCAATTCCAGAAGTCTGGTGCCCATCCCTCTTCTGTGGTAACATTGGATCTTCTCGAATTTACTTCATAATCAAAATTCAGCAACTTGCATAATCCTGCCACATAAAACTCCAATGTGTCATATAATGTTACAGAATCATGCCAACTCCTGCACAAGTTACGAAGCTAATTTGCAATAAAACTTTCCTTGGAATATTAGAAGTTCCTTAGATGTTGCAAATACAGCAATATGGCATTCAAAGGAAATGGTGTGTCACCGGAAACATTTGACTTTAATTGTCTGGCATCTATCAGACAGGTAAATGAGACAAAATCAGTCTTAAAGTAATAAATGTGCTCACCTGGCAAACTAGGAATATCAGATCAGCCTATAAAATGATAGCCAACAAAGGACATAGTTTTGTTCTAATGCCTTTGGCCTTCATTGGGCCTTGTCAAAGAGGAAACAGAACAGTTATGGAAGACAAATTGACCTCAAATGGATCAACATTACCATTGCACAAGGACAACATCATCATGAGAGGTGCCAAGCATTGATTTGGAAGATTTAGAAGAACAGCTTCTTCTTTAGTGTCTGATGTTAAAGAAACATTATTGAAAACAGATAGATCTATACTTTTGTTACACAAATATAGCTCAACTTTTCTTACTCAATTTGAATAAAAATTGCTTCTTATATTGCGCAGTCAGAGTGAACACGACATATACATGTATGCTTCTAGCAGTGAGTTCCATAGGCCGACTTGCCCCTGGATCAAAAGCATCGAAACAAAAAATTGATTCTGAGGAAATTTTTTCATTGACAAAATATGAAAGTCAAAATTGACATATTTTAGAGAAAATGTTGCAGTTTGAAATATGTATACTACAATACATGAATGTTATATGAATGTGCAGTTCTGAAATATCACCTCTGATTGTATATGCTAATCCCAGTTATCCTATTGCCATTCCTTTTTAATGCTAAACTAATGCTCCTGGTAATGCAACAGCATACCATATCTACATGAAAGAGAGTTGTAACATGTTGAGCTGCACATTGTGGAACATGGCTCCCTATGGATTCATCCTAATCTATCTTTATAAGACTGTTTATGCAGCTGTTTATGGCTGAGTGTTGAACAGGACATTGGGAAGAACCCTAAGGGGGAGCCCTAAAGGAGAACCCTAAAGGAGAACCCTCATAAGGTCTCATCAGGAAACCCTTCAGGACTGAACCATCATCAACCTTAGGGTTCTTTGTCATGGTCAGCAGAGATAAAGGCAAATGATCATCTAATGGCACCAAAGTGGACAGGTCATCATGATAGGTGGCCCTCTGGGATGCACTGTCATATCCAGGTCACACTGAGACTAAAAATACCTCAACACTAATATTCCTCATCACTTCAATGAATATAAGATTTAATTTTCTTGCGATTTCAAACAACTGGTAAACATGATTTCTTCAAACAACATTTTCACAAAGCTTACTTGCAAACTGGTGGTGCAAAAGCAAATAAACTTAGTAGCTTTTTCAACAACAAAAAATTATAAGTAAATTAATGTTCAATGAAAACTGAAAGGTAAAACAAGTAGTAATTTGATTTGTTGACTTTTTATGCAAGAAATATGAATCAAATGTCATCCAGGTAAATGAGTTTTCTGAATATCAGAGTCATGAGGACCCACAGAGGATTGGCCAGGTAGAAGAAAGCAGACAAACATAAGAAAGGTAAACTATCCAACATGTATACTTCCCTAACACACAGCTGAGGAGGGTGAGGATCCACATTCCATGTTTCTGCAGAAGTATGAGTGATGACTCTCCTGATTAACTGATAAGGCTAAGTTATGTAGTGATCTTCTACCCTCACATACCCTAGCTGTATAGTGATGTGTGTGCACTGCATAGCATGATATCTGACATCTTACATACCCCCAAGTTACTATCATACACACAAGACACTAAGAATATAGCAGCAGAGTTGGATCTATTCTACGAAGCTTGTGCGGTGAGCAACATAGCTTAGGATATAAGAATAATATCATGTTATGTACTGGTTAACATGCAGCATGAAATTACCATCACACACCAAAAACAATTCGTCAAAATAATTCTATGCAATGAAAGAAAAGTATAACAAAGCGTGGGTTTCAAAATTTTTTTGATTTGTGTGTGTCAGTTATCATTTAATCGGGTTATTCAGCACTTTTCGCGTCTAGCAGCATTGATCTCAATAAACAAACTGATTAACTTATTTAAGGTATGCAACTAATAAGAAGATTAGGAAAAAACATTTCTTATTAGGAAAAAACATAACTTTCAACGACGCGACAAAGAAGAAAATGATTTTCTTTCAATGAACCGCCAATCTACAAAGAGCTGTAATAGACCCGTTTTGATAAATAAGGGAGAAGTTTATTTGAGAAACCATCAGATTTGTTGTTGTGTAGTTATTAGATACACCTGTCAATCGGTTTATCACACTAATAGTGTCAGCAACACCCTGGTCTGACTAATATGCATTAGAATCTATTAGTTTCCACACCACTGCTAATACATCAATTCTATCAAATGGAATTGCTTGACCACAACTTAGCACTCAGTCAGTGACAATTCATTTCCTGTTGGCATCCAACGGTGCAGGCCACAACTAGAAGATGTTGCTTCCGTGTAGTCCTCAGTCTAATGGACTACAAGGTCACTCTCAGTGGTCACTCTTAGTGGTCACTCTTAGTGGTCACCCTAAAGTGTAAGTATTAGTAATTTATGTTCTAAGAGCGTTAAGGCTCCTGATACCCGTTATTTGCTTGTTTGTCTTGTGCGCACGATGGTTTAAATCGAGCTCCGGCATTGTTTTGAAGCACCGAAATGCAAAGATAATTGCTATTCATAAATTTTGTTTGTGAAGTAGCAATGAACCGAAATAAAATAATTTGACACTATTTAAGTTCATTTTAAAATACCAATAAGTGTCAAGTCATTGTTTGTCACATTGAGGGAGTTATATTGTGGTGGTAGTTTTCTGGTTATATACTTGAACATTAAACAAGGGGAAGCAGCCACTTTGCATTGTTTACTTGACCGGTGATGGGTATTTGCTGGGAATTTGCTGCAAGTGTGTATTGCAAACATTGGTTTGTGTATAATATTGAGGAGTAGCTAAAGGCCGCAAAGCAAAGCAAGGCAGAACAGAAGGAAGTATAACAGCAGAGCCAAGATAACCACAAGAAATGCAGCAAATGTGCAGATCCTATCTGCAGTGCACACCAAAGCAGAAACAATAGGATATGGCAGTTATCAGAGATTTGGACTTGAAAGAGATGGACAGACCTGCTGGAACATATGGCCTATGAGCAAATATTGATAGAAGCAAGAGGCGTGAGTGATGACATTTTGATCACCAAGAATAACTGAGTGTTGCCAGGCATTGCAGGGCCCCTGATAACAGACTGCTGAGGAAACAAGGTTGAGCAAGGACCACTGCAAGGAACTTAGAGCCAGGAACACAGTGCCAGGAACAGAGCCTGACCTGCTGCTATCAACACCTGTTCACACAGTCTTTTTCTCCATACAGATCGAGGCCAGTAGCCTTGTGTTGCAGCCACTTGCTAACCAATAAGGAAGTGCTGAGGTTAATTGTTTCTGGCTAATGGCAAATATACAAGAGTAAGAGGGGAAAGGGCCATAAATCCAATCCACTTAAAAGTACTTCCAAAGCACTGCTTCCTCCCCAAGTCCTCTCTGAGTCCTCAATTATTTTAAGACTATTGCTCTGAGCCACACACAATCAGATCTAATCACAGCATCTTAGAGGACATGTCCATGGGATAAAGCACTTCGCGAAGTTGAGGTTAACCGTGAACAAACAGACCTTGAAGTTTTGAAGAGTTAGTACATGAAAGTGTTCAGCTGTGTTTAAAATGCAATGGAAAGATGAATGGATGTATATACAACTCAGGCTCAGGTAGAAGTTGGCGTTCAAAAACCAAAAGTATCTCTCCGTCATAAAAACGGTTCAGCGGAGTCAAATTACCAGAGCTGTGATTTAGCGCTGCGAAATCAAGTTGCAACATGCGAGAGCCAAGAACCGTCTGAAAGAGCTGTGCACGATTCTCAAGGGTGTGTCACTGATCACTTATAGCTGAAGGAAAAAGAAGAAAAAGAAGCATGTCTTGCAATTATTCAAAGACAAAGGTGTTGACGGGAGATGGCTTCAAGGTAGACCTCAAGATTTCAAGGATCACAGAACACTTCAACATCTCAGAAAGCAAATGAGCTGATGAGTGAAAACTATATCATATATAACAAAACAACAGACTTAAATGTGCCTTAGTCAACATTTTTACTAGTATTGTTGCAATATATCTTACAATGTATCTAAACTTAAACAGTCTCATTTAAGTACGGTGATAATGTTGATTGCGCAAACAAAGTGTGCTGTTCCTAGGCAGCGAAGGAGGTAAAGTGAAGTAACAAAAAAATTGACACCGGTTACTTCAATATTGACAAAAGAGGCAGCAAACTTAAAACTATTAGCGTTATTAAAACTTTAAAGCTGTAAGCAAATCCATTTTCCTGAAACTATATGACAGGTGCGGCAAAATATATTCCTTCCATTTTAAACATTTGCCTGCATCCGATGAGGACATTTCAGTTAACCCAATAATTTGAATTGGGAAGAGTTGAGATTGCAATTATAAAAGCAAGTGTGATTGTTATTTGCACGTCTCTTTAATGGCCATGAAGAACTGTGCAAAAAGGCATGTCACATTAACCGAAACAGGCTAAAAAAAGACACTTGTTTTGCGCCATCGATTTAAATGGCAGGGGAGCCATTGGAAAGCGAAAACTTAACACAGCGATGGATCATTTGGGCTTAAATGGCTCGAAAAGAGACAAATTATGGAAGAGGGACGCGGCACAACAGGAGCATTTCGTAAATGCTGGAAAGGTGCAATGCCTAGAACTGCTGGAGGCACAAGTACGAATCATTTGTGTTTACGGCCTTTGCTTCGATTACAGAGCAGAGCCATTCAAAAAAGGAAGTGATAAAGGCAACCGTTGCATAAATTCATGCAATAGAGTCAAGGCACTAAATCAAGACATACTTTATCAAGTCAAATCATGAATAAAGTCATTCAGTCTAGCCAGTGAATGTTCGCCAGTGAATGTTCGGTCAATACATTCAAGAAACAGAGTCAATACATTTAGTCCAGCCGTACAGTGAAACCAGGAGTCAAGGCATATAATCAAGCCATGGAGTCATGCCTTTGATAGAGTGCTACTGAGTGCTACTGAGTCAAGCCATAGAGTCGAGAAATAAAGTCAAGACATTGTCAGGGCACTGCTTCATCTGCCAAGATGGCCCATTGCCAACAAGCTTGTACAGCATTGTTAGTCAGGTTGGACGACTGAACGAGCAGGAAGAAAAGAGAGGTTTGCACAAGACCTTGCAACGCCTGATGGATGGACACTAGTATCAGTTTGAGGAGACAGGCAGACCAACACTTGGTGTCATACATCATGAGTCGTGTCTCCCACAGTCCAAACATGTAATTGAGATAAAAAGAAAGCAAGAAAAAGTGTCTCGGCTATTTCGGTGTAACTGACGGAAAGACCAGTTTTACACAAGATTTTTTTTTTTACCAACACCGAAGATCTCTTCAGCCTCTTGGTGATTTAAACTTTCTCAACTTCAAGATTGGAATCAAATAACAGAAGCCTCAATCATAATAACGACAATTTGAGAGTATTGTCTCAACAACAAAATCGTCCCTGGGGCAAATGGTGATCACATTTCACCACTCAATGTCAGTACTTGTTTATGTCAAGATGTCAGAATCTTAAACCAAAGGAGGACTACTTTTTTACATCATCCCTCTGAGAGAATAATCTTACTCTGGAGACAAAACAACCTTGAGAACTAGTTTAAAAAGTCTCAAATCTTCCAGAAATGGACCTTGGAGACAACGCAATCTAGTTACTCTGATTGCGATCACCTAACCGATCTAATGGCTGGCTTTGACAGATCTTTGTTCCAAGGTCTAAGGAATCTTCAGCAATCGGGTTCAGAAAATCCTTGACATTAAGGGTCATGCACCCTCAACTTGACTTCATTGACAGAGAGAGAACATCTCGTCTTCACATCTGAGATAAAACATTTAAATTCCACTTCATCCCCCAGAGAAGCGAAATGCAACATCAAAACATTTCCATCTGGCTTTCAATTTGTAGCAATTGTCCAATATTCTGCTGTGAATATTGAAGGCATTGATGCATTCTAAAGCCCCGTTAACAGCACATCTATCCGTTTTCAAAGCATAAATGTCAAAGGCATGAATGGGAGAGCATAACGAATCCGCATGGATGTGGTTCCGTCACTTTGAACATTGATCGATCGGTATTCCAAGACACACTCGGCCAGAAAAAGTTAGGTTTGCTCAGTGCAAAGAGCAAAGAAGGATTAGGCAATCTCGAGCAGTGGCTATCAAAATGTAACAAACCGAGGCTATTTTGGATAAAAGTGAAGTGGAGAAATTGAGTAGTGTGTTTCCACACCTTGTCTGGGAGAGATATGCTTGCAGGAGCAGGCAAGAGGTGTTTGTTATTGTAATGAGGCTGGGTCAGGATTAAATAGCTAGATTATAGAGGGTTGGCAGGCAACATAAGTTGGAGAGGCACAGAACAGCAATTTCCTGGTTACTGTGCACAGCACCTATATGCCTGAGCCAACATTCCTGGCCGGTCAGTGTGTAAGTTTATGTGCCCATCATTTTTCTTTCTTTTTCCCCCGCCCGAAATGAGCAAATCTCACGGGGGCCGAGAACACACTTTACTTCGGAACACGTGGTTCGCAGGGCTCAGCAGGAAGCTAAAAAACTGCTGCTGTTATCTTGCTGTTTGACTCTCTGCCTTAATTTACCAATTTGTTACCAAAACCTATCGGATAAAATGCCAGGATGCCAGGCCCTCCTTGATAAACCTGCTCTACAGGTGCTCTGATATCTGTGCACATGGACCAACCCTAAGGAATTGGTTTAATCACAAGCCAATCCTTTTTGTCATGCAATTAACACACCACTTGTCAATGCAGCTAATTACCAATTAAGACATACTGTAATTGCAATGGAATCATGACCTCATTTTTGGATATTACCTATTTGTGCCAATACAAATGGGAGTGTGCCCAGGTTGATATTATTCATGCTGATATTACACATTTATGATTTGTAGTTTTTTACAGTGTATTCGAGTAAATTAAGTAAAATGCAGATGTGTGAGGTAATAGGCTTTATCTGTTGTTTAGGGAAGCACTAGCATGATGTTTCCTTGACTGCCAGGGACAATTATCAACTTAGATATAGCATAAACAAGAATACGGAAATTGATGAATAAGATCATTCCAGTATGATGTAAAACAAAAGAGAAAAGAGCTGACACTAAGAAATACAAGTAAACACTATCATATACTTCACACAATTGAGCACTGGCTGCCATACACCTGTTCAAGATACACGAACAATTACAATGCCACAGAAATAAGAGAAGTTGTGTGTCAGTGCAAAATAGCCACGATTCAAATCTGATTTCTCATCGTCACGATTTTGCTAATAAATAAACAAAATAGCCTCATTTGTTATCATGAGCCAGATCTAAAATAAATGAAATTTCTCATCAAGACAATAAGATTTAGATCATCAAATTAAGAACAGTCAATGTTAAACACATTTTAAAAAAAACACCCGAAAAATACATGTGTAGTGTTAAGTGACATGTCTGCGGTGCTCTTTTATTGTCAATTATGAGCCCGGCTATATATATATATATTCGTGTTAATTATTTTTCTTTGTGTAACAGTCACACTTCCGGAGCGCTATATTAATTAAGATGATTCTTTCATAAGCAAAATGACAGCGCAAGACATATTTCGCCTTAGACACAGTGATATTGTATTCCTGTCATAAAGATAAATTCAGCATGTGTTTAATGTTGCTTTTTTTATAAACATGATATATATATGATGAAAGGACTGAACTGTACTCAATTAGTAGGGCAATGAAGTGCCATGCACACACTGTACTGCATTGTAGTGCATGGCAGTGCATTCTACTGTACTGTCCACACCCATTGAACTGTTGACAGACTTGCACCTGGCGATCAATGAAAATCACAGCCATCTATGCAATAGTATGCATTATGCATCAATATTCATTCACCAGTGTTCATCTATACTCACTGAATGAACAGGCAGCAGAGCAGCTCCTTGTATGACGTCTTGTAGCCACACCCAACTAGAGCTCAGGTGCTCAGGTGCCTGCATGGATGCTAGGGCTAATTATCAGGTGCACACACAAGACACCAACAAGAATTGGACAGATTAGAATTGGCTGTTGATTCAATTACTGCTAGTTTGTGCCTTGGACTGCCAACAACTGCCTACTTATGAGCAGGCCCTTGTCACTGCTGTCTCGGGTTGCCAGCACAGCTTGCATCAATTTTGAAGGCAGAGCTTATTTGTGCATCAGATGGCACCTCCAATCTGGAGCATTCATTTGTCTAGTAAGCTGCTTACACTTATTGAACCAATGCGCTCACTCTATTCACCAACTATGCTAATTTGTTGCTCAAGTTTATTTTTGATTTTTAATTATTATACATTCCGAGCTTACAGTCAAGAAAAATGAATAGTTACTTTCTGCTGTCCAAGAACGTCAGTGATGTCACTGTAAGTCCAATATTTTTTACATTGAAAAGGGTGGTCAAATTAATCAACAAAATAATGTGACATCAATGGTGTATACATGTTTGTTTGTTTGTGTGTTTTTGATTTACGCCTCTGCAGCACTTTAGTGGGCTATATCAAGGCTGGCGATCGCCGTATGATGATGAGATGAAAAGACTGTGAGTCTGGCACATACCCTATTAATTCAGGGATTTCCAGGGTCTTTCAGTTGGCCCAGCATAGAATACTGGATACAACCCGCCTCCATTTAATGTCCCATGGGCTCGGACTAAAGTGAGTTCCCGGGGTGAGATTTGAACCCACGCCCTCAAAGTTGACAAGCGCACTTACCAATTAGGCCACGAGGGAACTATGGTGTAAACATGATACGAATCATTCACTAAAATGTGCTTAGGGTATGATTGGTGTAAGATATGAATCCTTAAATGTGATACATCGGTCACGGAATTGAGGTATCTCCTCTCTTTCTTCGACCAACATTTACATTTGTGCAGTGGTTGGACTTGAATACCGAACAGTCAATTGCAACTGTCTTAGTAACTAACTAGAGCAGGTTATAATAATGTTATCTTCATAATCATTTGCCTGCTATTTCAGAGATTGCTTTCTGTCCAAAAGGCTTCTGATCAGTCTGTCTATTTCAACTGCATGATAGCAGGGGTTAAATGCTAACAGCAGTCCACCCCCTGTCCAACAGTTAATCAGTCAGAGTCACCCTGCAGGGGTATTTCTGACTAGAAAAACTTGGCAAGACAAGCAGTGGGGTTAGCTCTTGTAATGCAGGGTGAACTTCATGTACAACACAACCAAGAGTGACTGGCACAAGGTGGCTACCCTCCCCACTTTTTCAGTATCTTTTTCAGGTTGTGTGGGCCAGCAAAGAAATAGACAAAACCTACTTCCAGGTGATAACTTGCTTTGCAAATGTATCCTCTTGTGTTATACAATGGCAAAGCTAGAGATTGATGCAGCAATCACAGACAATGCCTCAAAATGAAGCCAATAGACAGAGCCACCCTGTCTAGTAGACAAGTTTGCATGACTAGAAACAAGCCTAAAAAATCAACATGACCTTTTTGCATTCCCTGGAGCAGTAAAATACTTGCTTCATTGCAGCAGTTGGGACCCTAAATGCCATCTAACATTGCATGTATATATCAATATACCAAACTGGACCCAAGAGACGCTACTCAGACGTCCTCAAGAAAGCATACGTGACCTTTTGAAATGATGTCCACTGGACGTACTCCACAGTTCGAATGGGTTGAGGCCAAACTATGCACAAAATTGCATCATGACCTTTAAACATTTCCAGGAGCAAATTGACTTCAGGCAAATTTAGTAGCTCAACGGAAATTTAGACGCTAATCGACATGTGCAGAAATGCGTTGTGCAATTTGAACACATAACAGCTAGACGTCCAAAGCAGTCTCTGGAGACTGGGCTTATATGCGGCTGGGCAGCATGTAACCTTTGCAAATAATCCGGCATTGCAGCTTCTACACATCTTTGTTATTACAAGTGCAAGAGGAGCCCAGGACTGCCCTTCTGTTCGCAGCAAGTGGAGCAAGGGGTGAACAACCGTCCACTGACCCTCACCTGACACAAGTAAAGCAGGGCTGGGGAGATTACCAGTAGGGTGTCCCCTGACCTTCCCCAAGATGATCCATACCCTACAGCCATTGGCCCTATCATGTCTGCCTAAGGCTTACCGTCGTCATAGGCTATAGTTCCCCTGGCACCGGCCTGCACAACTGGCCCATAACCACCATCATAGAATCATCCTTTTTTTAGCCAAACCCAACCGCACTAATGGCTCTCATAGCAGCGCTGCCAACAACTTGGCATGGAACTGCATCTGGTTTGTGTATTCCATTTTATAACAAATCACGTATTTCATTCCCTGTAGAACCACTGCGAGCCTTGTCGCGATCAGAATTTAACGAATGGAAATTGTCGGAAGCGATTACCATTACTTCATCAACCGAAGCCCAGAGGTATTCCACTATAATTCTAGAGGTATTCCAGTGGCAAAAGCATTGTGAGTTCCACATTGCATTCACAATCAATGGGAGAGCCACACTGTACATATTGTATGACCAACATCGTTGCCAGCGCGTACAGTCTCCTAAAAGTGGAGACAATGCTCCGTTGAGTCTAGACCAGCATCGACTCACCACCATGGCTCTAATACCTCATAGCTGTTCACAAGCTGTACACAAGAGCTATACAAAGAGCCTGCCTTGGACAAATAGCATGGGCATCTAACTGTCTCAGCTCTGCTACTCTTGCCACAACTGAAAGTGGAATAACAATCAGCCTGAGAGCACAACAAGCCCACAGCAATCTGGAGACACCAGATGAGACTTAGGCTCTTAACATCGCAGACTCTTTTCTCGCTACTCTTTGCCGCTCTTTTTTTTCTCCTGGCCCACATCCTCCGGCATGTAGCTGTTGCAACTTGCATCCAGCCGCTTATCTGCTCCCAGCCTGGGCCCCTGGTACACGCCCGCCGATCTTCACAGAGAATATATATGGGGTGCTTTAGCCTTTAAAATACAACACGGGGTGGTTCGGTGTAACGGTTGAATAATTCAATAACGCGGAAAGCGAAACCCTTTTGCACTGCTCGTTTCCTGGAACACACAGCAGAAAACGAACAAAACACCATTTCACCACCGACCCATATGACATGCAGAGAGTCAATATACCACAACGCTGAAAATCAACAGCATTCGCAAAATGCTATTGTACCTCTCTGCTGCACTCTTTCACCCAACTTACAAAGAGGAACACCTCAAAGCAGTTAGACCTGGCAATACACAGCAGCTTACCTTCCTTTGAAGTGAGTGCATGATCATATTCTTGGTGTTTGGAAAGACTACACCTGGGCTGTATGGCAAGTTGTACTGCATGCTTTTACACTTTACACATTACGTTTAAGTGCCTGAGGTTTCGGACTGCTTGAACGATGAGGCAACCAGAATTGAGTATCGCTTAAAACAAACTAAAACAATTAGGGTCACCAGCCAGAAGGTGGATAGAAAGGTATAGAAATGCACAGATATAGTAGGTAGGTACAGAAATATTCGTACAGACATAAACCGATTTAGCATCCAGTAATTACTCGTCTTAACTTACTAATGGAATCACAGTTAACACGCAGTGGTTGTGACAGTACGCTCTGAATAAATGCTGCAGATGACAGATCTTGTTATTAAGATAATCTTGTTGTGATTTCATTATAGGGATAAGTACTTACAGTCATCTCATATTAATAGTATTCCATAACTGACGTTCAGTTAATTAGTCATATTGGTAGAATACGCGCAAGGAATGAGTTAATTTGCTAGAATTTGTCTAATAACACATGCAATGCCGCACAATATGCATTCTAGTTCAGTAATGTTGGCAAGCGGCTTGTCTCGCACAGAAAAACGACTGCACATGAACATACTAACCAACAAGCATTGTGTATTTTGGCATACAATCTGTAGATATTTCTATATTGAAAAGTGTGTTTCACTTGGCTTTTGTATGGATAACTTATGACACAGTAAGTTGAGACTCATGCTAACGACCACCACATCATAAAGTGACCACTTTAAATTACATTCATTTGTTCGGATCATTTCATGGATTTAAAAACTGCAAACTTGTACGGTGTGACATACATACAATGGGCAGATTATATTATGTGCATTTCCGGCTTATCTAGCAACTTCGCGACTAAAACTAAGAACATTTCGACGTCAACTATCGCAATGTTCCAAAATTTACTCAGCATTCATGCACTATAGAAAGGTAATACTACATATGATGGTAGTATCTACTAGTATGCATAGTATACTATGTATTAGAGTAAGAATAGCAAGGGTAAGAAGTGCTGTATAGTTGGGTTTGCAGCATTTCTGCCTTAGCTATTTCTGTTTCTACTGACATCTGGTTATTACAGAGGCTAGGCTGGCTCTAGACAATGGTATACACAATATTACCCTACTATGACGAATGTGTATATGCTTAGGAGGGGGTTAGCTATCCTCTATTCTGGCAAAGTGATTCCCTGTAACTGCTCACAGGTGCACTGGTTTCTTTAAGAAGCTTGCACATGTAGTTAACTCAGTTGCTGTGAACACAAGTTTCTAAGTTAGTAACTCTCACAGTATACACTGTGAAACTTAATGCTAATCTTTCTAGAAAGTGGTTAAAAAATATTTTATGAAGCAACAATGTTAGTGCCGCCATTTTCGAAAGAAGCGACTAGACTGCAGCAACACTGATACAAATTTTACAGTCGCTGCCTTCAAAATTTGTTATACTCGTCAAACTCAATACTCTAAAGAACTGCAATGTCTATACATCTCCGATATAATTTTCAGACACCTGTTGTAAAAGTTACAGCTATCTACGAATTTACAGTTACTGGTTTGAACATTTTTTTACCCACTTACTGTAAATTTAACAGTAAAGTTTTGAAAGTCTCCCTCTTGCAAGCCATGGTACATCACTGAACGCTGTCTACAGACACCCACAGGTGGTTCAGGACTTTACCTGGTACAAACATGTTTGAGTCAAAGCAAAACTAAATTACACAAATAATAAAACTGAAACAATAACAATAGGTGGTTAAAAGATCTTTGTGAAAAGATCTTGCTGAATCACAGAAATTATACAAGATGTTCCAGATGATTTGCAAGTTGGAAATTACACACAATGTGTGAAAAAGTTTCTGTCTCATATATTAAGGCTTGGGTTTTCCTTTCTGTATTAATACATATCCTTTGTGTAAATTATGTCAGATCTCCACGTTTTTACAATATATGTTTATACGATTGACTCATTGCGAACAAAGCCTTACTTATCACACCGCTTACTAATATAGATGACCATTTTGACAAGAGCATCTGGTGTTTTTGAGACGAGGAGTATTCTGCATCGTGAACTAATCTAAACTTATTCATAATAAGTGTCAGGGAAAGGTGTTTAGTTATTCACTGTAAGAATTACTGAGATGACATAGAATTTCAATTTGCATCAATGGGAAATTGCAAGAAAAAAAAATAAAGCATTTCTGTTGCTGCACTCTGAGAATCCATATCTCCATGAGTGAGTTTCAAGAAAATGGCTTACAATCCCCACCACAGAAAGCAACCCAAACGTTTTAACAGTGTTTAAATCAACTGTGAAGGAAGAAAGCTTTTATAAGATGAAGCAGGTTGCATGACAAGCGATGTTAGAACTGGTTTTTGGGTCCAATTTCTTGTAAGGACTAAATTGAGTAAGGGAGAACCATCAGAGAATGGAGTCGATACACAAGCAGGAATCACCGGCGTCAATAGCATGGGGCCCTCATCAATAACACACAGCTACCCAAGCATTAGATATTGATGTTAGGTCAAAGAGAAATCAAAGTTGTTTTGGTAGACTTAGAAAAACTGTGTCAGAAAACGAACGAGCGAGAGCTCGATAAATCGATAGCACCTGACCACTGTTTTAAAGTTATCACACTCAGGCGCCTGTTATCATGCATCATTGTCATGAACTACCAGAGACGTGGGTTGCAGTCTCATCCATCATTAAGCAATGTCCATTGTGACAATTCGCCAATTTAATGAAGGAGTACTCAAACACTGCCTCATTGAGTGTCCCTGCTTCTCTGTTAAATAGGGTACACTCCAATAATCAGTGTCAAGTCAAGCAATTGTCTCATAAAAATGCTACCCCTTTACCAGCTTTTTTACAACCCGCAATCTCAGCCTTCAAGCCCAAGCCATTTTCGTATCACAATCAATGATATCAGCCACAAATAGTCTGCTAAAATGTCTGCTTTTCGCCATGTTGTGAATACAAATGTCTGCAATACGATTAGCAAGATTGCCAAACATTTCACAATGCTTCCATTTACATGATTAACAGTCTGCAAAAGTGGGTGCAAATAAGCCATATCCAGCACATTTGGAGGTGGTTATAATCTGCACCCATAAATCGGAAAAGCTCACAAATACCATTCTGGGATCAAAGAGGCCTGAATGGATAATTTCAGTTGATATGCCAATTGGTCACAGGCATGATGATGCTTCTTCATATACCATGCCTCTGTTTCCTTGTGTTTACTCTAGTACATGCATCAACCTTTCAATAACACTATCAATCAATCAAAAGTTCAAACAATTAATCAATTAATCAACCAAGTAAGATATATGAGGTAGTCAATCCATAAATCAATTAATCAATCAACCAATTAACAATCAGAATTTCTTTTGAGCTATCTCTCAGATTCTTTGTATCTATCTTTCTGCATTGACACTTGATTTCACAGAACCATGCAATCCCTTGATGTCTGTGGCTATCTATCATCCACTTTGTTGTTGCACCTCATCAAGTATGGACACAAAGAAACAATTGGTGACAACAAAGAGAATTTGATTGCAACCTGTGGACAACCTGGCCACTGCGAAGACACTGCGAAGACATTGTGAGGACACTGTGATGAGGACCGACCGGTGCGTGGGAAGGCGCCATTTCCTTCTCCGACACTCTGTCACAGGAAGGAGTCCATTATCAGCAATAGCGGATTATGCCACTCAAAAAAGCCAACAAACCCTGAAGCCTCTTTGTTTAGGTGTGTCACTGAGTGTGTGTTTTGTTGCATCCACTGCTTCCTTATCTTACAGGCTGCTAATCCTTGTATCCACATTGCACATTGGCCAATTGGTGGGGCAGAGTGTGAGGCAAACCTCGAGGTTATTGTGATAAACAATTATACTCTGCTTATAAAAAAGAAGAGGATTAAAAGAAAATAGGTACTTGCTGTGATACAGTCAGGCTATTGAGGAGAACCAAAGTACAAATACATTTATAGCATGGTAACATCAAGCAAATGATTGATATTTGTGAAATATGCATTCCATTGTATCTGTATAACAGTGGTTATAAGTTTTTTTTAACGATCACTCATGGCGTGTACACAGAGACAGAAAAAAAACTAGTATTATTTTGCACTCAGGTGGTGTAAATTATGAACAAGTAAGTTCTCCCTTTTATGTAGCTTTTCATAGACCTATAATAGCTGTAAGGGTATACCCACCATTTGAAATGGTGTGCAGACAGACCAACAAATGGCCCAGCAATTTGTCACTGTATCCAAATGATGGTTGGCAGCACTTGACATAATGCTGATTCTCTGCCATCTTCCAATTGCTAAGCGAGCGACAAAGCTCAAACGGCGGCTTCCTATGCTTAGATGTCGCTTTGACAAAACCAGCAATTGAGGCAAAGTACTGTTGTCTCTTTATGTCTATTAAGCACAGGAAGGAAGTGTGGGAGGAGCCTCTGAAGCAGAAACCACATTGATCATTCAGAGGAGGCATTTTTCAGGATGATTGTTATCTACACTTGTCTCTGGCACTCCTAATAACTTATTAAGTTTAAAGTAAATGCATACTTGCTGATTGATTTATATCTTGCAACTTGCATTTTCTGATCACAAATTCCATTTTCAGTTTTCTTCCAACTGAATGGCCGCTACAATCTACACTGTAATAAATAAACTCTAAATCAATCGTCTGTTGCAGTTATGATAAGGATTCTCACATTAGGAGAATAAATTTGACCCAGGAGTAGCAGGCTAGCACCCTAGACCACTAAAGAGTTATCCAGTCTTATAAAAACAGCAACTAACCTCCAAGAGGTGAGGCTGCAGATATTGGCATTTGGAAGGGAGTTTTGTGGGGCCAATTTTTGCCTTGCCACATGCTTCCCATAGCTCACCTATCCTTCAGTATCCCACAACCCATCCAAAAAGCAACACACAGCCTCTATAGTAGCTGCTCCATGCCTCTACTGACCTGTATTACAGTTTCTACAAGGTTGCAAAAACCTTTGCTGCAGCTATAGAACCTACAAAGCAGGCAACCGAGCAGCCAAGGCAGACTAGGTTCACAGGGAAGTGACTGGCATTTGGAAATATTTCATAATAAATCACCACTACCTCAGGATACTAGCAAGTTTCGTGTTCCACAGATATTTATGGGCATGTTGTGTAAATTCTGGGGCTTACCTAGTTCCTATCCACCTAACAGGCCCATGTGTTGAGCTGTGTTAAGCTGAGTCTCTACTCAGTATAAGAGTTTGCAACACTCCAGTAGAAAGAACATGCTTGATTGATCACAAGGCTTGAACTCCAATACACCAAAAGGCCTTCAGCAAAGAGGAAAAGCAGCATTTGATTGCACTCCTGCTTCCCATAATATGTTGTAAACTCTTGCTCCCCCTCCTTCCAATCCTTTAGTCGAAAATAAAAATACTGCACATATTTGCCCTCACTGGCTTCGCAGTTGTGGGTCAACCTAATTTCCCTTGCAGTGTGTCCAGCTTGCTCATTACATGCCTGGACTGTCAGTTGCAGTCTATCAATTGTCTCCTCAATCTATCCGTCAATGTATCTATCAATCCATTTATACACCTACCTGCCTATTTGTCTGCCTGTCTGTCAAGCTGTCTTTGAGTCAATCAGTCAATACATAAATCAATCAATCAATCAATTAATAAATCAATCAATAAATCTACCCATCCGTCCATCTATCTTTTAAATAATTTGCAAAACCCATGCCAGTATCATCAGGCTGTCAGATGCTTCTAGAGTATGCTGCTTTTAGAGTGTGCTTCCAGAGGCATCCGAGCAGCCACACCCAAGAAGCATCTCTCACGAGAAGACTATATTTAATGCTCCTCTGGAATATTACTGTAAGAACATGCAATGCCATAATCACCTTCTGACACATTGGTCATATTGGTCAGCATCAGCCAAACACAGCAGCCAATGCCATTTGTAGGATTATGAGCATAGGTCTGTAGTAATCATAGCATGGATATGGTACTCATGTTCATAAAGTATAGTAGTGTGTTATACATGTATGTACTTGGTTCCTCATTCAAATGTATGACAAATTTTATTCCACATCAAAGTTCATTACTGCAGTTTATTCTGTAATTTATTACTTTTGATCGTGTAAACATAGCATATGTATGCCATCCAAAGTATGATATTTAAAAATGTCATTTTATGTATGCCATTTTATGTATGTGAATTTGACATTGATGTCCATGCAAAACAAGGGATCAATCTATATTCTATAAGTTGTTTGCACAGGAAGAGTGACAAGAGGCCATTTGGCTGACACAGCCTTAAACAGGACGTATATTAACCCATAATGGACGAATGACCTAGACAAAAAATAATCATTGGCCTGGTGGCCCCAATGCCATCTAAGTTTCCAACAGCTTCAAACTATAATGGTGGTGATATGTGGCCCATCCATTCATTGTTGAGTGTGGAGCCCACACAGATATTTGCAAGTCAGCAGTTTGGCACCATGGTAGAGAAAAAGGGGTGCAAGGCACACTCACGCCATCTACAGATCATTTGCTTGGTAAGTGCTGTAATCACCCCATCTCAGTAATGTCCCATAATGAAAGCAGGTCAGTCTGAGGCAAGATCACAAGCAATTAGGCCTCTGCATCACAACCTCATTGATCAATGTCACATCAGCTGCCAATTTTTATTTTTTATTTTACTTTATATCAACAAGAACCTTCAGTCCTTCACTATGGTTAAAACCTTTGTTCTTTCTTTCATGCTGATGATATCAGACTTGCATCAGACTAAATTTAGCTGTTTTGTAATTTTCACGCAATTTCGTCTGATCAATACTTATGTAGGGTATAACCATGGCTACTAACTCAAATGCAGATCTACAGTAGTAATGGACACATTTGCACAAGTGCATGCATAGGTGAAAGTAGCTGTTCATAGTTGCTGGTCATTGCTGGTCAAATCTTTGGCTACCACAACTTTGCTCCAAACTGCTGTCTCTTTAAGAGCCTTTACTACTTATTGTGGGATTGATGGAAAGCTAAGACTGGATAACTTTAAGAATTTTTGTCAGTATAGCTTCTGTGGGCCAACTTACAATCTGGTGAGCATATCCATGACCTGCCTCAGCTTCACAACATTTCTACCTTGAATTACTACCAAAGAAAGATGTGAGAATTTCTCCATCTGCTTGTGGAATACAATATCTCAGCTATCCAGATATATATAATACATTATTTGTCACAGTTTTACCTGTCTCAACTTTTGTTACCGAAATTAGACATTGTACTTGACATTCACCCACAAAATTTGATGATTTGACAAAACAGATTTCCATTAAAACTGCAGAGTTGCAGAGTTAAGAATTTTGCTTCAATTTTGTTTGAATAATGTCAGTGTTCGTTTGATTGTTGTAGATTTTAAAAGGGTAGAAACACAATTTCTTATTGATTTGTTTTTTCTTGTAGTTCAGGAGTTTTAGGAAATCTCGATTTATTGATCATAAGGAAACAAAAAGATCCAGTCAGTTGTGGAGTTTAAATTATATTGACTAATATCCTTCACAATCCCATTGCCATTTAAAACCTTAAATATTTCATTATTTGCTTCACTCAGTTCATTGACATTGTGTATTTACTATGTATTTAATGCTGTAGAATTGAGTTGGGCATGTGGATTGGCATGTTATCATTGATTCCCAACATAGGTGTCATTTTTATATGTTTTTTATGAATGGTCGAAAAGTTCAGAAAGACTAACGATTCCATTTTTCCCTCCTGCAACACCCACAATGGCGCACGGCAGCCTACGGAGTCACTATGAATCTAAATGAAACTTGCTTTCACCATGATAAAACACTGATCGATCCAACACCGGTCGGTGGAAGCATGCAAATTTCAACTTAACGTCATTAATCACGCCAAGCGCAGAGAAAAATGTAAAAAAAAGAAACAACAACATAACACAACAATGATTTAAAGACATGATTTCGGGCAATTTTTACAGACTCCGTCCTATCGAAAATCGCACACACCGATCACGGATTGCATGCTGCGCAAATATTGTAAATAGATGGCGTTAAAATGCTGCAGAAATTAATTTCCAATAAGCTGCAGATAAAAACTGATGATTCTCGATTTAATTACATGAGAGAAAGAACCTTGGAATGAACAGGATGGGAATTAAATCATTTTCAAGTCAGTAAATAATAAAAAATAAAATTTCCTCTTCTGATTCTTAATGGCCCAATCACTTGCAGCATTAAGAGAATCAGCTAATCCACCCAAGAAGCCATCACTTGGAACTCTTTCTCTTTTAAATCACATAAAAGTACTCAATTGAGATAATCTTAAGTGCAACACTCGATAAAGATAGCTAGAACAGTTCAAAATAAGCTACTCAACACAAATAGATCTCAGAGTAGTCTTCATATAAAGTCATTAATTTGACAAAAAAGGCAATAATACTATATCTCTACATTCATCAAGTAATTACCTCTCAAATCAATACTTTATACACTTCATACATATATAAATACATATGATATACAATAACTTAAACATGTTAAATGCGTTACATGGCAAAGAAGTTTACAGACACCAACATTATAACTTACGAGCTGGTTTGGGAATAACGTATCGGATAGTTTATTAGTCATTCAGTTTCAATAAATTATGTTTATCAATATTTGATACCATTTAATAGAGACAGGTATCCTGAGGATGTTGAATGAGGTTATTTACAGAGATTTCCAACACATCTGTGACTAGATGATGTACTTGGCCCACTGGGGTAGAATACGTTGGATAGAGCAAATTCAAGGCGTCTAAAAAGAAGAAAGTTAGATGATTACGGAGCGGCATCCAATTGCCATTTAGTAGGCATAATATGGAAACATTACATGTTTTAGTGGAACATTCCACAGTTATTGGTTGTAGCATCAGCCAATATGGATGGAGCAGCTATTTCTGGGGGATATTCAACACAGTTACATGGTTATGACATGTTTATCACACACCATCCTTACTGACAGCCTAAGCAGTGCAGTAGAGCCTGCCACCCCATTTTCTGTTCAGACTATTTTTACTAAACTGGCTGCTGGTAGAGCAAGCAGTGGAGCAAGCAAGCTTGAAGCAAGGGTAGGAGCAAGCTGCGGGCTGCTGCCTGAAATTTGAGCCACTAGCTCCTCACTGTCAAAATCATAATGCAAACAAGACCCAATTTTCTGAGAATTTCCTGCAACTTAATCATTGTCATGGTGTGTACACTGTAAAAGCAGTCAATTTAATAATAAGCAATCCCCCCATCACTCCATCAGTGTATATATATTAGTAGTATATCCATCCCGCGACAAGATCGATAAATTTCCAACACCACCGTTAATTAAGATGAAACATCATTGGCTGTACTGGTGACAGACTTAACTATACTTGTCTCCCGAAGGTAAATTCATCAATCCGTATGAACCTGTAGATAGATGATGCACATTCGTCATCTTAGTTAAAATATATGAGCACAATGTACAATTTCAAACAGCTTAAGGGCTTCTAAGGCAGGTCCTACATTGTTATCGTGAGACGAAAAAGCGTTTCAACTGAAATGTCTTCAATGACACTTGTGACGGAAAATTTGTCACAAAGTTGATCCAACGACTGATTCCAGATCTCAACTACATGAATTTTACAGTGGTCCTGAGCAACTGAAGTACCTCTGCACCTCATGGCTGCAGCTTCTCCCAGCCAACCATAGAATACCACGTGGATTTCAGCCTTGCCTCCAACAACTTTCCTTTGAGCTACTTTCCACTCACATGTTTTTACCCTAAATTCTTCTACTTCTTCTTTTTCCTTTCTACCCTCTCTCAAAACTTCTCATTTCCGCGTTCTCAGCAAATTCAAATAGTCACGGCGAAGCAGTAAACCAAACCAGAGAGACTTGTTCCATCAAATTCAACACCGGGTAACTATTCAAACAGGCAGACAGAGAAAAAGGGTCCCAAGTCAGAACAAGGGCTGAAAAACAGTCCTGAAAAACTTCAGACCTCAGACAGACAGGATGAAGTTTGAAAATCTTTAACCTCAGTGAGAAATTGTTGATAAATGCCATAAAATGCTCTAAAATTGTTGCTGTATTGAGCAAACGGCTCCACACTCATGGTATACTTGCTTGTGATAATATTTATATGGCGTGAAATAATCTTTGATTGTTGATGTTGGGGTAAAATGCTCTAAATTTGTTCACAAATGGATTACAAATTTACAATTATAAGATACATAGAATAACTGTTCTGAAATCGTTGATATATCGAAGAGCTCAGACTGCAATGTCGTTGTGACATTAACTTCAGGTAATTCAGCTATCTCCAACAGTAATTACCAAGTTATAGATAGTTGAACTTTAACCTTTGGCTATCAGTGACTGACAGTGAACTGTGGCATATAACCTTGAGGAACTTGCATCTGATAAAATCTTAAATCCAGCACTGATCATCAAATCAGCAAAACCAACCGATGAGTCAAATCCGGAGTCAAATCTGCCTGTAATAAGGTATACATATGCAATGAAAGTTCCATACCAAACATCAAACTTCATCAAAATGGAGCAATCATCAATGGACAGCATCCGGAAGAGACCGAAATGTGTCGCAGGAAAAAAATCTCCTAATATAATCGTACAATTTAAATTTAAAGTGAAATACAACTATCTTAGTTGTGAGTTCTGACTCCTCAGTTCATCAATCTTTTGAAGCACATGAATCATACATAATTCACCTTAACATTTCAGCAGTTTCTCTAGGGAAAGTTAAAAGAATGTAGGGAGAAAAAACTCATACAATACAGTACCACAAAAAGCACCATATCTTGCTTATCTGGCTGTGACAGAAGAAACATTGGTGGGGTGATTGATGCTATATCAGAGCTCTACCCGAGCCATTGAATCCATTTATACGGGCCTTTTGTCACTTGGTGAAACTTCAAAAGTTGCTGTTATCAGTTGAGATTACCTAGGCAACACCAAGCACCGCAGGCCCTGCAGAGAAACCAGAAAAGCAAAAAGAAAAATCTTGCAATACAAGCCCCAGAAGCTACCACAACTTCCAGGCTTCAAGCAGGAAGCCATAACCAAGGATGCATGAAGATTGAAGATATGGCTGTGCCAAGAAGTGATGGAATACCAAAGATGGATTGAAATTGTTATGATAACTCAGGTGTACAACATTAATTGTTGTTGTGGAAGAACTATTCTATTGTAAATTTGCTGTCACAATCAGAATGCAGTTCTAAAATTGTTACTCCTTTGCACAGTGATCGCTACGACTTCGTAAACGGTTTAACCCATTTTATCTTAAATGCCATGATTGATAAAAAAATCGCTTGGAATAAGCATGCCATCAACAAATCAGTTCACCTTAAAATTTGGACCTTCTCATCTTGACATACAGTCTCTATAAGTGAACACTCAGCAAAGTCTCAGTTGCATAAAATTCATCTGATACTCCTGAGTGCACCAAACAAAACTGTGTAATGATGATGAAGCTTTTAAAACTGAAAATACCTCTTGGCTCCTGCATTAGGAGAGGAAGTTAGAAATCTGAGTTCTTAAAAAGTTTTCTAACTATGGAAACAAAATCAATGGGCCCTTCTTGGCTCACCGGCTAGTCTGTTATGCCTTTTAAATATAATCGATGCCATGGCATTATGCCCTGTGCCATGTATAGACTCCAAAACAGCTATTTATTGAGCTGGAGGTGTAATTATGAAGCTGCATCCATGCACACACTTCATTTTCCACTAAATTGCTTGTTGAATACTTTTTTATGTTCAAAACTTGCTGAGATTGATGATTTGTCAGCTTATTCATTGTACCACATGCAGCCATGGGCAATCATTATGATTAAATAACGCAGCTTGCTTTCGCTTAAATGAACTTTTAACATTCGCCTTGAGGTGTAACTTTACATTCATCCCTGCATGTCCTTAGACTTGGACAGACTACTTTATAATTCATACATCAACAAATGTACATTATGTACAATGAAACCATCTTCAAAATGAAATATTCTCATATAAGCATATATGTAGCCAAATATTGGCAAGTTAGTCCTTAAGTAACCAATGCATAGAAAATCTGCTGATTAGTGTGTATTTTAAGTTAATGAAGCACAGTCATAACAATAATTTCCATCAGCAGAAAGTCAGTCAGTTTGGAGAAAAAGTTACTTTCCTAATTATTCAGCATTCCTCAAGTATCCATTTGATTCAACATGTGACAATTTAAATCTCCTCAATAAATTACAATGTAATGAAAAGATCGCACAATTACAGGTCTCCCTTGCATACCATCAACAGATAATTAGACTGTGAACAAAAACAACCCTGTAGATTGTCAACATTCCCCAAGTATCCCTTCAGCATTCTTCTCACACTTCTGAGAGGCATCATGCTCCCCTCAGCCTCTGAAGCCATATGTTATTGAGGCTTGGCTCTGCTGGGGTCTGCAACTGAGATAGTGTGATGAAACCTGCTAAACTGCTGACCTGGGATTTCCTGCACACCATTTTTCTTCCCCACTGCTCTCAAAGAATCAGTCAATTCCATATGGAACCTCCATAAATACTGAATAATTTGCTCCCACTTTGGTAGACTCCGGGGTCTTCTCTGGTTCTTTTACATTCATTCTGGTTCCTTTTTTACTGTTAGTTTTCCACCAAGAGGTCAAAAACAAATTTGTAGTGTTCATTTTCACAAATTGGTTCTGGGTCTTATGAGCTCCAGCTCTCTGTTTGGCAACTAGTACAACTAGTGGAAAATATGTATGTTTGCCTTTTGTCATAAGCATTCTTGTCAGAAACAAGTTTATTTGTCATAGAGAATGTTGCATTGTTGCCTTAAGCATTTATTTTCCCAATTGCTTGTTAGTTGCACGGACCTTATGGGTTGCATCACAAGACATTGTTTTGTTAGTTTTGTGTATGGCATTATTTATTTGTCAATGCATGCACTGCAAATTTCCTTTGCCAAATGTCAATATTAGTCTCTTGAACATATTGCTAACTTAATTCCTTGCCTGAATTCTACAATCCTGCTGCATGCAGCTTGACTAATTCGGATAAGGTGATTTGCATGGTTGCAGTTTGTTACATGGTTGTGACAAACACAATTTTGCATGACTGCCCATGTGTTCATATTCTTGAGTGTGTGCTTGCTTACTGCTAGCATGGTTGGTTGAATTACAGTACACATGTTTGCCTGTCAGCAATCGAGGAAGCATATACTGATAAAGCTGAGTGCCTGTTTGACGACTGATGGATTTTTCTGGCTGACCTGACCAGTGATTGATGTATTGGTTTAACTGAACTGGCTCTCTGTACATTACAGGAACCAATGCTTCAATAGGCTTTCTTCCTTACTGTACACTGCCAATGCTTCAATGCCAAGCTTTGTGATCATCTGTGGTGTGTCTCTGCTGCTGAGTCAGCTCGTGTTGTATTTTTGGAACTGCATCATATAACATCCATTATCCACAGTATAATGAACAGGTTATAGAAAGATAACAGATTACAGCATCCTTTATTGATCATAACTCTGTTTACACATACGTAGGAACAAATAATACCAAACCAGCCAAAGCGTGTGCGTCACGTCGAAACCGGTCATAACAAAGAGAATCATTACCAAATTTAAAATTATATTAAGTCTTCAAACAGACAATTTTAATAAATCCTGATGAAACCACGCCAGGACAGAATACTTGTAGGGCTACATAAACAAAGCAAAATCCAGAACCAAGCAAGGGAAGACTTGGAGACCATGAAAAATGACAATATCATATGAAATTCATGAAATATAGGCTTTAGATCCAATACCGAATGTTGCGGTATATTGAAATCATGAAATATTGGCTTTAGAGCCAACACTGAATGTTGCTGTGTATTACAACACAGAATCCTCCCATTTCTCATTTTTGCAGAATACTCAGTGAATAGAGTGTTCAACAATGGACAGAAGATGTATGACAGGAGATACGTGACAAGAGATGTACAACAAGTCTTGATGTATTGCAGGAAGCATTACAAGTCCAACAGCCTCCAAGCCAAGTCCAAGCCAGAGCAGTGAACTTCCTATATAGATGTGCAGTTATGCCTCAAGCATGCTATCAATACCATGGGCAGGAAATCAATGCATGGCGTCTGCTTTAGTGGCCAATGTTCATTACTGGCCAGGGAGATAAGAGAAAATTAATCACAGCATCAATATCTACCAACAGGAGCTATGCGCTCCTACAGAAACAAATATGTGTGTAATCCAATGTATAATGCATGCTCAGTGGCAGCACAGCAGTCTGCTCCTTCATCAAATCACTCTGGCACATAGGAGAGCAAATTTCCCTCAGATATTACAATGGGTGATATATCAAGGGCCAAAATGGTACGTATGCCTACCTGCTTCAACTGTAAATTTAGCTGTTGAACAGTGGGAAATCTGTATCTAAATGTTAAAATGCACAAGCACATTACCAAATGAATGTTCTCGACAAAAGTCAGTATTTAACAAATGTCATAAATGTCAATTATAAGTACAGACCAGTACTCTTGAGTCTTGACATTCAGTCTCTTATAAGACAAAGGACAGTGCACTCTGGCACAATTTCAAGTCGTTAAGTTTATTGCCAGTGATTGACAAATAACTCAAAGGGAATGAAAGTGTTCTCTTGAAGTTCATGACAAAATACTTTGAATTGCAAATGAGATGTACTCTATTTGGAATACAGTTCCCTAGATGCAACTGTATCTTTCGTCATGCAAGAGGTTAATCCCATTTCAAGACAAATATCTGATATGACTGCTTACTTCTTCCGCTAAAGTAATGTGTGGTATAAAGGCGCATTGGAGGGGAACCATATCCACAAGAAAGACCTTTTCTAACTGCAGAAGAGCCGATCGCACAATGCAGGAACTACGTTTTTGTATATCTTATGAATTAATATTAATTATATTTTATCTATCTATCTATCTATCTATCTATCTATCTATCTATCTATCTATCTATCTATCTATCTATCTATCTATCTATCTATCTGTCTTTTTATTTATCTCTATGATACTATCTATATATCTTCTATAGATCTATCCTTCTATCTATCTACATGTGCCTGTTCAGTTAATCTATTTTAAGCCATGGATTTGCCATTTTGACCTGCAAATAGGTATCAGAGCTTTGGAGATAGGGCAGTGATAGTGAATATGAGTGGTCATATTGGGTTTCCTTGGTAACAGGGCAGATGCCATGAACCGGAAGCAGTCTCATCATGGCTAAATGGATGTCGTGACCATGGAAACGGTTAATCAGAATGAGAAATGCAGACCAGATTCTTCGTTAAATGTTGGGTAAGAACAATTGCTGATGAAGCATACATGTGTCACAGGGTGGTACTGACAAGGGATGCAAGAGATTCAATAATCAAATCTCCTGCGTTTTTATTCGAAGTCAGAACTTACAGAAGGTAGGCCTATGTTTGACTAACTCAAATGGTGCATCACAGGGCACACTTTAAAACATCAGGCAGATGAAGCTTCAGCATTTAAACTCACGATTTTATGCAATTACTCTCAGTATCAAACCTTGCAAACATTAAATAAAGCAATGAATTTCATAAACTACTTAACACAGTAATTGGAGAGAATAAGTTATATCTAAAATCCCTCAGTCATTCAAAAGTGTCACTTTCTATAATTATGAACCTTGTTAGGATTAATTACTCTCCCTTTTTTTGGTTAGGGCTTGTGAATCTTAAATATACGATTCATAAAGCAAATTAAATGGCTTCTTTGTCGAGAAACAATGGGAAACCTTCAAAAAAGTATCAGAGAACACTTGCCATTATTTCCCATTCACACCAAAACAATAGGATATATTACTCCGCGTGAAACTGAGCTAAACTAATTATATCCGCTTGTAGGAGTTCCCTATCTTACGTAATGCCTAATGACGTCATAGGCCCAGATGTTGCTGCAAGCTTGTCATTTTAGCAGGCTACTTACTTTAGGCCCATTTCATGGGCTTTCAAATGTTTGCTCATAAATTGTCGACCAATTAAAACAAAACTGACCAGCTGGATGATACATGCAAAGAATAAAGCAATGATTAAAGCAATGATTAAAGATATTTATTTTGAAATAATATTGCTTTAGTTATTTACTTTTTATAGCTGATTCTTCTTGACTAGCACTCTTTCCAAATTCTAGTGCACTGTCCATTGACTTTTAAAGAGGATGCAACGTAATTATTTGCCTTAATTACCTGTCTATAGTTAAGTATCCTTAAGTACTTGAACTACCTTAATTTGACTGCCCACCTCTTTAAGAACATAGCACATTTATTGCAGTGGAATTTTTGTTCTTCACTTAGACCAGAAATATTTCTTGAATTTTCTCCGTCATTTTTTTGTAAGTTGGAGTACTGTTTTAGAGTTCTGTCTTAGAGACCAGAGGTGTCTTCCAATTTCAGAGTGGATGTCAGTTAGAAAAAATAACGTGCAAGCACTTTAAGCTGCGTCAAAGCCTCAAAGGCATGAATTGTCACCAGCCTTTGGTGGAACTTGTAGAATTTCTCACTGATCGATAGCAATAGTTGGCTGTCAACTCCAAGTTACGTCGTAAGGGATCAGGCTCTGTATACAGATACAAAGTGTGCGAATTGACACATAGATTGTACTTTAAAAGCTTTTAAAAAGCAAAGAGCAATTCAGTGGCACGTCCTCGGAATGACTCAGGCCTCTAATTCCAATTAGCAAGCTGAGGTATGAAGGTTAATTACGATTGAAATTTGAAGAGCAATTAATTTGGAATGGCTAGTTGTATCTACACATCAAGCATTGCAGACTCTCCTGATCCAATCAACTTGGAGTTGACTATTGTAAATGCAATGACAATGTCATGTATCAATCATTGCTTACATGCCACGCCCCCTCACGGAAATGCACGAAGCTAAAGAGATTCGGCTGACCCTTGACCCTTGAATTTCAGTCGATTTAGTTTCTTTATTAAATTTTTTTTCGTAACAGTGGAACACCAAAATCGACTGGGCTCAAGAACAAATTCCATTGAGTCTGTATTTTGAGTTTGAATGAGATTGGTGAGAGAGGACGATCTCAGCTGTGCTAACAAGATTTGAGCAAAATGCTTGGGGTAAGAGCTGCTTGACGCAGCTAAAAATCTCATCTTGTTTGAATGGTTGGAGGTGAGAAGGTCCAGTTGGAGGTGAGAGGTTGAAGGTGGAGGTGAGAGGTTGGCGTTGGAGAGGTGAGAGGTTGGGACTGCAACATTAGAAGGGTGTAGCCAGTCAATACTCCAATATACTGGACATTGGCCAGCAGTGCTAAATCAGGGCTATTGGATTTGCCTGGCCATTCCACAAGAAAGGGGCCATTTACCACAGAAGTGAACCCACACGATCTCATTCATCTGTCTTGCTGTCCTACAGCAGTTCGATAAGACACCCAACACTTCTTTTCAGCAGGCAGTCTCTCAGCGTTTCTTTCTTCATTTTATCCTCCCTGGTCTTTCCCTACAGTCATTGCATAAATTTGAATTTCTTGATTGCATCTATCTGTCTGTCTATCTATCCATCCATCCATATATCCATCCATATATCCATCCATATATCTATCTATCTATCTATCTATCTATCTATCTATCTATCTATCTATCTATCTATCTATCTATCTATCTATCTATCTATCTATCTATCTATCTATCTATCCATCCATCCATCCATCCATCCATCCATCTGTCTATGTATGTATGTATGTATGTATGTATGTATGTATGTATGTATGTATGTATGTATGTATGTATGTATGTATGTATGTATGTATCTATCTATCTATCTATCTATCTATCTATCTATCTATCTATCTATCTATTACATGATCTATGATGGTGGTCCAAACTAACATATGAGTTGCAATAAAGTATGAAACACAATTACATTATTTTGTTGTGTAAAAAAGGTGTTTGATGTATGGACCAATTTTGTATTACAACTTTGTGTCCATGTGGACAGTCTATGTTTGTGGTCAATGATAAATTACAATGCACTTCCAAGATTTGTCAATATGTTTTTGCTTTCTTTTTAGCTCCATGTTTTTAATATCGATGAATGTTGTTTTAGGGCATTTTATGATTCGATGGACAGCTCCGGATTAAAATAGATGATTTCCAAAAAATGTGTGTTTTAGGAGTCCCGTAAGGTAAGACGAGGTTTTGATTGAATTGCACCGATATAAACCCATATTCTTTCAGGGTGATAAGAAGCTTTCTACCTTCAGCGAACAAAATTTGAAGAATGTATTGTAATCACTGAGTTGGATGTTGTCCGTTCGCCGGACAGGCGCCCAGACGACAGATGGAATGGACAGATCTTTTCCGGGCCAAGACTAAGCCACTATTGCATATGTATACCTGGGTAGAATTTGGTACCAATGTCACCTACATGGTGCAGTTGATAGTCTGATTGACAGGGAACAATTTTGTCGAAATAAACCCATTCACACAAATTGTTATAAGTAGTATCAGCAATAGCAAATTAATGAAATACATCAAAAGATATATATTTAGAAAAAAGTATCACTCTACCACCATACTACATACAAGTGTCCATACATTTATCATGGACTTAGTTTTTACACATGCATTTATGACAGCTTTAAGGGTATCGATCGGGTAGTATGAATTTATTGCCATGATTTTTTACAACTAGGCAGATAAATGTTATAAAATGTCACAAATATGTTGTCTGATATGAGTACAGCTGTCCTAATTAGAATAATTATTTTGGACTAAAGTGTTAAAAGTATTACTATTACATTGATATTTTTCACGATAGTACAAATTGTGTATTGGTAAATATTTTGTTGGAGTTACCTGGAGTAATCTGGATATATATTTATATATCTGGGTAACAGATGCTGATGAAATTTACACCAATCAATGGTAAAAATAACGACCTATGTTGGGTCTATTATATGTATCCTTACTTGTGTTATGTGAATTTATTATGAATGAATGTCACATCCTAATACATATATTTATGCATCCATACCTTTTAACCAATCATGCTGCAGTATTATACACCCTATATCATACACACTTGTTGAGTATAAAAATCAACATAACTTTATACCCCCATGCAAACAATGTCCATGGGAGATTATAAGATACAAATCTATAAATATAGAATCAACTTAATTCAACAGCCTTTAATTCTATGGCGAATTCCCAATACACCGTCCTTGAAAAGTTCAGTCATATAAATGTAAATCGAAAGGAAAAGGTCATTGAACATGTAAATTAAATACATTTGACAGGATGTCATCAATTTTTATGATAACATTTTGGGTAAAATTACAAAATTACTGTACTCGGGAGCAAGGACATAGAATTGGCTTTCTTCTAGCATTGTTTAAATAAACTAACAAGTATCTCACCACTACTCCTAAACCTACAAAGACTCAAATCCATGATATTTCTCAAAATATCATACTTGGTACCTAACCAACACATTTGGCACCAACGGCCCAAAATAATGATATGTGAATATGAAGACACATAATAATATACATAATATTGCTTATTTACTGGGTATTTTCCTCAAACAGACTGATACCTATATATGCTGAGGTCATGCCTTGAATGCCAATATATCTCAAGTTATTGGCACCAGCTCATAAGGAAAAATTAATATGATACATGTGGAGACTGCGAATTGGTGTCTTATTGGGACTTATATGACTCCAGAGGAACCATGAATATTCATTAAGCCCACACCACAATCACTTGCATCTATATTATGTGTTTATGACTCAATCTAAAGCCAAAAAAAAAATGAAAGAGGAATATATTACTTCAGAAAAAAGGAGCAAAAGAATAGCAGAATGAAAGTCTGGATTTTTGTTGACTAACTTGCAGAGAATTGGATCATGCACATAGAAGCTCTTGTTTCTTCCTTTATTATCCAATGACAAATGTAGATCTAATACCAGTCAATATTATAGCAGTAAAACATGATGGAACAGATATTCTTCTCCTATAAAGACAGTGTGCATGTGGTTCTTTGGAGAATACAAGCTTACAGTCACCACTAATGCCTGCAACTTAGTAATAGGACACATTGAGTGGAGATGCTTAGAGCCAACATAGAAACGTCCATCCCATTCATTCATCATTGTCTACAGCACAAGCTATATAAAACAACTCTGCCAGTTGCTATGGGTTTAAGTTATGGTTCTCTTTCTCACAGCACAGACAGCTGTGCTGATCCTTCTGTGATAACCAGCTTTGTGTGAAATTACAATGCTCATGTGGGCAACCAACTACCTTGAGATGTTGCATATATGAGGAATGAGGAAAACCTATAACATATATATAAATTATGGTTGTTACAACAAACCTCTGTGTTAATATAGATGGGTCTCTGAGTCTATGTTTTTGCTGCTGTCTATCATCACATTCATCAGTGGTAATTAGGTGATTTAATATGAACTAGTGCAGCATCTCCCTGGAGTAATTTTTTAATGTAAAATACATATTATTATGCAGGAAGGAAAAGGTCATTGTGGAGATGTGACTTATTTCACATGGATCCCAGTGTTTCAAGCACATTCATATTGAATGTGGTATTTGATGTGATATACAATATGTAAAGTTGTCACTGAAACTTTAATGGCATTTTCCTCTTACCGGCCCGCGACAAGGAGTAATTCTGACATTAATGGAGACTAAATTGAGACTATGGTATTTGACCTGCTGCTGTTCGTGAAATATGATGGCTATTTACGATGGTTTCCAATATTTTATATATCGCAACCAAACAAGAAAATCATAGATCCCTAACTCTGATGGATTAGATGTGCAAACGCTGCGAATCACCTCTGTTGCGGATCTCAAATTTTGGTCTCAATTTGTTCTAACGATCCAGTTGGTTCCCATAACAACGCTGCATAATTAATCATGAACATATTAATATTCTTTTGCAATGACCGAAGAAGACACCAAATTTTAATTCAATCTGAGATATATATCTTTTAAGTTTAAGGTGGATTGATCAAAGCAAATTTCCCAGTGAAAAAAAAAGCAATCTTTACATTGTAGTTTCTGAACATGTCTGCATTTTTCTGGGCTTTGCTGCAACTCCCACATTAAGAATGCAATGTCTGGGAAGGAGCAAGTATATACTCTACAGTATTATGACCCAAGAAGAGGAGGATACCTGTGGGTAAAAAGTCAGGGGTGATTGTAGTTACCCCATCAGCACCTCACATAGATATTTTGGTTCTCAACCCTGTGCACCCTCAAGGCTCCTTACATCATGTCAGCAGCAGAAGCTGGAGAACACTGTGAAAGCATTTATCATAAAGTGTACAATAAAGTTACACTGCTGTAAATTGTCGGAACTGTCACTTTTGGCAGTCGCAAACTGTTGACCAAATTAGATTTCTTGAGTCTTGACTGACTAGTAACTAGTAAGTCTTTTTATTAAAAGCAGGCGAATGAACAGAGGTTGCACCCTGGCAAAATTCCGGTCAAGATGGCCTACAAATTGGCATCTAGTACATTGTAGATGACTAGAACAGCTTCATAGCAAGTCCGCCAATCAGAGATTCAGAACTGCAGTGCCTGTGAACAGAGGTTTTAAATAAAACATTACCGCTTTTGTGGGTATGCAAAGTCCGTAAAAGATTCCGAAGAATTTTGCAGTAAATACAAATATCTGTGCAAATTTACAGTGCATCAGCAAAAGCAAAATGTCAGAAGGTGGCTGACTGACCCAAGAAAATACCCCTTGCTCCCCACCCCACCTTCCCCTACTCCCAGTCACGACCACATGCAGGGCAGCTAAAGCAATCAGAATTCAGCACAAGTGAGCCTCGATGTGGGATGTTTCTGCAGAACAGTAGTTTATTACTGCTGAGATATCCTTAACAAATTACAAACATACTTTGATATGCAGATAGTTTTTGCATTTTGAAGTTGATTTGATTGAAGAAAATACAATTGAGTCAAAACTATATATCAAATTTTATATCAAATCTAGATAGCTATTATGTAGGATGTTTCATTTTGGAATGGTAATTAATCCTAAAAAAAGTTAAAGTCGAAGATACTTCTCGTGAAATGTCAAGATCATCATACGTGGAAGGTAAAATCATCAGAATCCTCCAGTAAAATATGCAATATTACGAAATCTGCCATCAGGAGCAGCTGTTGACAGTGTCCTGTACTGTGTAGAATATCTGTTGAAGGTTCCAACATGTAAGAACATGCCACCCAGCCACTTGAAAGGTTTCTATATCCAATTTCTCCAAATGGATGTGTCCAGATTTCTGAAGAGTCCCCATATTCAATCTGCATAAATACATTCTATGAATCCATAAAGGCTGTATGCAGGGAGAAAAGTAAGTTCAACAACTCGCTCTTTGTCTGACATCATATGATGGAAGGCAAAATACATTTTACCAATCCGAATTCGGTCCACGGTAAGCATGACTTGTCATGTATACCTTGTATTCCAACAAGAGCTGAAGGCAGGACCTAAAAGCTATCAATTTGAGCCCTGTTTGCACATATGATAATTTGAACAGACCAGAAATTGGCTCTCTAAACAATTCCAGATTTATGCAAGCAGTAAGCCCACTCTAATGACATTGCTCGTACATTTATACATAATTCTATATTTGTTCAACATCTACTATCTGCGTGGTAATGCCAAAATATAACGAGCTGAAAATGTGTCGAAGATCCAAAAATATATAACAAATACTGATAAATTTAGATATGTTATTGTCCGTTTACCAGACCAGTGTCTCACCTGTCATATATATTTAGTTCAAGATACCTTCCAATGTCATCAAAAGAAATAATTTTTATATTACAGAAGATTAAAACTTTCAGGTTTCAGTGAATTTATAAAAGTAGCTATCGGCACATGAAAATATGGGGCGAATCAGCCTGATATTGTTATACTGCAAGTCGGAAAGAGTTATTCGAGAATATCACAAACCAGTATAATATCAAAACCTCATTTGCCAGGTCTGGACTAAAATACCTATGTCTGAAGGATATGTACCAAATGCACCAGACACGAAAGCTCTTCTGGAGTGCATGCTCACGAGTGCAAAACTTGAGGTGTAATAAACACAGGAACATGTGATAAACAAGCTTCTGTGTTAGCTAGCAGTGTAATAACGACCTTGGCAAAAGAACTCATGCTAGATGCAGAGATGTGAGAAGTAGGGTCTTACTCCAATAATGGTGTATGGCTCAGAAGAACTAGCATGTGCTATGTGCTATTGAGAAGAAGGTTAGAAGGTTACTATCGTTTCAGAAGTTAGCGGCTAACTCTGGTGTTGACTACCTGATTATCAAATTATGGGTGATGCAAAATGTATATCAGCTTCTAAATAAATCAAAAACAACACCGACAAAGGTATTTAAATGTTCTATTTAGTCTATACAAAAAATCAACGTACCTGACCAAAAAGCTTCCAAACTGAAGTACTAAGTACGATAATTGTAACATTACTACAGCTGGAAAAATTACCAAAAGCACACAGCTTAAGTTTTCAGGCTAACAACTTGCAAAATTTCGAAAGTCAAAGTTGAAAGTTCAAGCTGTTTTTATGTCTTGAGGTTTGTTAATTACCTAGAGTCTAACAACTGTTCTTAATAGCAGGTTTCTAGCTCTTATAAGGCTGAGGCACTAAGTGGATTCCCACACATTCCTCAGAAGTGTTCTGAAGCAAAGCAGTCAATAACTGTTACCATCTTCTGACGAAAAAGCAACTATTTTTCTTTTTCAGATGTTTCCTTTTTTATCTTGTGACTAGGTGCACTGTTTCTATTACAGGCAAGAATTTTAGGAGCTGGCTACGTTGACATCTGGAAGCTGTAGCTGTCTTCACTAGCAGAACTAATGTGCCACAAGTTTTCCTCACGTAACAGTTAGCTTCCAGTCCAGCTTCCAGTTCAGCTTCCCAGTATGTTGGTAATCAAACCACACAGGTATGAAACTAACAGCCCACATTGCCTATATGAGGAGTTTCAAGAAGAATTTCCCCAAGTCTTAGATCTAGGCTGCTTTCTCAGGCTCCCTACAACTTCTAAGGCAACTGAAACCCACCCCAACTGTAGTGCCAGTGCTACATGTTGGCTCCCCTGGGATTCATCGTATCAAGGTAGCTTCTTATGTTTTTACGTGATACTGAATTAAAGTTCATTCGCTAAACTGGCAGATTACATCTGCACACATTTCTTGTCTTTTATTGTTCAACATAGTGAACTTCAAGAATGATTGTTGTAATTGTCCAATTTTTTCGCAAATTGCAGTAATCGTCAAAGTCGATACATAGTATGTACCACATAGTGATGGATGTCTACGCCCACCCAAATCAAAACATCAAGAGTCAAGAAACTATACATTAGATGGTTTGGTCCAAACAAGTCCCTTAATATTGCAGGGAAGCAAGTTCCATTACATGATGGCCATAGATCCTTGTGGGAGGCAGGGACAGCGGAAGGGATGGTTAGCCATAGCCGCCCATCCACAATCACTCTCCGGAGAACTAACTAGGTTGCGGCAGTTCCTAAGGCAGTTCCTAAGGCAGTTCCTGAGGCAGAGACAAGAGATCTATAGCCAAGAGCAAGATGTCAGGGCATCCTAGGGCATCTGATGACCCAAGGCCTTGTCCTTAACGCTGCACCTTTGCCTGATGGCTTGGAAGAACACGACAAGGCAACATCGACCGACAATAGGCCCACATCGCCAATAACCTTGCCCATCAAGTGTAGCCATGCTGAAATCTACCGACATCAGCCGTAACAAATTACTGACCCTTAAGATGACATGGTACAAGGCTGAAATCGAAAATCTGATACTGCCGTGATAGCGTCGATACCATACATGTTTAACATGCTATTGACAGACCAGATGACATGAGTACTCAGAAATCCATTGACAGTGACAAATATTGACAAGACATACCTATAAGCATGCTGACACAAGAACATGAATGTAGCAAGTTGGACGACATTTTAAATATGCAGTCTCCTTCCGATGAAAGATTATCGTCATGTTGGATGAAACCTCACCACCATCTGTTTTAATCAGCAGAAGTCACCATTAGAACAATTTCCAGCAACCAATCACAGCACAGCACAGCAGTCAGTGCTACCACACTCTTCCTTAACAGGACTGGGTCATGAGTAACACTTCCGGTAATGGATAATTGGGTCATAAAATGGCTCTTACAGCACCTGTTAATCCACTGTGAAAGGAAGCCCTGTTCCAAGGGCTCTAGGAAGGCATATGGGCCTCCCAAATTGACAAATAAGGAGGTGACACGCCCTACATTCACATATACAGCAGCCACAGCTCCTCCACAAGCCATGTAAGCAATACACTACAAGACATTTTTGTGAAATGGGCTTCATTAAGGCAACAAAACAACCACTGTAAGGCCCACAGTACCAGGGTAGTAAATTATGAAACTCATAATCACCAGGAGAGTGAAAACAAGAGATAACCAGGTCAGCAGGTCACCACTCTGAAGGTCATGCAAGTGGGTCATGATGATAACAATGTTGGTAGCATCCTCAAGCAATGGTAAGCAGGCTGAAGCAGCTGGCAAGACTTATGAGCTGAGATGAACCATATATTCAAGAAGGAGAGCTCCATAAGGAGCACGTCTGCAAGAGGACATCTGTGCAAGACAGCAGCAACAGGACCGTCAGGGCGTGGGCAACAGGACACTCCAATGGCCTGGCAATTAAGAGATGGATTGGCGTGTGGCAAACTGGCTGATGAGGAAATGAAGAGGTTTTATCTGAGGAGGGAGAAGGGCTGGGAGGAGATGGGGAGAGCAGTGCAAACCCCTTGAGTGAGGGATGAGGTTGAGGATGCAACAGGGATGCAGGGATGGATGCCTCTTTTGCCTCTCTCCTTTCTTCAGCAGTTCAGTTCAGCTCTTGCCTCAGCTCTTGCCTTAGCTCTTGCCTCAGCAGCTGAAGATGCAGCCCTACCAAGATGCCAGGATGCTCTGTCTTTATTGGACTCGTGCTTAGGGTAGCAAGGAGCAACTAGAGGCTTCTGGGGTCTGCTTGGGTCTGCTACAGAGGCTGCTACAGGAGCTGCTAGGAGCCTGATACAAACATTAGGAGCAAACTGACCAGCAGCCAACAGCCCCTGGACATCTCCAGTCAGGGAACAACCACTGAAGATGGATTAGCCAAGAATGACCTTGGCTGCTACTAGACATAGTGGCCAATCAAAAGCCTTTCACTCCACTTGCTCTGCTATGCTTCATTTGCCACAACAACTAAGAGGCCTAAAATACAAGGAAGCCAGAAATACTACAACAAGCCGTAATTGGCGACTGTTACGACTCACCCGGCTCACTTCCGCATCCCTTATTATCACATAATGGGACGAATTATACTCCATATCATCGATTCTGGATTTTGTGGCCATGCCAGGAACACAAAAAGAATCCCATGTATAGGGTTGATGTGACCCTGTAGATTCAGCTACTATCAAGGCATCAATCAAGGCATCAATCGAATTGATAGACCTATCTGTCTGTCTATCTGTCTATGTGTCTGTCTGTATATCTGTCTATCTATCTATCTGTCTACCTTTCTATCTGTCTATGATTCTATCTATATATCTATCTATCTATATATCTATGATCTCAGTTATCTCAAGGATACTCAAGGGGTGTATTTAACAGAGCAGAGCTCCTCTTGCATGGCTTTGTAATTAGCCAGCAATTCCCTGAGCTGTGTCAAATGTTGAGCTCTATTACTTGGCACACTGGAGCAGCTGCTCTGATGCTTTGAAATTCTTAGAACTAATTCCTAAACTGATTCAAAGAGCTAAAAAGGCTCTGCAACTTGCTTCATGCCCTCATTGAGGTTTATTTCCTTGCCTTATATGTGCTGTGCTATGTGCTTTATAAGCCTTACTTTGTCTTGCTGCCTTTTTTGCCAGGCATTGATGGTATACTTCAAGGATTTGTTATATGACCCCACTTATGTAATGTTTCCTTTCTTCTGGGTATAGAGGCCTGTAATGAGGATGGTCTCACATTCACTGCTCTGACCTTTTGACCTAATCTGCTTAGGGGTTCACAATGGACCCTGAGGACCTCACAAATCTGAGTTTATTGGTTACCAGCAAGGACTATACATTAAAGGGACTGGGAGGGAAGGGAGAAAGCAATGCCATTAGCATGGTAATTGATGGAAATGTGGAATGTGCAGTAACACTGGGCTGTAATGAGCCAGCGATTCATGCCACCAATGGGAGCCAATGCATGTCAATGAAGATTAATTAAACACGAAATGGCACCAGCCTATAGGGCATATCATGCATCATGGCACTGCTCTATACTTTAAAAGAGGCTTTTACATCCCATGGTGACTTAGATGGTAAAATTTATAAGAAATACCATATTTTTCTTTTATAAGCTCACTTATTCTGCTCTATGGCCCTTATTTATTAATGGTACATAGACTAGTAACTAGTAACTAGTGCTTCATAAATATGTGACATGTCATCAGCCAGCCCATCACATTCATCGTTATCAACATGCCAAGTTTTGTGATGTAATGTATTAGCCTCACTGCAGATATTCTCATATTCATCACATTAAGAAATTAGCATATCCAAGTACTATTTGCTATTCATGTTACGAACATACGCACATAAAACAATTTATTGTGCAAATTAATCAATGAAACGTAGCAGTTGCATTAAGCTGTTATATAATACACACTAATAGTAAAATTAGTGGCAAATTATTTCATTTTGCAATATTGCCGTTGACGCATTTAGCCCATCCATTCGATCCCAACAAAACGCATATTCTGAAACAAATGATTCCAACTAAACAACAAAAAACATGACCCTACAGCAATGCAGTTAGGATATTAAATCATTATGAAATATGGAATATGCTGACAGTGAATTAATGTATTGAAAGTGTCAAATTGGCTTGATAAGTGTGCCATTATATACTCTAATATATATCCAATATATAGGCTTATATATATGTGTGTGTATAATGTATATGTATAGAATGAATGGTCCATTTGCCTCTGGGAATTAAAACAAAAACCGTGCTCTGTAAATTTTCAAATGACAAAAAGCTGAGTTGGTGGTTTTTGGCTCAGGTTTCATCATTAATGTTATCTATATGAACCACTAAAGTAATTTAACATCCTATTATATCATTCATGTGGTTATGCATGTCAACTGATTTTATGATATGACATTGTACTGCAAATACAATTCTCGTGGTAGATCAAATTCCAGCTCATCTAATTCTGTCTACATTCATTTCTTTCTCACCTCGAGTATTCATAATTTTCTTCAATCTATCAATCTCTTCTAACTGATTTCTAACTTGTGTGTATGACAGTGTATCTTGTCTATCTCTTCTTATCTCATATCTTTCTCATCTATATATTATCTTAAAATGAGATAACTAACTTCTCAACTATTAGTTCTATCTCTTGTCTAAATCTGACTGTACCAAACTCTCATCTCATCTCTATAGATTTCTATTCCAAGCTTCATCTTATTTCAATCCTCCTTTACTCTTTCTACCTCTAGTCTAAATCTAGCTCGATCCGTCATCTCATCTCATCTCAATCTCTTTTCCAATTTACATCTTATCTCAACTCTCCTCCCCTCCTTCTATCTTTCTGAAGTCTCAATATTTAACACTGCCAAACTCTCATCTCATCTCAATTCTGTCATGACACATCTGATCTCGACATATCCTTCTCTCTTCCTGTCTCATCTCTTACTCTGGGGAACTCTCATTTCATCATCTCATCCCAATCTCTTTTCTAAGCTTCACCTTGTAACCCTCCTTCTCTCTTTCTGTCTCAGAAATCTCAAATTTTAACTCTACCAAACTCTCATCTTATTTCTGTCCTGATCCAAACTTCTCCTTCTCTCTTCCTAACTCATCTCTTACACTACCAAACTCTCATCTGAATATCTCATCTCAATCCCATCTCATCTCAATCCCATCCCTTCTCAGTCTCATCTCATGGAATCTCATCTCATAGCAAAAGCATACATAGTACATACAACTTCCCTAGAAATAGCATACATGACATTTAGAAAGTTCAACTTGCTCACAGCCATGTCTGTATAACAGGGTCCCTCGAGATTCCACCTGCTCCAAGAATATGAGGCCATCCCTTGAACAGCTGCCCAACTTACTAATCCTCAGTGTTCATATATTTATATATATATTAGCATAACATATGTATTCAATAGTAAGGGAATAATGACAGACATATGGTTATTATAATTGGAACAAGCAAAAATCTGAAAGAAGGTTGCATTTTAAATCTAGAAACTGATGAATGAGGGAAGGTCTGGTTTCTATCCTGTTTTAGGGACATTAATTTTTTGGTTATTGATAAATATGATAGTGACAATAGTGTCTATTCCCATACAATACAATACAATAGTATACCTATTGTTACATAATATTGATTCATTGTTTGCAACCATCATATAATCTGCTGAGTCTATCTCATGCCTGGTCTGTAAAACACAATGGATATATGTTTGCATGGTTGTATATACACATTTCAGCTTTCGAAAATTCTATTGCAATCTAATCTAGTATTGGATTTTACAATCGAAATGCTTTGATCAAATAAAAATAAGTTAACTTAGTTTTAACTTGTACAGGTTCAAGAAAATCTGCATGTGATCTTTCCGAAAACATATATTTGAATTCTAAATTGATCGATATATCGATGAATGGATAGATCGAACTGCGGTCAGTGAAGTGAAATAGTATGGTAATGACATAGTAATGAAGTAACAAATGCCAATGACATAGTATTTAGTGCAGCACTAGAAGTACAACAAGAAGTCAGGAAGCTTAGTTATGGTTACCTGGGTAACATTTTCTGGCCAGGCAGTTTTTACTGGAAAGGTTACCCCATAGTGAGGCAACCATTCATCTTTAAGTCAGTATCCTGTATGAGTTGGTACTTGCTTCAACTAATTCTCTTCTTAATCTCCTTCAAAATGCAGCAAAACTTCTTCCGAAGATTGCTGCTAAATTTAGAGCTACGAATGTTTTCCTACAAACCCAAGGCAGGAATTAGTTTTGACTTAAAGAAATTTTATAAGTGATCATTAGTTCATTTCACCACATTACTGCCAACCATCTTATTTAATGACCTTTCCATAACTGAGCTTTAAAATGCAAAATACAATATCCATTCTAGTCTCAGACCTTAGTTGTAGCCCCTTAAAAGTCCCCTGTCCTATAAGATGTCTCAAAAGAAATTGTCTTTGGCTCGAGTGAATTGTAGTTCTAATTTTAGCTGCTCTATAATTGGGCGGCAGCCAGACCTATCATTATGCAACTCACTCTCCTGACCCCTCAACGAAACACAGCCAAATTGCTAAAATGAGATGCAGCCCATATTTCACACAAGAACTTTGTCTCCTACTACTTACACTTTGTTTGACATTTATAAAGCATACTTTTTATTTGTTCATCTTTTGGGAGTTGGTAATTGGAGATAAATACAGAAAAATAGTATCACCATATCTACAGATAATAGGAGCAAGCTAACAATCTGTATTACAGTGTGTAAAATCAATCGCATAAAATTGATGGCTTTACAAGCCTATACTTTCCATAAAATTCACCGAATTTAAATTGTTACTGATAACAAAGTTCAAGCTGAAATATGAAATGTTAGTTATCATTTTACAAATTACACTGGTTGGACTAATACTATTCAGGTTTGTTAATGAATTACTCTCTCTTGCAAATTGAATTCAAAGATCATTTAGGCGCCTATATATTGTTTGTTTGTTTGTTTGTTTGTGTTTTACACCTCTGCAGCACCTTAGTGGGCTATATCGAGGCAGGCGATCGCCGTATGATGATGAGATGAGAAGACTGTGAGTCTGGTACATACCCTATTAATTCAGGGATGCCCAGGGTCTTTCAGTTGCCCCAGCATAGAACACTGGATACAACCCGCCTCCATTTAATGTCCCATGGGCTCGGACTAAATTGAGTTCCGGGGTGGGATTCGAACCCACGCCCTCAGAGCCAGTGGTTGTGCCAACAAGCACTCTTAACCATTAGGCCACAGAGGAACTCTAGGCGCCTATATATAATTTATATAGTATTAATACTGTCATCAATTAATATAATAGCCCATATCAAGCCAAATTACATCATTGATATTCTAGATTCAATTAATGTGTTTTTATTAACTTCTTCCTGAACAACCATGCAAAGCACAGAATGTAAACAGAAAATATAGTATCCAGTTTATCTTCCAGGAAGAATTTATTCCGAAATGTTACAAATTTCACCAAGTCAGCAAATAATTTAGAACAATTTTGATACTGGTGTCAGTTTCAGAATCTTGTTTTCGTCTTGCAAATTATGTTCCAATGCAGGTATATTATCTATCATTTGGATTTGCTTATTATGATGTTTTGTGTTATTACTGTAATAGTAATATCTTAACAATGCTGCAGACTGCCATACAGCTATTCAGAGTTTGATAGATTCCTGGTTCTAATAAAACTGCTGGTGTTTAGATATTTCTATTTTTGTCTTAAATATCATGGAAAGTTAATGTTTGTCTTAATTGTCATAAAGTCACAAGGAGATTAATGTACAATGTTAATAATTAAAAATAATAGTATTAATTAATTACTGGAGATACATTTTTTTGCAATCTTTATATACAAAATTACAATTTCAGATCATTGTGTCAAAATCTTGAACATGTATTTTCCATCCTTCTATATATATGTATCAGCTTAGTATGCAAGTTTCTTCTTAAATGCATTATGATGCAAATGCACCTGTGAAATCATATGAATATCTTGATCGTCTGTGATTGATCTGATATTTTTCTTTGTTGGAACAAATTCTGCATACTTCAGCTGCATAAGGTGCATGAAGCTATAATCATTACTGCAAAAGCTGTCAATATATATATATACAACTACCACACCCAAAGACATGTATGCTATCACTATATGCAAGTGTACTGTCGCATGTGGCTGCAGAAACAAGTAATCAATAGCATCCTCATCAATGGACAACAACGCTGATGATAACTAGGCCACATGCGTAGTGCTGTGTATAAACTGTATATATATAAATTATAGTAAGGCCTACAAGAGGAGTAATAGACATAATATATGTGTCATTGCCTTATGTTTAGATCTGGTAATTAAAGTACACATATCTGGTCCATTAGCATAACAACATTATTTTTTATTATAATACAGATATTTTAAGTTTAACATAGCGCTATATATTTTGGGTGCTGCTGATAACGATTGAAGAGCCTAAATAAGGAGAATATACATTGTATAGACCAAGACTCCAAGAGTAAATTGTAATGTGCTAATTTATCAAATTATACATGGTGTGAAACTGTGAATGCTAACTAAAAACTGATTAGTGCGAATTAAATAAGGATAATTATGCTTTAAAGAGGAGTAGGTCCTTTATTTGAGAATATCGCAGATTCACAATAGGAAGAATGAAAGAAATGGGTTGGAAGTGGAGGCAAACGACCTTCTGATAAATCTGCAGGTGAATTTGAAAGCTATAAAAAATTGTTGAAATATTAAAAATGACATGCCAGGTAAGTGCAAATATATAATCCTCATTTATATATGTAGAGATAGAAGGATTATTATTAAGATTGTCCCTATATGGTCATTCTGAGACAAGAGGTACTACCATCCTGTTTGAAATACCACGTGACAAATTCAATGGAAGGTTTTCTTGATGAGTGACAAATCCAAATCTGGAGGTCTGCGTTTCCACCAATAATGATGATAGGGTTCAATCATGAATAGTTGTCTGGCAGAGAATGCCATCCCCATTTCACAAAGTCAGCAAATAATTCAGGACAATGGGCCTGTAAATTGAACAATTTTGATACATGGTGTCAATTTCGGAATCTTGTTTTCGTCGTGCAAATAATATTCCAATGCAGGTCTATTATCTATCATTTGCTTTTGCTTATTATGATGTTATGTGTTTTCATACATATTTAGTAGTATCTTAACAATGCTGCAGAATGCCATACAGTTATTGATCATTCTTAGAAAAATAAAACAAAAATATAAGTAACAATATGTTAAGTGTTCTAAGGTTCATCAATCGAAATCTGCTCGAATTTTACGACCTGTTACCTAACAATATACTAGCATGCCAGGTGTACTGAGCATTGTACACAAATTTGAATAATAAATATAGCCATAAAAGGCCAGTTGCTATTTATATAGTAGAGCAGTATACAACTAATGCTATATACACACGTTCAATAATTCCCTTAACAAACATCGATTTTGAGAGAAGCTCCACAAAAAGTGAATCCAGCCTATAACTTCTTGAACTTTGCCTTCCGCGTTTTCATTTATTTTTATCAGGCATCGATATTTTCTTCATTTATGTCATTATCTAAAAACAGGACAATCTGCATAATTGATCAACTAGAAAGAAAAAGAAAAACATGTACCTATACAACAGAGTGATATCGATCCATCACCACAATGATGACATTGTGCGGAACTGGACGATTTCTGCTGTTGACCTGCTGAGCATCCCTTTTCAAATTCATTTTTAATGTTAATTACACTCCAAACTTACAAAACATTAAATGAACTTAAATGCGAAAATCATCTTTAATGTATTCTCTCTCAGCATGTAGTCTTGTCCATGATCTATCTGAAATGTCATTTTAACATAGTCTCCATTTTTGGTCATTTTTTGCACCGAATTACCAATCAATCTCCACATGTGCACATATTAGCCATTTATGTCATTACTTTCTTTTTCAATAGCATTTTTTATTCAATATGCGTTGGAGGATGTTTTTGTTGACTAGACAGCAAGATATCAGTTTGATAGTATTTTGTGAATATTTAATAGTTCACTTTCTGGATATCTCTTTATCAGATGGATACCAAGAGATATAGCTAGATAGGTATATAGATAGATACACAGACAATAGACCTAAATATAGTTCAGCCTATTATGAAAACAAAGATTGTAATGCTTATTAGTGCTTAATACTCAGTTAGCCAAAGCTGTATGTGAGCATTAATTCACGCCAAATTGCATTAATGAGGCACATTGCACCCAGTTGTTACAGCAGCCCAAACACACCATCGATACAGCGACGTTAGCAGATCAATGGTGATTAGTCCCCATCCAATTTATCCCCATAAGAAATATGATTACCAAGGAATCTTGTGTTAATTGTGTTGCGGAAAATCTTCTGGGGATTAGAGTAATGGTGTCTGAGCAATGAGTATTGCTGTCAAGAAATCCATGTTTACTGTGCTTAACTATCAGGCTATATTTAGAATCTAATTAACTATTCATGAACTACTTCTGTCTATCAAGGCTCCTTCAATGCCTTTTCAATCGCCAATAAAAGACTGGAGGCTGTGTTGAATTTAAATGAAATGTTGCCAGGTCTACAAGCACTCACAGCTCCTCATAGTGTATATTTATAGAGCTGTTGTACTTTCACTGGTGACATAACGATTTAAAGATGGCTTGATCAATGTAGTTTAGTGTGTCAGGATAACGCATATAACATCTATAATAGGCATGAAGAGTTTCTTAATAATTCATTGGTTATCTTATTGACTAGAGCCATCGATTTTCATTCCTTCCACTGAGGTCAACAAGTGTTGCAGTGCTCAGCTAGCTGACAGATACCAGTAGTCTTGGGAAACTCCAGGCTGGGAGATAGTGCTTTCATTGCTCGATGGTGGACTTGAGAGTAGCTTGGTGATGTCGAAATGTGCCTTAAAGAGGTAAGATGCCTTAAGAGCCTGCCTTAAGGCTGTCTTAAGGTTTAGGCCAAGCAACAATCGATGTACAGCACTTTAAGAATCGAAGCATCTTTTTGGACTGGCCTTAGAGGCTTTAGACTAGACCAACCTCTTCATAATGCGGAAGACTGCAGGAGCCCCATGCTGGCCATATTACAACAATTGTATGCCATGCCTCTTGGGTATAAGGCAGTCTCCTAAGGGTTGCCAATCGATTGATCCAAGCACTGCTTCCAAGCACTGCTTCCATACTAGTGGGCATTCCTCTTCTCAGGGAGAGTGCTTTGTTGTCTCAAATCCTCTCCTGATATAGGGTTACTGGTCTACATGCAACAGCCATCAGCACAGAAGTACACCAACACCAGAAATGCCTACCTCTGCTGTGAGGAAGATGGATAGATTGGATACATTTAATATTATCAGTATTATATAACAGCAATTTTGGAAAGTCAACTACTCAATTATCTATCTATCTATCTATCTATCTATCTATCTATCTATCTATCTATCTATCTATCTATCTATCTATCTATCTACCTATCCATCTATCTATCCTTCTCAGTTCTCACTATTTCTCTTGCTATCTATCTGTACATTGTACAACCTTCACCTCTATAATGTGTTCGCACATGTGAATCAGGCTGCATTCAACAACAAGCTTGCACTGAACACTGAAAACTGCCAAACCTACCCCAAGGATACATGTAGTGGCTTCACCTATGATGCCATGATGGGAATTTCGACATGGGCATTATCATACAAGGTCAAACTGGACGAGCACCCTGAGCCCTAATTTGATTGCCCTTTTCCTAATTTGATTAACCTGTGACCTCACGTCTCCCCTGCTTCCCAGTTTCTCTAATGCCCTCAAAATCTGATTGCAAGAGCCCTACCAACAACCAAGGCCAACTGAATGCCAATTCCATACATCTCTAATTTAGCTCTTGCCATAATGTTGGTATAGAACGATCAGAAAAAAGCACCATTCAACCATTGGTTTGCTATAATATAAACCTCACAGAACTATTTGTAAAGAGACAAATATCTTTGACTGGAATATTATTGCAAGGATCTTATTGCGTATGAAATCTGCATAAATCTAATTATTTTGAATAGTGTACAATTATAATTGTTGTAAGCCAAAATGCTGTTATTTCTTGCATTACAAAAATTTATAAAGCTCTACAATCTACAGGTTAGAATTGAATTCTTACTGCACAGCAAATCATCATTATCTGTACCTCCATTATTCTCTATAGATCCACCAACAAAGCTCAGCAGCACTTAACAACACTTCACAGGCTCACACTCCAGTTATTTTAGGATATTCAGTGTTAAGTGCTATACAGCCTCAGCCCAAACAGCCATTTCTAAACTTCACCAGGTAAACAAATCTGTGATTTAGTTTCAAGTTAACATTTGCTTCATCCGACACACCTTATTGATTTGGCTGAACACTTAAGCCATTTTTCTCAACACAAGCTGTCAACCTATAACTTGAAACTAGCTCACAAGCTTCCGTTCTATTTAAGCTATAATAGGCAATGATAATCATTAAATTTACAAACTTATCTCAAAGTGTGTCATTGCTTCAAAAAAGTAGAGGTAGATTAGTAGATATGCCTATCTTATTCATGGGATATATCCAATGTAGCCTACCAAACTAAGACATAAGCAGGTAAATTCATCAACATCAGACATCACTTCTTGAAGATGGAGCTTCTTGCAGCAATTTCAAGAAGCATTTATTTCTCTCTTACAGGCACATATGTATTTTTAGTTTAATCTGATTTGGTCTGTTTGTTTCATGACCCAATGAGTTTGAAAATGGAAGTTGAAAAGAAACTCATGCTAATTGAAACTGTTGCAATACATATATAACAACACCTGTGCTATGGTATGAGGTTGAAAGTATACAGCTATGTTATGCTTATAGATGTAAGTTTGTAGTATATGTTGTATATTAAGCTCAGTTTCTAGCACAATTAGTAATTGCAAAATCATTCGTACAAATTCTCTATCTCCCAATCTGATCAGTGATGTAAATATTCACTTCAATTTGCAAGGTTAATGTAAATGTCCAGTTCCATTTGCTATCATTAGTGTAAATGATGCACTTGAGTTACTATTGTTAATTAACATGTCCAGCTGATTCCAATCGTTAATGTAAATGGCTGTTTAATGACTTGTTAATGTGAATCTCTATATGCAAAGTATGCAAAGTAAGGTAATTCACTCACCTCCTGTCTTCTTTGGTGGTTTGTCTTCTTCATTTGCTGTGATTTTGTTGGCTCACAAACATTTACAGTCTCACATTTGCACACTCATTCATACACACAAATCACAACTGGTCACAATACATTTGCATACAAATTCAACAATATCTCATAAATTCTACCAAAAAAACCGCTTCTGCAATGCAATAAAGCATTGGAAAAGTGTAATATTATGACTATAGATTGCATTTACGTTTAACCAACCAGGTAAATATGGTTCTCTTTCTGTGAATTTCACACATGCAAATCTCATTAATATCAAATGTTAAGCATGTCTGTTGCTTTAAAATTCGATTATATTTTGCCAGATAAAGTAATTTAGGAAGTCGAAGGACAGCGAAATCATTACAGAAGTAATTTACGAAAACCATGTAACTATCATGTAACATTCTCGTTTGATATTAGAGCCATAAGAGAGAAACGCAAGGTTTGTTGTGGTCTTAAATGGGCCATAAAGAAGCGGAAGGAGAAGAGAGAAGGAGTACTCACTCAGTCTGGTCATCCTCGAAGTACAGTTCTCCCTCGGCCTCCATGAAGTCCTTTCCAGCAAGAGCCGTTCCGTCGGTGGTTCTGTAGGGCACCTTGACGCAGCCACGAGCTCCAGAAGACCTGCACACCTTCACATTGGCCTCTCCGATGGATTCAGGGAAGGTCATCTCCCTCAGTTCAAAGTGGAAGATTCCAGCGTGGTCATCGTCCAGGATCATGATGGTGGCCATGGAGGGGTTCGCCAGCTGGGCCTTGACCTGCGTCTGGTCGGTGAACATCCCCTCGGCATCTCCCACGCGGATGTTGCTCAGTCTCACGTAGAAGTGCTCGTCCTCCTCAAATACGTCGTCATCGATGATGGTCAGGCTGAACTGCTTATGTGTCTCACCGGGGTGGAAGATCAGGGTTCCTTCGGCATACTCGTAGTCAGAGCCAGCGTTGGCAGTGCCATCTTCAGTGCGGTAGTCCGCGTACACAGTGTTGTTGAGGTTTCCGCCCATGCGGGACACGGTGCAAGAGAAGGTGCCAACATTCTCCATGACGGTGTAATGGCCGGGCTCAAAGAAGATGCGAGTGATGTTGTCATCTTCGGGCAGGTCAACCTTGATGTCGGTCATGCTGTTCTTCCTCTCCTGCTTCTTCTTGATGACGTTTCCTCCGCCTGTCAGCTTCCTTGTTGCCTGGATGCGGTAGAAGGCTCTGCTCTTGGGTCCTTTGTTCATGGCCTCGACCTCAGCCATCTCCTCGAGGGATGCCATGTCCATGTTGGGGTGCTTCTTCCTCAACTCACGCATAATCTCAATGAAATCTTTGCGGTGCTTCTCAAATTCACGGATCTCCTTGTCGTCACTGTCCAGACCTTTGAAGATGTCGTTGCCCTTCTCTGCCATCTCCATGTCTCCGTCTGATATGACCACCGCCTTGTTGTCCTTTCCACGGTACCTCTTCTTCAAGAACTTGCCGAAGAAGATGCGCTGGTCAGCCATGAAAGCCGTGAGCACAGTGACAGGGAAGAAGATGAAGGTCAGCACCCCCTCCCAGACATCTACCCGTCCAGGACTGATGACGGCGATGATCAGGTACATCCACAAGTAGGCGAATATACTCCAGGTGGCAGTGACGAAGAATACCGGCAAATGCTTGATCCTCCTCACCTCTCCATCGGGGATGACGTACACGCAGAGACCAATGATGACGAACAGGTTGAACGCAGCGGAACCCACAATTGTGCCAGGACCAAGATCTCCAGCCTCAAAGCCGTTACCGATGATCTCAATGATGGACAAAAGAATCTCAGGAGCGGAAGAACCGAGGGCCATCAAGGTCAAGTTGGACACCGTTTCGTTCCATATCCGAACAGTCACAACTTGCGTTTCTCCGTTTGGTTTCTTGACGGTCACCTCACGTTCTTTCGAGGTGATGACCTCAATGGAGGACATGAAACGATCAGCGATGATGGACACACCCAAAAACATGAAGACCATGCAAACGAAATAGACAATGGCTCTGGCGGCCTTGTCTCCAGCACTCAGATTTCCTTGAGGCAACCACATTGGTATAATCACTCCAGGTCTGCAATGCATGGCTCCTCCGGCACAGGTTCCATTGACCATGCGAATGGCCTCCGAGGGTCCGACTTGGGTCCCCATCAGGACCAGCAAGGTGGCGGCCAGCATCTTGACCGGCAAATGATAACTTCCTCCACTTAATTCCATTGTGATGGCTATTGACTATCCATGAAAGCCAATGAGAAAACGTTCCTACAAGTCTCTGTCCCGTTGGTGAGGCAGGGTAGCACGACTGACTCCCTCAGCCCTCCTTCCTTCAAAATAGCAGTGGAGCGATAATAATAGCCTCTTCTCTGCTCTCCTCTTCTCTAGGCTGCCTCTTCAACCTGCAACGTGCCACACAAAATATGATAAGTCCTTGTGTATTAACACTATTAGTACATCTCTTTGAAGTACACCTTCTGATGGCTTCATAAATTCATGCATAATACTGCTTAAAACTGGATAGCAAATAACATTTCTCATAATCTTTACGCATAGCAACCACTGATCAGAAGTCATTGAAGTAGGTCTCCTGAAAAGGGACACACCACAGCTCATTGAGGTACACCATGTTGAATGGCATGTTTCACTTCCAACGTTTTCTCATTGCCTCACACAAAATAGAGACATTAGGCTTTGTTGTGAATAACCATTGCAGCCCATTTGCATGAAGGATTTTAATTAAGGACATTAGATTTCCAGTACAACTGAGGATCTGGTTAGGGAATATGGGGGGACAGGGAATTTGATAGTGAAATGGTCAAGGGAAAAGGAATTCGAAAGTGAAAGGGACAGGGAATTCCAAAAGTAAAATGGCCATGGGACAGGGAATTCAAAAGTAAAATGTCCTAGGGATAGGACATAAAACCCTACACAGAACCTCACCACCAGCTGCTCACTATATAATCTGCTTCACAATATTTAATTTGCAAAGTGTTCCTTTTTAAAAGACTAATCCAATACCAAGCCAAGAGGAGTGACAAAGTGGTAAAAGTGAGTCAGTGACTCTTTCTCCTACATTAACATGTGCTTTAGAAAAAGCCCTGTAGCCTATGGGTAAACTGCATGTCTGCCAACAACCAGCCATAGCAACCAACCCCCACATGATCCCAGAAGACCCATAATCACGAGAAATTTATATTGCTACCTTGCCACTGCAGCCTTCCGATCCCCAAGAGGCTTGCATCAGATATTTAGGGCACACAGGGAATCACATCTTTAGCTTGTTCGTGAATGATAAGCTACTTGCCCTGCCATATTTCTGATAAATTATTTCCTTTTAGTTTTTCTTTCTCAAGCAATTTTTTCTTAAGTTTTTTTCCTCCCATATTTCTCTCTGGATAGATCTGATATAATAACTAGAAACTGGTTTGTCGATTGAGCCTAACACTTTCATTCATTTTACACTTCACATACTTCATCAAAGTTAGTCTATTGTATTTGTAGGCAATACATGTATAAGTATTTGTAGTGCATCTGTTCCTGCTGTCCGTTTATGAAATGATGTGCAACATTTCTGTTATTACAGGGTTGAAATCAATGAATGGTAAGCCTGCAAAAGGTGTCCGGTGTTAGAATCTATATTGTGATAATCGTTATTCAATAACAGCAACATTCAACTGGCAGGAGGTTCTCTAATCCATACTGATGTGGTCACTACACATAATTATATTGAATCTATAGGCTAAAAGGTACTTTTGAGGTGTTTCAACAATATGTATGACTTAAATTAAATAAGCTATAGGATGAATGAACATATCTTCATTAAAATGCCACACTGCTTAGCAATTTTAAAGAAGTTAAGAGAAAGATATAGGCCTTGGCTAGGGCAAGCAAGTGATGTTCAACTAATGCTGTCTAATACTGTCTATAGATACTGTTAGTGTCTACTGTTAGATATAGTGTGTACAGTTACTGTATTCCTTGCCTATGGACTGCATGGGTGCAGAAGTGGTGTGTGCTATTATTACTTTGAGCAGGGTGCAACCATGTGCTCTGTTGAGCTGTCCTGTTGAGCAGTGTTCAGTTAAGCTGTGCTCAGTTGAGCTAGTGTTCTCTGTTGAGCTATTGAAGCAAGCAATGCTAGAACTTACCAGATGAGTGGCAGGCTGCTGTCCGTTCCTAGAAGTAAGCCGGTGGTGGTGGCACTGTGGGTGCAGGGCCTTGCCTCAGATCGGGCCAACTGGACCCTCTGGCCAAAAGAGATAGGCCTGGGCCACTGGAGTCTCCTGCAGGAGTGGAGCCAAGCTCGGCAAGGCAACCGACCGACTAGTGTAATAATCCTGGTCAGGAATGCAAAGACATCATCTCTGCACAGTCACACAGCAGCCGTGCAAGATAGTGCAACAGTGAGATGCACACTGCAGCTAGATCCAGCAACGTTCGCCAGCTGCAGGCCCAGAAGAGCTGCTCTGCAGGCGCGCTATGCATTCTGGGCACAAGCAATGCAGCGCCCTCTCCTCCAGGATTAGGCCGAGTAGATGGACAGGCAATAACCAGAGACCAGTCACAAGTACAGATTCTCCAGACTCAGTCTACAGTGATAGTGTTTAATAATGTTTAAAGAGTCGTAGGAATTAAGAAATCTACTCTGGGATGTGTAAAGCTTAAATTGATCTATCAATGCTTGACTTTCGTCATTCATAATTAGTTTGCTTTCTGGAATTATTCCGAAGCTGTTGGATGGACTTTCACTGAGGTAAATATTAATGGGCCATAGGCAAGCCAAACTATAAATGTAACAATTGGCAAAAAGTATTGCATAGACCAATAGTAAAAGTATTGCATAATACTTATACCTATTTTTTCCTATAGAACATAATGTATAGGCTACTCAATTGTGAATCATGTGAGAAACAATATACCATTTCATGTCATTTAATCATGATACAAGGATACATATCCATAAATTGTTTTTCACATTGGAATTTCCCCTAAATATAATCAATCGTGTAAATGTACATGTAGGCTGCTCTATAAACATCAACCACAGCTTTGTCAGATACAACAAAATATTTTTCAGTAAACAGGCAGATTTTTCGGACAACTCAAAAGTGCCAGGAAATGCTGCGCGCCAAAATCTGCACGCGACTGCACGTGCTTGGGGTTTCATGCTGAGTGTGTTCCAATAGAATAAACGAACTCTTGAAACAGATACCTGGCAAGTCAGTCTCAGTTAGTCTGGGGCCAGAGTATATTAGACTGGAGGTGTAGGCCTACATATCCATGCTTCTCAACAGGGCCGGCCTTAGCATGTGCGGGGCCCAATGCCACCCACCTCTTGGGGGCCCCCATTTTAAACTTGCCTACCGGGCATAAATAATTTATTGTAGGAAAATTCTGGATATATGTATACCACTTAAAAAATATAATTTACCCGAACAAATTTCATCAAAAGCCAAAAATAGTCCACCTTATCAAAAAAATTTCCCTGAGTGAAATAGTCATGTTGCCAAGAAAATAAGGCTATTTCGTATACGTGTGGAGTGTACACCCTCGTATTGACACTTATATAGTGCAGGTTCATGCAGGAGCTGATAAATTTAGCATTAATTATTTTCTTCAGACTAGTTACGGCCACCAAACCCTTAGAACCAATCCCTTTTCTTAAAAAAAAACAACTTTTTATTTGACAACTGCAGAAGAGTTTTATCAGGAACGTTTTAATTGCTATCTCTGGTCTCCTGGTGACATAAGAATTGAGTGCATATTGAACAAAACTTTGTAAAAATCATTGACATGTGGACAGGCCTGAGCTTTAAACTTTGAGAAGAAAGGGAACCTATAGTCATGCAATTGCAAATGCAAAGTTAATGGATTGGTGAGACATAGTACTTCAATCAATCAGCCAATAAATAGTGTCAATAGACAATAGAAAATTTTTATTTCTTTTAGGTTTTTCAAAAACATATATATATATAAACTTTAGCCTTAAGCTAGTGTCACCGAAATTAAAAACAATTGAAAATAAGATTATGTAAAAGGTTCAGACAAATTAATTTAAGTTAAAAATATAATTAAATGAGGGACAAGTAAAAATCAAATCATAACAACATAGGACGGACCAATTAAAACAGTTATAACAAATAAATTATAAAAACAAAAGAAGACTACTTATACAAATAAATAAACTAGAGCTCTTCATAAAATTATAGGGGACTGGAGATCTGAGCAGATCTCATCAGTATTTGACTTCATTATAATCATCGCTGAGTTCCAGTTATTAAGCAAATGTAATTTCCATCATGACCACAATCTACTGCAGCCTGCACATTACATGGTACATTAGGCAAAGATGAAATCTCCATCTGAAACATGCATTTCTCCTGACTGTCTTTTGATCCATGTATTCTCATCATATTGGCCAATCCTTAATTGCAATTCTCATTGGCCCTTCCCTTGAGAGGTTCAGGTGTTGGATGTTGATTGAAATAAACAGAGCCAGAGGTGCAATTAGAGTACAAACACAAGATTTCAGAACAGGAGTTAATTGCTGAGATGCGCAATTAAGCATGTCAACACTGCTAGTGTAGAGTGGACTTGTCTTCATCATTATTACTTTTATGGTTATTTTAAGGGTGCGGGGCCCCCTAAAGCGCGGGGCCCGATGCAGCTGCATTGGTTGCATTGGCCTAGGGCCGGCCCTGCTTCTCAACTATTTTGTGAAGCCTGGTAGGATTAACCAGCTCCAAATCTGATCAACTCTGGACTCTGGAGCAGACGAACTTTTAAAATCAAAACCGAATTCATTTAAACAGTTTAAAAATGTTCCAAACAATCATGGAGCGAAATGAGAACATCACATTAGTTTAGGTTCAATCAGTCAGTCAATGAATCAAATATGATTCAGTAAATCGACCGACCATCTCTCTAGTCAATCAACTCCATGATCACGCTTTTAAACCAAAATTGCAACGGGAGTTTAAGAAGCACTATTTTAAAAGAGTTGTTACACCTAAGCTTCAGAAAATAATCAATGTTAGAAATAACTTCAACAAAATCACCGATGATCTACAGGTGCAAAATTACCGGAATATATCTATGACAGCTGCAGTGAAGAATGATGACTGTAACGTTCTTCAGTTTCACATGTATGGCATTGTATGCACGTGCGTTCCATCCTTGTTCTGCTATTCTGCTTGTGTATATATAATCTACCTCCTTAAGTTAACTAATTAAGTGTTGAACAGCTGAATTATTGAAAATCTGATTAGTTTGTTATGAGTAGGATTGAAAAGATCCACACAATTGAATCAATGACTATGTTTATCGTTTATAGGCCTAATGCATGATCCAGTCTTATGTAAAGTTATCTAAGCCTAATCAATTCGAAAGGCTTTAGGCCTATAACTGAAGTTGGGCTGCAGTGCGTTTCCATCGAGCCAAAACTAAATTGTCACGATTTAATTATAAATGTCCCAATTATAACCACTTTATGGAAAGCCCAATAAGGTTAATATTATAACGAAAACATATAATAATGTTCTTGCATTTTAGAATGGACAGGACAGCAAAGCTGTACAGGTTCAACTGTCGTGACAAAGCCAAAACGTGCATGATCAGAAATTAATTTCTTTTTTTTTAAATTTAGGTTATTGATATTTGTAAAAGAGATGTCAACATTTGTGTAACAGAATTCAGACATGCACGAGCTCAAACCTGCACGAAACAGTCAATCAAAAACTTGAAGTCTGAAATCGCTGAGATCAAATTTGATTTATAAAACTTCTAATATTTCGTCTGAAGTATATTGCAGCCATTCTTTTCGACAAGGGAAGGTTGAAGAAGACTGTTTTACTTGTTTTAGTCATGACAGCCGAATATGTTTAATGATCATATAATACTTACCTGCCCAGCTTAGGAACCATGGATGAGTTTTTTCATGATCAAGACTCAGGACTCATGCATGCAGTCAGGAGGAGGCGTTTCGGTGTGATTTCATGATGGACTAGATTCACCTGCGCCTTGCCCAATACTTCTTATAGGTATGGCGATGAAAATATGTACTGAAGTTTACAACTGAATATTTATTCTTAAGGTGTGCAAAACTTCACTGAGAAACATTTTGAAATGGCAGTAGGCCTGGCCTATCAGGTCGGATCAGGCTGCTTCAGAAACCAAAGTTCAAAATCAATGCAGATCGAACCACAATAAAATTTGTCACTAAGTCCATCATAATCCAATGACTGGAGTTTACAAATAATGAAAGTGGTTCCCCAAACCACTTCCAGAATTTTTACTGCATTTTATGGATTTTTAAAGCGTTAAAAGGAAATTAATTCCCTAGTATTAATTCCCTCACCAAAATGCCTTTCTACGATGAATGCGCGTGTATTATTTCCAGAAGTATCTGAATTTATATCTTAAAGTCCACTATACCACCCTGTAATCAGCAGATATGACCTCAATCTGTTGGCTATAGAGATTAAAATAGTATTGCTGTCAGATTTTGGTGCACACCAAATGATTTTTGGAACTTTTCAAAGTCAAATTTATTGCCTTATTGTTGTTTTCATAGCTATGTGTTTTTTGAAAACTTCGTTTTGCAGTTAAACCGTGACATCATCCGGCATCTGTCAAAGTCATTGGCCTAATCTTCAATCTGTGACATATCAGTTTAGAGTTTGACATCACAGATAATGACAAAGGAATTTAAAACTGTCAGGCAATGTTACTATTTGTGTACAACCACAACAAACAATGCATGTCTAAGCTGAGTGTTGCACCTCATTGTTTTCCAAACAAAATGTGTTGCTGTTTTTCACAAGACACCGGTCATCAAAATTTAAAAAAACCTTTTTTGTGAGTAATTGCAACTCTCCTTTGAGGCTAAGTAGTCCGTTTGGTTCAGTTACAGTGCATAGTGAAACATACATCATCTATATGTCACTGCACTTGTCAGTTTCCTGAAATCTGTGCTTGTAATAAACGAAATTGATCAACTAAATTCTGACATCACAGTTTTGGAATGAAGCAAATTGCAAACTTGAAAAACATGTAGCTAAGAAAACGATAATAAGATTACATTCTAACCTTGATATTTTACAGAGTGTCAAGAAAATGTCCATTCTTTGGAGGATTTTTCTGAAATATTATTCATCTCTTCCTTATGCCACTTTAAATTTTTGGGCCAAGTTGGTGTTTTCACTTTATTTGTCACATCTTTATCAATGTAGTTGTATCATAAGCTGGGACAACATTTTATCTCAATGTGACAATTTTTTGCAATGCAATCTTGGTGGACATCTTTGGTGACAATTTGAAATAATGATCTGGTGTATATTCATGGTGCATATTCTTCTCATTACAGCCTTTGCCTCTAAATAGCCCACACTGGTGCTGATGGGGCGTAAAACACAAACTCACTCACTCACTCACTCACTCATTACAGCCTTATTCAAGTTTGCAAATCTCAAATTTGCCATGCACAATATTATAAAATCATGTCTGGCTCTTTGAAAAACCATGGATTTCTTAAAAAAATTATCTTTAGACAATCGTAGATGCACATTGCACAAGCTTGGAAAGTTACAGTGAATTCTTTTGAGCAGTCTACAAGTTCTATCACATTTAATGTGTATTTTAAGTGTGAGTAGGCGTATATAATGTACTGGTCTACATTTCATTTCTTCCCTGATACTTATTAATTTCCCTGGGTAATATTCTATGAGCCAGGAAAATATGGGAGATATGGACAAAATCAGGGAAAATATGGACATTAATACGAGGGCATTATGGAAAAACCAACTAACCGGAGGAGGAAATATGAGATTCGACCAATTAGCAATGTTGTAGAAATGTAAACATTGTCATATTGTTGATACTTAGCAATTGTTGATAGTTATAGGGGCTGTTACAAAAAATAGTAATGCTCTGATTTCACTGTTTCTTTTAAAAGTTTAAAGATTATAAATATACAAGAATTAGTTGAAATTATTAAGTTTACAAAACATGGGATAAATAGGTTATTACTTGACTTGGACTGTATTTCACGATATTTTCAGTAAAAATACCCTGTATTTCCCTCGACCCTTCAGGTATATCGGGGGAATACAGGGTCTCAGGTGAAAATATCAGGGAAATACTGTCCAAGCTGTGAAATAATCTATAAATATGGTATAACACAGGGTCTGATAGTGGAACTCTCCTTTTGCAGTTCTCCGGCGTTCCCTAGCACAAAAAAACTATTTTTGGAAAAACCGGCTGCCGTTAGCGTACATCATGTGAAGGGGGTTGGTTTTCCGAGGTCCATAACACAGTTAAATCAGCTTGACAACACTGGATTAGCCCAATGGAGTCAACTTCAGAATCTGGAGTCTGGAGTCTGGACGCAATCCATGGATCACACCAGTTTTACGAGACATACCTGCGGTTGATCCGGATATTTCGACCGATGGATCATGGAAGTCCAGCTCCGTTGACTCACCAATGGTTCAAAATGGCGGGCAGTTCCCTGAAATAGTTTTAATGTGCGCGGGGACGTCGGAGAGCTTGATAATTGAATAGTTCCAATATCACCGCCTATTGCCCTAATATCGTGATCATTGTGCAATACCTGATGTAGGTAATTAACATATGCCTTTTAATAGGCTATTATGAATCTGTAACTGACATGATTGTTTTTTTTTTTAATCACATTTTGATATTTTTTCTTTTTGTTTCAATTCTGTAGCAAAAGTGGTCTTACTTTTTTATTTTGATAAATTCCATTCACATACATTAATTAATTGTCTGTCTCATCTTCGCCGTTTAGCCTCCTGATGAATTCTGTCACTCATTTGAAAACAAAAATCCAAATCTAATTAATTCCAAAAAATTATTGATTACCTTTCTTTCGTTCTCTTCACATTTTATGCATACATAAAGATCCACTGATTGATTTACAAATGCAATTTTCAACATTTTCACTTCCAAGTACATGGTATTTTCAAATAATTATTGGTGCCTACGGAGTCTCACTTGTAATTTCGCCAGTACTTAGGTAATCATTTTATTTTAAAAATATGACATATATAGGGGAGAGCGGGGCCAGTTGAACCAAATTTTATAAATTGCTCTCCTGTGTGCATAACTTTACAGCTTTCAAGGAGAACAAAGATGGAAAAGGTAGATTGAAAAGAATATCCCAACTTTAGGTTTTTGTCTATATCTTACCATGGCCGACATATGAGCCTCCCAAAAATAAAAATAAATTGGTTCAACTGGCCCCACCCTTGGGGCCAGTTGAACCATCCATTGGGGCCAGTTGAACCATTGGAAGGATGATGGGTGTAGTTTGGGGCTGCAGTCCTTTATTTTTGCTAACAAGTTCAGCAAGGACCACAGCATGTTTTGGCTAAATTTGACATGTCTCACACATTCCTTTCTGTTCAAAGAATAGCCTGGGGCAAGTTGAACCAGTCAACGGTTAAACTTTAATAATAAATTTATTTATTTATTTTGATTCATTGTAATGGGCCTATTAGAAAAACAGTTTTACTGAATAGTACGTCCCATTGTAAATGTATTTTGTTTAAAATGTGATTATAAAAAAAAGACTTCTAGATATTATAACTTCCAGTAAAGAAACTGCCATAAACTCCTCTGGTTAACGTTTCAATTGGCCCCACTGTGACCTCCATGTAGCCTGGCTGCATCCTTAATTGTTGTGGGACACCATTTTAAGGAGGTGGGTTTCCATCTACACATAACCCATTATCTTATGATGATATGACATCCCTGGAGACCAAGTAATTTAGATTATATGAAAGCTCCAATCTCAATGTGACAAACTACAATTTACATGCGAAAAACGAAAAAGGTGTAATAGCTTCGTTACCATGATTGTATCTCAGAGCTAAAAGATCTACATGAAAAAGATTAGCCTAATAAGGCCTAACACAAGGTTGTATTTATGTCCCCATGACTGCTACAACCGGTGAAAAATCAAGGGGCCCCACTCTCCCCTACATGTACATAGGCTACTCTAAGACAGTGCACCGTAAAAAAAAGGTTTGTGTAAAAACAGACACTACAAACGTTAGCTTGTGTCCGTCCAAAATTTGTGCATACCATGCAGACAAGATTTTTACGGGGCATAGACAAGGAAATGGTCAATCTTGATAAGTTTTTTGTGTGTTTTGATATTAAAATGTGACAAATACACATATCTTATGTTTGAATTAACACAAAATATTGGATGGACACCAGCTAACGTTCGTTGTCTGCTTCACAAAAACCTTTTTTTCAGTGTGTTAAAGAATAAAGACACGTCAAATGGTTTTCACTTTTGTTAGGCCTGTAACTTTCCACTGTCGCGCAGTTAATTTTCATTACGTTTCAAATCAAGTCAGTTTTAAGATTAGATTACCATGGTGTATACAATTGGCTTTCATTTAACACCAAACTGGAGCCCTATATTAGCCTAAATACCAAGTATCTTGCATGTTGGCGAAATTCCACTTTCTCACGAGCTCTTGCAGCGAGGCCATGCATGTGGGCAACTTTTCTATCCTAACAAAAAATCTTGTCTGTTTTCCTGAACCTCCTGTGCTTGCTCTGCTTGCTGTGAGCCAGGAATCCATGGATGACCAATCCATCATTTAAACTTCCAGGAAAGTGAAGATTCTTAACTCAGGTTATGCTATCATAATAGTTACAGTGTGTAAATTGCAAAGATTCCTGGCTTTTACTCAACTATAAAGTGAATTTTGTGTTAGCCATTACTCTGTGTGGTTTTGGTGGAATATTAAGTTAATTTATTATATTGTACAAGATATAAAAAAATTGCTTCAGTCCAAAGTTTATATATTTTCAGATGCTACAGAGTAGTACAGACATGTTTATTCCCCCCAAAACAGATTTACAACAGCATAAAAAAGATAAACACCTGTGATATGACTTGTACAGCAGCAATCCAGATGAAAATCTCAACCAGGAAAAACTTTCGTTTCAAGTAGAAGTCGGTTTGATCTGTCATTTAAAAAAGTATATAATATGAATAACTCAAAATAAATTTGATGATGAAATAGGTCAGAAGGAAAGAAGAGAAAAGAAGAAATATCAAGTAGAGGATGGAAGAGAACAAGGGGAAGGACAAGATAAAGAATAAGGGGAAGAGGAAGGGGTAGACGAAGAAGAGGAAATAGCAGTGGAAGGAGAATATATAGATAGGAGAGAAAGAAGAAGAAAAATTAAGTGGATGAAACAAGGGAATAAGAAGCTTATGGAGATAAGAAGATAATAAAGTGAACTTCCCTGTCAGCGTGCCTCGGCGGTCTGGCGTTGGCCCGGCGTCGGTCCGATGTCAGCATCATCGGACGGGCTTTGGGCCGACATTGGGCCGCCGAGGCACGCTGATAGGGTTAGTGAAGAAAATGTGGAAGAAGAGGAAGAAGAGGAAACAAGAGAAGAAGGTAAGGAAGAACACCTTTGGATAAGAAAGAAGAAGCCATAATAAGTCAAAATAGACTCTCAATGATAGATCTATATAATATTTTTTTTTATAAAACAAAGAACAGGAAAAGAAAGAACACTATAACTAAAAGAAAAAAACAGAAATTGAAAGAAAAAAAAGGTTACTTAGGTTACTTTACATTCAATAGAAATTCAATGATATAGCAGATGAATCAATTCCCTCTCCATTAATAACCTCTCAGCGATCGTGAAAAGAAGGGAGGAAAGAGTAGCTCATGGAGAGAGAAGAGGGGAAAGAAGGGAGGAAGGAGAAAAGTAGGAAGGAGGGAGGAAAGAATGTAGGCCTACAAAAAGTGGGAAAACGCAAAGAATAAAACAACTTTTGAAACATCAGATTGGAAAAGCAAGTCATCAAAAATTGAGCTCTCAAATATTTTGCAATTGTAAACTTGCAACCATTGGCCTGATGCTTAGAATGCATATGCAGAAATGGAACACTGCATCGTGATAGAACCACCAGAAGGGCACAATACTGTCTGTATTGTAAATATGAATAGGATTCAAGAGGCTTACTTAGGGTTTTGTTATGGGGGAAACTGCTTGGCTCATCCCATTTTCCAATAAATCATGAGGTGAGGCATGCCTTCCTGCCCTCCTACATGAAGAACAAGCGCTCATCATTTTCTATAACTCTTCCTCTTGTAAACCGTCTTTCTATTACAACTTATATGAAAGGAATTTGGGGTTTGTCATCGATCTGTCAAGCAATTGTTGAACACAAGTTGCACCGATCTCTTCTCATCATGTGACTCAATGAAGAAGTTAATGTCTATTTTGTTGGAAATTGATGAATAGTTTCTATAGCTTCAAAAAGTGAAATTAACATATAACTTTATTTGTAAAACAAATGGCTACTTAGACCATGGCAATTTTGCTGCTGACCCTGGTATGAGGCATTTGACCCTCCTAGACTATCTTTGTTGACGGATTTTTCTAAATACTGTAGTTAATAATAAGTAAAGTAAAATTACTACTATCTGATCAATTGCAGACCTTTAGCCAATACATGATCTCTGAGGCTGTTGTCCCATTGTAGGATGACCATTCAAGTCTGAGAAAAAAGAACCAAATCTGAGCATATAGCCCACATCTTGACCCCTGGATTATCTGAAACATAGCTGGACAACCCTTTGAAAATGTCTGCTAGAATATTTTCTGAAGCACACACACACCTGAAGCCAGGTATATATTCACACCCCTGTAGACTGAGCAACATGGTTTCAGCAAATGCTTCTGGGCTATTTATAAATCACAGGCTGCACCCCTGGCGTTCTACCTACGTACTGTTATAAGCCATGTAAATATAGAAATGCAGCCTTTCCTACAGTGGCGTAGCTCACGATTTTTAAGGGGGTCATATGAGAAAGGAGATGGGTTGTGCATGGAGTGGTAATTGTTGTTGTCGTTGTTTTTTTTGGGGTTTTTTTTTTTTCAGGCTACGAAGTTCTGCCCCCCCCCCCTGCAAACTCATCCATTGATACACCACTGGAAGTCAGCTTGAAATAAGCCACATCCCATTTACCACCAAATGATAATAATTAACGTTTTGCTAAGTAAATGTTGAACTGGGTTTTCTTTGCTCATTCACAAATATTCAGGATACATGGACATATTGTTCTTGTGCTGGTGTAGGCTACTTCTGATGCCTAACACTTATCATGTGTTCATCTTCAGCAGCTGCATGAATTGCATCTGCAGTAGGCAAAATATATGGGCTTCTTAGTTGCATAACTTTTCAGCAAGACTATAAAGCTCAGAATTTCACTCATGTAGGCCCTTGTATATGTATATGTAAAATCCGAACACTGCAAAAATTAGGAGTCAAAACTGCAAGAATTGGGCTTGTAAGTTGAGAAAAATAATATAACATGAATCTACTCTCACCTCATTAATTTGCTTATTAATGAAAACAAACCAAATTCAGATTGACATGACACATTAAAAGACTGACGGCATTAATTTGATACTTCAAAAGAATAGTTAAAAAATAATAATTTTGCTGCTTATCTTCAAGGTCCATCTGTAAATGTTTGTGATTAAATTTATTAAGGATAAACATTCTTCTTGAAAAATAGTTGATAGTAAAGGGCAACTGATCATCTATACCTGGGATACAATAGAACCAAGAAAAGTGTGTTAACATTAGTTTGGTTGCAGCTTACAAGATGGCCCTGCAAACACAGATTTTTGGACCTCTGGTGGATTTACTACTTGTTCCATGGAAGGATAGCATAGTGCAGTCATATAATATGACAGTCATGTCTGAAATCCAAACCCCATGGGAAGTTCATGTTAACTTTTGACACTATACTTTTTTTGGTGCCTGAATGGTTTTACACCTTTTGTAGTCATTTTCCAAAATGGCCACCAAAATCAATTTTTTCTTCCTATCTCTATCTCTTATTGTCCCATAATGATTAGACTTGATTCGAAATGCAAGTTTTCATAGCCATATTTTCGGTTCTTACTATCAAGTCTATCATAGTATTATAAGATTTTGTTCTAAATGTGGGTTTTCACAGCTGAAGATTTCAATAAAACATCTTGCAAATATGGTTGCCAAATACATATTTTTGGGGATTGTATTTGCCAAAAAACACAACAACACATTTTTCCATGCGAGTGAGAATGTATGCATCACTGTCTCTGTTCAGGACTTACAAGTGGCAGCAGATTGCTGACAGTCCCTGGAAAATCGAATATGGTCAACATTAATTTTATCTGTTTTGGACAGATCACAAGATCAGGTCCCACAACAGCTGTCCATATTACTACGCCAAACTACTTTCACAAAGCATGATTGCTGGCAGAGATCCAGTACACTGCTTTGAATGAAAATGTTTGGAAATTACGAGACAAAAGAAAGTTTTGAAACTTTAGCATGAACTTTTGCTTGAAGTTTGATGGTATTTGATCTGCTTATGCCATTTTGCATGTTAAATTGTGGTCAGAAAAGTGTCCAAAAAGAATGCTCTCTCACTTATTCCATACAAGGCCGATGATTTTGCTTTGTGATATCAAAAATAATCATTTGTATTTATTCTGTTACTTTATGGAGATTTATTATCTTGGGCAACAATATAATTTACAATTTCATAAAAGCTGTGTAACACAAAAAAAAAGTCTTGTCTATGCCACAAGTGGCACCCTCCATACTGGCATTGCATGTGGGCTACAATGTAAACATCCTCCATTATAAAAAATAGTTCCAACTTCATTTGGTATTTACAAGCTGTCTGTTTAAAATTGAAGCGAACCAAATTCAGATTAAACACTTACAGAGTTTCTGGAAATAAACTAGACCATCACTAAATGATGGAACTGTCCTTGTTTCTTCCAGACACTGTCCTGGTCTTTCCAGACAATGAAATTCTTTTGATCTCTCACAGGAGCTCCCGAATTTTGCACATAGTAGTTGGCAGCAAATAGCGGTCAACTTGTAGACTTATATGGCCATTGAAAATGGATCGGTGTCTCATATGGTCCATCTGGTACTTTCAAATAATTCGAGAACCCAGCATAGAAAGTCATCTCGTAATTTAGTATTTCTTGGGCGATGACCACTTTGCAGTAACTGTCGCTTTGGGTCAAAAGACAAAGTGCTGTAACTCCCATCTCAGTATTATGTGTCAGGGTCGGACTAATTTAATTAGTGTATCGATCAACTTATATCTTGTATTAGTAATGTGACCGATGTATGACTAATGTTAATGAGTAAATTTACTAACATATGACTAATGTAGGCCTAATTAGTAAGTTGACTTAGTCAATTGACTAAATTTTGACTAACTTAAATAGTTAGTCATGTCTAGGCGATTTTGACATTGTCACTTTATTATGCTGGAGCTGCAGAATTCTGCAGTTATGCAGTTTTGTGCAGCATTCTACGGGGAGCTGTAATTCTGAAATGTTCTACATTAAATCTGTACTTCTCTGCATGATTTCTGAACCTCTGTTATTTCCTTCAGCACTTTGCAATGCAACTGCAAGTTAAAATATCATAGAGCCGTTCTTGCCACTACCCGGAAAGATTGGTTTGGGGTTGTGGCAGTTTGGGGGTCGGGGGGTTTTGGTGGTCCTCTGCACCGAGGCATTTCTAAAAAGTTTCTGCAGCAAAATCTGTCATTCTGTATAGGAATTTTGCACCTCTGGGACTTTTGCAGGGTGCTGCAGAATTCTGCTGTTCTGCAGCAAATTTACAGGATTCTGCAGTTCTTCAGCAACTCTGCAGTTCTGCAGCAGTTCCACAGGAAGCAGCATAATTCAGTAGGAGCTGCAGAATTTCACCAATTCTGCAGTTAATGCAGAATTCTGCAGCTTCCTACAAAATTCTGTAGGATGCTGAAGCCTGAAGAATTCTGCAGTTCTGCACACACCTGTCTCTGTAGCAGTTCTGAAACGTTTCTACAGCAGACTCGGCAGTTCTGTTAAGTATTGTGCAGATCGGGAGGTTTTATGCATTTCTGCAGGAAGCTGCAGAAGTCTGTTCCTGCAGAACTTCAGAATATGTGGTCCTCTGCCACTGCAGCATCACTGAAAAGATTCTGCAGCAAAATATGTAATTCTGTAGGATTTATGCAGCTGAGGAGGTTTTATGCACTTCTGCAGAATTCTGTAAGAAGCTGCATAATTTTTGAAATTATGCAGCTGCCTGCAGAATTCTGCAGTTTCCTAAAAAAATCTACAGGAAGCTACAGAATTCTGCAGTTCTGCAGCTCCCTGCAGGACTTCTGAACCTCTGTTACTTCATTCAGCTTATTGCAATGCATCTACAATGTTCAGACCTCTTTGACAAGTAACTTGCCGCTACCCAGGAAACATTGGTTTGGGGGTGTACCCGGTGTAGCTTAGGGTAATGCAAAAAAGTGAAGTTATGAAATGTTAATGGGGCACCCCCTGAACATGTTCCAATATATGAATAAAAAAAATCAGTAAAAATTTCAGCTCAATTGGACAAAAATTAGAGGGTGCTATCATCATGAAAATTAACATTAGTATTCAATGCAAAAATATCCAATTATTTGGCATGTAGCGAGTTCAACTATACCTGCCACAACAAACCAATGCGGCATGGTCAGAATTTTTGGATCTGGTTGCCAGAACAGTGGATCAAAGCAAATTTGGATTATTTTTGACTTTTCCATGCTGCTAGATAGATGGCAAGGTCTCTGGAGGTGCTAGGACTTGGCTGTTTCTGCCTGTCAAAAATAAACTTGCAGTAGTCACCAATATTTCGCTTTTTCTCAAACACATGAAACCTAGTCCTATCCCATAGTATAGTGCTTTGGGGTTATCTCATATATTAAATTAAAAAATCAAGATAATTATACCCCCCTGTAGATGGTAACACATTTCTTTTTCCTTTTCTTAAAATAAACCAAACTCTTTGTAATGAAACAAACCATACAGGAGGAACATCATGTCACCTGGGACCAACTTTGAAAGGTTGGATCATAGTTAGGACACATTAAAAATTGATAATCAATAAAAGGCAAACTTTTGAATGGTAACAGGACATTCAGATGTATAGTTCTGTAATTCAGCGAAATAGTAGATAAACAAGTCAATGTTTTAACAATTTGGGATAACTGAATGAGTGAAAGATTTCTGAATATGAATAATGGCCAAATAAGTGACAGGGAGCTAAGAAAACACCAACCAAAGGAAGGTAACATGGACACAATTTCAATAATCAGAGTTTAAAATTGTGCAATGCGGTGGTAAGTGCGGTAAACCAACATTATCTTCGCCCTCTGTGGTCACCTGAACTAGACCAATTGCAATAAAGATGAGATGATGTCATTGATAATCAGGGCCGGCCCTAGGCCAATGCAACCAATGCAGCTGCATCGGGCCCCGCGCTTTAGGGGGCCCCGCACCCTTAAAATAACCATAAAAGTAATAATGATGAAGACAAGTCCACTCTACACTAGCAGTGTTGACATGCTTAATTGCGCATCTCAGCAATTAACTCCTGTTCTGAAATCTTGTGTTTGTACTCTAATTGCACCTCTGGCTCTGTTTATTTCAATCAACATCCAACACCTGAACCTCTCAAGGGAAGGGCCAATGAGAATTGCAATTAAGGATTGGCCAATATGATGAGAATACATGGATCAAAAGACAGTCAGGAGAAATGCATGTTTCAGATGGAGATTTCATCTTTGCCTAATGTACCATGTAATGTGCAGGCTGCAGTAGATTGTGGTCATGATGGAAATTACATTTGCTTAATAACTGGAACTCAGCGATGATTATAATGAAGTCAAATACTGATGAGATCTGCTCAGATCTCCAGTCCCCTATAATTTTATGAAGAGCTCTAGTTTATTTATTTGTATAAGTAGTCTTCTTTTGTTTTTATAATTTATTTGTTATAACTGTTTTAATTGGTCCGTCCTATGTTGTTATGATTTGATTTTTACTTGTCCCTCATTTAATTATATTTTTAACTTAAATTAATTTGTCTGAACCTTTTACATAATCTTATTTTCAATTGTTTTTAATTTCGGTGACACTAGCTTAAGGCTAAAGTTTATATATATATATGTTTTTGAAAAACCTAAAAGAAATAAAAATTTTCTATTGTCTATTGACACTATTTATTGGCTGATTGATTGAAGTACTATGTCTCACCAATCCATTAACTTTGCATTTGCAATTGCATGACTATAGGTTCCCTTTCTTCTCAAAGTTTAAAGCTCAGGCCTGTCCACATGTCAATGATTTTTACAAAGTTTTGTTCAATATGCACTCAATTCTTATGTCACCAGGAGACCAGAGATAGCAATTAAAACGTTCCTGATAAAACTCTTCTGCAGTTGTCAAATAAAAAGTTGTTTTTTTTTAAGAAAAGGGATTGGTTCTAAGGGTTTGGTGGCCGTAACTAGTCTGAAGAAAATAATTAATGCTAAATTTATCAGCTCCTGCATGAACCTGCACTATATAAGTGTCAATACGAGGGTGTACACTCCACACGTATACGAAATAGCCTTATTTTCTTGGCAACATGACTATTTCACTCAGGGAAATTTTTTTGATAAGGTGGACTATTTTTGGCTTTTGATGAAATTTGTTCGGGTAAATTATATTTTTTAAGTGGTATACATATATCCAGAATTTTCCTACAATAAATTATTTATGCCCGGTAGGCAAGTTTAAAATGGGGGCCCCCAAGAGGTGGGTGGCATTGGGCCCCGCACATGCTAAGGCCGGCCCTGTTGATAATAGTACTAGTATATAGGGGAAGTGTACCTATTGGACCACCTAACTTCATTGCTCCATTTCTCACACACAGTTATACCTAAGAGATCACTTATTGGACCAATACATGAGGCAGGCCAAGGTCTCCGTGTTTGCCCAGATTGAGGTTACGACATTTGCTAGATTTTGTGTAAAATGCAAAAACAAGATTTTGTCCCAGTGCCTTAAATAAGACCAGTGGACCTTATATTGGACCACCTGACTATTCTCATTACTGACATTGGGTCATTGGACCAATATTGGCACTACTCCTCCTGTATGATAGATGGATACATACATACAAACATATGTTAAGTGCAGCCCTCTTGGAACAGTTCTTAGCACTCATGATGGTATTAGGGAACCAGGTGGTCCAATATCAGGCACCACCTGGTCCAATTTAGGTCCACACATCCTCATCTGGCATTGAAATAAAGTGAAGGTGAAGTTTAACCTTTCCATTTACCTATAAAAGGTAGAATAGCTTCCACACAATACATCTATAATGGATCAATCATTACCTTCACCTTATTAGACCACTTGACCCAATATTGGACCAGAATGTGCCTGATATTGGACCACAGGTCCAATATTCGGCACCATGATTGGTCCAATTGAAGGGCCTCGTCAATTTATAGTTATTGCACATATTCTAAAAAGAGCAAAGACTATTCTATCAGCATGCCATCAGTTTGTGCAACAGAGAACACCTACTCTATGTATCCCCTGTTGTTTTAATCATTGCTGCTTATTTGACCATCTGGCAGGCCATCAAATTTTGTTGATTTTTAGAAGAAATATGGTAAAAATTAAATAATTCTCATAATTTTCCATGTTTGTTGCCTAGAAACTTAATTCCCGTGCCAACTATGGAAGTTTGTATTCACGAAGTATCCACCAAATATCTCATCTGCTCAGATGCATCATCCGGCTGGGAGATATGCTGGTGGTCCAATTTAAGGACCGGTCCAAATTAGGTACACTTCCCCTACATAGTTTATTATGCACCATGAATGGTAACAGGACATATCAAAGTGGATTTCTCACTAAAACGAAATGGCAGGACTAATAAATTGAAGGTAATGCTAATTTTAAGTTTTGTTTTTTACTTACTTTCAAGTTTTTAAAGTCTGCACAAAAAAATATGCAAAATAATAGTCTTGCTTGAAAATGGTAACTTGGACACGCAGGACATTTACTGCTATTCCTGCTCAAATGATCTTTGTAAAAGCTGGTAATAGGGCTTATATTGTTGGATTATATAATCCTAACATAGCGAATGCCAAAAAAGTATTAAAGTGGGCTATTAATTTAAATGGTAGTGTTTCGTAACAGGTCAAAACAGCGCAGCGTGTAACCAAGACATGTCCTGTTACCTTTAAAATTTTCATGGACTATAAAATAGTAAAATAACTTAACTGCACATGTGTTGCAACTATAAACTGGTAAGGTAAATACAAATAAAACATGTCAGTAAAAGGCATTTCACTTACATAACGCCATTGACAATTTATTTAGCGCAAACTAGCAATGTCCTGTCGCTACGATGCTATTAAATGTCTCAAAATACAAAATAAATTATTGCTCTTGGCAATTAAACATAAAAGGCTCGATAAATCTGTAAGTATATTGATCAGACAGTTCATTTTTAAATAATTTCACTGCCTAGTCATAGATCCAAAAGGACTAAACTGCATTTATACATTTGAGACATGTCCTAGTTACCATTTGATCTTTTTTCAACTTTGGACAATACGGAAAAATTCCTTTACCGAAATCACTCCAAACAACAACTAAATAAATGCTGGTCAGGGAAATGTTTAGAATACAATTGATCAGTTAAACAGAGGAAACCTAACTACTAGTACTATTCAATATTATAAGTTGGACAAAATCATAATGTCCTGTTACCATACCAAAATTATCTCACAACTAAACAACCACTGTTGGTCAGGCAAATATCGAAAACTTTAATAAATTTCCTTCAACTTTTAAATTCAATTGCACAGATCCAAACAAAAAATATTGAAAGTAACCATGACATGACCGTGTTACTGTACATTTATGCTTTTTTGTTGGATAAGTAACAGGACAATGATTAAATGTCCTGTTACGTTTGACGTTCATTAAATACATCTTCAAAGAGAATATCTTCTCACCGAATTGTCATGACATGTGAAAATATGCATGTGGGTGTACAAAAGGACAGCAAATCAACAAAACACTGCCAGGAAAAAATCTGTCAATACTATTGAAGGTTTTTCAGTTATCCAATGTATGTCCTGTTACATCCTTTGGTCCATTCAACCACAGTTTTTCATTAAATTCCAAAAATCTGGCTATGAGTTTATTTTGAATTGTCAACACAAGTAGTGTGCACTTTCTTAGTTAAAAAATTGGCCATATTACCTACTACCACTTTATTGGTAGGAAAATGGTAACATAGTAACACAAATTTCTTAAGGACACATAGGACAAATGAATATTCAACTTAGCATTGCCGGCCAATCGGCCCTCTGGTAACATTGAAATTTTACATCAAGGTCAAAGTCACTCCCTGCATTTAATTTTCGCAGAAATAATCAACCCCTTAAAGTTTTTTCATCCTAAAAGACAAGGTGGAATTTTGAGAATGGTAACGCATAAAAAAGTAGGACATTTGTTAATCTCTATTCAGAAAAATATCATACATTTCTTCCAAAATTTTCGACTTTAAATTTATACCCAACCATATTTTGGATAGAAATTTGAGCGGCTAAACATTCCAGATGTGCCAAAAGCTTAGTTGGTGGGTGGATGCAGATGGTAACGGGGACAATTTTGAAGTTGTTACCATCCTCAATTGTCTACATTTTCTGTTACACCTTGTGGGAGGTGCTGAGGATTGAGTGCACACTCACAAAATAAATAAGTTCAGGTAATTTGGAATGTTGCAGATGTGTCTTACAAGCTTCAAACTGATTTTCCAAAGTGAGACCATCCCTCCAATCTGGGGTGGTCAGATTGTGTGCACTTTTTACTGTCCTTTTTATAGGACTTTGGCCTATTCAAGATGCTGGTGAACTGCTACAATGCAAATTTCAGGCATGTCTTGGAGCACAAACTGAGGCCTAGGTCCTGGTAGTGCCATTTCCTAAGCATTGAGGTGTGAATGGCCTCATAATATTCTGTGATTCGTGCTCAAGCAAAAAGACTTTTTTTTGGTCAAGTCTGAGCACCTCCAGAGACCTTGCCAGATAGAGTATTTAGTTTCCAAATTCACACATGCGTAACAATAATGATTTAAACAGTTAATTTTCCAAATACACAATGCATAGGGAATTGGAGGGGCATACAAGAGTCAAAAATAAGCTGTAATCGCAGCACCTGACATCAATTCAAATTAAATAATTTTGTTCAAGTATTACACAGTAGAAAGAAGGAAACTACAAAGGGCTAATTATTAATACATTTAAAGGGATGTAGAAATAGAAAAAGAATAAAATAAGAAAAAAAATGGGAATAGCAAAACCAATATATGAGTATCTACAAATGGTGATTTAATGGTAGTGAATGAGGAATGAGATGAATTTTAGAATGAAATGAATGAAAGGGTCAACTTTAGTAAATTCTTTAAGTTCGACAAACATAACAACTTGGGAGGGAGCATGTGACGGTGTACCTAGATATCTAATAATCTTTGAGTTTATATATAGATGAGGTTGATAGACAGGCTTTAATACTATTGGGTAAGGAGTTCCATGCTTGTGATACTTTAACATTGAATAATTGTTCCTCTACTTTTTTTCTAATTGGAGCCTCCAATTTGGAGGGGGGTGTAAATCATGCTGATGTCTGGTAAAATTATCATGAATATCACTGTTCGTTACTAATTGTTGGGAATGGTAATTAGGAAGAACATTCTGCTTATACTTCAAAAAGAGCTTGATACACTGGACAGAGTAAATGTCATCTAATTTCAACAATTTTTTAAAATCTTTTAAATAGTGGGTCTGTATGGCTATTATACTTAGATTTTGTTATTATTCGAAGTGCTTTTTTCTGCGATAATTTGATACGGGACATCTCCTTGTTTCTGATATTTCCCCAGGCAACTATAGCATAGGAAATATGGGGTAGAACTAAGGCACTGTATATAGTTTTAAGAATATTTGTTGAAATTGTATGCTTAAGTCTCGAGAGGATAGATGTAATTTTTACTATTTGGTTTGCCTTTTTAGTGATATGTTTTTTTCAGTTTAATGTTTCATCTATTTCAATGCCAAGGAATTTTGTACTAAGTTCTCTGCTGATACCACCACACTAAGAAAGATAAAATAGTCATAATTTATCAAATCTGCGGTATTTAATAACATCACCAGTTTCAATTTCACAGGAATGAAAGTTACTTTAATAGATGGAGCATGAAAATAGCATTTAGTTTGAATACCAACACTGCTAGACTCTGACCATCTGACCCCGTTGAATTAGCTTATTTGTCGTTAACAGTTATTCGCGAAATTTCCCAATATTCAAAGCACTGCTGTAATACTGTAGAATATAGCAACATAGTAATGTTGGTATTCAAATTAAAGCTCTTTTCATGCTTAATAAGACGGTGTAACTTAAATTTGTGTACCTATTTTCCTGGTTATGTTATTGAATATCGCGTCTAACCTTAATGCTGTAAAAATCGGGCAAAATTTGTTGCTTCAGGAGTGCCCTGTTTCCTGAAATGACCTGATATTGGCAAAATATCAATAGATTTGTGATGAGAATAGCGGAAAGCTTAAATAATAAAAAAATTACCATCACTCTAGTGGAAGGACAACTTCCTTCACCCATCCCCCCATAAAACTGGAATTTCGCCCATTGCAATACAATGTAATATTTCAAGTTGGGGTAGCACCCTGTAAAATTTGTTTGATTTGGCTCAAATTTTTACTGAATTTTTTTTCATATATACATATTTGGGGGGTGCCATTGAAAATTCAAAAGTTTATTTTTTTTTGTGCAATCTGCATCACCCTAGTGTAGCTGTTTGGGGGTCGACAGGGGGGCGAGGTTATTGGTGCTCCTCTGCCACTGCAGCATTTCTGAAAAGTTTCTTCAGCAAAATCTGTAATTCTGTAGAAGTTATGCAGCGTGGGAGATTTTATGCTCTTCAGCAGCTGCCTGCAGAATTCTGCAGCTGGCTGCAGAATTCTGTAAGAGGCTGCAGAATTTTACAAATTCTGCAGCTGCCTGCAGAATTTCAAAATTCTGCAGCTTCCTGCAGAATTCTGCAGTTTCCTAGAAAATTCTGCAGGAAGCCGCAGAATTCTGCGGTTTGTGGCTCCCTGTAGGATTTCTGAACCTCTGTTACATGCTCCAGCTTATTGCAATGCATCTGCAAGGTTCAGACCTCTTTGACAAGGGTCTTAAGACTACCCAGGAAATGTTGGTTTGGGGGGTAGGGGTTTGGGGGTCGAGTCAGGAAGTTGAGGGTTTTGATGCTCGTCCGTCCCTGAAACGTTTCTGAAAAGTTCTTGCAGCAGAATCTCTAGTTCGGTAGGAGTTATGCAGGTTGGGAGGTTTTATGCACTTCTGTTGTCAGAGCTGCAGAATTCTGTAAGTTTCCTAAAAAATTCTGCAGGAAGCTGCATGATTCTGCAGTTCTGCAGCTCCCTACAGGATTTCTGAACCTCTGTTACTTGCTCCAGCTTATTGCAATGCATCTGCAAAGTTCACACCTCTTTGAAAGGATCTTGCCACTACACAGGAAACGTTGGTTTCGGGGGAAGGGGCTTGGACAGTGGCCCTGAGTGTCGGGGGTTTTTCATGCTCGTCTGTCCCTGCAGCATTTCTGAAAAGTTTCTGCAGCAGAATTTGTGTTTCTGCAGGAGTTATGCAGCTTGGGAGTTTTTATACTGTAAGAAGCTGCAGAATTTTAAAAATTATTGAAATTCTGCAGCTGCCTGCAGAATTCTGTAGTTTCCTAAAAAAATTCTGCAGGAAGCGAAACTGCAGAATTCTGCAGTTCTTCAGCTCCCTGCAGGATTTCGGAACCTCTGTTACTTCCTTTCAAAAATTCTGCAGCTTCTTACAGAATTCTGCAGCTCTGGTAACAGAAGTGCGTAAAACCTCCGAAGCTGCATAACTCCTACAGAACTAGAGATTCTGCTGCAGAAACTTTTCAGAAATGCTGCAGCGACGGACGAGCACCAAAACCACTGTTAGCTAGCTGCATAAGTGCATTAAGCTTCTACAGAATTAAATATTCTGCTGCAGATTTTTTTCAGAAACGCTGCTGGGCCAGACGAGCACCAAAACTCCCGGCCCCCCCCCCTCCACGACCCCAAAACCGCTGAGCCCCAAAGCCAACGTGTCCTGGGTAGCGGCAAGACCTTGTCAAAGAGGTCTGAACTTTGCAGATGCTATTGCAATAAGCTGAATGAAGTAACAGAGCTTCAAAAATCCTGCAGGTAGCTGCAGAACTGCAGAATTCTGCAGCTTCCTGCTGAATTTTTAAAGAAACTGCAGAATTCTACAGGCAGCTGCGGAATTGGTGAAATTCTGCAGGTGGCTGCAGAATTTGTGAAATTCTGCAGCTTCCTACAGATTCTGCAGCTTCCTGCAAAATTCTGCAGCTAGCTGCATCAGTGCATAAAACCTCCCAAGCTGCATAACTCCTACAGAATTACAGATTTTGCTGCAGAGACATTTCCGAAATGCTGCAGTGACAGAGGACCAAAACTGCAGAACTGCAGAATTCTGCAGCTTTCTGCAGAACTGCAGAATTCTGCAGCTTCCTGTAGAACTGCAGAATTTTGCGCAGAATTCTTCAGGTGCAGGAAGAAATTTAAATGTACTGGAATCTCTTTTCCGAGAGGATGCCAGATCTGTTGATCTGAGACTCAGTGAGAGGATACAAACCTGCTCCAATTTTTAAAAACCTCCTAGGACTAGGTTCATGCATGGTAAAATCTTGACTGGCTTTGACATTCCTTTTTCTTCATATCAGAGACATATTTCCCTTTTTTTTGCTACTCCAGGGGTGTGGACAAGATCATCCGAAGCCTAGAGGCGGGAAATAAAGACCAGAGCAAAAATTCAACCAAAAAAAAAGTTGACAGATGTCGCTAGCTCTCGGAGAAGGCAAAACTGCGGCCTCTGGTGATAAATTTATAACCTATGAAAAATTATCATCATCAATTTTGCTTTTTTCTGACTATTTTCATTCCTCAAATTGAGCTAGAAGTAGATATGTTAATTAATCTAGATTACTTCATAATACGTCAATGTATTGGGAATTAAAATAATACATTCATGCTTTTTCGAAACTACAATTGTAACTCAGCGCCACCTGCATGCCCTTGATAATCAGACCAAGGTAAATTTAGTGAGAAAAAATTGTGTTTTTAGGTAAATTGTGTTGTTAATTGCCGTTTTTGAGTCAAAAAATCATTCATGGTGGTTAGAACAAAAAGTGGAGCAAGTTTGGATGGCATTGTTATGCTAATGTTGTATTGTGATGGTTTTATAACTTGACAAGGTTGTTGTTATCCAACACTCATTTCATGACACTCACTGGGCTGAGCTGAGCAGTGACAGTTGTGGTTCTGGCCTTTGCAAAACTGCTGATTTATTGCAATGAAATCTGCTGTTGGTAGGTTCTTGAGTGCTAATGATTGTGCTTTCATTGTAAGTCAGGTTATTAGTAGCAGTTAGATAGAATGCATAATACATTGGACCAGCCACATGGGCCTATAAGTTAGGCCTAATCAGTGATAATATTTTGGCCAAGTCAGAACTTGACATAAGATAGGCCGGGTGCCAATGGTAACTTTTAAGTTGTGCTATGAAGGTATTCAAATATCCTCAGTCATTCAGAAGAGTCCAAAACATTGTTTTAGAGCTTTTTAGGCTATACTTAGTAGGCCAACTACATTGGACGACCCAGTCATCCAGGTTGCAAGTTTGTCATTACAGCGTCTTAATTCAGAGAATACAAATATATATACAAAATTTTCTATTTTCAGATTTGATGGCACCTAGTGCGTCTGCCGGTGCTCCGTTAATTGGCAAGCTCCGTTTTTTGGCAAGACGAAACTTCTTCTCAATTGCCTTTCCAACGGTCCTCGGCTTCCTTATCTACAAAGACTGGTCTCACACCAGAGATTACAAGAGGAAACTCGCTGCAGCCAAGACAATTACAGGTACATGTCAACATATATCAGGAGTATTTCTCAAAATAGTCATATAATTATTATCTTCAATTTAGCTGAATTATGTGTAAATGCACTGGAACTGGCAAGCAAGTAGATTTATAGCTTTGCCATCAAAGAAGTAGCCCATCTTTAAATGTGGGAGAGTCAATTGACCACCTCATGTGTCAAAGCGTTTGATGGTATTTTAGTTTGTGGTGACTTGCCAGAATAGCTCTCTGATTGATCACTTTATTTTGAAGTTACTGTCTATTGCAAAATAACCCAGAAATGTCTAATTACTCATTGATAATGGAATAGTGGAAAATGGCCAAAAATCAAGACCTTGTTCCGGGTCTTTGTTTCCGTCAATTTACTTAGAACTTTGTTAAACTTGTTTTTCTGTTCATTTTCAGAATGAATATCGTCACTTTCATTAGCAGGAACTGGCACAGGATGGGATTTGTCCCAATGCTTGCCGGAGCCATGAGTTTAGGTCGATATATTGACAAACGTTTCGAACGGAACATGAGGTCCTATCACAACAGGAGTAAGTTATACGGCGGCAGAGATCTCAAGGAGGGAGAAGTTTTGTGGTGAAAATTATTCATGGACTGCTGGGTGCAAGTTGTTACACCATTGCTCCAATATCATGGCGCAGAGATTGTATGAATATTAAAATGTACCTCCTAAATTACATGTCTGTATTCAATGTATTGTCTGTTCTGCTTTAGGTGTAGGAGACAATTGCCAAATTTGATGTAATATTTTCTAAATTCTCAATTGGCTTGATGCTGACCAACATGCTGACCTGGTTTATAGGGCCTAAAGACCTGTATTGGGTAACAGGCAAGTCGGGACTGAAGTTCGGAATTTGAATGTGTGAAAGGTGTCTATAAATTTGTAATGAGGGACTTCTATTCGTGAGCATTACAGCTGCCTATCAGGTCCGCACTCAGCAGGATTCCGTTAGTATTCCTCAACAAGAACCCAGGGGTTCAAAATGGAGGTGGTGTAGACCGTGTAGTGTCCTAAGTTGAAGTTCATATCCCCTGAAAATTTCTGTGAGTGCCCACTACCAGGTGTTGTTGATATATTGTGTGCTAAATTCAGAATTTCGCAAATAATCCATTTTCAAGCCACAAAATAACCATGTGGCAGATGCAATATGGAAACAGAATATATTTCATAAAAGAACGTAGCTCAACCTCCTTTTTGTGGAAGGAGCTGCACATTCATGTTGGTGAACAGGTGAATATTAACTGTCTCAGTATGGAACACTGGATATAACAGATACCTACATCGGAACATCCATTAAAATCCAATCGGCTCTGACACTGGGCTTAGACAAAACTGAGTTCCAACACAATATTTACACTAAACTAAAGTATACATGGCTATAAAAGTTACTAATATGTTTAATTAAAATATATTTTGAAGTTTAACCAAAATTTAAGAAAATATCAGAAATCCTAATATATTTCCTTTTTTTTGGTTTGCAACTCCGAATGAGTTTTGTCATTTAAAGAGGTATAATTTAGACACCTAAATGCAAAATTTCAGAGGTCTAACTCCAAAATTGACAGAATCATGGAGCATTGAAAAAATTGCTGAATTTGCTCTTACTAATTTCTATAGGAGCATTAAGACCTCCAAAAGTCACATTTAGAGTATTTAACGCATAATATGGCAGATTTTCATTTTCATAGGTACAACTGTTTCGGACTTGTGCTCCGGAAAGGAAAAAAACTAATTTTTTTTAATTTCCAATATTTTACAAAAACAGTACCGATTGCTTAAATATGAACACCAAAAGACTCATAACAGTCTCTCATCTTGATCCGGAATTCTCAACTTGATCCGGACTACTTTTTCCATTTAATTTTTGATACGTACGATTTAAATTTCTAGACACCTATACGGTATACCACCAAATCTTATGTCATGGCATGGCCATACGGTATACCACCAAATTTCATGCCCAAGAATGGCCATACGGTATACCACCAGATTTCATGCCCGGGCATGGCCATATGGTATACCATCAAATCTCATGCCCGGGCATGGCCATACGGTATACCACCAAATCTCATGCCCGGGCATGGCCACACGGTATACCACCAGATTTCATGCCCGGGCATGGCCATACGGTATACCACCAGATTTCATGCCCGGGCATGGCCATACGGTATACCACCAAATCTCATGCCCAGGCATGGCCATACGGTATACCACCAAATCTCATGCCCGGGCATGGCCATACAGTATACCACCAAATCTCATGCCCGGGCATGGCCATACAGTATACCACCAAATCTCATGCCCGGGCATGGCCATACGGTATACCACCAGATTTCATGCCCGGGCATGGCCATACGGTATACCACCAGATTTCATGTCCGGGCATGGCCATACGGTATACCACCAGATTTCATGCCCGGGCATGGCCATACGGTATACCACCAAATCTCATGCCCGGGCATGGCCATACGTTGAGGTGTGAAAGTAATATTATGTAGTCAATGAAAACGGGACAAGGCAACTTCTCTTTTATCAAAAAGTTTATTGATACAATTTAATAGAATTAACCCCTGACAGTTCACAGCTTCTTTTTTTTTTCTGAGGTTTGCCTCCTATGTTCCTTTGGAAGTCTGTCCTTTTTGTGATGATTATCCGCTATAGATCTGTATCTTTATTGTATACATGCTGTGGTGAACCCATAATTATCGCTGGAGGATTGAAGGTTCAAAGTTGACTTGACTGAGAATGCCACATTGGAACCATGGGTCTTCTCATCAGTGTTTCGGTGTCTTGAGAACCTGAAAGAAACAAACAGGTCTATGAAATAACTCAAAAATGTGGTTGTTGAATTTTAGATACAACTCACTGCCTTAACGACACAGGAATGTTGTCTACAAGCCACAAGAATGAGTATATGTATGAGCTGTGGAATTGTACTGGGGCAGTCATAGAAAATGGCCCAAGGGTCATCAAATGTGGTCGGGGGCTTCATAAAAGGGGGGAGCAGGAACACAATGAATCAGCAAAGTTTATTTCTGGGGAAATGTCAAAGATATAGAACAACATTTTCATTATGAATGTCTTTAATGGAAGATACATGTTTCCAGTGTCCACTGTATGTACACTAAAAAAATTTAAAAAAAATAAATTTCCCGAGCACAACTCAGAAACGACTATAGGCCTAGGGGAGATCGGGGCTGGTTGTCACAGGAGCAGGTTGTCACAAAGTGTAAAACTTAAACATTCTACTATTTCTATATATATAAAGCATGCAGGAGCACTGCCATTCTGTATGAATGGCAAAAGGGGAGTGACTTAAAGTTAGTCACCCTGACAATTTTTCTGGCAACCTATTCCAGAGTTTTGGGGCTGCATATGAGAAAGCTCTGTCCTCAAACTTATTTTTGTTGCATGGGATAGGTTCTGCTAACAAGTGTCTATGGTTGCTTCTCAGATTGTGGTCTTGCTGGGGTTTGGCTTGAATAAGTTCTTGAATGTACAATGGAGCTTGGGAATTCATTGCTTTCCATGTGATCATCATCAGTTTGAACTGGATTCTTACTGGAATCGGTAGCCAATGTAGTTGCTTTCTATCAATATACAGAAGGTTGGTTCCAAGGAAAGAAATATCATAACAGTGCCTATGAGAAAAAGGCCTCCACACAATAACACAACAAGAGATCCGAATCGCAACAAAAACAAGGTGAATAATCTCAGTGTTTGCTGTCTAAATCCGTGGTCAGTATGCAATAAAACAAGTGACATTCAAGACTTTATAACAGACCAGCATCATGATATCCTTGGCCTTACAGAAACGTGGCTTTCTGGGACTGAAATTGACAATCCAGTTATTAGTGCTCTTCTCCCAAACGGTTTTAACATCAAGAACAATCCTCGCCTGTCTCGTGGCGGGGGCACTGCAATCATCCATCGTTCCAGTCTGAAGATAAAAGAAATGCAGCTTCCACGGGACTACGAGTCCTTTGAGACCTCAGGCTGTTTAGTTAAGACTGTCCAGTCCATAAGACTTTGTGTGATATACAGGCCTCCTCCATCAAGTGTAAATAAACTCACTGTTAGTCAGTTCTTCAGTGAGTTTTCAGAATATCTTCTCTTAAGACTCGTGTCATCACCATCCGTCCAACAGCTGAGTGGTACAACAACTCAATCCGTGAAGCTAAGCAACTTCGTAGACAGGCTGAGAGAGCGTGGCGTAAGTCTGGTCTCACTGTACACAGGGAGTTATACATGGAGCGCAGGGAAGAGGTCAATGCCCTCATCTCCATAGCCAAACAAGATCACTACAAGTCCCTAATAGCAGACAACAAGGGCGACACAAGACATCTTTTTCAAGTTGTGAATAAACTTCTTGGGAAAAACACAACTTCCCCACTACCAGCTGATATAATAAATCCCCTTCGGAACTGGCAGGCATGTTTAATGATTTCTTTGTTCAAAAGATCAAGAAAATACGTGACACTATAAACCTTGATGTTCCTGTTCCATGTGTTCCATTTTCAGCTGTAGCAAGTTCATTTACTGTGTTTGAGCCAGTAACTGTCATACAGGTCACTAATCTGATAACTGCATCACCTACCAAAAGCTGTGATCTTGACCCAATGCCCACATCTCTTGTGAAACAGGAAGTGAAGTTGCTGGCCCCTGTAATAGCATCCATCATCAACAAATCACTGGAGATCGGCGAATTTCCTCAGGTATACAAGTCAGCTGTTGTCGTTTAATTTTTTTTTTTCCGAAATCTTCCTACATGTATAATAATAGTATTAACTTAATAAGTTAATACCAGTAAACTGCTCATTAGCGCGTCTCAGGTGAATTTAATCATACAACTTTTTAAACAAGTGGGTTTTTAAGCTCTTTTTGAAGCTTTCCAGTGTTTTTATTGCTCTACATTTTTCGGGCAAGGTGTTCCAGAGTTTTGGGGCTACATGTGAGAAAGCTCGGTCTTCAAACTTATTTTTATTGCATGATGCAGGCTCTGCTAACAGGTGTTTGTAGTTGCTTCTCAGATTACGGTTTTGTTCAGGCTTGGCTTGAATAAGTTCCTGAATATATAATGGTGCTTGAGAATTCACAGCCTTCCATGTTATTATCATCCGTTTGAACTGGATTCTTGCTGGAATTGGTAGCCAATGAAGCTGCTTTCTGCTATGACTTACATTGTCATGTTTTTTCAATCTCTCTATCAATCTAAAAGCTGAATTCTGGGCAACTTGAAGCTTATTTAACATGCTGTTGTTTATGCCATACAAGAGACCATTGCCATAGTCCAGGTGAGGGGTAACAAGGGCATTCACAGCAGTTTTAACAGTTTCTTTGTCTAGGTTCTTTCGAATTTTTGATATGTTTCTCAGATTTAGGAAGGCATTGCGGCACATCTTATTGATTTGTCTTTCCATGGTCATGTTTTTGTGAAAGAGCACACCTAAGTTGCGCAAATAATCTGCAGTTTTAATTTCAACATTGTCAACATTGATTGAAGAAACTTGCAGTTTCCTTAACTGATTTGGAGCACCAATCAGAAGAAGCTCAGTTTTATCACCATTGTTGCATAGCTTGTTATCATGCAGGAAGTCCCTGATTTCTGCAATACATTTTTCCATTTTCTGTACAGCTTTCTCTTGATTCAAAAAGGTTGGCTTGAATGAAAGAATAAGCTGTTCATCATCAGCATACTTTTGATCATTCACTTGATTTCTTTGCGCAACCTCACATGGAGCAATATAGGAGTTTTAGAAACAAGATCGGACCAAGTTTGGAACCTTGTGGTACTCCAAACTTAAGTGGAAGTTTGCTTGACGTTGTGTCATGTATCATAACTGACTGTGAACTATTGGAAATATATGATTTAAACAATTTCAGGGCAGAGCTTTGCATACCATATCGATTTTTCAACCTGTCAAGCAAAATGTCGTGATCGATTGTATCAAATGCAGCAGACAAGTCCAACAGAACCAGCATTGTTACCTCTCCATTGCTCATATTAAGCATTATGTCATTGTGGATTCTTGTTAAAAGGGTTTCTGTACTATGAAACTGCTTGTATGCCGACTGCTTATCATCAAGTTTTTTTCGATTGAGGTGATCTACATATTGCTTGATGATGGCACTTTCAAGTAGTTTACCAAGAAAAGAGAGGTTAGAGACAGGACGATAGTTCATTTTGTCAATTCAAGGTCCGCCTTCTTCAACAGAGGTTTTACAAGTGCATGCTTTAAATCAAGAGGCATTTCTCCAAGAGTGAGTGACAGATTGACAATCTTTGTTATAATAGGAAGGAATGCATCAATGCATTCAAGCAGTAGCCATGTGGGCATGGGATCAAGTTGACAGTGTTTTACTGGCATATCAGAGACAAGTTTCTTCACTTCCATGTGATAGAGCTTTGAATTGATATAGCTTGGGCCTAGAATTCACTTGGGCATCAGTTGTCTTCTTTGGATAGCAGTCCAGTTTTGATCTGATTGTTTTGATCTTTTCGTCAAAGTAACTGTTGAAGTCATTTGCCAGGTCATTTTCATTGGTGTGAATTGGTAGAGGCAATTCCTGTTTTCTGTTAAGGCTAGAATTGAGAAGTTTGAACATCGCTTTCGAATTTCCCTTTTTTGCTTGAATCTTGGACTTAAGGTCATCAGATTTGAATTCATTCCGTTTTTCTTTGAAACGATCCCAGTCTTTTTGAAGTCCAGTTCGCCTCCATAATCTTTCTGCCTTTCTCTTAGCTGTTTTGAGGGGCTTTATGTCTTGATTTGTAAATGGATTGGGTTTGTGTAAAGTCACCAGTTTCTTTTTCAAAGGGGCATATTTGTCAAAAATGTCTTGAGTCGAGTTGTAAAGAGCCACAAGGTTCCTCAAGTAGACTGATCGATCAACATGCTGTACTTTTTGTGAAAGATGTTGCTCTATGTCCTTTCTGAATTCTGATAGATTTATACTCCGAGTTTTGCAGAAGGAAATTTCCTTTTGAGCATTTTTTCCTTTTTTAACTTCAATATCAAAAAGCACACCATTGTGGCCTGAGAGCAGATCACTGACCACACATCCTGTCAGAGATGTGGTTGAGTTTGTTATAACAAGATCAAGTATGTTTCCATCCTTGTGTGTTGGCGATGATACATGTTGCACAAGGTCAAACATTTCAAGAACGTTGTTGAATTTAATAACTTTGGCATCATTAGGCTTATTTAAGTGGAAGTTGAAATCCCCTGTAATAACAGTTTCATAGTTGTACGATTGATAGTGTGAGAGTAAATTTGTAAATTCAGTGAAAAATTCAGATAGGCTGTATTTATTCTTGTTGGAGGGTTCAGGCCTGTACACAAGAAGAATAGTGATTTTTCCACCATTTATTTGCAACTCTACTTCCATGTGTTTGAAAGTCTTTGTAATCATGCTTTCCTTTTTGGTTGCTTTTATGCCTGTTTTCACAATGCAACCTACACCGCCTCCGGGTCTAGACGTACGAGGTGTGCTTAAATAGAAACATTCTCCGTTTCTTTCCAATTCCCCAATTTCCACTTGGTCATTGGCTTTTAGGCAGGTTTCAGTGAACAGAAATATGTTCAAATCAAATTCATCTCTGAAATCCTTCACACACTCAGTCTTTTGCCTCAAACTCTGAGCATTCCATACGCAAGCCTTGAGTGAATGGATAGTTGTGTTGAGATCTTCTTAACAAAATCAGGTTGCGTGCTTCGGGCTGAGAATCTTTTATTTGCTAAGTTTGTGAGTACCATTTTATGTTCATTCCTAGTTTCATATAAGCCAGTGCGTACCACATCTGAATAAAGCCTAGTGTATTGAGGCATATTGAAGGAGGTAATTGAGTAACTAGAGCAGTACCTTTTAAAATTTTTGTAAGGCAATAATTTTAAATTTAAAGGCAGCTTTCTGGTTGCTTCAAACCTTGCTATGAGGCACCTGTTCGAACCACGATTACCATATTTGCTCATGGTAAACTTTTGTATTTAGAGGTAACCCACTCATTGATACACTGCTCACACTTAAAAATGCACACCTTTTACAGATGATTTCATATTTGTAGACACAAGGACTGAATACATTTTTTCTGAGGACATGTCATCCTATGGGGAAAAGTGATGTCATGATTTTTCTGATGTCACTCTTGCCCATAGAATACATGTCCTAGACAAAAAAATCACATTCAGTCCTTGTGTCTACAAATATGAAATCATCTGTAAAACAGCTAAAAGTAACTTGTAATTGAGGTGAAGCCGAGGATTATTCACTCCTGGCTGAATATCCCTTCCTTGGGTCTGGCAAGTTTCATTGAAAAAATTGAGAAATAGTTGCATCAGGCCTCATTTAGTGAAACTGCTTCAAAAACCAAAATCAAAACCAATGCAAATCCGACCAGAAATTTTTTTTTGCATTAATTGGCGTTCGCGGATAATGAAAATTATCCCTTGACTCTTCCAAACGTTTTTAACGTATTTTGTTGGATTTGGGTTAAATTGTAGCCCGGAATTTTCTGGGTTTTTTTTTGTCACATCCTTTAAAAAAAAAAAGTGTCATAAGCCTGGACAATGCACTCTTGTTGGAATTCTCTGTTGACAATTTGAAACACGAGCACTTGAATCTATCTTTCTGATGGCATTATGATTATGTAATATACTAATATGTAGAGTGGGTCGGGGCAAGAAGCCCGGGTTAGGTGAGAAGCCCCCCCCAGGGTTATTTCTAAACTTACATTTTTGGTGCTTTTTCTTATTGATAGGATTGAAGCTAGGGGCTTTTCAGGTGACGTCACAAATTTTCAAGGCATTCAGCACCAAACCATAGTCGTAATTAATGAAACAAAAAAAGGTGCATGGTTTTTGTAACTTTGATTAATTCTTTGAAAGTAGTTGTCAGAAATAACTTTGGAAATTTTTAAAATTATAATGGATATCTGCATTGCTTCACTTTATGACCATCACATAAATATGATTTGGATCATGTTTTTTGCATTTTAGCTCAAAATATAGAGGTCAAATTAAAATATGTGGGTTTGGGGCGAGAGGCCCAACATGGTATGGGGCATGGGGCCCCCTTCACTGAGGCCTCGAAGCTGCTTCAGGAACCATTTAATAATGTGTACTTTACCTTAAATCTTGATAGAATAGCTAATTGAAATAGAAAAAATTTTGGCCGAAATTGAAAAAGGGCAAAACATATTAAAAAATAAATGTATGAACAGAAAAATTTTGAAATTCAGAAAAAGTGAATGGAATGCTTTAAAAATGATAGAAGAACCCCAAGAAATAACTTTCAAGCTGAATGCGCTCGCAAAAAATATTTCCATAGGATTATAATAGGGGGGCTTCATGCCCAATGGGTGGGGTAAGAAGGCCATTTTAATTTTTTTACAAAAAGGGTCGTAACTCCTTTATTAAAATTGGTAGACATTCGTTTCACTAGTTATAAGTAGAGTTAAGTGATCCCTTCCTCACAGCATAAGCATTCAAATAATCGACCACAAAAAGTAGGTCAAATCGCTCCTCGAAGTTAAGGGGGGCTGCATGCCCCGCGCTACTCTATACATTAAATACTTATAACGTCACGATTTATTTAGAGATTCAAGTGCTCGTGATTTGAAATCATTAACATGTGGATATTGTGCGAATTCTTCACATTACAGTCTCATTCAACTTTGTGAATCCCAAATTTGAAACAATCTTACAAATTGTGTCTGGTTCTTTGAAAAACCAACGGATTTTTTCAAACTTTCAAAATCTGTGACCAAAGACTTATAACCACTGACCAAGCAGTTAATAGTAAGCAGGCTTGGGAGTTTACAAAGAAACCCTTTAGTAGTTTACAAGTTCTGTCTTTTTTAATTAATAGGTGTGCGTTTTTAATTAATTTAAAGACGGGGGGTGAGGGGGTACCAATATACCCGGGTACAGCAATTAAATGATATTCGTCTTCTCATTGGATAACTAGGATTGGGTTTTGACCAATCATATGACTTTAATTGCTGCTATATTTCTAGTGTAGTGGTCAATATACCATAACTTTGTTAATAATGCTCCGATTTGAATGAAAATTTCAGGATTTATGTTAAGTGGCATATCATACAGTTTTCTTAAAAATAAACATTATTATTTGCATTATTCTAAGTTTTTGGTTTTTTAAGAATTGCTGATTGCTGCTAATGAAGGGTAATTAAACTGTAATTAGGGTTTCTAACTTCAATGTAATTCGGAATTCCTTTGAAGTGGACAGTCCTAATGACCCTAAAGTTGTAAATGTTCATAACCAATCAGCTCACAGCAGAACATGTTCAATTTTTAGATTAAATTTTCACTAAAATGCTATTTTTATGGTCTTACAATGCCCCAATTTGCTCAAAACTACATTAATGTATTCCTTTGTTACGAATTATGATGTGGTTGAAAATTGGAGGTGTTTCTTGCAGTATTATAACTGGTATTGATGATTTTACCTGAGGAAAATGGGACATGTTGACTGTTTGAGTGCCAGAATCGGAATGAAGGCTACCTGGATTGGGTCCTTTTATAGGTGGTCCCCCGTCTTTAAGTGTGAGCAGTTTACAATGCAGAGGGGATTGGACTGTCTTTTTTTGCCAACAGTGCACTTACATTTTTTTTTCCTGAGGGGACAAGACACAGTTTTTAAATACAATATTTTGCCACAAAGGTTGAAAAAAATTTTTCCAACATTTTCTTTCAAAAGAGGAAATTGGGCAACCTTTTTTTTCAAATTTCCATATATATTTTTACAAATTTGAAAAAAAAAATCACAAAAGTTTTCCCCCTTTTTATTTTATTTTTTAGACATTTTATTCCAATATTTTTTCCTCACAAAATCTTACTACCGGTATTATAAAGGCAGCTTTCTTGATGCTTCAGTCCCTGCTAATGTATCACAATGTATCACGGCTGAAATTCAGTTACACTGTGACTGTACCAGGTACTTTATGACTAAATAAATTTTTTGAAATACCTGTAGGCCCCTATTATGATTACCGAGTACACTCCACACTAACAAAATTAGGCCTATAGGTCAGTGTGGAAAAAAAATGATACAATAATTTTAATACCAACCTTCCATAAGTGCAGACACATTTCGGACCTTTGACATGTTTGATGAAATTTAAATCCACAGGATTCTACGATGTAATGGTCGGCCAATCCAGAAAATGAGAGGAATAAGTGTGCTTTTGTTTACAAAAAATAAACTGTGTCTGTTGTGACGTCATGCCTATTGTTCTGCCCAGTGATGACATCACAATGGTTCCTGACATTGTGACGTCATGACCATTGTTCTGGCAAGTTATGGCATCACAATTGTTCATGACGTCACCATTCAGTTGTTTACTGGAAAGGCAGAACCTCCAGAAGCGAAGATTGAAGACCAAATGTTTCAATGTTTAATTGAAGCGTGAAGTAGCAGAGGCGGCTCGAGACTGCGCGGCAAGTGTTTCGCAGCTAACCATAAAGGTGGGTGAACATTTTAAATTAATATGTCAATGCCAAAGCATGACTCAGACTCAGACTCAGACTCATTTATATTTTGCTCGGAATATATACATTATAATAATACAATTTTCAAAAAATTCAATAACCTAGGAGCAAAAGGACTCCTCGAAGGCAGAAATTTTGCCGCTGGAAGACAGCACAGCCTGTCAAAACGCAAAAAATAAATTTTACATATAAGACTCGAAATTTTAATTATCTAAATTATTTAAAATTCATTTTTGTATTCAGGTTTGTTCAATAAAAAGTTTGGAGAAAAAAATTGGGACAAAGAGAAATAGGTTCGAAAGGTAATAATTTTAAGAGAAAATGTTAAAAAAAATTTGAGGGAAAAAAAGAGCTTATAAAAAAAAGGGAATTTTTTTTTTCCAAACATTTTCTTTGGGGCCGGCGGCACTGTCCCGTCTGTAATCAGATCTATGATCTATTACATGTATAGAAGTAGGCCTACATTAATATTCACATTTAAAGTAAATTTTTTACCATAAGGGCTCCCCAGTGTGAAGGTCGAATTCAACTCTTGTGTCGAAATCAGAAGTCGTTAGTGATATCAGTTTTTCCTGGAAATGTCACTTTTTGGAGAAAAAAATTCGGATAGAAATGTTTGGGAAAAAAACACTGACCATCCAAAAATTTCCAAAAAAAAAATGTTCAAAAAAAAAATTCCAAGAAAAAAAAAAAAAAGTTTGAAAAAAAAAAAAATTAGATAAATTTTCAAAAATTCAGCAAAACTTTTTTCTTCCAAACACCAAAAAAACAACTTGTAGTTTTAAACTGAAAAAAAAACAAAAAAACAATTACTACTTTTTCGAAACTTTTGCTATTACCATGGAGTAATGGATATTGTAGAGCATCATTATGGTGTGGTTTTATACTGTTTGCCAAATTATAAAGTGCAATATAATGGGCACAACTTCGGAAGTTCTGGAAAAAATTAATACTGTCTCCAATTATTGCACTCATTTCAAAGCATTAGGCATTAAGTGGGATGTCAAAAATTGTCCATGGTACAGCAGAGATATTAATCATGTCTTGTATATAACTAAATTCAAGTCACTTTATCTGGGATAATAACCAAGGAGTTGAGTAGGGGAAAGTGGGGCCAGTTGAACCGGCAGGCCAGATGAACCACCCTTGATTTTTCACCAGGTGGAGCAGGGAACATACATAAAACCTTGTGTTACCTTATAAGGCTAGTCTTTTCTATGTGGATTTATTGGTTGAATTTAGTTCTGAGATACATGGTAAGGGAACAATCAAAATTTTTTTGTCTTTTTTGGATGTAAATTTTAATTTGTCACATTGAGATTGGAGCTTTCGTAGTACTTAAATTGCCAACTTTTCAAACCACCTTTTCCATCTTTGTTCTCCCTGAAAGCTGTAAAATTATGCACACAGGAGAGCAATTCTAAAATTTGGTTCACCTGGCCCCACTCACCCCTACCTTTGCAGAAATCAGTGCATTTCACAGTAAAGTGGTTGCGTTCTTGTGGAGGATGAGTGAAAGCGTTCTTTTGGAGTGATAGAAAAGCATTGTGAGAAGAGTGACAGACCTGCACTGCATTGTGTGGCTCCAATCATTGAAAGTTGACATTTTATTATTGCCACAATGGCACACAGGCCAAGGACTACCTTTCTGGCACTCCATGAAGTGAGTATTTACTTCAGAAAAGGTCATATTTAGCAACAAAGCTAGATTTTTTCTCAGCCACTCAACAAGAACGCTTGCATTAACTCCTAAAGAACGCGTACCCTCAATTAGAACGCGTTATGGTTATCCACGGTGAGTTTGTCACGTCAAGCGTTGAGACAGAAATTTAGCATAGTTTGTTCAGGCCTTAAAAATCACCACAATGAGATTGGAGGTCTATTTAATACCAACTTGACAAGAACTAAGTCTGGGGTGGCGCTGCAGTGCACTTTTGTGACGTCACTACCCATTGTCTGTCAGATTGACAGCATCACAAATGTCAACATTTTGTGAAATTTGACTGCCATTTCCATAAATTTATAGTCAAATATCAGACGAAAAGGGCACCAAAACATTGTGAAAACGTGATATTCAAATAACAAATGAGCTAAGCTATACATAGGTATGTGTATTTCTCCTGTGGGGCTTGTGGTTGCCGAGATATTAGGGCAAACGTCTGTCCTCTGCTTGATGTGACAAACTACCCTATCAGAAATCAGCATGCCTCGGCAGTCCAACATCAGGCCGAAGCTGGTCCGATGATGCTGACATCGGACTGACGCTCGACCGACGTTGGACCGGCGAGGCATGCTGATAGGTTATAGGCATTTCTATAGGCATATCGGTGCCCAGTTATGGGACCAAATTACGTGCGACATGAAATCAGCCTGTGACATTAACAGGCTGTGCCTGTAAAAATCATGCGGGGGTGGCAACGTGGTCCGTGGCGGATCAAAATGATATTGGCATGGATCATAGTATCGACAAAGTTAGAAAACCTAGCGCCGAAATTTCGGGTCAAAAACATTTATTTTGGGAATTATAGGCCTTCGAATATTTACCTCCCTCGGACCAAAAAGGAGTATTTTATATTAAAATGATAGTAAAAACACACCTTGTTTGCACCCCCACAACTCTGCTTCTGCGACAAGTGGCAAAATAGTGATTACAGATTTTGTTTTCTTATAACTTGAAATTTGTAAAAAATTGAAATTAACTCTGGGACCTCACATCCCCATATATATAGGCCTATAAGCTATATCGTATATGTATAAAGTGCCACTTTTTGGGTCACTTTTAGGGCCTTTTTCAGAAATGGCATTATGTACCTGTGACACCCCAAACATGCTATTTCTGCCTTTATCTTGTTTAAATGCAAGTTAAACTTGTCTAATGAAGTGTCAAGTCAACTTCAAATATAATTCATATGCCAAATGACTTGCAAGGTGGCCACCATGGTGGTTGTTGTGACTCAAAGTAGGTAGTAAATCGGAGAAAATAGCCTTTTTTCCGAGAAAATAGCACTAAACTACCAAAACACTTAAATGAGACAAGTGAAACAGGTAACAAGCATCCTCGGATACAATGGCTGGTTAATCCTATGGGAAAGTAGAAGGTGTGATTTGCAGCATGCGAGAGCGTCTGAGGCAAAAAATATGAGTGTAGGAACAGTGGAACTGGAGGTTGAGGTATAGTAGGGTGATGTCTGCGTGAACTAGATTCTCTTGACGTGAGGGTATAGCAATGAAGTATAGGTGCAACTTGCTGCAGTGAGCATTGCGCAAGTGTTTGAGTAGAGCGTGACAGCAGACACTAGTGTCTAACAGAGTCGCTGCCCATATAGAGCTATGGGCCGACAAATTCATAATGTGGAATACTTGTACCAAATTTCATAACTCTAAAATAAGCGGAATATTAAGGTCACAAATGGACAGTTCAAGAATGACAAAAGATGGCTGCCAGAAAGGCCTACATCTTGAATTTATCGTCATGTTCCCAATCAATACCCACAGGCGTACACCTGAACCAAATTTTATAACTCTTAAGTGAAATATTAAGGTCACATTTAGCAGTCCAGGAATGAAGAAAGATGGCTGCTAAAATGCACACTATCTCAGTTGTCTCGACAGGTAGGCTACTCATTCTTCTGCTTTCACCCCTAGCATAGGGAGGAGAGCCCCAGCCTAGAAATATAACTAGCAAAAATAAAAATTTCTGCAAGTACCCCCCCCCGGATGTGACTCCCCCCCGGGCCTTGTATAGAATATAAAATTTAATACCTCCCGAGGTGACCCCAGCCTATCTAGCAGAAATAAACTTTTTTTTTTTTGCGAGTACTCCCCCCCCCCCGAGGTGACCACCTCGGGACTTGTAAAATCCTAAATTTTTTAATTACCTCCCTCCGAGGTGACCAACCTAGAAACATAACTAGCAAAAAAAAAAATTTCTGCAAGCTCCCACCGGATGTGACCCCCCCCCCCCCCGGGCCGTGTATAGAATATAAAATTTAATACCTCCCCCGAGGTGACCGCAGCCGAGCAATATATCTAGCAGAAAAAAAAAATTTTTTTTGCAAGTATCCCCCCCGAGGTGACCCCCCTCGGGACTTGTAAAATCCAAAATTGTTTAATTACCACCCTCTGAGGTGACCCCTAGCCTAGAAATATAACCAGCAAAAAAAATTATTTCTGCAAGTACCCCCCTGGAAATGTCCTCCCCCCCCTCGGGCCTTGCACAGAATATAGAATTTAATACCTCCCCCGAGGTGACCCCAGCCTGGCAATATAACAGGCAGAAATTTTTTTTTTTTGCGAGTACCTCCCTCGAGGTGACCCCCCTCAGGACATGTAAAATCTAAAAATTACCTCCCTCCGAGGTGACCCCCAGCCTAGAAGTATAACTAGCAAAAAAAATTATTTCTGCAAGTACCCCCCTGGAAATGTCCTCCCCCCCCTCGGGCCTTGCACAGAATATAGAATTTAATACCTCCCCCGAGGTGACCCCAGCCTGGCAATATAACAGGCAGAAATTTTTTTTTTTTTGCGAGTACCCCCCCCCCCGAGGTGACCCCCCTCAGGACTTGTAAAATCTAAAAATGTTTAAATTACCTCCCTCAGAGGTGACCCCAAGCCTAGAGATATCACTAGCAAAAAAAACAAATTTCTGCGAGTACCCCCCCGGATGTGACCCCCACCGGGGCCTTGTATAGAATTTAAAATTTAATACCTCCCCCGAGGTGACCCAAGTCTGGCAATATAACAAGCAGAAATTTTTTTTTTGCGAGTACCCCCCCCCCCAAGGTGACCCCCCTCGGGACTTTTAAAATCTAAAATTTTTAAAATTACCTCCCTCCGAGGTGACCCCCAGCCTAGAAGTATAACTAGCAAAAAAAATAATTTCTGCAAGTACCCCCCTGGATGTGTCCTCCCCCCCCCTGGGGCCTTGCACAGAATATAGAATTTAATACCTCCCCCGAGGTGACCCCAGCCTGGCAATATAACAGGCAAAAAATTCTTTTTTTTTCCGAGTAACCCCCCCCCCGAGGTGACCCCCCTCGGGACTTGTAAAATCTAAAAATTTTTAAATTACCTCCCTCAGAGGTGACCCCAGGCCTAGAGATATCACTAGCAAAAAAAAAAAATTTCTGCGAGTACCCCCCCGGATGTGACCCCCCCCCCCGGGGCCTTGTATAGAATATAAAATTTAATACCTCCCCCGAGGTGACCCAAGTCTGGCAATATAACAGGCAGAAAATTTTTTTATTTTTGCGAGTACCCCCCCCCCCCGAGGTGACCCCCCTCGGGACTTTTAAAATCTAAAATTTTTAAACCTCCCTCCGAGGTGACCCCCAGCCTAGAAGTATAACTAGCAAAAACAATAATTTCTGCAAGTACCCCCCTGGATGTGTCCTCCCCCCCCCAGGCTTTGCATTCTACATGTCTCCCTATTGGCTGAAATGGCCACTCCCACCAAGTCCCTCATTCTCATTGGCTCTAAATGGCCACACCCCCAAAAATTAAAAATTTTTAAGTACTTCCACAGTTTCAACCGAACAACTGTCAACCCATTACACCTTGCCTAATGCTGTCAAATTAGCCAACTAAGATTGCTTCTAACCAGCAATTACCACAAACACAAACTCAACGCATGATGGCCAAAAATGCATACCTGTCATTATGCGCCACACCTCCAAATATCGACCACACCCCCAAAACCCATTATTAAAAAGGCTAGAGAATTCTCCAGAATTCTCCAGCCAAAAATTACATAGTCATGATGGAATTATCACAATAGTAATTCTCAAGTGTGTCATAAACAAGAAATTTGAATTTTGTTTATAACATGTTGCCATGACAACCATGGTTATTGTCATTGTGTCGCACAACATACTTCACATTCGCAGAAAATTAAACCGTTAACATACATATTATGGTACATCATTATTAATGTAGAAGGTCAAACAATAGCTGAAAAAAAGCCCTCCTTTGGCAATGGGACTTTTTGGGGGGCAAAAATAGTTCTTTTTATGTGATTCGTTGTATAATGGCATATTCAAGATGGCTGCCGTTGGCCATATTGGGGGTACCTAGCTGATTCATATTTTTGTTCCTTTTTACTATGTTTTAGGGGTAAAAACTTTCACATTTCTGATAATTTTGGGTAGCAGATATTTTGTACACATATTTTTGGTTAGCTTGAATGGCCCTTGCATAGAAAAACCAAAATGGCGGAATGGCGGCCATATTGGATTGTGCGCCATTTTGTCATCATTCAGCTTTTTGAGTCAGAATGTTGTGTGATACATGAATTCATGGTTATTTAAGGGTGGTGAATTCATTTTTGACATCTAAACTACCATTCAGTTGCATTTATGGCCCATAAAGGAAGACTAAAGCTGCCAGCCATATTGGGGAAAGTCAGGTTAGTTGACACAAGGTAAACTGTTACACCCTACCTGCTGGTTATAGAAATGAGCATCTGTGAAAGTGCTGCCATTTGTGGGAAACAGAATAAAAAACATTCTTCACATCAAGGTTAATCTAGAATCAGAATAAATATTTAGGAGAAAAGTTAAATGCCATAAATCCCTGTTCAGAGGATTTGTGCTCAAAAGGTACAGTGGTCCCTGCATTACAAGACCGCCCCTTTTGCGGTCATTAAGTAGTCTCTCATGGGGGTGCGGTCTCTCATCCCTTGCAAATTGTACTAAAAATACTACTTAATGCGGCAGGAAGGCAGTTACATAAGGCAAGTCGGTCTTACAACAGGAGGTCTTACAATCCAGTTACCAATGTACATGGTTTTGTTTTCTTGCAACGGGTCAAGGATGTAACTTAGTGTCTAGGTCATAATTATGTGTAATGGTTATCTAATAAACGACTTAAGATGACCTGGTTTAACCTTTGGTACAGAGCTCAGCTCTTTTCTGAAAACACTGTGTGGACCGGGTAGTTGATACAGAAGATTCCTTAAGCTCTGTATTGGCTGGTTTGCCCAGAATTTAGCAACCATGACCTATTAATACAATCATAAGTAATAGAGAACTTAATATTAAAGAGGAAGTCTTAGTGGAACATGCCATGAGATATCTTCATCGACCAACAGATGAGACTCGCAATGAAAGACTTTAGTAGACATGTATCCATTGGATCAGAAGTACCCTGTTCAATGCTTATGGCTTCTTAGAAGTTTGAGAAGTTTTATTGGGTATCCAATGTCAGTACGAAAACTGTATTGGCTTGGAGCCCGCATTAACATGATAACATTCAACAAGACTAGGATCAAATAATATATAAAATCACATATTTAAATCATATACGGCATTAAAATCACAGTACATTATGTAATAAAAAGATTACAAATAGTATTAATAGCTACTGTCCCCTGATATGTTTTATCAGCTCTTTTTTGAATTTATAAAAATCCTCGGCGTTTCTTATTGACTGAGGGATAGGGCAAGTTGACCTAACTTCAGCCTACTTCGGTTTTTGATGGCTTGTCAGTGGCTGGCTATTCATGGGAATAACCTGTAGCTGTGGACCTAACCCCAGCCTCCACTCCTCTTCAGGACCATATTTTGAAAAAACAGCCATATGCCATATAAGGCAGTGCAAATGTGCTCCAAAGACAAAAGTGAGACATGTACCTAACTTCAGCCGCATAGTACCTAACTTCAGCCTAGGGTGTACCTAACTTCAGCCCCGTACCTAACTTCAACCAATTGACCCTATTCTGTCATAAAAACAGCAGACTGTTTAAATTTGGCTTTAATTACTTACCTGTATATAAAACATGATGGTCTGAAAAAATCAATCCCCCAAAAATGTATTTCAAAAAAGCTTGGAAAGAAGTCATCGTTTTCACGGAGAGAGGATGAAAATTTATTTTAAACTCCAATTCAGGCAACTGGTCTATTCCAGTATGCCAGACGTAAAAATGCTTTAAAAAATAAATTTTTAGATCGATAGATATCCAGGGATGAATAAACTAACTTCTCACGTGAGATTTATTGGCTGGAGTTTGGGAAACCTGGGGGCTGAAGTTAGGTCATATGGGGGCTGAAGTTAGGACCATGGGGGCTGAAGTTAGGTAAGACGGACATGTCTTATAAATCACCTAATTCATTGATTGATCAAGTAGAAAATATTGAAAAAAACCTTAATTTATGGAAGAGTACTAATTTTCCCTTGTGATGAAATTTTTTTTGGTTGCTCCTGCTTGGGTGAATTGGTTACAGCTAACCGACAGATTTAACGTTTTATCAAACTTTTTTTCGTTTCACGTTGTATTCGTGTTACAAAACAAGCAATATGCGGTCCACCAAAAAACATTTAAAATTCCTGATTCATATGTCATGATGGTCATAACTTCTTGATAATTTATTCTAAACACATTGAAAATAACTTTAAACCAAAAAACTGACACCTTGGCCCAATGGAAATTTAATTAAAAGGAGTTTTCTGTAGGGGGGCTGAAGTTTGGTGAGAGGCTGAAGTTAGGTCAACTTGCCCTATCATTCTAAGTTCGACTGGCATTCCTTTCCAGTGATTTGGTGTGGCAACGTTTATTGTGAAGGTCTTTTCCTGATGCTAATCTTGTATTGTAACTGTGTAAACTCCTACCAAGGCATTAGCAAGTGACTATTTCTTTGCATTGTCCATCAGAGTTTGGTATATCAATTAGTGAGTGAGTGAGTTAGTGTTTCACGCCCCATCATTGGTATATCAATTAACCTGCCTGGTTGTATTAACTAACTTTACCAATAGGGATAGTTGATACGTTTGATAGGACTGGGGTGAAAGTGAAGTTCATCCATATATTTCAACAAGATATTACCAGAGTGCAGGGTTATACACCTGGCTATTCATCATTCCTATATCAACCTCCACTTAGTTTGCAGGTGAACTTTTCTGAAAACTATAACCTGCCCTTCCCCAAGAGCTTCATTTTGTTAACACTGCAGCTGAAAAGTACACAGCCTTCATGAAATTCCACACAGTGATATTGATATACCTAGTAATTATTAGCTACATATTGACAAAACAGTGCTAAGGTTATTTTGCCCTAGTTGCAAAATTGACCTGACAGTGACCCTTAATATTATAACCTATATCCTTGAATTTGATGTCCTTTGAAGTTTTTGTCTGTTTCTCGCCATGGCTGGAAAAAGTAAGGACTTTGGGCATGTCGTAGCCTGGAAATTTATGAATCTCACCGGAACTTTTTGAAGAAAGGCCCAACACCTCCATATCATTCATTGTAAAGCAACAATGCATACACTGTGCATATGTTAGGCACGTATACTTTATGTTAAGACAGTTTTTAACTTAACTTTTCAAATATTTCCTGCTTATATGAAATAGTCTTCTCCTACACCTGGCATATTATGCCTTGTCTGACCATTTGACATAATTGTAAGGGGTTCTGATTTTGCATGACCACAATTACCTGTGTCAAGCATCTTTACGTACCAGTCAACAAATTTCAATCAGTTTTCGATATCTCAGACCACTCATCTTGACATTTTCACCAGCGCTATTCATGCACCTTCTTTAACCTGGCACACCAAAAATCAGGACACTCACACCTCGTTTCAGCAGCAAGATTATGCATATAGGCCTATGTCTATCATTTTGTCTTTCAAACACAATGTGTTTATGATTACCTGCAAAAAAGCCATAAATCAAAGTCATTTGGCAAAAATTGATTATCTTATGGCCAATCAAAGAAACGTGAACACTGAACCTTGTTTTGGGGCACCTTGTACATGACATCTGGAACACTAAATTAAGCATCAATAAATGATACCTCTGCTTTCTCAGCTTGAAACAACTAAATGATAATTCTTATGACAAAATGAAGTCCATATCCCAAAATCTCCGCACTTTGCTGAAGTGCGCAAATTGAGGTATCCCATAACCCTTTCAGTTTAAAGCTTAACAATATAGCTTCCAGCTGTAGTCTTCTTTTTGAGCAGTAGATGAAACTGAATGGTAATTTAAATGTCAAAAATGAGTCCACCACCCTTAAATCACCATGAATTGATGTATCACACAACTTCCTGACTAAAAAAGCAGAATGACAACAAAATGGCGCACAATCCAATATGGCTGCCATTCCGCCATTTTGGTTTTTCTATGCCAGGACTATTCACTCTCAATTAAAAATATGCGTAAAAAATATCTGCTTCCCACAATTGTCAGAAATGTGAAAGTTTTTACCCCTAAAACATAATAAAAAGGAACAAAAACATGAGTCAGCAAGGTAAACCCAATCACTCCAACGGCAGCCATCTTGAATATGCCATCATATTATGGATCTCATGAAAAGAACTATTTTTGCCCCCCAAAAAGTCCCTTTGCCAAAGGAGGGCTTTTGTTCAGCAATTGTTTGACCATTTACTTTAATAATGATGTACCATAATATCTATGTCAATAGTTTAATTTTCTGTGAATTTGCAGTATGCTGTGCGACACACTGACAATAGTCATGGTTGTCATGGCAACATGTTATAAACAAAATTAACATTTCTTGTTTATGACACACTTGAGAATTACTATTGTGATAATTCCATCATGACTATGTAATTTTCACTTGTTTCACTTGTCTCATTTAAGTCTTTTGGTAATTTTGTGCTATTTTCTCGGAAAAAAGGCTATTTTCTCCGATTTACTACCTACTTTGAGTCACAACAACCACCATAGCGGCCACCTTGCAAGTCATTTGGCATATGAATTATATTCGAAGTTGACTTGACACTTCATTAGACAAGTTTAACTTATATTTAAACAAGATAAAGGCAGAAATAGCATGTTTGTGATGCCACTTGTACATAATGCCATTTCTGAAAAAGGCCCTAAAAGTGACCCAAAAAGTGGCACTTTATACATATACGATATAGCTTATATATATATGGGGATGTGAGGTCCCAGAGTTAATTTCATATTTTTACAAATTTCAAGTTATAAGAAAACAAAATCTGTAATCATTATTTTGCCACTTGCCGCAGAAGCAGAGTTGTGGGGGTGCAAACAAGATGTGTTTTTACTATCATTTTAATATAAAATACTCCTTTTTGGTCCGAGGGAGGTAAATCTTCGAAGGCCTATAATTCCCAAAATAAATGTTTTTGACTCGAAATTTCGACTCTTGGTTTTCTAACTTTGTTGATACTATGATCCATGCCAATATCATTTTGATCCGCCACGGACCACGTTTCAGCTACATAGGGCATCCGCATGATTTTTACAGGCACGGCCTCTTAAAAAACTTTTAAGTCAATGATTAAAACATGGTCAGGCCCAAGTTGCAGATGCGCTTTCTGCCGTTAAACTATTGCCAATGACTATCCTATTTCCCTGTGACTATTTTATAATTCCATGTGACTATTTCATGTTTCTGGGTCAAAATTTGCTAAAGCTGAAATTCTTGTCTCCAGTGTTTAACATTTAATCATGTTGACAGGGTGATATATGCAGCAGTTTTTGAGGTCAAATGTCATTGACTAGGGTATTAGTAAAAATTATAATACATAAAATATGTGGCAGATAACTTTTATCCTTACTAAAAATGGCATTGAAGGGGCCAACCCCCCTAAAATGGCTTGTCTCCACCTGTATTTTCTCTGAAAGATCACCTCACAAAAACTAGTATGCAATTTTGCTGCCGTTTAACTGACTCTGACATTGAAACTTGACCATTACTCTTCTAAAATCTTATCTCCAATTTCTGAAATAGTCTTCTGTATGGCAGCAGGAGGGTGTTGAGTCAATGTCTCCAATCTTGTGTCATTAACGTCACATCAGACTAGTTTCTATAACAAAAATGCAAAGGGCACACATTGCGTGAAATAACCTTGTGTCTTATGTTGTCTGAGAACCCTACAAGCTAACTATATGGTCTGCAGCTCTGCATTAGTCATGTAAAGCAAAATATTCTGTTATGTTTGGTGCCATGTCCAATCTGAATTTGTCATTAACAAACGCCTTCCTGTAATATGTTGACTTTATGTATCAAGACAAAAAAGTCGCTGTGGAACATTCCTTTGGTGTCCCTGAATCTGTTGCTTGCACATATCACCAGAGTGCCACTTATGCATGGGCCCCCTTAAATTTTTTCAGTCAAATTGTCATTAACGTCACACTGTCATTAACGTCACGGTGAAAATGACTTTTTGCTTTTACCTCACTGAAATTTTGTTGGAGGTTACTGGAGTTGAATTTGATTGAATTTATATGATGAATTAATGTTTAAACAAAAAAATTACTTGATATTTCTTAGTATTCCTTATATCTGGAATGCTCAGTATTAAGTTTGATGCTTCACTACACCCTATGACAAAATATGAGGCACCAATGACATTTTACCATTGTGTGGCTTCTAAAATATTGTTCAGCGAAGACATAGGGTGTTGGAGGGAGTAGTAGGGATAATATTTGTCACCAGAAATCAAATTTAAAAAAGAATTTTTCTCATTTTTTGTAAATTTTACAGTCAAGAGAATACTGTATCTCAGTAACTATTGATCATAGAGACTTCAAATAAAGCTTAATGTGTGCAGAATAACCACTTTCCCATACGTTGGTAATACATTTTACAGCTGTAAGTGTTGTAGATTCCAAGTTATAAGTGTGATGTTAATGACAATCATATTTGCTATTTTAATTAACAAAAATGACGTATCTCAGAAAGTATCAGTGCCAGAGACTTGAAAGTTGGACCAAAATGTGCAAGCCACTCTCCTTTTTCATTGGTAATAGATTGTTCAGCTTCAAGTGGTCAAAATTTTGTGTTTACATGTGTGATGTTAATGACGATCAAAAAATAATACCGCTACATTTATCACCTCAATACAGATCAGCAGAGCATTGGGACCCTTGGACATGAAAGTGCAGTGATAGCTGACTGCTTGATCTACACAATGCCAATTAAAAAATGCATTTCTGAAGCGAAAATTTTTCAAATTTTTTTTGGCTGAAATTTCAAGGTTTTCAAATTTTGACCCTTCTATGTGACTTTTAAACTGCTGCATACTGCAGTCTCGTGAAAACTTTATATTTCTATGTGACTATTTTTACACTGCTGCATACCGCAGTCTCGAAATAATTTTGCATTTCCTAATAACTATTTTAAACAAATGGCTATTTTAAACATTTACTGTCACCATTTCTTGTATTTCACTTGTTTAATTTGCACCAAGCTCGGTGTGAATAGCCCAGGTGGCCAATGTTTGTCTTTCGCTCTGACCGAGGGCAAATAAATCTTCATTTAATTTGATTTTGAAGGCAGTGAGTTGTATCTAAAATTCAAAAACCATATTTTTGAGTTATTTCATAGAACTGTTTGTTTCTTTCAGGTTCTCAAGACACCGAAACACTGATGAGAAGACCCATGGTTCCAATGTGGCATTCTCAGTCAAGTCAACTTTGAACCTTCAATCCTCCAGCGATAATTATGGGTTCACCACAGCATGTATATAATAAAGATACAGATCTATAGCGGATAATCATCACAAAAAGGACAGACTTCCAAAGGAACATAGGAGGCAAACCTCAGAAAAAAAAAAGAAGCTGTGAACTGTCAGGGGTTATTTCTATTAAATTGTATCAATAAACTTTTTGATAAAAGAGAAGTTGCCTTGTCCCGTTTTCATTGACTACATAATATTACTTTCACACCTCAACGTATGGCCATGCCCGGGCTTGAGATTTGGTGGTATACCGTATGGCCATGCCCGGGCATGAAATCTGGTGGTATACCATATGGCCATGCCCGGGCATGAAATCTGGTGGTATACCGTATGGCCATGCCCGGGCATGAAATCTAGTGGTATACCGTATGGCCATGCCCGGGCATGAAATCTGGTGGTATACCGTATGGCCATGCCCGGGCATGAGATTTGGTGGTATACCGTATGGCCATGCCCGGGCATGAGATTTGGTGGTATACCGTATGGCCATGCCCGGGCATGAAATCTGGTGGTATACCGTATGGCCATGCCCGGGCATGAGATTTGGTGGTATACCGTATGGCCATGCCCGGGCATGAGATTTGGTGGTATACCGTATGGCCATGCCCGGGCATGAGATTTGGTGGTATACCATATGGCCATGCCCGGGCATGAAATCTGGTGGTATACCGTATGGCCATGCCCGGGCATGAGATTGGGTGGTATACCGTATGGCCATTCTTGGCCATGAAATTTGGTGGTATACCGTATGGCCATGCCATGACATAAGATTTGGTGGTATACCGTATAGGTGTCTAGAAATTTAAATCGTACGTATCAAAAATTAAATGGAAAAAGTAGTCCGGATCAAGTTGAGAATTCCGGATCAAGATGAGAGGCTGTTTCATATATTCAACAAGAGCCATTCATGTGCCACATATCATATATACAAGTGCAATAGTTTAGGCACAGTGGCCAATACACAATGTGTGATGCCGCCCGTAGTGGATTCAAGCAAGATAAAAACGAAGTCACGTCCAAATAATAACATGCCGGCTATTCATTCCCATGCTAGATGCTTGCTCTATAATCAAGCTAAGGTGCATTCTTGACTCCAAACTTCTCCAAACAAAATGGCCAAGTCAGGGCCAAAAGACATTCTGAAAATGCTCAAATTTCAAATTTCCCGCCAAAACTTTCCATTTTGTCAAAGTGACTGCATAAATGGAGATGTGTACACACCTCCATTAAAAATGCAAGCGAGGACGTGAAAGAGAATGCCTCCAGTGAAATATTGCAGCCTGCTCACTGACACTTGCAACTAGGCAGACGAGTTATTCCAAGAGGAGTTAATTCAGGAATCGTGACAAATTCGGAGTGGTTTTGCATTATTATTACTGCATTATAGGCAGGCAAGCAAGGAGCCGAACTTGCAATTACTGGCTAATTTATTTGAAGTCCAAATGACATTGAATTGGTGCACCTAAAAACATCTGCGCCCAGTAGGACTGCTCGAATTACACACTGGTGTGTGCAAACTTTAATACTGGAATATCCCTGAAATGTTAAAGGTTTCCTCAAGACCAATGCCCAGTGGATTAATTGAAGTCTGTTCTTGCCGAGTGTGACGGTTAGGGATGGACATCGTTTCACGATATATCGGTTAAACCGTATTAATCATTCCATACGATAAATCGAAATCAAATGATTAGCAATATCGTATCGAACCGATACTGCCTCAACTGCATTATTTTGCTTGAAAAATTTATTAATTTCTGTTTAGGTTTAAAATGTCACCAAATGTTGAGAAACGCATGAGATTGTTGCCACTTCAGATTCCTGTCTCACGCAAGATCTTGTTTTGAGAGGCAAAAATGAGTTTCGCTGCATAAATTTTCAGTAAAACCAGTTTATGGCACAATTTGTGTATCGCGATACGTATCGAAAACTGAAAATGAGTATCAACTATATGTATCGTACCGAACTTTGCAACGATGTCCACCCTAGTGACGGTGACTCGGGAGTGAGCTTTTGGTTTGAGAGTAGACCCCGGAGTCAGTCAAGTCATGCTTGGATGACTGACTTGATGTTCAATGACTTGACTTGACAAGACTGAGTCGACTTTGTCATCTTCTGTGACTTCACTTGACTAACAGTTACTATGAAGTTGGCTAAGTCAGCTTAGCTGACTTAAACAATGTTAATGTGGGTAATATAATGTTTAATCAAACTCATCGGATGGGCTTAGGTGGTGTGACGAACTTATCAACAAGCATCCTCGGATACAATGGCTGGTTAATCCTATGGGAAAGTAGAAGGTGTGATTTGCAGCATGCGAGAGCGTCTGAGGCAAAAAATATGAGTGTAGGAACAGTGGAACTGGAGGTTGAGGTATAGTAGGGTGATGTCTGCGTGAACTAGATTCTCTTGACGTGAGGGTATAGCAATGAAGTATAGGTGCAACTTGCTGCAGTGAGCATTGCGCAAGTGTTTGAGTAGAGCGTGACAGCAGACACTAGTGTCTAACAGAGTCGCTGCCCATATAGAGCTATGGGCCGACAAATTCATAATGTGGAATACTTGTACCAAATTTCATAACTCTAAAATAAGCGGAATATTAAAGTCACAAATGGACAGTTCAAGAATGACAAAAGATGGCTGCCAGAAAGGCCTACATCTTGAATTTATCGTCATGTTCCCAATCAATACCCACAGGCGTACACCTGAACCAAATTTTATAACTCGTAAGTGAAATATTAAGGTCACATTTGGCAGTCCAGGAATGAAGAAAGATGGCTGCTAAAATGCACGCTATCTCAGTTGTCTCGACAGGTAGGCTACTCATTCTTCTGCTTTCACCCCTAGCATATAACTAGCAAAACTAGCAAAAAAAATTTTTTTTTGCGAGGACACGCCCCGCGTGACCCCCCGCCCCGGACTTGTAAAATGTAAAATTTTAAAATTACCTCCTTCCGAGGAGAGCCCCAGCCTAGAAATATAACTAGCAAAAATAAAAATTTCTGCAAGTACCCCCCCCCCCGGATGTGACTCCCCCCCGGGCCTTGTATAGAATATAAAATTTACCTCCCGAGGTGGCCCCAGCCTATCAAGCAGAAATAAACTTTTTTTTTTTTTGCCAGTACTCCCCCCCCGAGGTGACCCCTCGGGACTTGTAAAATCCTAAATTTTTTAATTACCTCCCTCCGAGGTGACCAACCTAGAAACACAAATAGCAAAAAAAAAAATTTCTGCAAGCTCCCACCGGATGTGACCCCACCCCCCCCGGGCCTTGTATAGAATATAAAATTCAATACCTACCCCGAGGTGACCCCAGCCGAGCAATATATCTAGCAGAAAAAATTTTTTTTTATGCAAGTATCCCCCCCAGAGGTGACCCCCCTCGGGACTTGTAAAATCCAAAATTTTTTAATTACCACCCTCTGAGGTGACCCCTAGCCTAGAAATATAACCAGCAAAAAAAATTATTTCTGCAAGTACCCCCCTGGAAATGTCCTCCCCCCCCTCGGGCTTTGCACAGAATATAGAATTTAATACTCCCCCGAGGTGACCCCAGCCTGGCAATATAACAGGCAGAATTTTTTTTTTTTTTGCGAGTACCCCCCCCCCCCCCCCGAGGTGACCCCCCTCAGGACTTGTAAAATCTAAAAATTTTTAAATTACCTCCCTCAGAGGTGACCCCAAGCCTAGAGATATCACTAGCAAAAAAAAAAAATTTCTGCGAGTACCCCCCCGGATGTGACCCCCCCGGGGCCTTGTATAGAATTTAAAATTTAATACCTCCCCCGAGGTGACCCAAGTCTGGCAATATAACAGGCAGAAAATTTTTTTTTTGCGAGTACCCCCCCCCGAGGTGACGCCCCTCGGGACTTTTAAAATCTAAAATTTTTAAAATTACCTCCCTCCGAGGTGACCCCCAGCCCAGAAGTATAACTAGCAAAAAAAATTATTTCTGCAAGTACCCCCCTGGAAATGTCCTCCCCCCCCCTCGGGCCTTGCACAGAATATTATAACAAAACAACCCAAGTCAGGGTCACTTCGTACAATATCACGAGCTGTTGTGTGAATTAATATCACTCGAGCCCGCAGGGCGAGAGTGATATTAATTCACACAACAGCGAGTGATATTGTACGAAGTGCTCTGACGCGTGGTTGTTTTGTTTTTATCACCTGGTTTGACCTCAAATTTTCAGTTACAAAGAGGGACTATTTTCTGCCATTACAAAAATGTGACGTCACCATGGAGCAACAATGGACATGACGTCACAATCTCATTATTCTGGCCCTTGTTTGGTTTGTGACATCATCAGGCAGCTGAAATGCTGGTGATGTCATAACCATTGTTAAAAAATATCGCCCTTGAAGGGTGGTATTTTTTACAATATCATAGGCCCTGATATTTTGACTCTATACAGTGATATTCACAGCCAACCAGGTGATAAAGAATTTAATACTCCCCCGAGGTGACCCCAGCCTGGCAATATAACAGGCAGAAATTTTTTTTTTTTTGCGAGTACCCCCCCCCCGAGGTGACCCCCCTCAGGACTTGTAAAATCTAAAAATTTTTAAATTACCTCCCTCAGAGGTGACCCCAAGCCTAGAGATATCACTAGCAAAAAAAAAAAATTTCTGCGAGTACCCCCCGGATGTGACCCCCCCCGGGGCCTTGTATAGAATTTAAAATTCAATACCTCCCCCGAGGTGACCCAAGTCTGGCAATATAACAGGCAGAAAATTTTTTTTTTGCGATTACCCCCCCCCCGAGGTGACCCCCCTCGGGACTTTTAAAATCTAAAATTTTTTAAATTACCTCCCTCCGAGGTGACCCCCCAGCCTAGAAGTATAACCAGCAAAAAAATAATTTCTGCAAGTACCCCCCTGGATGTGTCCTCCCCCCCCGGGGCCTTGCACAGAATATAGAATTTAATACCTCCCCCGAGGTGACCCCAGCCTGGCAATATAACAGGCAGAAATTTTTTTTTTTGCGAGTAACCCCCCCCCCCGAGGTGACCTCCCTCGGGACTTGTAAAATCTAAAAAATTTTAAATTACCTCCCTCAGAGGTGACCCCAAGCCTAGAGATATCACTAGCAAAAAAAAAAAGTTTCTGCGAGTACCCCCCCGGATGTGACCCCCCCGGGGCCTTGTATAGAATATAAAATTTAATACCTCCCCCGAGGTGACCCAAGTCTGGCAATATAACAGGCAGAAATTTTTTTTTTTGCGAGTACCCCCCCCCCGAGGTGACGCCCCTCGGGACTTTTAAAATCTAAAATTTTTAAAATTACCTCCCTCCGAGGTGACCCCCAGCCTAGAAGTATAACTAGCAAAAAAAATAATTTCTGCAAGTACCCCCCTGGATGTGTCCTCCCCCCCCCCCAGGCCTTGCATTCTACATGTCTCCCTATTGGCTGTAATGGCCAATCCCACCAAGTCCCTCATTCTCATTGGCTCTAAATGGCCACACCCCCAAAAATTAAAAATTTTTAAGTACTGCCACAGTTTCAACCGAACAACTGTCAACCCATTACACCTTGCCTAATGCTGTCAAATTAGCCAACTAAGATTGCTTCTAACCAGCAATTACCACAAACACAAACTCAACGCATGATGGCCAAAAATGCATACCTGTCATTATGCGCCACACCTCCAAATATCGACCACACCCCCAAAACCCATTATTAAAAAGGCTAGAGAATTCTCCAGAATTCTCCAGCCAAAAATTTACAGAAATATTTTGTCTTAAAATGCAAACAACATGGTCTAGTTCGGGCCAGAGTCATCCGATTTTGACAATTTTGATACCGTTGGAATCGTCATTTCAAGACAAATCCAACGGTACCAAACATGCTGGGGTAAAAAAATCGGCGGCGGCTGACTAACTGATCACTGACGGCTTGGATTGTCAATGACTGAACTTGACTTTTCCATGCATTGACTGGCGGCGGCGGCTTTTGCCGACGGCTCCGGGGTCTATTTGAGAGTATGCAATGAGCGCAAAAATTCAGTGGCATTCAAGTTCATTCAAGATGCTGCCATGACTAAGCAGGAGTAAGCGACAATCATACTGACAGATAAAAACACTACATTAAATATATATATATTCTTTAACAGTTTATTTCTGTGAGATCATTAAAACATCATTTACAAAACTTCAGGCAGTATTAAATTGAGCAAGGTTTTAAATAGATTAATTACAATCAGTATAATTATTAATAAGTCATTATTTGTATTACATCAGGCAGGCACATGCAATAAATAAAGGGCAAGCAGCATATATATTAAATTATGAACACTTTAAAGAGATCAGTAAAGGAATGTTACTAGATATTAGAGATTCTGATTGAATATAACCCGCATTTAAAATGGAAAATAATATTCCAAAAAATGCTTCTAACCATTCTATAAATTATAATAGCAGCATAGAGCCAGCAGTTTAAGATTCTGAGTAAAAACATGATTAAGAAATTATTCGAACAGAAATGAAGTTGTGTAGGGTCTAACAACTCTAACATGCATCTTTCGAGTTATTTCTGCCTATTCATGTAAACCCAACAAATTGATAGAAATTTCTTTCAAATGCATAAAGATCGGAAACTCAATTTTGCAACAGTTTTGCCTACTTTCCCATTGATGACTAGTTTTATGCAATATTTCATTAATTTGAATTAAACCTTTTCAACAAAAATACTTTAAACTCTATTTCAACCACAACACAGTGAAAAAACGGACTTCCAAATTTAATTAAGCAGGCAGCCAGAAACAGAAAACAATTAGATGAATAAATTGCCAACAATGCCTGCATTTCCTATCACACTTTCATTATCTATTAGGCCCAGATGCGCACTCACTGCATCTCCTTGATATTTAGCTAAAAATCCATCAAACGACCCCCAAAACCATTTTTAAATGCAAAAATGAACATGACTGCATATGTCAAAACGGCATTAAAACACACACGTACATAGTCATTGCCTATAACAATGCATGTCCAACAGGGCGCATATACATGGTCACAGTTTCCTAATTCAGAAAAACAACTGCGACTAAATATTTACACCAAGAACACACAACGGAACATTTCGATTTAATTCAATGTATTCATGAGGCCATGCAGTTAAGGTATATGAGAAATTCATGGATAATCATATAACATACAGAATTCTTACTGCAAGATTCATGGCCGGAAAATGATACAAATTCATATGAACACACTCAAAATTGACAAGATACCCTGAAATTCACCTGACGACTCAATGTGGCTGAAGAGTCACAGCAGCAATAAATGCGCAGCCAGTGAATTTTGTTTAATACAAAATTTCTGAAGATAAGCCAAAGACATACGTCTTGTTCAGTTCATATTTACATAAGTCTTCAACTATAAGTCTATCAATACTATAAAGTACATACCGCAACAAAAAAGGGAATTGATTGATGAACATTGTAAAATTGTCTATTGATGAATGCCTTTCACAGTTTATCATCGCATCACAAGCATAGGACTCGGTTTGGGGTCGAAGTGGGTGCCGAGACCCTCAGATTTCAGTCGAGCCTCTTCCAATCTTTTGCGCAGTTTTGCGATTCTCTCCGCATGGTCAAATTCCAGATTGCGGTTATACCTCATTGGCGTGGAGTAAGGTTCAGTGTCATTTTCTTTGTTCAGATTGTGAAAAGTCACTTGCTTCTTCAAGTCGCTGTGCTTGTCACTTGTTGGTGGAGTCTCCAGAAATGAAACTGAAATATAATAGTGCAGTGCTTTACAAATTGTGTGCAAATTTTTTTTTTTTTGGTTAGTCATTTTTCGATAATCACGCGTCTTAAATATAAGCAACTGAATTGGGCGCAAATAGATAGTTGCAGACCAACATCATTACATTTGTGGCAAGCTGCAAGTGCGTAAGGTTATAAAATACATGAAGTCATTCTAATGATAACATTCAAAATACCCAACTGTTAACAAATAAATGCAAATGGAAAAACACAGATAGAAGTGCATTTATAACAGTTATGATAACAATTATAATTTCAAAACACAAATAACAATGAAATGAAATTATAAACAAAAGAAAAAATCAACAAAAATGAATATGTTTAAATTAAACCAATAAAGCATGTACCCCAATCAAAGGAAACAGAATTAAAACCAATTCAAATATTATTGCTGAGCACAAAATAAATGCAAAATAAGCTAGAAACGCAAAAAAACTACAAAATAGTCAAATCAAAAGTAAATGCAAAGCTAGAACTCCAAGATTACAGGACTCAATCCATGCACAACCATTATGCCAACTTATTACAACTAATGTCGACAAGCAAAGAAGAATAATACCAGGCCAGACTTTTTTATTTTATGGTCTCAACTCTGAATTGCTTATTTTACCATAAACTATAAAATAAAAAGGCTGACCGTACAAATCAAATGCAAAATGAAAGAAACACGCAGACATGCAGTTCAAAATAAAGATAAACATGCAGAGGACTACAAGATGCTACTTTAGTATTTGCCATACAAAATACACATGCATAAGGTTTATGGTTAAGTTGAATACTGAGCTAGGTAAATGAAACGTTAAAGGCAAGAGCTGGACTCAGAAAGAAAGAGATTAATGCAGGTCTCGGCGGTTAGCATAGATATGGTCGGGGGTGTCGGGGAGTCTGAGGTACTCTTCATCACTGTCGTGGTCGGAACTTGTGACCGAGATTCGCACTCCCCCAATGCCAAGCATGCGCCTCCGCCCCTCGGACACAGGAACGAAGTAGCAAGAACCACTTCCTCCGCTGGAAAGCCGACCTCTGGGAGAGCCGAGGTTCTGTATGTGAGAGAGAGGGGTCTTGCTTGACGGAGGGGTCGGTCTACACACAGCTACAGGGGGCGTGCGGTTTTTACCTTTATCTCGGGGGCTTCTTCCCTTAGATTCCATTGTTTTTAACTTGTACTGGTACTCTTTCATCAGCCGTTCTGCTTTCGCCAACTTCTCATCCGCCATTTTCTCACGTAGTTTTACAGATTCCTCCAAAGCTGGAAAACAAAATGATAGGTTGACATTTCAAAGCATAAATACAAGAAACTCTACTCCTAGTAAATCTGTTTTATTTAAAACCTTTTACAATTGCAGAAAATGCTACCAGGGCCCTGAAGGGCCTGCTTGGGAATAGATTTTTGACTCACTCCTGCCGATTCAACTTGTGACCATGTCTTGTTCTGTGCAATACAATCATTACAATGCTCAAATTTTAACTCTTGACTCTCTCAAATTCATTTTTTTCCAGATTGAGTCCAACTCCTGTCCTGTGCAGGGCCCATTAAAACACCGCGATGTTATAACAATGTCTCTTCTCCACCTACCTTGCAATTCCTTCTCCTTGCTGACCAGATCTTTCTCCCTGACTGACATGGCTTCTAGTTTCTGCTGCAGAAATTGCGTGTCACTCTTGGACAACGAGGAGCTTGAATCATCTCCACCACTGATGCCCGCTCTTCGAAGCAGGATATTGTTCTTGAGTAAATCATCGATGGCAGGTCTTTGAATGCCCTGAAACAATAAATCACACATCAGTGTCACATTTTGTTATTCAGATTTGCCTTACAAAGTTCTTGCTCTGAGGTGGCGAATTGTGACAGTTGACAGTCGCATATTTATTAGCATTCTCACGATACAATAATTTTAAAATTTTGTATATATTGAATAATGTTGTTATCCGAAAGAGACGTAAAACTCTTGAGTGTAGATTTTCTATCCCTGATTCATAACAAATAATGAATCTTTACCTAGAGGGAATTTGATGAAGACTATAATCATAATATCCCCTGAAGATAAATTCATCAGTCGTCAAAAATTTAATAAGAATAGACATGATAACCTATTTTAATTACAAACAAGATTTTTAACCAACAGGCGTACCCATATACACCCATTTTCACCAGGGCAAGGCACCAGAAGGAAGCTTGGAATTAATTGTATTTCATTAATTTTATCAATTTAGCAAAGAGACGAAGACAGTCCACTCACATTGACGACAAGCATGGAGGAGATGAGGTCTTGGAGTTCGTCAGAGTATCTGTGGGGAATCCGTTGGAAGCGTCCAGCGCTGATTTTGGTCGCCAATTCTCTCTGATTGAAGGCTGTGAAAGGAGGTTTAAGGGCGCACGTCTCATACAGCATGCACCCTAACGACCAGATATCCGACTTTTCATTGTAAGACATGTGGTTCATCTGTTCAGGAGACATGTAATACGGCGTTCCTACAAAGGTCTGTGCGAAACTCGTCTCACAACTCAATACTCGAGCAAGACCAAAGTCACCAAGTTTGATATTCAGTTCACTGTCCAAGAACACATTAGCAGGCTTGAGGTCACGGTGGAGAATTGCTTTGCCATCTTTATTTCTTGAATGACATGTTTTCAATGCACTGGTTAACTGATAGGCGATCTTCCAAACAAACTCTTCTTCCATGTATCTCCTGCAACAAGAAAAAATACAACATCATATATAATTATATGCCTTAATTTTTGTTTTCAGGTACATTTTAAGGAATAAATTGGCAATTCTACCAAAATGTGAAAAATACAAGTTTAGATGTGACTCTTATTAATGGACTATGAGTGTTACAGCTATGTTCATTGGGAGCGAACGGACTGGATATCAAATACATAATACCAGAAATCAATCATGACTATTTAAGCTTTCATGCTAATCGATAAGTATTACAGCTCTCGCAATTGCTCTGAAGAAATCAATTTTATTCATAGTGTGGACCTATGATGTCAAAGCTGGAGACTCCATTGGAGCCTATACAACTTCGGTGCAAGCTATGAAGTCATAGGTCAAACTGGCCAATAGCATTTCATGAAGACAACTTCATCATAGCCTTGCAATTATGTCATGGCCAGATGAGCCAATGATACCACTGCAAAAACTCAGGCGTTAAGTTGGAGGGAGGATTGTTTATTATTCGGCGATACCAAAAGTGACTGAAATTCAACCAAGCATGGTTAATAGGATAACTGGAAATTAATCACAGTTGTTCACCAACATGCTTCTGATCTAAATTGGATTTCATATGGAGCTGTCAAGTCAAGCATTTTGTTTACTGCTTGCAGTTTTGTTGGCCGCTCCTTTCAGTGTAAAACTACCAACAATTACTTAAATCCTATATTGTTTTATTGGTTACAACAGTTCACAGGAGTTAATATGGAGACATAAGGATCAATTGACAGCTATTGAGCAGAGTGCCCCCTCCCCAGGAGTAGTCCAACCTTGCACCTGAGCTGTTGTGATATTATTGGCCGCTCTGGCAATGATGTAACTACAAGGCTATGATGAAACTGTCCACAACGGATGCTATTGGTCAGTTTGACCTATGGCATCATTGATTGCACCAATTTTGCATATCCTCCAGTACTTGGCAATGGAGTATCCACCTATGACATCATAGGTCCACTCTGGCACTGAAAAAAAACTGATTTCTTCAGATCAATTGCTAGAGCTGTAAAGATAAGAAATTTCTTAAAAATATTAAATTATAAAAGAAGAAAACTTTTTAAAAGCAAAATTATAAATAATGCAACAGAAGCACGAAACAATAAACTTGTTGAGATGAGTGAACATACCCTTCTTTCTTGGCCCTGCTGATTAAGGTAGCAAGGTCTCCATTCTCGCAATACTCCATGATGATGTACAACTTTGTCCTGCTCCTGTCCACAATCCTATCATAATAGCGAACAATATTCGGATGCTTCAATTCCCTCAGCAAATTCACTTCTGACACAAGCATCTGCTTCTCATTCTCAGACATCTCTCCGTAATCCATCTCCTTCCAGACCATCACCTGAAATTTACACAATTTAAGTCATTCATTGACATTCAAGTTCTTGAGAGCAAAAAGAAAGATTTCTTCGAGCAACTAAAATAATAACATGAATAATGAGTGACCAGATATTTTCATTTGGGCTCAAAAGAGAAGTCAATCTGAAACACTGAGAAGTGTGATATTCATCACCTCTAAAAAAAGGTAGATAAGGAAATAGTTCCGAAATACAAACTTATCATTTTAATTCAAAAGGTAGGTATATTTATTTATCAGCCAGCAATAATGGTCCAAACTTTAAATACAATACACATCTTCAAAAAAAATTGTATGATCAGATTTTTTACTAATTTTAAAAAGACTGTTAATGACTGACAATTTTGTTTATTAACCTTTTAAAGTTTACTTGATCATGTTGATGAGTCACTGTCACAGCTGCTGCATGACAGTTGCCAATAAACAATGCTATTTAATATTTATTTAAATGATCAACATGGTTGGATTCAATAACAGATAATAAACAGTGCATCAACAATCAACCCAATGTAAGGACAACACAAGCCACTTATGCCATTGAGCAATCCTACACCACCTGTCACAACATAGTGTCACACATGACTGCAAAGTGATGCACCATATGTCCTGATGTGTGCATGGCTCACTGATAATGGAAAAATATTAGCAGCAAATGCACAAAACAATTTTCAAGATTTTCAAAATTAAACTGCTGGTTTACAAGTTGAAAACTTTCAAGCCTTATTCTGAGACAACAAGGGACAACACTTGGGTGGGTCATCAATCATTACTTTCCATTCAATATTTTTGAATGCTTCATCCTCAGCTTGTACTCCAATTTCTAAATATGTACCCTTTTTTATAGAAATATAATAAATGTATGGAAAATATATTTATAATTAAATATCAAAATTATCAATATCCCATTCAGTATAAATCGATAGAAAATAAATAGGAGATTTTGCAACGAATTTCAAGAAAAATTCTCAGATCTTAATATTTACATAATAGATCTATCAACTCAACACAGCATCAAGACTAACCTTCTGGTCCTTCCTCCGCAGAATCTTTTTACACGTCCCATAAGACCCGGTTCCAATTGTACACAGGACATCGAAGTCATCCAGGTTCACAGCAACTTTTTTGCACTTTCTATCTCCTCCCGATGACATCTTGAGTCTTAGGCCTAGAACTTTCCTTCCAAAGTTTTGCTATACAAGATCCTAGAAACAAAAATACAATTCTGAATTTACATTGAATGACATGGGAAGCAACAGGATATAGTGAGGTTAGGTCAACAATTTCATCTTGCTTCATCAGCCTACGGCCCTGGTGCGGACGGGATTTCCGAGAATAACCAGGCGGCAATTAAGTTATTAACAGCTATTGCAAATACTGAATAAACTTAGATACGCAGGTATAGCATGTGTCACTATGTGACAAGGTCGAAACTGGCACTGGTCAATGAAATACATATTCTCTCCGGCAATACTCTAGTCGTCAACATCATCAACATGAAAATCAGTCATCATCAATGATAGGGTTGCACCAATTTCACTTCCGATCCGATACCAGGTTTTCTTGCAGATACTTACCGAAACCTATACCATACCGACACTGATAGTGATACCATGGTTAAATGTAGAACTCTGCCTCCGATCTGACAACGACACAGCTTTTTTGGCTCGGATATCACCAATACCGATACTGGTATCGAAATAGGAAAATCCCTTATCAATGACATCATGCTACCAAACTACTATGCTGACAGTCAACACCCATGGGCAGTCATGCCGTCATGGCTCATGCAGTGTATGGGAATGGTGTACGGTCAACTAGGCGACAAACCAACAAGGCGACACCCATCAGTATCAACTAGGTGACAAGAAATTTGGAAATTTCATACCAGTGCAAACTAGGTGACAAGCAGTTCCAACTAGTGACTCAAATTTACACAGCACTTCCAACTAGGTGACACAAGTTCACAAAACACATCCAACTAGGTGACAATACATTTCCTAATTGAAGGTGTCCTGTCACCTGGTTGGTATCCCCTGTAAAATATGTGTCACCTGGATGGTATCTGTTGTCGCCTAGTTGTCCAAAAAGTGTAGCCTAGTTGGTAGTGGTATGTCACCTAGTTGGTTGTCGCCTAGTTGGTAGTGTTGTAGCCTAGTTGTCTGTCGCCTAGTTGACCAGCAATCCAGAGCACATCCATTCAGGCATCAATATTTAACCTAAATTGTTAACTGATGGCATCCAGTGTGGCAGTGACAAGACTTCAGCGACAGTGTTGACGTTTTGTGTAGTTCCAACAACAACAAAATGTGATAGAAAAATTTATGAGAAGCAAAACTCACAAAATAATCTGCTAAACCAACGAACTCCAGCGTCCTGCGTATGTTACACTGACATCTCCCAATGTTCGAAGTCATCTATTAGTTTCCGCAACATGTGTTGTCGAGCCAGCCATCCAATATTTCCTCGTTTGCGATTCCTTCTTCTCGAATTAAATCCCCCTTTCGAAATTTCGGCAAAATGGCGCTGTTAATTATCGGAGCTCTCTGATTGGCTAATCAGGAACGGAGAAGAGCCTTCTGATTGGCTGGTGATCCGTGCTGAGTGAGTGACGGCCGCTGCTCTTCGTGCCGCTTGTCTGACAGGTGCTGCCACCACCATTTTATGATAGTGTTGGGAGCTGATGGGATAGGGAGAGTGGGGGCACGTTGGACCCCGGGGCACGTTGGACCATTGCCAATATTTTCTTTTATAAAACTGTGCAGTTACCCAAACCCCCAATGAAGAGACCTTTTTGGTATGCCTTTTATCAAAAAAATTTCATGAGCATTGAAGGGGAACGTGTGAGTTCGATTTCAAGTTTCTTGATTCTCGGCATAAAAAGTGACGTTTTCGAAGTGTCGATGGCTAGTTTACCCTTCTTAAAATATGGGGGATCTTGTCAGACAAGTCTCATAAATTGAAACTGTCACCACTTAAGTAAAGTTTGATAAACACGTTTCAACGCAGTGGAACGCTTTTGTCGAACAGTGGAGAAGCTTTCACCCCATCGAGCAGTCATACATGCAGGACGTAAAGCCCCACTCATCCATCCATCCATCCCGTCGAGCGGTCAGTCCGTCTGATCAGCGTTTTATTCGATCATCACGCTGCCCCCTAGCGCATGCAAAAAGAACTATTAATTCTGTTTCAATCAAGAATTTTATAACTAATTTGAAAATGTTAAATTCTGCTAGTTAGTGGGAGTTACGTTGTAATTTTTACTTAAACTCCCATTGTTTTTGTATTGTTCACATGTTGTTCTTTTTAATAAATAAATCAAATCAAATCAAATCAAATGCGCCGTGGGACTTTCTTCTTGAAAAATTTTTTGGTCCCACCATCCGCCCCGGCGACCTCCCACTGTTCGTTTGATTTCTCTCCCCTGATATTGTACTATTATGGCCTTCGGACTATTCCTGCCGCCATTCTCTAATATTTGAATATTACAGAGTGGGCCTGTCACTACGTTCTTCCCCAAGAAGTGAGGATTTTCGGACTTCTAATCTCATGTCTATATTGAACTCTTATGTTTGTTACTCATTTGTTTACTCAATGTGTTCCATTTTCAAATAATTTCAATGTATATATTTATTCGATTTACATATTTACCAAATTCATTTCATGTCAATTAATATTTACCAAATTCATTTCATGTCAATTATTAAATAAACATTTTAACTCCATCACTTGTCTTCGGAGCGTCTTCGACAAAAACACGTTTCAACGCAGTGGAACGCTTTTGTCGAACAGTGGAAAAGCTTTCACCCCATCGAGCAGTCATACATGCAGGACGTAAAGCCCCACTCATCCATCCATATAAGTTTCCCGAGTTCACATTCAACCTTGTCAGCGAGACATGCACATTTTCATAAGAGGTTGAGACGGGGCAGGTTGGACCAACATGACCTAAGTCATTCCTGTACAATATGAAGGTAAAATCAATTCAGTTGGCTAATCTGCCAGCCCTTCTAGCTGAAACAATACTTATTAAAATTATCTGGGTAAATATTCCGATATAATCATTCTGCAATGACACAAAATTGTGTGTTGTGATCTGTGAGAATAAAATGTGGCGTTTGCTTACTTTGTTCCACTTTCCTAGACTTTTATTCCGTGGTCCAATGTGCCCAACGTGGCGGTCAATGGCACGTTGGACCAGAATGTTTTTTTTTTTCAAACTTATTTTTCTCCACAACTATAGAAGGTTGGTTAATTTGGTTTGGCATAAGGGTAGTGTAGATGTTTAGAAGTCAGTCAGTAAAAAGATTTTTCAAATATTTAGAGAAGTTTTTGATTAAGAATAAAAAATATAAAAAAAGCGGACCAATGTGCCCCACTCTCCCCTACCTATGGTAAATGCCTTGACATCTTTTGATTAATAATTATTTTAATATTTTGCATACATACTGAGTTTTTTTTTAAAGTTTAGTTTCATTATGAAAATGAAACCTTCCTATCTAAACACCCCATCCCATTTTTTTTATTTTTTTTTATTTTTTTTATTCAAAAGAACAACATGTGAACAATACAAAAACAATGGGAGTTTAAGTAAAAATTACAACGTAGCTCCCACTAACTAGCAGAATTTAATATTTTCAAATTAGTTATAAAATTCTTGATTGAAATTGAATCTTATATAGTTCTTTTATCTAAATTATTCCATTTATTTACAATTTGAATGCTCCAAAAATATTTTTTTCTTTTATCAGTACGGCTATAAAACATATACAGCTGTTTATTATGACCTCTACTTCTATGTACAGATTTAGAAACTTCTTCCCTATCATTCATACTGAGATTTGTATGACAATTAATCACTTTGTAAAACACTATTAAATCAGAATTTTTTCTTCCAAAGTTCAATGAATCTAATTTCAAAAAATGTAGTCTTTCTTCTTAAGAAACATTTTCATAGTTCAATATATATACGACGGCTGAAATACCTTTGCACACATTCTACTTTGTCTTAATTACATTGTAATATTGGTGACCAAGCCTGACTAGAATATACTCTAAAAGTGGTCTAACATAACATATACATTTTGAGATAAAACTTGCAATTGTGATTCTAAAAAATTGAAAAAAGTTTATGAATAACAAAATACGCTTTGCTAGTAAAAACTTGAAAGCTCTTGGAGGACTTACAGTGTTACCATAACTTTATTTTTTATTCAATGTGGGCCTATAAAAGACAGTTATGTAACTGTTTCAAAAAATAGATAGATACCGTAAACTGGGGCTACTTTGAACAATTTTGAACTTTAACAGCATGGCCAAGCTTATACATGAGCAGCATACAGGGTAGCTATGATTATTGTGAAATATGTGGCTATAGATCTATTAGAACATGTTCAAAGTAGCCCCAACTTTTGCATGTCATAAATTTCTTAATCAATGTCACCATTTTCTTGTGGAACACTGAAGCGAAAATTTTACTCTTACAAAATTTACTGACACTTATTAGAAGTTGACACTTATTAGAAGTTGACACTCTATTTCGGCTGCAATTTTAGAGACTATTCATTAACTCCTTATCATTTTCAACCTTTGAAAAGGACAACGCTTGCTTCTTCCTCATTATAATTAACCAAATGTACACATATATCCCTATAACAATTATTTTTGAGGATCTGTTCACTGATCTGGACAAATTATACAGCTTAATGATGAAGGTTCTAAAAATCACTGTTAATTAAACCTCTTCCTCTCTTTTCTACTACCTCCTTCCAGGCTAGAGCAGCATGCTTGAATTGCAACAGAGGGAGCTGGCATCCTTTACAGAAGACTGGCATGTTCGCCAGACCTCACACCACTTTGTAGGTCTACTCCTGGCTCATCTTATCTATCTCTGTCCTTTTTTGAGTCTCTCCGTTGTCCTAGTCACACCTGTTTCTCCTTGCTAGGATTTTCCATCCCTCCATTCTTGCAGTCCCCATAACTCTTCCTTCCTGGTCACCTCAATTTCTACTCCATTTCTCCTCATTCCTACTCCAACCAGTCCTCCCTCTTTGCTGATTTCATCCGTTCCTTCATTTATCGAGTAGCCTCCAACACTCCTATTTCCCATTCCTCCTCATTTCTATAGACTTCTCCATCCTCCCCCCTTCAAGCCACATCTCTCGCTCCTTTGTACTTGTCTCATCTCTCCCACCTAATTTAATTGTTGGTCTCCTCTATCCCTCCATTTTTGTTGTCTCCTCTTTCTTACTATCAGAATTTAATACCCAAACACAGTATAACACAAAATAAAGTAAGAAAATTTTCTGTCAGAAGTCCTCTGTTTACCTATTTTGCCCTCCTTTTTCCTCTCCACCCCAAATCTCCTTACAACTACCTTTGATTCCTCACAACAACCTCAGTCCATTTTTTAAATTCTATTAAAACAGCTACCAATGTAATTGCAATTAACAAAAGGACACTATTTCATATAAATCAAACACAATGGGGGCAACGGATTTTAAATTGTTGTTGTTCAAATGTAATTTTACAGATGATTTCATATTTGTAGACATTTGAGGTAGAAAATACATCAATTTTTTTGCAATTTTCATTGGTCGAGAGAAGGTATGACACCACTTTCTCCTAAAAAGAATGGTGCTCCGTCGGGCAAAACTCCAATTTCCCCCCCCCCCCTCCAAGTCATAATTAAATTCTATTTAGCCTGCAAGGCACATAGAGTCATAGATTCTATAGACAAAAGGTAAAAATTTGTGTTCCACTTGAAGCCTGTAGCACCCGCTCAGGTTAAACTTCGCCTCCCCCTCAACCCAGTCATAAATTCTGAATAGTCCCTTACTGATGTCATAGACAATGTACTGGTGGCTTTTGGTCAAGGCATGATAATTTAATACATATAAATAGATGTGAAGCCATTCAGAGTCAGCTTGAAACTGATTCAATATCAATTGAAACAATCAACAGTTGTACACAGGATCGAGTGTGAAATACAACTGTTCATGAAGAAACGAAAGAGTTCATGTGGCTTGCAGTTTGACTTATGTGAGCAACTGCCACAATACCGAGTTGGCCTTTGCTGTATACTACGAGTATTGGTCAAAACTAAGACATAATTTTTCCAGCAAACATCACTTGCTTGAAGCAAGCTGAAAAAAAGTGACACGCAATAGGCAACTTAACCAATCACCTTGCAGTATTTTCTGATGTCAGACCAGAAATTTTGCAAAATATTTTGTTATTTGAGAAATGTCTACAAATATGAAATCATCTGTAATGTAATTTTAAAAGGTAGTTTCAAGTAGGTAAAGGTAGGAAGTGATTCAGAGGTAGCCAAAAGGTGTGAAAGGGTAAAGTAGTGGCTGATTCTTCCTTCCTTCTTGGGTAGTCATACTTTATTTTGGGTTGTAGAGTCCCTGGTAAGGAGATTACCAAGAAGGAGGGAGGGGTGAGACCAGGGAAGGGAGGGAGGGGTGAGACTAGTAAGGATGAGAGTTCGATGAGACTGGGAAAGATATTTGGGACACTACAAAATAGAAGGATAATGGAGAAAAGAGACTATTCATGGTCCATCAACACCAGTGCAGGCTATCTAGAGGCATGGGACAAGAAAGAAGTAGGGAGAGATGAGACCAGGAAAGAGGAGAGATGAAGGCAACTAGGAAAGCGGAGAGGAATCTAGGAGAAAGATGGAGGGATTAAATTAGACCGGCAAGGAGTATACGAGGGGTTTTCCAAAAGTTCTGTCCAACATGTCATAACTTTTGATATATCTAACTAAAACACATGAAATTTGGGTGAGTTGATATTGATGTAATATGAAATTATTTGCCAAGTATCAGATTTTAGAAATAAAAATAAATGGTTGTTGGGTTGCCATAGAAACCTGAAGTCATGGAATGCGGCCCAGATTTTGTAGTAATTCCTTGCAGTTAGCTTAACACCTGTCCAATGTAACAGCCTCCACTCACTAAATCGAAGAATATCAATTATTTTCTTTGCATAACAAGCAATGGACTTGTTGTGAAGCGCTAAATAACACCGAAAACAATGTTATTAAACATATTTTAGTCACTTAACTATTCATGATTCAGTAACGTATGTTTTCTTTGAGATGAGCAACTTTATGATTAGTGAATGAGATCACAGATATCTATGAAATTCATATAATTTGCATTCAAAATCTGACAGAGAGGGAAAGAACCCTCTTAAATATACATACAAGGAAGATGGTATGAGTAATGAAACCATCTGAACTTTAAATTGGTTTTTTTGAATGAATAGACAACACATCCGGAAATCCAAGAACCAGAAAACTGCATAACTCCAAAACTGTCCACAATCTGAAGACATAAAGACATGCTTTTCAAATGGATTAAATGTATGAAGAAACACATTATGTACCAAGTTAATCACTTTGAGAATTTGTAAAATGATTATGCTTTTTTACAACATGTTTCCAGTTGAAAAACTCTCAAAATAATTAAATTTTTGAAAAGATATTTGTGTCTCTGTGTATTTTTAAGCTCTGGGCCGCATTTCAAGACTTCTGGTTTCCATGGCAACAAAATCAGCAATTATTTTTATTTCTATGATCTAATTTTTTGGGGATCAATTGCAAATTACCTCAGTTTTAACTGACCAAAATATCATGTCTCTGCTTAAAATATTGCTGAAATTATGACCTGTTGAACAACTTTTGGAAAACCCCTCGTAAGACTACCAGTATGAAGAACGGGAGAGGAATGATGTTACAAAGGAGGATAAAAGGAGACTACAAATCTGGAGCGATAGAGACCAACATTAGGTGGAAGGGATGAGACTAGTAGTAAAAAGGAGCGAGAGATGAGGGGGGATGGAGAATTCTAGAAATGAGGAGGAATGGGAAATAGGAGTGTTGAAGGACACTTAATGAATGTAGGGATGAAGGAAACCAGCAAAGAGGGAGAACTGGTGAGAGAACGGAGGAGATAAATGGAGGTTACCAGGAAGGAAGAGTTATGGGGACTGCAAGAATGGAGGGATGGAAGATCCCAACAAGGAGAAACAGGTGTGACTAGAACAGCGGAGAGACTCAAAAAAGGACAGAGATAGATAAGATGAGCTGGGAGTAGACCTACAAAGTGGTGGGAGGTCTGACGGACATTCCAGTCTTCTGTAAAGGATGCCAGCTCCCTCTGGTTGCAATGCAAGCATGCTGCTCTAGCCTGGAAGGAGGTAGGAGAAAAGAGAGGAAGAGGTTCAATTAACAGTGATTTTTAGAACCTTCATTATTAAGCTGAATAATTTGTCCCCCAAAAATAATTGTTATAGGGATATATGTGGTTGAAAGCATCCAATTTGTCAAGATTTTACCATTTGTAAGTTTCCTTTTTGTATTGTTCGGAAATTGTTCCGCAATATATCAACCTCCAATAAGTGTCCTTGGAATAATTTCACAAATAATATTTCTGACAAACAGATAATGTCAGACTTAATAAATTAGGGAATAAGTTAACAAAATTGAACAAAAATTGACAACTGAGGCTCAAAGCTGAAGAATTTCTGTGATTTTTGACCTTTCGCAGATGCCAACCTAGGTATTGAGGCTTTAGAATTTCATTTCATCTATGTTAGTTTTCTGCATATTACATGATTATATCAATTCATAAAATATACTTCAGATAAATGGTATATTTAGCTGAGAAAAATTATTTACATGTAACTACGCAACATCTTATTTTCATCAAGGAGCTAGATTTATGCAAATTTTTAACCTTTTCTCGAGGATCCCACTCAGCCTTTCCAGTTTCCAACCAACTGAAAAAACATTTTTTGAAAGAAAAAAAAAAATTCCCCCCCCCCCAAAAAGAAGAATTCCAAAATATAAAAATTTCCAAAAAAAAAAAAAGTTTGAAAAAAAGAGAAGTTCGAATTGAAAAATTAAAAAAAAATAATAATAATAATTTTCCAAAAAAAAAAAAAAAGTTACCCTGTTCCCCAAAACTCTTTTACTTTTTAGTGAACAAACCTGAATACAAAAATGGTTTTTTGAGAAAAAATGTAGATTTTTTTTTTTGCGTTCAGGCGGTCCCGTCTTCATGCTTTGGCATTTACATATTAGCGATACTTGCATAGGTATCTCAAAGGGGTCACCTTGCTCATTAGTATTCTTTTTTAATCTTTTCACTTTGTATTGATTGTGTAAACTAAACTAATGACCAAAATAAATGATTGAACTCAAACATTGTGACTTTGTCCTTTGTGACACAATATGTTTTTATCTCATTTGATGAGAAGTCATGCTTCCACAATACAAGCGGTTTGTTTGAGGATGCTTAGCATCGACTCAGTCACGAAACATCACCCATTTCATTTACTTACAGGTGGCACTGTGCTTTTTTAGCGGCGTCAGCCAGCTTTTACCTCAAGCATTCTGGCCAAGTCTTGTTAGCACTCTAGTGATCGTCCTCTCTCACCAATCTCATTGAAACTTAAAATACAGCCTCAATGGAATTTTTGTTTGAGCCCAGTCGATTTTGGTGTTCCACCGTTACGAAAAAAAAATTAATGAAGAAACTAAAAAGACTGAAATTCAAGGGTCAAGGGTCAGCCGAATCTCTTCGCTTCGTGCATTTCCGTGAGGGGGGCGTGGCAAGTAAGCAATGATATTGAGTGGGCCTATAGCAAAGACAAACAGCTATTGCTGTTTCTCCTTTATTGCAATCAAATCCTTGTAATAGCGATTGCTATTTGATTGCTATTCACTATTGCTATTCACGATTTCTATTCACGATTGCTATTCACGATTGCTATTCACGATTGCTATTCACGATTGCTATTCACGATTGCTATGCTTGATTACCATGGATCTATATCCTGACTAGGTTTTAATGGAAAAACAATCACAGGCCCAAGCCTAATTCAGAGTTTGCTTGTCATATATATATTCAAAGGTGCCATGGTCTTGCTGGGCCTGCAAACTTCATCTTGACAGAAAATAGGTCATTTGTGGTATCAGCCAACATCAGTTCTAGGAGTCCTTTCAAAGGTCACATTTGTAAGAAAGTTTCCTTTCAAAAGTGACCTATTTTCTGTCCTGAAAAAGCTAGCAGGTTCAATCAGAGGCCTGTCCACAGCTAGGCTATGAGCAGCTGTAACTCACAAGAGCATAACTTGCCCTGAGGGCAAGTGATTAAAAAAGTTAACTTCGAGGCCTGCACACAGATAGACAGACAAGTATAAATAGATTAGGTATAGATAGATCACAGGCCCAAGCCTAATAAGTCTTTCCTTTACTTGTCACTAGTGTCTTTATCTCAATGACTCAATTCAAAACTGTAATGGCCCAGGGACATGGGGATATCAAATCCCATCCAGAGCAGGGAATTACAAAGTAATATGGCCAAGGGACAGGGGGACAAAAAACCCCATCCAGAGACTCACTAGTCATGAACCTTTGACGCCGCTTAAAGTGCTTGCACGTTATTTTTTAAACATGCCTACCATCATCTCCTTTGTGACCCAATTGTGTTGAAGCTTGCCAAAATTGGCACAACTTACCACAGTCATCCGTAAAGTCGACGGCATCAGATTGGATATGTTTACTTACACAACTTTTGGTACTTACATGCATCATGTCAATTTCGCCGTGACTTTTTGGACAATTGATCTAATTTCAGACCATATCCTAGGAACAGACCATATCCTAGGAAAATTTGATTGAATTCAGTAGAGGATTGAGTGGCGTGTCTATATCATTCATTCTTAGTTCCTTAAAGATTAAATATGTGAGAAAACAGGTTCACAGATCAGTTGCAGCTTCTGACATGAGGAGAAATATACTTCTGTAACATGTGGGACATTTTTGGACCACAATTTTTCAGTTTGTTTGCTTAACTTGAAATATCTATGTTCAAAAGCTTAAAGCTGACTAAAACAGCTCAGCGTTGTTCAAAAGCATGTCATGTCTTTGGGTACATTCGATTCACCTGCTCCAAAGCACTCCAAACTACTCCAGGAAGTGACGTTTCTGCTCTGAGAGTAAACTACTCCAACTTGGAGTAGTTTACTCCAAGCTTGGTCCGAATCGAATGAAAAGGAGTACTTAGACACGTCATTATTTGCTACGAGGATTCCCTTGCTAATATCAATTTATGATGTAAATTGGCACCTCCAATTGATTGCTTTAATTGTGTCAATAGAAATTGCAGCAATCCACATCGAAATCACGCAATCAGCCACTAAATGAAAGCTTCTGAAGTGCCATTTATTTATGTAAACAATCATACGTCATGGGATATCCCAATTTCTTGGAGTACTTCCGATCTACTCCAAACTACTCCCGGAAGTGCAAAACGAATGATCTGGAGTGAACTACTGTAATCCAAGAGCACTTTGGAGCAGCGAAACGAATGTACCCTTTATCAATCATTATGTGCCTTTACTGGTGTACTTGCTGTTATGTCTGTTGAATCTTAATATAAAATTGAAACGAACACGTGTGCTGCCATGTCGGGCGCTCAACCGGAAGTACCGGAAGTGCAGTTTATTAAGCAAAACACATCGACGCTGTTAAGCGTTGCAACGCGGATCATAACACCTCTCTTTCTTAATAAAAAAACAGGTTACATAATCACCATACAAATCTTTGTGGTATTTCAATCAGATCTTACAATACATTGACAACACTTGTTTGGTTAGGATTAACATTATACAATACTCGAAAATTACGCTTACATTAACTTTATGCATGGTTTAGAAATTGTCCGTACATAGAAATTACACAATGCATAAGTATAAAAATTCAGAGTACACTGACTTGTTACAGTGCTTAGAAATTGTGCGTATGTTGAGAATATACAATGCTTCTGATCATATCATATTATGCTTGACCTTTTATGTTGTACCATTAAATTGACAAATTTACAGACATGTGCATTTTCTCTCTTTTTGTTTTTAAAACACACACTGGTTACATGTAAATGGACTAAATAAATGACTTCTACAGACACTTTGGCTAAGTAGTTGGCACATATGGACTAGAAGTTTATATAATACTATATATAAGAAAATACAAAACAAAATATTGACTTATTGTAACTAGAAAGCAAGACTAGGTTATATATGAGTATTATGCAAGTTTTTTAACTCTATGGTTAACTCTCATAATCGTTTAACCATGCTGGTTTGATTGATGTTCTACCAGCTCTAGTGATTACACCTCTAGACCTATCTGGCTGTTCAACTCTGGGTGGACTGCGAGGAGGACTCTGAGCAATTTGAGGCGTATTAGGGGCATTCGGCCTGGCTGGAGTTGGCCTGATCACTGGTGGATCATCCTCCGGGATGTGTACGTCTGGAGGCTCTGGGTTGAAGATGTTCCCTTCGTTGGTTCTCAGCAGGAACTTCCTGTTTCTTCGTAGCATCCTTCCGTTTTCAGTCTCCACGTTGTACGATCTGGGTTCAGCTGGTTGAACTCGTGCTAATCTAGCTGGTTGCCATTGACGTCCTTGCCTTATTCGTATCGTATCTTGCGGTGTTAAGGCTGGCAGGCGTTTTGTCCCTCGGTCGTAATATTTCTTTGCTGTCTCTCGGTTCTTTCTGAGCAGCTCTTTGACTTTCACTGGATCCTGGACCTCCGGATGTAGCAGCTTGTCTGATGTAGGTAGCTTGGTTCGCACTCTGCGACCAAACAGTCGCTGCGCAGGTGATCCTGCATCTGCAGACTTGGGCGTATTTCTTAAATGTAGCAAGCAGAGGTAAGCCTTGGATAGATCTCCATTCACCTTTTCTAGGATCCTTCTCACCGTCTGATTGGATCGTTCTACCATTCCGTTGGACTGATGATGGTGGGGGCTTGATGTTGTGTGTTTGAAAGCCCAACTTTCTGCAAACTCCTTGAAGACATGGCTTGAGAACTGGGGTCCATTGTCTGTTAGCAGCTTCTCAGGTATTCCATGAACGGCGAAGATCTTGGACAACTTCTCAATGATGGTACGGCTGAGAGTGTCTTTTGGTAGTTCCTCTATTTCGATGAACTCACTGTAGTAATCGCTTACTACCAGGAACATAGAGTTCACACATTGGAGCAAATCTGCCGCGATGATCTTCCATGGACCAGTTGGAACCTCACTTGGTTTCAGTGGTTCTCGTTGCTGTTCATTTCTGGCTGTCTGGCAGGTGGCGCAGCTGTTCACAACGTCTGTGATGTTTGCATTCATTCCTGGCCAGTACATTATGTCTCGAGCCAGTTGTTTGCTTCTGACAATGCCTTGATGGCTCTCATGAATGATGGATAGCATTTCTTTCCTCATTGACGCCGGTATCACCACACGGTCTCCTTTAAAGATGATATTATCAATTACAGAGAGCTCGTCTCTGACTTGATACAAGGGCCTAAGCTCTGGGCTGCTGTTTCTGGGCCAATCTTGTGCAATAGCTTGTATTACATTCTGTAACTGACGGTCTTTCTTGGTTTCAGCTGCCAGTTGTTCTTGTCTTCGTTCACTGAAGGCTGCAGTGCCTCGTACTTCCACTGCATACACTTGAGCGAAGTTTGTCTCTTTCAGCAGCTCACTGTAAGTCTCTTTGACAAATGCTCGACTGAGAGCATCCGCCACAGGTATGTCCTTTCCTGACTTTCCAACTAGGGTAAAGGCATACTGCTGTAATGTCATCCGCATCCGCTGCAATCTCAGCGGCACCTGCTGTAAAGTCTTGTCAAATATGCGGACAAGTGGAAGATGGTCTGTTTCCACTGTGACATCATTCCTTCCATAGATGTACGAATGGAATTTTTTGCACGCGAATACGATCGCGAGCAGCTCTTTCTCAATTTGGGCATATGCATATTCTGCTGATGTTAGTGCCTTCGAGGCATATGCAATAGGTTTCCCTCCTTGAAGTAAGACAGCTCCAAGTCCCGACTGGGACGCGTCACACGAGATTGTGACTGGCTCTTTCAAGCTGTAATACCTCAGCACAGGTGCAGTGCTCATCATTTTCTTGAGCTTCTGGAATGCTTCTTTGTGCACCTCATCAAAGTGAAACTTGAAAGTTCTTTCATTGCTTTCCTTAATTAACTGGCGCAGGGGCTCAGTTATGCTTGACAGCTTTGGCAAGAATTTGCAGGTATACGTAACCATACCGAGCAGAGTCCGTACATTGTCAATCGACTTCGGCTCCGGCATTTCCAGGACTGCTTTCACTTTTTCCTCGCTTATCTTGACTCCTTCAGCTGTCAACTTGTGTCCTACGTACTCTATTTCCTTGGCACACAGTTTAGTTTTCTTCGGATTCAATTTCAAATTGTTCTCTTGACATCTGATAAGCACTTGGCGTAGCCGGTCATTGTGCAGTTTCAGTGTCGGCGCATGGACTAGGATGTCGTCCATGATAATCTCAACTTCTGGATGATTTGCAAAGTCTCCAACTTGTCAAGCTTGTTCTTGACCTGGTCCCTCAGTGCCGCTGGCACTGGGCGAGGGGGGTGAGCGACGGGTTCTGCATCTGGTGCGCAGAGAAGTTTGTACTTTCCTGGAATCTTTCCAATGCCTTTAAACACATCCTCAAACTGCTCCAGGACTCCCTTTGTCTCACCACTTCTATCCTCATTCACTCTCTTAATTAAATTGAGCCTAACACTGTCCTTCTCTGACAGTATGTTGGGAACTTTATCCCCTGTTAGCACTTCGCACTGGATTTCGTGCATTTTTCCTTTGTATTGTATCGGTAACACTATACAACCAACTGACCTCATTGTGTGGCCTCCTACACCACGAATCACAACATCACTAGTCTGCAAAGGAGGTTTTTTCCTAATCTTGGAATAAGTTGTACTCGACATGACTGAACAGTCAGCCTGTGTGTCAATCTTAAACATGATTTTCTGGCCAGACCGAAGGTCAAATTTAACACTCCACCTACTGACATTTTTCTCCATAGAATTGACATTCTTGACATTCTTGACACTTGTGCGCGCAGGCACAACACATAACTCATTCACATTTTTGACACATTGTTTCACATCAACAACTTTTGTGCATGCAAGCACATTCAACACATCATCACACAGATCATCAACATCATCATATTTTGGGTTGTACCCATAACCATCATACTGATTCGCATCATCATAGTCATACACATCATAATCATAATCATCAATGTCCCTGGATTCGTAATTGTCAACGGCATGTACTTTGCGTACTGTTCGGCAATGTGCCTGAAAGTGTCCCATCCGTTTACATAAGTTACACTGAATATTGTAAGCCGGACACTGGCCATAACTGTGTGATCGTCCACAGTTAGCACATTTCGATCTGCCACTTCCACGACCACGCTGGAATCTTCTCGACTGGGAAAACCCTCTGGGTCTGGATGACTGTTCCACTGCAACTGGTCTCCTGTCTCCTGCAACTGGTCTCCTGTCATTGGATCGTTGGAATCCGCGGCTGCGACCACCACGCCGAAATCCACGTCCGCGAATGGTTGCGTTCACACTCTTCTCCTCGTCCATTTTCGTCAGCTTCTTCGTCACTTGGGCTTGTTCGAACACGTTGCACTTTTTTATCAGTTGGGTCAACGTGTGGTCATCTTCCCACAGTTTCTCTTTTAACTTTGTGTTCGTAACGCCGTTTGAAATTTGTATACACACTTGGCGGTCTTCAATGTCACCAAATTCACAATGGCTGCCTAACTCCCGCACTGCAGCAATAAAATCCTGAACTGACTCATTGGGGCCTTGAGTCCGTTGCTGGAACCTCGTCACGTAACTTTTAACCAGTTTCTTTGGTTCGAAATAATCATCAAACTTTTCCATGACTTTGGTTAAGTCTTTCTTATCGTCATCATTTTCGTACTTAAATTTCTTGGATATCTTCTGCCAGTGAAGTCCCATGCTCCACAGCAACTTGGCAACTTTGGTTTCTCCACTTACTTCAGTTTTTTCTGCAGCAACTAGGTACAGATGGAATTGTTCTTTGAAGTCTAACCATGCTTGTGCTGCATTTTCTTCTTTTCCTGGATTAAACTTCGGAGATTTAAATCCTTCTTCTGCAGTAGCCATGGTCGATAATAGGCGAGCACGTGGTTTTTTTTTTTTGCTGACTGGACAGCCAAACAAAGGAACTAGCGTGGCTGGACAACCGACGCTCTTTTTCACCGGCTAAACGATCGTTTTCATTCCTCAACTTGTGAGCGTACGTCCTCTAATGTTAGATATGACTTCTAAACATTAATCCATGTTTCTGACACCATGTTATGTCTGTTGAATCTTAATATTAGTAAATTGAAACGAACACGTGTGCTGCCATGTCGGGCGCTCAACCGGAAGTACCGGAAGTGCAGTTTATTAAGGAAAACACATCGACGCTGTTAAGCGTTGCAACGCGGATCATAACACTTGCTACTGAGTGTGGCCTTCAAATGAGATCATGTAGTTTTGCAGCTTCCGTGTTTTTGGAAATCTTTGATTTTTCAATGTGACTTATTGGACAAATCACTGTGACTTATGGGACATTGTCTCAAAAAACAATGTTTGGACCATTATTCTAACCTAGGACAAACAATCAAACATATTCAGAAGTGATACTGTTCTGGAGAAATCACGAAGTGTAAATAATGCCACTTTATTGGTATGAAACAAGTATAAACCGTGTGGCCTTTTTAAAAAAACAATTACTAAATCTACAACATAAGCCTAGGAATTTGCTGATATGATGCTTAGAAATCGTTTAACGGTCCTTGTCATATTTACGTAGAATCTCAAGTTCTTTTCTATGCTGTTGAAGCGTGATGTCAGAGATACCTCAGTTTTGGTGGATCCACATTGGCTAGAAGCCGAGGAATCTGACCAAGTTTAAAATGATATCACAGCTTGTAGTTATTTTTCATATATTCCAATGCTAGAGAATAGAGTCATCTCTGACATCACACTTCAACAGCATAGAATAAAAGTAGCGCATTGCTGGTGTAGATGCAAGATCTTGCACTTGTGTAGCTGCACTATCTAGCACACTTGTCTACATGCAAGATCCAGCATCTACACAAATGCTAAATGCTGCATGTAGACAAGTGTGCTAGAAAATGCATCTACACAAGTGCAAGATATTGCATTTGTGGACAACTGTGCAAGATAATTGTGCTAGATAATGCATCTACACTACTGCAAGATCTTGCATGCACACTAGCGACGTGCAAGATAATGCATGAACACTATATGTGTGCTAGCAATAAGCTAGATCTGGCAATATATACAGCTATAGATGCAATTTGTCATTGGGCAGTTTTTAACTTTATTGATTAATGGTATGAGTTAAATGACTTTTCCCGGTAGCATCGAATATATAGGTTATGACGTTTTTAACTGCTTATGAATCATAGAGAATAACATTGGGTGCCTTTCTGTGAGCGCTAGGTCTTGTCATTCGTCTACTGCAAATTATTTAGAGAAAACTTCGCAATCAGAGCGAACTGAAAAATCTCCGAAATTTTGACCATCCTGAAGGAAATATAAACATAGGAAAAAAAAAACACATTTCATTGTTGTGCCGGAAGACACTTGAGCCGATTACCCCCACTCCCCCCCAGAGTAACCACAAGTAACGTATGCATGGTTTTAATTTTAGAACAGGATTTTTTTTTGGAGGATTTTGTATCCTTTTTTGAGAAGTTTTCTGTCATGTCTGTAATGGTGCATGAATTCATTTTTTTAAAATGGTGCCATGGTAGCATATGGCTCACACCTCCCATGGGCAAGAACATTTCTTTACCCACAATTGTCATATCCAATTTACCATCAAGGCACCAACTATATTTTGATGCATGGGCATAGTACCCGGCATACTCAATGATAAGAAGAATTATTGGCAGGGACTATGCAGAGCTGACTGACCAGTCCTGACCAAGCTTATTATGCAAATCCCGGGACCAACTGGACAGCCTAAACTGGGCAGACTAACTGGGCCCTGGTCAGTGGGGTGAGAGGGAAAATCGCCTATTTGTGGCCGGGTGCCCGAGGGCAGCAGATTTGTGCATGATCCAGCAAAAGAAGATCACTGCCAGAAAAAAGCACCGTTCTGAATTGTGTTGATCTTGTTTTGCTTTCCTGTTGTATTTCACAGTGTCAACAGCATAAATATGCATTTAAAGCTATTTAATATTATGATAAAATAAATGACTGGAAATTGAAATTGATAAAATATGAAATCTTAATGTGAGTTTACGTTCCAAAGCAACCAAAGCAAATAAGAGTGTGTAAGGCTTACAGCAGGCATCACGGGAGGAGATTCTTGAGAGAGGTTATCTGCTCTTTGGCTGCAATAGATGAGTCAGTCCTCACCTTGGAGCTCCACTGATAACTACTTACGTAGGGGGTGATTCCCACTCCCCTCCCTCTTAAATCATTCACCCTGTGCTAGTTTTACTACTCTTTTAGCTCTATAAAGTTTGCTTCAATTGTTTGTAAAAATGTGAGTAATACAAAAGAAGTTATTCCATGAATAGATAAAGATTGTTCCATGCATTAAAGTTCAGGACAGGAGCAAATATTATATTATTCAATCAAAAACGTACATCTATAGGCCAAACAGAAAATTTCCAAACTAAACTAAACTTCATGATGTGGCTTACCCATAGTGCCAGAGGAATTCATAATTGTGAGAAACCATCCCCCTTCAGCTCAGCAATTCGAAGGGCACAAATGCGTGTGTTGACAGCATGAAACTATGGATTGCCTTAATATTTAAACTGCTGTGGTCAACACTAAGTAATTACATTAAATAGAACATGATAAGTACAAGCATAATATTGGACTATTGGTGTTCAATTGCTTATAATAATCGCCCCCTTTTCTCTGTTCAAATTTTGCCTGAAAGGAAAATTGGAGATTATCAAAGAGCAGTTAGCATCATTTTGGGGCAATTGAAACAATTAGTTCTGTGAAGTTACCTGACTAATTCTCATATCAACCTCATTTCGTATCATTGCTGGCAGTTTGTAACACCGAGTGTCATTGGATGTAGAATAGACCATTTTTGATCATGGGAGGTTGAGGGGGAGAAAATTTCATCTGTTGCTGATTCCCACATCTGAATAACTGGTGAAAATGGTTGGGATTATCAGAATAATGTCAGGAAGGACATATTTCGGTCAAATATTTTGAAATGGAGAGTTCTTAATTCCAGAATGAAGAAAAGCAGACGATGTGATGCTGATTGCAAAGCACTGAGGAAAGCTGCCTCCCCTGTTGTTGAATGGACTTGGCGGCCTCCATCGGCGCAGACAGTGGGCCTTGTGGCGCGATTGGAGACTAGGTGTGATGCAGCAGTAGCCTGATCGTTCTTTAGTGAATACTGTGGATGTTGTAGCAAGTTAAAAGCAAGAATGGCAGGTGCCAGACCTGGAGTACATTTAGTCAAGCTCAAAGCTGTCCTTGTGGCGGAGAGTCTTGTCAAAGGCAATAAATTCATCAAGTGGGATGACGTGAGTACATTTTCTTTTTAATGCATCTTCTTTTTTTTCTGTGCAGAATAATTTATCTGAAATGTGCATCATTTGCTCCTGTCTTACACATACAATCTTTGGTGTGATATACCTGGCACCTGTGTCTGACATGAGTTTATCACATCTATTCGCGCCTTTCGTCACATGGAATTGACAAATTCCAACTTAAGCCATAAACAGGTGTTCTATAAGGTTAGGTGCAGTGTTAGGTGAAAACAGCTGTGATATTGCCAGAAAATACGGCAACCTGCATGAGCTGCGGGCATTGCTTTTCATGCTCTAGGTTGGGCAATAAAAAGCTATAGGAAGATACAATGTTGTGTTGAAGGAATTTCTTGTTTAGCAAGAGCAATATTATTGGGTGCACTCTGTACACCTTCATATTTTCAGGAGGCTGGCTAAATTTAACCTGTTTGTTTATTTTTGTACTGTAGGGTACATCCATACTCACAACACATGATTCATACATTTGTTGAATTACCCATGTGTTAAATTATTATAAGTTCTCAATGAAACAATAAACATGTATATTTAGAAAATATGTTTGGCAGACTTTAGGGTATGCTAAAAGCTACAATGATGAATGAATGAATGGTTAAGTTTTGACATAACTCTTGTCATTCATTATGCATGTATTATGATGTATACAGAAGGATTTATGCACCATATATAATAGTCAAATACAATGCACTTACAGTCTTACACAGTACTTGCACTGTTGCACACAACACAATACCCAAGTACAATACACTTAAATACTAGACAAGTGCAAGATAAAATACACAAGCAGTACGTAATTATATGATCAACACACATAAAATGCAAATAGACATCAAAGTTAAAATAAATTTTCAAGGTCCAATTAAAGATCAACAAATTTTCGATACACAGAACATGTGAAAAATTCAAAGCACAAACCCATTTTAGAAACTACTAATTTTCAAGAATTGAAGTACAATGCATTAACAGATACAATACACGTGCAAGATACAATTCACAAATAGAATACACACAAATATAGGTCTTCAATGTTCAAGTACACAATTACACATCCATGTAAATATGCAAATTGCAGATACATACATGCACACAAGTGAAGCATTAATTTTCATTTAGGCCCCAAGTACTGGAAATGCGTCTGCAACAATATACCTCTGGTGTTTGGTGCCATCAACAGCAACTGCACTGTTAAAAAATAATTGTCACATTACAGATATTTCGGGAAATTTTTTTTCCAGAGGTCTCAGTAAAGTTACAGAAATCCATTTGTGTGTACACTGGATATTTCTGTTATCACACAAGCAGTGTCTGTAGTGAATTTTCTGTCGGATTACAGAAAAATCAGTCATACATCAATGATTTGTGAAAGGTGTCACAAATACCAAAACTGAGATTGGCAATTTCATGTTTGCTTCAGTTCACGATGAAATCACACATTAATCTGCTTGTAGAAGTTTAAAGACTCTATAATACATAATACTTTTCATTACAAAACACTTTGGGACTTTAAACAAAATCCACTGAGGCATGAAAAAAGCAAGGAGACCCTGCAAACCTTTTTTGCAATAAAAAGCCTGCTTTAAGATCTATGAGACAGAACATTATTTGCAATCATAAGTTTAAAGTGGTGAAGGTGTTTTTTTTATATGCTTTTCAAATCATCCTCCTGGTATTCATCAATAAATTATTACAGTAACTCAATTTGATATAGAAAAAGAGAGGACTCTTGTACTGTGAAAATGGCACTTGATTTATTTTTTCAAACTAAATATTCTATTTGTCTATTGAAAATTATTTTATTTTGTAATATTGGTCATGGTAAATACAGCGATAGGTGTCCATCAACCATTCTATTTGCTATCGATTGTCTTATTTATATGTTCATGTGTACTGCCTTAATAATGGCCCAATAAATAAATATAAATAAATAAATAAATAATCCCGTTGGTTGGTAACAGCCAAACGAAAGGATTATGTCTGATTTTCACTCTAAATTCAGTTATGACAAGTCAAATGGCCTTCTCTTGATCATGACTAATCAAACAGCTTCTAGATTTTGGATTGTTTTCCATGTTGAAAGTAGAGAAGGTGACACTTCATCGGCTAACATGAGTCACAAAGTGCATTTTTCACAGTGATCTGGTCCTCATTTTTTCTATATCAAAGTGATAGACTGTAACGTTTACTTTCAACTTACACAGATCAAATACTTGAAGTTAAAACTTGTGTAGACAATAACAATTATTTTGAATATATTTTGGCAGTATAGGCCTATTGAAATTTGTCATTTTAACAAATTGTTTGTTTGTTTGTTTGTGTTTTACGCCTCTGCAGCACCTTAGTGGCTATATCGAGGCAGGCGATCGCCGTATGATGATGAGATGAGAAGACTGTGAGTCTGGCACATACCCTATTAATTCAGGGATGCCCAGGGTCTTTCAGTTGCCCCAGCATAGAATACTGGATACAACCCGCCTCCATTTAATGTCCCATGGGCTCGGACTAAAGTGAGTTCCCGGGGTGAGATTTGAACCCACGCCCTCAAAGCCAGTGGTCAAGCAGTCTTGACCATTAGGCCACGGGGGAACTGTGTCATTTTAACAAATAAGCAAATGAAGCTTTTAAACAAATGAATAGAAAATATTTTGCAATTGCATCACCCCCCTTCCCCACCAGATGAAGTGTTTTTAATGATTTTAAATGTCATTCTTAAATATCGAGAGAAAGTGCCCTGCAAATTATCCAGTAACGGAACAGGAAGTGAGGTACCAGAGTGGATTTTTGTTGTTTTTTTTGTTCTTTTTGCCCAAAAAAGGTAAAACTACTGTAAGCAGTGGCATATTTGGTGCATGTGTGTCTGATGACATTTAGCAACTTGACTTGTGTTGTGCTGGTATACCCCTGATCAGCCGGGGCAGCTCTACCACCATCGTTTGATGATGATATGAGAAGACTGGGAGTCTGGAACAATACCTATTAATCCAGGGATGCCAAGGGTCTTTCAGTTGTTCCAGCATAGAATACTGGATACAACCGCCTCCATTTAATGTGCCTGGGATTCAGACTAAACGCAGAAATTACTTCTTAGAAACAACAGCGAAACAAGCAATAGCAGGCGATGGAGTGGATGAAAAAGTTCAGTGGCAATAAAATACCATTAATGTGACATGGGTGACTGGACATTATCACTCAAATCAGAATTGTCTTGCCCAAACTCCCCTGCTGCCAGTTTTGATATATGATTTGGTTGAATCCCCAGTACATATTGTGGACAGAAGTTTCAACCACCATTAACCTCATTGCTGTGTCCCTGAATGGAGGGTGGAGGGGTGCTGTAATTTGCTTTACAAAAGAATGGTCTGCAAGCAGTTCAATGATTTAGGAAATTGAAAAAATGAAATTGTTGGCATTTTTCACACCCAGAATATTATCAACTTATCCATGTTAGTTTTGGGCTTAAACTCCATTAATATGTTATGGGATGACCAGGGGGGGAATTTACAGTTGTTGCCCTGGACCCTTGGGACTTCTGCCTCATGATAGTATATTTCGAACGAACTGCATATTGCTTGATCTCCCTTTGACCGCAGTTTTATAAATAATATGTTGTTGGCATCAATAGCCATTTGTAGTGCTCATAGTGGTGAATAGATTTATTTTTAACAACATATATATAAACCTAAAAAGACTTTCAGAACTCTCAGTGGACTGTAACCACTCAGTCAACCAACTTTGCAAAGTTTCTGTTTAATCTGGATCCAAGAAGTTAGGCAACACATTGTAAGTTCTGACAGATTAGTTTGTTCCACATCAAGCAATAATTTATGGTAGAACACATGAAAATGTGATAGGCAAATTTATTGCCTAAAGTAGTTTATTCACAGAATTCAAATGTTACTGAGGAAGAGCCCATACCATGGATACTGAGAATAGCAAAAAGAGTCAGCAATCATAAATTTGATAAACATATGGCTTCAAAAGTGCTCAGCTGTATGTTTATTATTAGTTTACCATGTCTTCTTAAGACATCAGTAGTGACATCAACCTTCCCATTCTTCAGATGCAAATTCGATGACAATTGGAAATTCATATGTTAATGACTCTAGAAGCCGCCACATTTCTGACAACACTGACATACACAACCTTTGATGAGATTCACATGCTCCATGGCATTTTCATTTCGTATAAAATCATCTTTCAGCAAGATAAACATTTTTGCATCTTAGTGACATATAAGTCCAAACACAGAAGCGCACATTTATCATGACTTTGTCACGTAAAATTATTTTGTAAGACTTCATAGAAAAATAATTCAGGTCAATAAATATGAAAGCAGGTTGTTTAAACAGTTTCTATTCAAAATATATGTTTTGAAATACTCTGTAAAAAAACTGCACAGTGCACATAGTCACTCTCAATAATCTCACATTGTACAAATCATCAATTTCATGATATTAAAAGAACCTGCAACAAACTTAGGACAGCATTATCATATCATCTGCCAGTGAATTTGTTGTGTTGTCATTTGTAAGTCTTGGGAGAGAGTGGTTTAGCTCAGTCAGTTGTGCACTCAGTTGCCAATCACTGGGTCCTGGGTTTGATTCACATACTGGCCAGGTCACCTTGATTTATGTTGACCAGCAGTTACAATGTTCCTATGCCTTATTCCAATGTTTTTCTCCAAGTGTATAAATACAGGACATAAAGCCTCATCCATTGTAGTGGCACTTCTGGTGTATCTCCTGAAAAGAGGAATCACAATTATAAGTACTCAACTAATCTTGTCAATGATTTGTATGTTTACCCTTTGTTTTCTCATTAACTAACACAATCAATTGAAATAGGCCTGCTGTGACAGAAATACTTATAAAGCAATAATTTCGGTATTCACATAATTTAATAGTCCACTAGGACAATAAATAATCATATTGTTTCAAATTAGTAAACAAATTAACAAGTGGATTTTCTTCCTTGTTCAATAATTGCTTCTGCTTTTCCAAGATATCAATCACCAAGTCTATATATGTACATGAGCAAACTTAATTATATGCCAAAAATGTTCATTAGTCAATCATAGATGAGAAAAACCATCACTGTTTCTGTAATAAGCTGATATATTACTTGAAACTCAATTATTGATGTCATGTACAAACTAGAAAATCAAATGTGGCAAACACTAGAATTATGAGTTTATTTGGAGGGTTGAATTACAATTTTGACACAAGTTGTTTTTAATAGCACTCATTTCACATCATGCCTGAGGCAAGTCATGACATATGGGAAAAATATTGTGAAGAATAAAAATCTTGCATGGTAAATAATGCTAAATAAGGTGCCACTCAAATCATGCAAAAAATCCCAGATTAAATTCGACAACACAACATTTCAGATAGGCCTATGCCTGCTGCAACTATCAGCAATGAGCCAGAGTGACATAACCTAATTATCAATAATGTTGAATGAGAAATATTATTGTCCATATCCTCACTCCTCAGCACATCAAAGTTTCAACAATAAAGTTAATTTTTAAATTAAACCTGTTGCAGTATATGAATTACCAGCTTTTATTGCGTTGCATAGTAATGGGCACAGAGTGTGATAACCTTCTTTTCTTTTTTTTCCGCTGCATTATTGGGTAGCACAACTTACCCTGATCTCCCCTTTGTTGATTGGCAACTTCTAAATCTTTCACATCATTTTTTAAAGCTTCATTTAAGCACCTGCATCCACATAATAATATTATTTGCTCTTTTATGGTAATTAGGTGATTCTAAAAAACTACATCTGTGTTTCATGTAGGCCTATGTCTTTAAAATAAAGAAATCATCTCTTACCTTTCACTGTTCTCAGCTGTTTAGATTGTAAAGTACAAATGAGTCCCTCCAAAATTGATTTCATGATCCTCTTTTGTGTTTCTATTCAATGGTGTGATTGGAAAACTATCGAAGAGATTATTAAATTGTGATACAACAACACCTTATTTACAATGGATGAGGCATTTTATACATATCTGTACATGTACTCGTAAAGCCAGTTCTTGTACAGATGCACGTGTAATTAAGTTCATTACAGATATGTTCTGTTGGCAATCTGCCAACAGAGAAGAGTCTGTAAGCATTACTGAAGTTACAGATTTCCAACAGGTTTTTCTGTAACCTAACAGAAGTTTCTGTACCTCTACGCAAAATTTTTAACAGTGTGCAAAATGTTGCTGCTCTCTGCACATAGATGCCACACCCATTATGTCAAAGATGTAATGCTCTGAAGATTGTGTTCAATTATCTTGCCATATCCCAGCAGCTACCTGTTGTGTCCTACAGTTTTCATCAGTGTTCTACATGGATTTTGTTTATACTGTGTCTACAATACTCTACATCACTGAGGCTTCACTTGTACTCCCTTATATTCTCTTATAGTCTCGTTTAACACAACATTATGGAGGAGCTTAGGGGTAACCGTTTTATAATCAGGAAGGGGGGCTTGGAGTTTTCCTCGATGGGAAAATATTTATTTCAAGGAAACACTAGCCCTCATTATTTATTTCAAGCACGTAAAGTCCCCGAATATTCATTCCTAATCAAGCAACACTTTCTAAAGAAAAACCGCTACAAGAAATTATTTATTTCAAGACTGTCCTCAAAGAATTTATATATTTCACCAAAACTGAGCAAGAAGTTATTTATAAAAAAAAACAAAACACTCCAAGCCCCCCCCCCCCTTGATATTAAAAGGCCACCTCCTTATCCAGCCTCACACATGATATGGCCATAAATCTGCAAGTAATTGTCCTGAATTTACTTGTAGCACCATTATTGGACGCAGCCTTGAGCCTTGCACTAAACATTGATGTTATTACCTGATCAGCCACAGAGATTAGCGTCATGGTGCTGGGATTAACTGCCATCATCTGTGTGTCTCTCTGGGGATTGTGAAAAGAGAAATTTGTCCATTCAGTGAAAGTTTCTATAAATAGTATGAAGAAGTTTATACAGGCCTACTGGGTATATTTCTTGCACTTATTATTTTTGTCTCAATTAGATTTCCAGATTATCAATCAATCAATTCACAAATAACTCTATGTGCATAATTTATATATCTACATTTACTTGTCACATCTATCTATTTATCTATCTATCTATCTATCTATCTATCTATCTATCTATCTATCTATCTATCTATCTATCTATCTATCTATCTATCTTTCTGTCTATCTATCTATTTAAATAGTATCTATATATCCATCTATCTATCTGCATCTATACAAGTCACATCTATCTATCTATCTATCTATCTATCTATCTATCTAACTATCTAACTATCTATCTATCTAGCTGTCTATCTGTCTATCTGTCTATCTGTATCTGTAAAATGTTTCACATCCATGCTTGAGTTAAAAAGATGTTCTTATACATTTACAGGGCATAGCATACTTTCACCTGCCTGAGAGCTGTCTGCTTAAAGGTTACGAAAATACAAACCAGGTTAGCACTGCAAAAAGAGAAGTGTTACAAACTGTTAAAAAACAAAAAGAAATTTATTGAAAATGGGCTAATTAGAACCACATTTTGGACAGAACATGGTCTACAATTGTGTCATGCTCTCTACATGCAATTAAGTCATCGCAGAAATTATCACTTCAATACACCTGGAGTGAAGTGAAAATAGCTCATTAATGATCATGCTACCTTAAATTTAAGGATTGTATCACTAATAACTTGCCTTAAAATAGCATGACTTGACGATCCATGTTGAGTTTTCTTCATGATCACAAAAGATTGCTATTTTAAAAAGACTAACAAACGATTTGTGTATTTTCGGTGATAGTGATCAGCTTTTCTCTTTCATATTACAGAAATGAGCTTGGTATACATTTACTTTAAATTGAATAAAGTAGGAGGTTACTTCTTATAGCTACATGTAACAATGCAAGAATTGCTTAAGAATACAAAAGATATAAAATCGTAATTTTATTGTTGTATTAATTTCATAATAATGTACCTAGAGTCCTAGATGTATATATATGTGAGCAGATAGAGAAGAGTTTTTCTAACATGCTTTTTCATGTGCAATCATCAATGATTCTTGCTTTCAAGACATGAAAATTTCATTTGTAGTCAATACACATCTAATTGTGCTGCATGGATTAATGTGGAGTGAGTTTGCCACACCCTCCACTTATTAGTCTATTTCACAGCCATCTGTGTGTGTAATCTGTGCTGTGTTAACAAGGCTAAGCATTGTTTACTCATTGTGATCTTTAGCACACTTTCCAAGCACTCTTTCCAAGCATGATTTCAGTCAGCAGAATCAGTAGAAGAACTATCCTCATTTCAGTGGCTACAACATTTTCTATCCATGCCACTGTGAAAATACCATAATTGAGGCATATATGTCACAATCATTTGACAATAGTTTTGACCCATTTCACTTCAGGAACCTTTGGGACATCAAAGTATATATAGCAAATGTATGTGTATTTGCTCACTGGCCATGCTATTGTTTTCTGCCCTAGTCAATAACGCAGAAAATAAACAAATGGGCAGAAAATATTGAGGATAATAACTTCAATAGGACTATCACTCAAGTAGAATTGCTTCATAAACGTTTTATGTAAGCCTCCAAATTTAATATTTCCCTCTGATATGACACTGGAGTCTGCATTCTTGACCATTGGTAGCACACTTGGGCTTGTTGCCTACAGCCATGCTGAAATGATTTAATTGGTTATTGGTCGATAACATAGGCCTATGTGACAGTGACTATGTCTTCAGTCCTATACAAAATGACAAAATGACTCTTGGCAGAGTTTGAAAAATGTATGCTCTTTGCAACATCCACTATAATAGAGAGTGGACTCCATTGACACTAGGGTTGTGTATGCAGCATCATAGTGGCTGGCCCAGTTCAATAATTGAGGAGAATGATATAATGGGATAAATGAAGTGGTGTATGCTGTTTATTGATTGACCCACAAATAAGGCAAACTCGAAGACCTGCCACCCATTGGGGGCTGTCCTTTTATTTCTCTCTATGCTAATTACTGCTGATGAACTCGTGACAATCTAAGTAAAACATTTTGTGACATTTTCATCAGACTTATTACAATATTATGATAAATTGCTATGTATGATAAATGATTTTGCAAGTTATTATTATTATTATTATTATTCATTTCTATAGCGCTACCATTTGCCATCACTCAGGCATTCAGGTGCGCTTTACAATGTGTATACATATTTATTATATACAATGTACAATCAAGCAGTGTAGACAATGTCTTCTTCTGTCCATATGTCCTCATCCATTTTTCCATGATGCTCATCTTGGTCCACTGCTCGTCATCCGGAGTCCAGCTGGGGCATTGTTGTTGCACACGTGCATACACCAGACAGGAGGGTGAAACCCCTGCCGACACAGTGGCCACCCTCCCCGGCCACAACTGCTTCCAACTCTCTCCAATGATGTTCCAGGACCGGGATTCGAACCCAGGTCCTCTCAGGCCAGTGGATTCAAAATCAACTGCTATAACCATTAGGCCACCGAGGAAGTGAGTTCAGTTTGCTTTGTATTATTTCCCAAGCACGTACATCTAGGCCTACATTTGCTGTGACATTTTAGATGGGTTTCAACTTGCCTTGAATTCTATACCATAGAAGTAATGGAGTTTCAAAGGTTCATCCTGAGAATCTGCCGAAGTACAAAGGCATTAAGGTTCAAATATTCTTCTTCATTTTCCTTAGAGCTGTTTGCAGACTAGCGGTCCAAACAGTTTCAAAATTAACTTTTAACTCGGTCGTGTGATGTCACTGGCTTAAAATTATTTGTTTGTGTCGGTTATGGTTAATCAGTTGAATCAGTGCCTATCATATCTAGCAGCATAGGTGACAATAAATTAACTATTTAAATGACTTAAGGTACTTCATCAAATAAGAAGATTAGGAGACCAAACAGAAAACTGTCAATGATGTGGAAAAGCCAGTCAGTGGCGTAACTAGGCGGTCACGAGGGGGGAGGGCACCTGGGGGGCACGCGATTCTCGGGGGGGGGGCACCCTCTATGCTAACTGTATATTTTAGCCAGAGATGCGAAGTTCATATGGGGGGGGCACAGGTCCAATATGGTGGGCATGTGCCCCCCTTCCCCCCCCCCCCCATAGGGACGCCACTGAAGCCAGTTTGTAAATTGAAAATAAGAAAATTTAATTCTCCAGTGAACCGTCACTCTACAAAGAGCTCTCAATGATTCAAAGGACACAAGAGCCGAGCTATTACATTACAGTAATAATCATGAGTTTGGTTGATGATAAATGTATACTTTTCCATTTGTAATTGAAATGACAGTCATAAACAAATTACATGTGATTATATATGTACACAAAGCAGTTACCTACTTTTTTTTTGTAGCAAAAACCTGATTTATGTGTGTCATTGTATTGCATGTATATGTTGCACAGGTCATGGTTAATTTATGTGAACTATTAACATGCACAATATATTACACACATAATGTCACACATAGTCTTGTTACCATGTTAACTAGTTGGTCCCTAGCACTAATTGAGTGTGTGGCCTTTACTCAGTTAGTGCATTGTGTAAAGTCATTGTGTAAAGGCTTTGTGTAAAGGCATTGGCCATTTGCCAGAAGTCACCACTGGACTAATCTAACTTGTTGATGAGGACTACTTAAGTGCTGTGTAACATTATCCCATTAGGTCCACTGTGGAAAATTAGTGGAAATTTTATAAACTGTTCACAATATGACCTTGTTGTAATTTGTGAAAATAACAAATTTCTAAAAATTCTCACAGCAAAGCAATGGCTTTTTGGAGTTGGAATCAAGAATGGAGGTCACTGAAGGAATTGCATAAGTGCTGTTTTGTGCAGGAATAACAAATGGCTGCATATGAAAAAGTGTGAATTTATCTTATTTGGTGCTTCAAGTTCCTTATAGCTCTCAGCAAATTGGCTGTCCACTAAAAAAAATAATTTTCTTATTTTCAATTTGGAAACTGGCTTTGCTGCATCATCAACAGTTTTCTGTTGGTCTCCTAATCTGTTGTTTGATGAAGAACGTTTAGACATTTAATTAGTTTGTTTATTGTCACCTATGCTGCTAGATATGATAAGCTCTAAATCACTGATTAAACATAACTAACAAAAACAAAACAGCCAGTGACATCACACGACCAAGTTGAAAGTTAATTTTGAAACTGTTCGGACTACTAATCTGCAATCAGTTCTAAATGGCAAGAAGTTGATCCCAACTGTTGTCTTCAGATAAAGGCCCTGCCCTGTGTGCTTGTAGTTTTTGCAGCCAGGAACTTCACAGTGTACATTTACTTGACAAATGGAGTTGTCTAGTAGCTGTTGTGGCCTGTAGCTGCATAGTTGTAGGGCTGTATCCTCCTTCTTGTTTGTTGTGATAAACAAAAAAATGCCACTCTGGAACTCTTGTTGTCATTTTATCTCATTGTGGTAAATCTATTGTTATTCATTGTCAGTGCCCTTGCTTGTGCCACTAAGTGGCGATCAAGTATTATAGCGGCTGTCTGTTGTGATGGAGCTGAACAGTAGTAAATAGTCGATCTGTCCAGATAAATGGATAGATAGATATACACTGTACATGGTGAGTGTAGCCCTCTAAGCCAAGTGCTGGGTGCTCATGAGGGTTTGATGAGACGAGAGGAGTGTGAGTCTTCGACTTGGCTCACGTTTACCCCATGTGAGGGATCTTTTTCTTGCTCAGTATAGACACTGATTCAAGATGCCGCCAATTTAACATCTCATTTGAAAGACAGCTAGCTGGGATTTTTCTCTTGAAGGTCCGCACCCTTGGTCCGAATGCGGCACTAATGACAAAGACAATCTATCTATCTATCTATCTATCTATCTATCTATCTATCTATCTATCTATCTATCTATCTATCTATCTATCTATCTATCAGGGGCGTATCTAGAAATGGCCTGAGGGGGGGGCCATTACATGGGGTGAATACGGGGCGCTCAGCGGCCTTTCCTATCTTTTCCATGTTAATTTTTGGCCTGAGGGGGGGGGGCCATGGCACCATGGCCCCCCCCTGAATACGCCACTGCTATCTATCTATCTATCTATCTATCTATCTATCTATCCCACCACACTTATCCTTGTGTTTATTACTTATTGTAGAGTTATACACAAACTCATTATTCGCATTATTGGTGATATGTACAAATAACACCATAATTATGCTTTTAGGTAAAATGCCAACAATTAAGAATTAGTGTTTATTGTGCATTTAAGGGAAAATTACTCATAGTCTGTCATACATAATGGCCTGGACATGTTCAGTAATTGCTGAGAAGCTGCAGTTCCAGGAACTCACAGCTCAATAACATGTTTGACTTGGCACGAAAGTAGCTGACTGACATATATATCTAAAACATGTCAGTCACATTTTTTCAACCGACAGGGCTTACTTGTGTATTTTCTTAGTAGTTCTGTGGATTTACGTATTCTGAGTTTTATTAGAATATGCTCTGCTTTGTAATTCCTGGTGTTATTATTGGATTGTATATATTATACGTTTAGGAGGGTGTATTGCCTCCTTACAATATTCCTTCCTCATGAATAAAGATGTTGTTTATTGAAAATAACAATCATACAGCAAACAGCCCCTCAAAACTGGTGGAGGATGGTAATTGGTGTGTCAGACCTATTGGAATTGACCAATTGGGTCTTCTGTATTCATATAACTCTTAACCAAAAGGGGTTGGTATGGGGACCAATCAAAATCTTCTTGAGTTTGGCAAACGTATATTTGTGAAGCAAATAGGCCTAATCCTAAATGGAAGAACCGGCTTGGGCCATATACCAGTCCCAAGGATATACATGCGGGCCCTGGGCTGGAGGTTGGTTTCGGTGAGGTTGACTGATACAGTACTGCCTGTGAGTAAGTGAAAGAGATGATGTTTTGCCTTTGAGTCAATGCCAGACATCCCCAACCAATTGCTTTTAAAATGCTAGCATCGGTTGAGAATCCATGCTACCACAAGCAGTTTGGTTAGGGATGTACAGTATTGACCCAATGGCAAAACATCATATGTTTTAATTTCTTACAAGCAGCACTGCAGGCTGAAACAAGTCCTAGGGAACTACCATACGGTTTAGATGGGTCTTCCATGTTTCAGATCGGTCCCTCTATTGAATGATTCAGGGAGATTTTGATTGGTCATCCACAGTCACCACATTGGACCCTATACCTCTCAACATGGTACTCCACTCAACATTCTGGCGACATATACATTTCCTGTACATACCTTTTGAGACTCTTTTACACTATGGGGAGGAAGTGGCTATAGCTACACCTCAAAGCATTTTATTAAACCAGGAAAAAAAGAAAAGCTGAGTAAAGAAGTCCCTGAGGTCTGCTTGCGGCCAGTTGCAGGAGTCGGAAATAAAAGAAGTGACCTGGTCTGAATTTCGGTCTGATGTGAGCTGCTGTGAAGAGGGCTGTGAGGTTGACTGGGCTGAGCTGTGAGGTCGGTTGTGATCTTGGGCAGCGAGGAGGAAATAAATCAGTTTGTGAAAGTGGGAACCTGACATCTAGTCTTGGCCAATTGAAAGGGCGTATGATTGACCGACTTACTATGCAATGGCAATAGCCAGTCAGCACTTGGGACAGCAAGTGGCAGGATATAGCAGCAGAGCAGGCAGTCAAGGCCAACAGGCAAAGCAGGCAAGATGAAGCAGGCAGAAGCAGCTCTGGTCTTTGGCTGTGGCAGAGCAAAGTGGAAAGAGGAAGGGGGGGGGGGTGTTCACTGTTGGGGCAGGGATGTCAGGATTTAGAGCAGCATTAGCAGTTGGCCTAATAGTGAAAGCACTCATGGGAGCACACTGAAAGCACTCATGACGACAGGAATAGTAATGGCTGCAGAGAGAAGCAATAAAAACAATAACAGCGATGATACCAATATGTATTATTTTCCACTATACTGACTGATCATTTTTATGTAGAAGCTTATGCAGTAAAAGAATGTGCATGGGAGTTAAATATCTTTCATCACAGCTTTTCAGAAGATTTTTACCTCATACAGCAAGTTCACTGGCAGGTAGTCAATTTCTTGCAGTGCAAACACAAATTACATTAATTTTCAAAGATCAAAAATGGCTCTTTGTCTGGTGGCAGTACTTGTGACAACGTCCGTGCAAGAGGTACAATGGTGCGTGTAAAATGTACATTTGTATACTGTTTTGTAACATATATTTTTAAAATTTCATTAATCTTGGTGTGTATACATGTATTTCTTATTTTTTTAAATAATTGCTTACTTATGACAGGTTAATACAAGGGCACTAACTACCAGGTTGAAATAAGTTATAAACAACAACAACAACAACAACAACAACAACAACAACAACAACAACAACAACAACAACAACAGGTGAATTGTATGCATCAACACCCTGAACATTACTGTGTGTACCTGACCCACTGATCTGGCACAGCAGAAGCATCACTTCAGCTCTATATCACTACCAGGCTACCAGCATCATAAGCCTGTCTCAGAAGCCTGTATCAAAAGTCTGTATCAGAAGCCTGTATCAGTCTCCTGCATATAGCCTGCCTCCCAGCATCAGTGCAAGCCAGCAGCTGCAGCTTCCTCCAGTACCTTTCTGTAGATTTCCTGAATAGCAGAGCATCATCATCTTAAACATTTCCTCATTGCTTGCCACTCTCCATAAGTATGGAACAGTGTGCTGTCTGAAACTACTTTCTGGCCTCAGAAGATTTTTCTGCCATTTTCACTTTTTTTCCTTATAAAAAAGTGATTTTACTTTTCTGAGAGTTTCTTCCTGATTTCCCCCTTTCTGTCTCTCATTTTTACATCTACAAGGACTCACTTTACCCATTAACCCATTTAATATTTATAACCTTTTTAGATTTGTTGCATTTATATATTTTTTCTTATCCTTTATTCTTCTGCTGAAGGCTTCGGTTATAAATGTTATTTTTTATTTCGACATACTTTCTGACTCGTTGGATGTTCCCACTTTAATAGTTTGACGTATTTAACTTTGATATTTATTTTTAGTGACACTTTTCTCTTTTTCCTCTATGTTATTCCCTGTCAGTGTTATTTTCCCCCAGACTTACCTTTTTCCTAAGTTTTTAAAATGCTACCCTTCTGAGATTTTACTATCTGTTGCTTTTTATATTTTGTATACTTATTCTCACATCATATGTTCCTTTAGTGAGGTTACTTCTCTGAAGGTTGCTTTCTGATTTTTTTTCTGGATTTCTTTTTTCTTGTCACAACCACATGGACCCCTTTTACCATCCACTGACATCCATATGCCATTGTTGCAACCTGTGGCAAACATTCTTCCTTCAACCTACAATGCTGCATAGAACATGATGTCACTATCATCCGCTGCAGCCTGAACCTTTGTCACAGATTTTCATTGAATGAACCTTATGCTGGATCAATGGACATAGAACCCAACTGCCTCTTGTGTATCTCTCTTCAAAGGATTGTCTTTCTGCTTTTGAATCTGCCCGTCTGTCTTTCTAGCTGTCTTTCTCTCTCTTCTCTTTCTTTCTGTCTTTCTTTCTCTGCCTTTACCATGTCCTTTTTGTACTTCTTTAGTTTCTTATTTTTTGCCTGTTTCTTTCTCTTCCTTAATTCCACCTTCCTGTTTGTCATTTCTTTTCTCTTTTCCCTATCCCTTTCATTGCTTACTTTCTTTGGGCTTCATTTCAAAGGAGTGAAGGGGAATTGTACAGGCTGCCTCCAGGGTGCTCTCTCTTGATTAGAAAGCCCCACAAGAGAATAGGTTGTCTTGGAATGTCATGGGTTCAATTCCAATCAATAAAAGCAGGTTTGATGTCATGGAATGCATTCATATCTGTCTCCATACATCCTCAGATCCTTAAGTATACTTTAACAAATACTTGACTTCTCATACAAACAATATAGACATAATGCGTTATAATGAGAATATTCATATTAGATGTTTGATACGTTCATTGCATATGGAATAGGAGCTGAAAGTTTCTTTGGTCAAACAGACCTCGAGGATACGCACCAGTTTCTGATATTTGGTTTTGAACATGTATTGAATTCTTTAACCATTTGGTTTTTGCTCCATTGGTAGACTGTCACTATTGTAGTTTATGGGATTTCCACATGGTTTGGTGAGCTCTTTAAAAATTTGCCTTTCCATCAGCAGTAGTTCAGCTCATGTCATGTCTCCGAAGATAAATTGACATTAAGGACAGATAAATGTATATATAGAAAATAAGCAAGGAGATAGATGATAAATATTATGTAGCCTAGATATAGATAAAAGTATAATGAGCTGACTCAGGCAGTATCGGCGTGTATCGGTATGTTTAGGTAAATTGATTATTGATTGCGGTGAGTAATTCCAAACCAAATCGGATCCCACTCAATGCAACAATTTTTCACTGTGTGTGGACCTTTCCATTTTTACTGCTCTTTCCTGCATGCTAGCCAGCCTGTCAACTGGCTAGAAGAGGCATTTATCTGTGCAATCATTATGTGTAGCTGTAGCAGGCCGGTGTGGGGGCGTTTTGACAGTGGTTCCAGCCAGATTATTGGATTTTCTGCCCACAACTGTCTAAAGCATTGTAAGCCCTGTCATCCCTCTAGCTTCACTAAAATCCTGAATGCCTCTGATCTAGTTAGCTGGTGTAGAAGTGGACATGATGTACTCCCAGTGCATTTGCATGCAAAACATGCACATATCTGGACTTGCAAGAACTGCACCAGTCAGCCCAGCTCATGAGGAGCAGCTATGTTGGAATGGAATATGCCTTCAGCTATCAGATTTGGAATATGCAGGGAGATTCAATGATACCACCATATTTTGGCAGTGCTATGTGATGGTCTTGGTAATTTACCAAAAGCTGCAGTAAACTGCTATCTATAATGCCACGGTCATTACCAATTTACCATCATTTATCAATATTTCTTATAAATGATTAAAAATTTGTTGTCTGGAAAAATTAAGTTCTCCTTCATAATTTGGGATATCTAATTTGAAAATAAAATTCTTGTTAATTGCCAAAACATTAATAAGAACCATGTAAGAAACAGGCAACCCAATCAAAATCTATCACTTCAAGATTTTCCCCTGGGATCAGGAATGGTATGTTATCTTGCCTTAGTGACTTCTGAGTCAGTTTCCCTTAGTGCCTGTGCAAGGCTCTACCACATATATTGTACTACAGGATTTTGTAACAAGACTGATATACTACAGATACTAGTCAATATCTCCAGATATCCCTTCCTGTAGATTGCCTTCATTAGCAGAACTGGATGCCCCCTGCAATCCCAGCCAGTGTATTGGGACTAATTGCTTGAATGGCTACCAGCTGAGTATATGGACCATGGCAGTCCAGAGCCTCAGTTTCCAGCTGTCAGTTTCAAGTTGTAAACAAGGTTCAATACTGAAAGTGAGGCAGCTGATGCCTGTTGGGGTCTAGTTCGAATTTTCTAGCTGTCTATAAAGGTTTCAGATTTTTAGTGGGTATTTACTATTTAGAATAGTAACTGGTAACTCTCAATGGCAGATACAGTATTATATTGGCGAAATATGATACTGAAAATATACCAAATGTTCAGGCTTGATAACCTCAAGGATGCGTTTAATCTCCACTGCTACTTTCACTTGAGGCCATTTACCAGTTATCGGTAAAATAATTTTATTGCTCTTTGCGGATTGGTGGTCGACTTGAAAAATTAATTTTCTTATTTTCAATTTTCAAACTGACTTTGCCACATCATCAATAGTTTTGTGTTGGTCTCATAATATTCTTTTTTGATGAAGTACCTTAAGTCATTTAATTAGTTATTGTCACCTATGCTGCTAGAAATGATAAGCACTGAATCAACTGATTAACCGTTACTGGCACAAACAAAACATTTTTAAGCAAGTGACATCACACAACCAAGTTGAAAATTAATTTTGAAACTGTTTGGACTGCTAATCCGCAAACAGCTCTAAGTTGGTATATTTACGAATTATGTATGTGGACTGAAATATGACTATGTGGCTGTAAGAACAATAATTCAAATGGAATTTTGAGGGATTTTGCAGCAGTAAATGCTTACTTTTAGAATTACTTTGGATATTTACCCAGGAAATGCAAACACCCAGAACCTCTGTCTGCAGACCTGTGATCAGCTGTCTAGGACCATCTGCCTGCATGATTACACTCACCAGTTTCAGCAGACAGTTTCATGGATTTGGTATTTTTCAACCATTTGTTTCTGGCTCATTGGTAAACTGTCAAACTGTCACTGTTGTAGTCTAGGGATTTCCACATGGTTGGCCTCTGAAAGCTTGCTTGCTGATGTCAGTCAGTAACTGTTTTGGCAAATTGAAGTTTGGCTTTAATCAACCGTCTTGTTCCAGGGGTAGACAGATGGATATGGTAAGTGCAGCCCTTAAAGCCCAGTTCTGGGTGCTCACGAGGGTTGATTGATGAGAAGGGAGAGAGAGAGAGAGCGAGAGTCCTCAGTATGTTACACATTACCACATGCGAGGGATCCAATCTTTTACTTGCCCAACACAGACACTGATACATGAACTAACCAATTTAGTGTCTCATCTGAACATTTTGTTCATGAAGGCCCACTGAAAATTTTGGGTTGGTTCGAACCAATGCAGGCTCAGACCTTCAGCAGAGCAGGAAGGACCCTTATCAACCAGCATGCATTAGCATTGTTTGGTCATGAACCAAGTTCATGGTTTGATGATGTCTATACTTGTTTAAAACAGTCTAGACTTGTTCTAGTCTGTTAACAATGAAGATATTGTAAGGTTGTACAGTCCATTGCAAGTTAGGTGTTGGATCTTTTACTTGCCTCATGCAGCAATAGTCTGGATGCAAAACCACAAAGGCATATTGCTGGTGAGATTGGCTGTCAACATTCTGATACAGTGTGCAACAGTACCACATACAATACAGAGTTACAGACCCCAGCTCTGATTAATCGCCTTCCTGATTGGCAGCTGCTGATTACAGGAGAATATCTCTCTGTGTTCTGTTGTCACATCTGAGAGACAATGCTCTTGTTGCTGTCTCAATGTATAAGGCTTGTATGGGTTCTTTTGTAAGCCTTCTGCCATTGCTTGTTTGCTAGTGTTCCTATTGGTGAGATAGTAGAGAGAGGTGCATAATATATATAGTACTGATTCTAGAGACTATGTCCCTTTGAAAAATCTGATTCTAGAAGCTTTTTACTTTAAAAATCGTGCTGTTGGAAAGAGCAATCCTCGTAACCAACTAAAGGGATACTTCATCTTGAAATTCGCCATCAAAATAATATCTTCTATAAGTGCATGTATCCTATAGTTTGAAATTGAATCTTAAAGTTAACTGCAATACATACTATTATCCCTTCGTTTAAGTGTCAGTAAAATCTGTTAGTATTGCAGCCGCTAAAATATCATGGCAGTCGCATGTCGGTGAGCACAAAAATGTTTTTTTTTGGAACCTTCCAAACTCTGAAGTGAAATACAATTCGTGTCTGACAGCATCCATGGATAGCCATAACGAAAGTCAATGGTCATGTTTAATATTCACTGCTCCTGCACTCTAAAAAATGTCGGGACAAAATTGGTTTTTTAGATTCAAAATGTTTTTTTGAAAAACCAAATTTCAATGCAAAACCAAAATGGATTTAAAAAAAAATCCATTTTGGTTTTTTGCATTGAAATTTGATTTTTCAAAAAACCATTTTTAATCTAAAAAACCAATTTTGTCTGGAATTTTTTAGAGTGTGTGTGCTAATCATGACAGATAATAAATAATCTGAAGCATCATCATTGATTACTCCATTGATTTAGCCTGTGGTCAATGGGACAGGCTGAGATTGCCTTTATCATGTCATCGAAGCAATCCCATAGAAATAATAATCATTCATGTTATGGGAGGCTGATATTTGATGCTAATGCCATGGTACACAGAAAGGGAGGGCCACTCCATGCTGTATTGCAGGATATGCCAGGCAGTGAGCATAGATAGCAAATGAGAGCATGAGAATGATAGATTAACTGATGATAATCATTATATTGCAGATTACAGAATAACTGTCATCTTAGTATTTTGCAGATTATATGATCACACAAGTCAGATGCAAATGTTGGAGCTTAATTTTTGTGGCACAGATGAAAGATAATCATTTTCATTGTTTCAATTGACCTATATTACTTGTTTTATTTTAAACAATATCAAAATCACTGGTTATCCAATGTTGTTCTTTCTTTGTTCACTGTTCAATCTCCCCAATTTAAGAGGGATGGCAGGTTAGCCCAGTTGGTAGCACAATGAGATGCCAATCGCTTGGTCTCGTGTCCAATTGCCTCTCTGGCCAGGTCACCTGGGCTTCGGTTCGACCACAGTTTCATTTTTTTTTGGTCATTATTTAGAAAAAATATACCTCACAGCAGGGCTTTGGAGTCGGATAATAAGTGAACCGACTCCGACTCCCTACTCCTTTGGCTTTCTGAAAAGCTACTCCGACTCCAACTCCTTAGCTCTCCTGAATTACAACTTCGACTCTGACTCCTGACTCCTCTTATCGGCATTATTGAACACTAATATTACATGGTTAATTAACAGGGGAAAACAATTTATTCTACAAAGTTTTCATAGGATTGTGTGCATGAACACTTGTTTTGGGAGTTTTGTGTAAAATTTGGAATACATTTCACATTTTTAAAACTGATTTTTGTAAATTATATTAATTATTTTTAGGAGTCAGGAGTCATTTATATATTTTCCGACTCCACTCATAAACCTCCGACTCCACTCATAAACCTCCGACTCCACGCGACCCCGACTCCTGACTCCTCCGACTCCAAAGCCCTGCCTCACAGTTTCAATCATCCTTTCGTTTCATTGTGGCATCATCCAGTCCGTATTAGTCTTCAACAGTTCATAAATACAGGACAAAAGCCCCTCATCCAATCACCAATCTTGCAGACTATAGAAGTCGCGCTGCATTTAAGCAGTCATCCAATTGCATGGGAATATAATGTGCACTCGACGAGAAGATTTGGCGTATGATAACAGGTTAGGTGAATGACTTCTAATAGGTAATGGGGTAATTTGAGACTAGTTTTGAAGTTGTGTCCTATCACTTTCACTCTGCTGCTTGCTTAACCGAATTTCTACAATAATCAATTGGGAAGTGTCGCCCGATAGGTGATCGATGGGATATCGGTCCATTTCGCTGACGGGCAAATTCTAGACAAGCTTACATGTCTAGCATGAAAGTAGCACCTCTATAAAAAGCGATTCCCATCAATAAAAGTTTCAATTTAACCAGAACTGTTGTAATGAAAGAACAACTTTCTTTGTAAATAAAAGTGACCTTTTTTGCTTCCCCTTCCCTACTATACTTTTATACCATCTCGCCTATTCACCTTTGCTTTGTCATTGCCAATGTACCTGAGATATGTAGTACCTCTTTCCATGTTCCCCATTCATCATCCTTTTCCTCGCTTTTGCCTTCTAATCCTTCTGGTACTTCTTCTTCTTTCTTCATCCTTCCTTATCATTACCTCACCCTTTCCTCATCATTCCCTCTTCTTTCCCTTATCATACCCACATCATTCCCTTATCATTCCCTCACCCTTGCTTCATCCTTCCCTCATCCTTCTCTCATCATTTCTTCATCCTTCCCTCATCCTTTATTCCTCCTTCCCTCACCCTTTCCTCACCCTTTCCTCACCCTTTCCTCACCCTTTCCTCATCCTTTCCTCATCCTTCCCTCTTCCTCCCCTCTTCCTTCCTTCACCCTTCGTTCATCCTTTCCTCATCCTTCCCTCTTTCTTCCCTCATCCTTCCCTCATCCTTCTCCCATTGCTTCCCTCATCCTTCCCTCATCTTTCCCTCATCTTTCCCTCATCCTTTCCTCATCCTTCCCTCACCCTTCCCTCATCCTCTTGAATTGAAACCTGCACAAATCAGTTGTGGATAAGTGCAAGGGGAGCTGAGCTGCTCCATCCCATCGATTTCTGCAGCATGTGAACTGAGGCATAAAGAGCTGTTTCGATCAGATCTACTGCTCCAGCCTCCATCTCTGATTATCCAGCAACTTTTGATGGTGCAGATCCATCCACCTTTCTTTATCAGCTGCTGTTCAGTGATGTAGCAGTGCCAAGCTTCTTGGTTGAGGTTACATTCAGGTGTAACAAGTCACCATACATGATAGTTTCACCTTTTTGCATTATATGGCTTTGATGTGTGTACAATTATAGATTTCCAGACTAACCTGCAGAGCTGTTGCACCTGTATTTTGGCAGTTTCTTGAATGTATTATGTGTCGCCTTTATATGTTTGGCATGCACCTTCTATGATCTGCTGTATGCCTTCAAAAATTAATAAGATTTTCAGAGAATTATTGAAGGAATACTTTATAAATTTCAATCGAATCTATTCACTAATGAGTTGACCACCATGATTGACTACTTTAACCATCTGAGGTCAGAGATTCAGAATGAGTGTTCCAGTGACTGATACAAATGGTGGTAGACACAAGAGAAGCACATGTGGGTGAAAGCCAGGGGAACATTTCCCCAAGGTAACACTTTCCAGTACTGGTGATCACTGTATGATGATTACCATTGATTACTGTTGAGAAGACTGTGAGTCTGGCACATTTCTCTATAAATTCAGGGATGCACAGGGTATTTCAGTTGCCCAATATAGGAAACTGGACACAACCCGCTCGATTTAATGTTCTATGGGTTCTGACTTAGTTGAGTTCCATGGCGGGGTTTGAACCTGCAACCTCAGAGCCAGTGGTTGCACAAATGAGTGCTCTTTACCAATATGCCATGGAAAACTACTTCGGTTTAGTGCTTATCGTTTTATCTCCTTGGGTCTCCTGTTCTGTGTTCTGTTCTGGAGAACAGAGTCTAAGTATTTTCCCATCTTGTTCTGCGTCACCTCATGAGTGCATGTTCATCTGTATAAGCTCATCTTGCTCTCTCTCAGGTCTCCTTTTCTTCAACATGGTCTCTGCTACATCTCCTCTTCCCCTTCTCTCCCCCTCCTTCCCTCTCTCCTCTTTGATCTCTCTTCTATTTCTCTGTCTTTGTTGGCTTACTGTGCTCCTCTGGTTGCATCGATGCTCCTCCATTCTCATCTGGTTGTCCTTATTCTCCTCCCTTCCTAATCTGGTCAATTACATCCACTTCTGGTCATCATGTCTCCCATATTCTCCGCCTGGTCATCTACATCCTTCCCATGGCCCTCTTGTTGAAATCTTCGTTGTAATTTATATTTATTATATTCAAACACAACTTCAACACGTCACAAGTAAAATGTTTCAGAGTATTTTTTTTACTCTGAATGCCAATATTTTCCCTCTATTCTCAACCACTCTCATATGACTGCCTCTATTCTCCTCTGTTATCCTCCACTCTCCTGTAGTCTCTTCCATTCTCCTGTATTCTCTTATATTCTTCTCCATTGTCTTATATTTTCCTCTATTTTCCTCTATTCTCTTCTATGCCCCTCTATTCTCTTCTATGCCCCTCTATTCTCTTTTATGCCCCTCTATGACCCTCTATTCTCTTCTATGCTCCTCTATGCTCCTCTAATCTCTATACTCCTCCAACTGTCACTGTAATTATGCTCCTCGATTCAGATGCACTCTCGTGTGACTGTCAGTATTCTCCTCTATCCTCCTCTGATTGCTGCTCCTCTATTCTCTTGGTTCACCTCTATCCACCTCCATTCTGCTCCTTCATCTGCTCACTTCTGTCCTCTTGTTTCCTCCCCTTGTTTTTCAAGAGTCCTTGTTTATTGTGGCTCTAGGCTTTGTTTTCTAAGAGCAACTAGCATTAGGTGCTGGGCATGGCTGTGACTAACTACTGCCCAAGCACAAGTGCTATAAATAAAGAGCCAACATAAACACTTGAAAAATGCTCTCTGCTTGCCCCATGGCAGCTGAACAGGTAGTTTCAGGTGATAGATGAAACCACCTGTGACGATCCCTGTAAGAATCTGGAATGCCCAATATTACGCAGTAGGTTATGATATAATTATTATGTCGAATAGGAAGTTCTATAAGCTCCTGCCCTTTATTACTGCTGCGAACCCAATTTTCAACAAAATTTATGAAAGTTGATTTGATTTACGCGGTGTATGTTTCAGCTTTTAGGGTTAACTTCAACTTAAGAATCAAAAAGATGATGTGTTGTGTGTCTCCCTTCTTCATCTGATTTTGGCGGCATCTTTCATGTCCATCGGACGGGACTAATGTTTTAATTCACACATTTCTGTCTGTCCGTCCGTCCGTCCATCCTTGCGGCAAGGCTATGCACTCTTAAGAGTGCTGCCATCTTGTTAAATAATGCATTCCAAAAGGTTTTATTTTTCAAATTTGTTTGTTTGATTTATGACTTTTTTGTTATTGTGCACTCCATGTTTCTTTGCCAAGTTTTAACGGGATGTTGATAGTTTTAATGGCCTTACATTTATTGTGGTGTGTGTTTATTAAACAGTGCAACATCTTCTATACAAATATTTACATGACTAAGCTTCTGCTTGGCATCTTCGCACACGGGAGAGATTGGGTTAGTTGTGCCTTCTGGTAAGATGTGTCACCTATTGCAGTTGAATTATCATAATGGCTCCATTTTCAATACTACGTATAATACCTTTGAACTATAGTTCTGAAGGAACAACTGCTGTCCAAATTAATTGACAATCTTAAAATATTTAGATATGTTTTTATGGATTTAGCACATTAGCAGAACTGTGGATAGCTTTCTGTGTGAGTATAGTCCTTTGCCAAGAAGAGAATATTATTGCCGCAAACTGGCCCAAAGCTATAAGTACGTGGAACTTACCCCAGTCTCCCCTTCTCTTTGTTTTTGCAAGGCTTGATATTTTTGAGAATAGTGTGTCTATTTTATTGAACCTTTTTCAAGGTTGCTGAATCTAGAATTGCATAACAGGTGTTGAGACACTAAAACCACCCACGTCTGAGCAGGAATTTGATTGATGGCCAAAAGAGTAAACAAAATGTAAAAATCATAAATATTAAAGATGAAGTGGTGGATGCATTTATGAGCAACATGAATAATGTGCCAATGATATATGAGGTGATTAGATGATGAAATTTATTGTAGTTGAGACTAAATATATCTCATAGATCTGGCAAGGTACGCAATACAGGTATTCTATTACAATTTAGAAAATAAAATTTGATATTAAGAATACTTGTGTCTTTCTACGTTTCTGGACTGCTCAGGTATCTAGATAACAATTTTCATGAAAAATATCATTCAAATGGCACCCTTGTGCCCTTCAGTTAACGCGTATCGGCCCTCGGGATCTCGTATCAGCCCTTCCTGTGGTTCGTTCCGATATAAACCCTCAGAGCAAGATACAAGGGCTGATACATGTAAAGGCATTTGATATGCATGTGTGGCATGAAGCGCCATATGCAACCAACCCCTGTGTGTAGCTGTTTCTTGGACAACTGGTGTACCTATACGATACTTCTAGTAGTGGCCCTGGGCAATTATGGTGACAATAGGGAGCCCTGTGGTACACCTTATACCTCCCACTTCTAACTCGTAATATGGGAGTGACAAAATACTAGAAATATTTATTTGCTTGACTGTATCTGGACTATTACATGCTTGATTTAGTAAGTTTGTTTGTTTTTTTCTGTTTTACGCCTCTGCAGCACCTTAGTGGGCTATATCGAGGCAGGCGATTGGCGTATGATGATGAGATGAGAAGACTGTTAGTCTGGCACATACCCTATTAAGGGTCTTTCAGTTGCCCCAGCATAGAACACTGGATACAACCCGCCTCCATTTAATGTCCCATGGGCTCCAACTATAGTGAGTTCCCCGACCCCGGGTGAGATTTGAATTCACGCCCTCAAAGCCAGTTGACAAGCGCACTTACTGCTTGATTTAGTTAAGGTATTGCTATGGCATGCTATGCATCGCAACACAACAAATTTAAACAATCGTATAATATTGTTATTATAATACAAATAAGTGGTTGTGCTCCTCCACCCATAATGCAGGTGATGAGCAGCAATGATCTTAATTCAGATGAAAGTGTTTACCTGTCTCAAATGGGTGTGTACCTTGTAATCAGTTGGTTGAGCAGGTAACTGCAGGTGAAAGCAGAGTGCTACTCAATTCATCTGTGGTCTTGGCATGCAAACAGGTCTGCATATATAAATATTGTTATAGATCTATAGATATAGTAGTTCTTGTAATTGTGATAAATTTGGGATTAATATTCCTTTTGACCTAAATGTACTTTGTGCAGTTCTGTTATGACATATTTGAACAATTTTATTTGTTGCCACCAATACAATCCCCAACATGCATTCGAACCCCAGGTGGGGAACCCAAAATTTTCAGTGGACCTTCATGAGCAAAGTCTCTGCTGACCCCTATAATTATTAAATTTTTCCCTGGGCTTGTATCAGTGTCTGTGCTGGGCAAGTAAAAGATCCCTCACATAGGGGTAAATGTTTAACATGTTGAAGACCACGCTCTCTTTCCCATCTCATCAAGCAACCCTCGTAAGCTCACCAAGAACAGGGTTAAGAGGGCGGCACTTACCATATCTATCAATACTATATCTATCCATTTATCAAAACATTTAGTTCATAATAGTAACAGGCATTAAGTTAAGCTAAGGTGTAGGTTATTAATACTTTACCATGTCTGGACTATAAATTAATGTAATTAATTACAAACAGGGTTCACTATTATGCCATCAATGGCCTACCTTGCTCGTTAGCATTTCGCCTAATTAATGATTTATTCATTGTTGACCTTTTCAAAGATCATCTAAGTTAACAGTTGAGTTCTATTCACTTTCGGACCTGTGCTACTGTACTGATAGATATATAGATGGAGAGCAATGGATATATATAGATTAATTGGTAGATAGATCGATCGATACTGGTAGATAGATAGATACATGGATGGATGGATGTTTGGGGCTTTACGTCCTGCATTAATGCACTTGGTAGGCTAATTAGGACGGGAGGAGGACATGACAATGAGGCCAAGGATGGTTGAAACAGCCATCCAACATAGGCCCAGGTGACCCGGCAAGAGCTGGATTCGAACGCTGGACCCAGCGATTGGCAGTCCAGCACGCTACCACTAGACCAACCCTCCCTCCAGATAGATAGATAGATAGATAAATAGTTAAATAGATAAATAGAATGATAGATAGATAGATAGATAGATAGGTCATTTGGCCCATAGCTTTCAGATACACAGCGAGACAGATATTGCAAATCGAGTATCTTTGGAACAATTGAAATTGAAAATCCACTCTTGCTTCGTAGGATGGACAAAAATGTGATAATTCTATATTATAATACTATTTCTCTGCATTGTCGGATTGCCAAACAGGATTTTCTCCGAGTTATCTATCTCCAGCAGAACACTGCACTCTAAAAGAGAATGAGAGAGAGCGGGCCAAGTGTGTCTGTAACTGGCTATTTTATGAACACAGGATTGTTGATGGTTATTGATTGGAGACCAGCGGAAGACAGGCCCTGTAACCAACAATTACTTAGCCCCCCCCCTCTCCCTCCCAACACAATTGCTTGAGTGGGCTTTGGTGCTTGTGTAATATAACAGTGTTGCGAAAAGAGGAATCTTGTGTACACATATTATTGGAATGGATTGACAGATTTATGGAAAAGATAGATAGATAGATAGATAGATAGTAAGATAGATAGATAGATAGATAAATAGACAGATAAATAGATAGATAGATAGATAAATAGATAGATAGATAGATGGATAGATGGATAGATAGATAGACCTGAATTTTCACATATGAAGACAGAAGTAGGCCTACTGATGAATAGAAAATTGCCTGTTTTACAATATGGTTGTTAAATAAATTTTAAACATTGACTATTAAAAACTTCTATATGGTGGCAATGTGACCCCGTGCAAATGTAAAGAAAATGCATCATGATTAATTATTTATTTAGAGTTGAAATGGACAATTAGACATTTGTTGTCATACTGTGTTGGTTGTGCTGTCTTTATGTTTGAAAAAGTTCTTGCCAAATGATAATTCCTCTCATCTGTGCCTGCTAAATATTGATAGTGGGGCTCGTCAGCATTTTCAACATGATGGTTAAGGATCGGATGTCCCTTAATTAGCCTTAAGTTAATTGGCCGACCTGCTAATTGGTGTCAATAGATGGTTAATTAAGTCAGAGGTGAGAATTTCATCAGGTGTGACAAGCTGTTGCAAATGATGAAACTGATAAACTACGTTATCATGACATTAAAATACAATTGTATTGTACAATGCTGTAAGAAAAAATGTATACATACAATTCTAGGGCTCAGTGGTTAAATTGATCGTCCTGTATTTTTGTGGATAATGTGGAAATTTGAAATTGATGCACTTAATGTTGATGGTTGATGGTGTGGCAAACTATTTCCTGTGTTGGAGAATGGATGTGTCAAATTACTTTTAATTTGAATAATTTCTGTAGAGACAACATAATTTCCTTTAAAATGGAGAGTGTCCTAAATCCAGTGTGGAATGACATTCATATTTGTGAGACCATTACTTAACTTAATTTCACTATTATTTTAATCAGTTGCACAAATTTAAATTTTGTTATATTCATCTCAAGAGGTTTTATACACAATTGTTGTGAATGTATATTTATCGAATTAGCAAAACAATCCCTGCGACTATAAATTTAGAGCTGTCTTGCTGAGTGAATAGGTTATGAATGGCTTAAGACGTGTTTTCCCATATTTCGGGTCTCCGGTGAAAATATCAGGGAAATGGCACACAGTCGAATCCATGAAATACCTTGGCCTATGTAATTATGTAATCATGTGACAGTTTACGTATCTGCCCTCATAATTTGTCCCAAGAAGCCTGGCTCTGGGAATGCCGTACGATACTGATATGCAATCCTGAGTGCCGATATGTTGCTTCGAGATCACGGTATGAGGGCCATGATTATAGAGCTGATTTCATCAAAGGCTCTTTTTATTATTTATCACTCACCAGAATTCTAATATCAAACTAGTCTGATATGATCTATTTATTGATTTATTTTTTTTGGTTTATTAATGATGTATTATTTATATTTCCAGGACTCCGCAGTTGGCACCCCTGTCACCCTTAAGATGGACAGTAAAGGATTCATACTGTATTGGAAGGACCAGCACAAGGTAGGCCATGGCAAATTCTATCATGTTTTCAATTACAATGCATTGACACTGTGATGGTTGGAAATTGAGATAATATTATATTGCGGTTGTTAGGTTATCAGTATTTTTTTAATGAATGAATTAATGCTATAATTTATAGCCTAGATCTTCACAGAGAGAAAATCAGAAAAATGTCAATTTTTTTCACAAATGTAATTTCAGAAGGTTCCAGATGAAACAGTATTGTTTACAAATATTGAAATGGTTTTTTGTTTTCAAGAAGATAGTAGAACATTGTGTCAAAGAATAACAAGACTTCGATCCTAGAATGTACAGAATTTTTTGTTTTGTGATGACTTACCGTCAAGGTTCCGAAATTGTTTCAGTCTTCTCATCACTATCAGTTGATTGATTAGAGCTCATTGCAGATTGGCGGTCCGGTCGAAATCTTGATTTTTTCATTTTCAACTTCCAAACTGGCTTTGCCAAGTCATTCGCAGTTACCTGTTTGTCTTCCAATCCTCTCAGTTGGTGGATATCTTGCAAACAAAGTTAAATAGTTTGTTTATTGACACCTTTGCTGATAGGTATATCACATACTAACTTAACCAATAAAGAGTAACTGATGCAAACAAATCGTTAAAACACTTTTAAGCCAAAGACATCACATGGCCAAGTTGAAAGTTAATTTTGAAAATGATGTGGGCTGCCGATCCGCAAAGATCTATAATGCTTACACTGTACCTGGTTTCGACACTTTCCTTAAAAGCTAGTAAGCTACTTATAAAAGCATTAGCGACAACAATGCAGCGTGGTGTTATAAACCGTAAGAAAAATATGACTTCATAAATGCACCATGGTTTCTCAGTATATTTGGTTGACCGACCTGTACTTTTGAGATGTGAAAAAGATTAATTCACTGATCGGAAAAGGTAAATCGCCTTATTGCTTACGCTATAAATTACAATAATATGTTGTGGGCTACACACCTTTAATGATAAATGCAAACAAATCATAAATTCTACAACTCTCCATTGAAGCTAAAATGTGTGAACTCAGCTGCTGGTTCATAATATCAGTCAGCCGTTCAGTGATGTTTGGCCTGTGAATGGGAGTGAAATATGGTTTTCCACAATTATAGATTAATAGATTTGTCCAATGGACTATAATTCACCTGTTTTTGTAGCAAGTGAGTGGGATTTACTTCTCAGAAACATCCAGTGAATACATTGATTAATTTAAATTTTGTATTGATCGTGAATAGCATTTGTAACTCCCATGCTGAACTTCAGCCCACACAAATTTGGACATGCCATAAATTAACTCAGGTGATTTGTCGAGTTTTTAATTTTCAGCAGGTAAAATTCAATTAGAAGGTAGATCATAATATGATTGGATTGCTGCTCATTTAGGTGTAGGCCTATAAGCTGTAAAATTGTGTGGATAGGATAAAGAGATATGTATAGACAGATAGATAGACAGATAGACAGATAGATAGATAGATAGATAGATAGATAGATAGATAGAAAGATAGTTAGATAAGATAGATAGATAGATAGAAAGATAGATAGATAGATAGATAGATAGATAGATAGATAGATAGACGGTTGATTTATAACAGAACATTTTGATAGATGCATACTACTTGCACAGGTACCAAATAGATACCAGACACTGTCTACAAGATGACCACTATTTGCTGCCACCTAGGATGCAAAATTCGCGAGCTCCTGTGAGCGGTCAACAGAATTTCATTCTCTGGAAGAAACCAGGACAGTGTGGAAGAAACCAGGACAGTTCCATCATTTAGTGATGGTCTAGTTTATTTCCAAAAACTCTGCAAGTGTCTAATCTGACTTTGGTTGGCTTCAATTTTAAGCAGACAGCTTGTAAATACCGAAATAAGTTGGAACTATTTTTTATCGTGGAGGATGTACACATTGCAGCTGACATAAAATGCCAGTATAGAGGGGGGCCACTTGTGGCATGGACAAGACATTTTGTTGAGTGTTACACAGCTTTTATGAAATTGTAAATTATATTGTTGTCCTAGTTAATAAATCTCCATAAAGTAATAGAATAAATACAAATGAACATTTTTGATATCACAAAGCAAAAACATTGGCTTTGTATGGACACCTGAATAAGTGAGGGAGCATTCTTTTTGGACACTTTTCTGACCACAATTTAACATGAACTAAATGGCATAAGTAGATTGAATACCATCAAATTTCTGATGAATAAAATCATCCCTTTCACAGGCAAAGTTCATGTTAAAGTTTCAAAATGCTCTTTTTGTCTCATGATTTCCAAACATTTTCTTTCAAAGCAGTGGACTGGATCTTTGCCAGCGACCGACTTTGGACAGGTGTTGTGCGACCTGATCTTGTGATCTGTCCAAAACAGATCAAATTATTGTTGACCCAATTCGATTTTCCAGGGACTGTCAGCATTCTGCTGCCACTTTCAGTCCCGAACAGAGACAGTACCAGACATATAAAATAATTATATCTTCCAACCCGTCACTGGTCACGATGCCCAAGAGGGTGGATACTGATGAAAGAATATAGACAGAATAGCATTCTTGAATCTTCCTTAATTTATAACAACAATTTAGAATATCTTAGGAACCTATTATCTTGTTGTTATTATGTAAAAATGTTACAGAATCTGGTATTGGCTATGAATTGAGAATCGATTTCATGATCATCCGTTTACAGCCGAATGTTTGAAGCAGCCAGTTTGGCATTCTGCCAACAATGCTGGTGGACTATTCCCTCTGGCTAAATGGGCCCACTCTTAATAAATATTTAAGGATCAATGGTTATAACACCTTGTTATCTCTTAATTAACCAAGTAAGGTCTCTTAAGAGCCGTGGTTAAGAGCCATGATCACCTTAACTTTTAAATGAATCTTTGATTAAATACTTTTTTGTCAGACTAAATGAAATATATTGTGAAAAGTCTATCTGGTGTCAAGTTAATTAATAAGTGGTAACAAAGGTTTCATTACTTTCCTTTCCTCTCGAAATTATAATAATTAACTTAAATGATTTGACTGATCAATTCTTATTAATTTCTCAATGGAAATGTCACGTAAAGTGTTGGCAGTCAGGTAATTATATTATTATTCAATTTGCTGCTTCACATTTTATCATTATTTTATTGCTTTACAGTAAGTTTAATATCCTAGCAGTTACATTATTTTAACATCTTTTTCATTAATTTTGAAGCTGGTGATTCGATATTTTTTCAAGTGAAATAGTCTTGACCATTACAGTTACTGTTGATATATTAGCACAGTAAAAATTTAACAAAAGTTTTGTTATTTTCGAATGTATACTTTTTGTCAGCATTTTATTCATAACAAAATACATCTCATTCAAAAACAGCAATATGTCGACATTAAGAGATTTTAGATGTAAATGCCCGAGTTGGATAAAAAGATAATCCCAAATCCTATTATTCTTTTATCAGGTAAGCTATTGAATATACATGAATCATGCTGCAATGAATAGATCTACATGCATTTTAAAATGTATTTTATGTGGTATTTAACCTAATTTAGCATTATTGCAATGTATTGGCCAGACCGCGATTCTGGATGGACGTTTAATCCTGTACCAGAGGTTAGGCCTTAACCAAATATATGCTTGATAGATGATGCAAAGCCTTCCAACTCTTCCATAATAAACTGCACACATTTTGTTGAATATTTTGCCAAAGCCACCTTCTTTGTGTGTATCTCCACTAATATGACAGGATGAAATGCATGCATAGAATATTCTCTTGAGATCTTTTTGAGTCGCATTTTGCTCGTTGACATGACAAATCACCTGAGAGTCAGGGGATTGCCCGTATACCTGTTATAAAGAGGATTTACAGCCTTTGTAAGAATACAAGAATGATAGCCAAAAAAAGGAAATTAATGTTGTCAAGATCAGAAATTTATAGAAGCAAAGACAGAGTATCCAACCTTATGGGACATACATGCATATTTCCTTTGTAAAATGGATTATATTTATGATGATATTTAAACAAATACATAAGTAACATTTGGCAATTATTTCATTTATAAACTCTTCATGTCAGCAATTTAGAGAAAGTCAGATAGACCTTTGATATTTTTGCACATTATAGCAAATATAAGGAGTTAAAAAAAAGCTGAAGGATGGGCAGTGGCTGACCATCAGGTGCTTTTTTCTGGCAGTGATCTTCTCTAGCTGGATCATGCACAAATCTGCTGCCCTGGGGGCAACCAGCCTCAAATAGGCGATTTTCCCTCTCACCCCACTGACCAGCGCCCAGTTAGTCTGCCCAGTTTAGGCTGCCCAGTTTAGGCTGTCCGGTTAAGGCTGTCCAGTTGGTCCAGGGATTTGCATAATAAGCTTGGTCAGGACTGGTCAGTCAGCTCTGCATAGTCCCTGTCTATAAGTCTTTGCCATTCTGTAGTCATTCACATTGCAATGTATTTGGTGCCCGAATCCCTATGGATGGTCAAAGGACAATTGAAGGCAAATTCCATTCTCTGTGGACCTTGGTGTGAGCCAAGGACTCCACTGTCACCCGTTTTGCATTAGCGACAACAATGCAGCGTGGTGTTATAAACCGTAAGAAAAATATGACTTCATAAATGCACCATGGTTTCTCAGTATATTTGGTTGACCGACCTGTACTTTTGAGATGTGAAAAAGATTAATTCACTGATCGGAAAAGGTAAATCGCCTTATTGCTTACGCTATAAATTACAATAATATGTTGTGGGCTACACACCTTTAATGATAAATGCAAACAAATCATAAATTCTACAACTCTCCATTGAAGCTAAAATGTGTGAACTCAGCTGCTGGTTCATAATATCAGTCAGCCGTTCAGTGATGTTTCGCCTGTGAATGGGAGTGAAATATGGTTTTCCACAATTATAGATTAATAGATTTGTCCAATGGACTATAATTCACCTGTTTATGTAGCAAGTAAGTGGGATTTACTTCTCAGAAACATCCAGTGAATACATTGATTAATTTAAATTTTGTATTGATCGTGAATAGCATTTGTAACTCCCATGCTGAACTTCAGCCCACACAAATTTGGACATGCCATAAATTAACTCAGGTGATTTGTCGAGTTTTTAATTTTCAGCAGGTAAAATTCAATTAGAAGGTAGATCATAATATGATTGGATTGCTGCTCATTTAGGTGTAGGCCTATAAGCTGTAAAATTGTGTGGATAGGATAAAGAGATATGTATAGACAGATAGATAGACAGATAGACAGATAGATAGATAGATAGATAGATAGATAGATAGATAGATAGATATATAGATAGATAGAAAGATAGTTAGATAAGATAGATAGATAGATAGAAAGATAGTTAGATAGATAGATAGATAGATAGATAGATAGATAGACGGTTGATTTATAACAGAACATTTTGATAGATGCATACTACTTGCACAGGTACCAAATAGATACCAGACACTGTCTACAAGATGACCGCTATTTGCTGCCACCTAGGATGCAAAATTCGCGAGCTCCTGTGAGCGGTCAACAGAATTTCATTCTCTGGAAGAAACCAGGACAGTGTGGAAGAAACCAGGACAGTTCCATCATTTAGTGATGGTCTAGTTTATTTCCAAAAACTCTGCAAGTGTCTAATCTGACTTTGGTTGGCTTCAATTTTAAGCAGACAGCTTGTAAATACCGAAATAAGTTGGAACTATTTTTTATCGTGGAGGATGTACACATTGCAGCTGACATAAAATGCCAGTATAGAGGGGGCCACTTGTGGCATGGACAAGACATTTTGTTGAGTGTTACACAGCTTTTATGAAATTGTAAATTATATTGTTGTCCTAGTTAATAAATCTCCATAAAGTAATAGAATAAATACAAATGAACATTTTTGATATCACAAAGCAAAAACATTGGCTTTGTATGGACACCTGAATAAGTGAGGGAGCATTCTTTTTGGACACTTTTCTGACCATAATTTAACATGAACTAAATGGCATAAGTAGATTGAATACCATCAAATTTCTGATGAATAAAATCATCCCTTTCACAGGCAAAGTTCATGTTAAAGTTTCAAAATGCTCTTTTTGTCTCATGATTTCCAAACATTTTCTTTCAAAGCAGTGGACTGGATCTTTGCCAGCGACCGACTTTGGACAGGTGTTGTGCGACCTGATCTTGTGATCTGTCCAAAACAGATCAAATTATTGTTGACCCAATTCGATTTTCCAGGGACTGTCAGCATTCTGCTGCCACTTTCAGTCCCAAACAGAGACAGTACCAGACATATAAAATAATTATATCTTCCAACCCGTCACTGGTCACGATGCCCAAGAGGGTGGATACTGATGAAAGAATATAGACAGAATAGCATTCTTGAATCTTCCTTAATTTATAACAACGATTTAGAATATCTTAGGAACCTATTATCTTGTTGTTATTATGTAAAAATGTTACAGAATCTGGTATTGGCTATGAATTGAGAATCGATTTCATGATCATCCGTTTACAGCCGAATGTTTGAAGCAGCCAGTTTTGCATTCTGCCAACAATGCTGGTGGACTATTCCCTCTGGCTAAATGGGCCCACTCTTAATAAATATTTAAGGATCAATGGTTATAACACCTTGATATCTCTTAATTAACCAATTAAGGTCTCTTAAGAGCCGTGGTTAAGAGCCATGATCACCTTAACTTTTAAATGAATCTTTGATTAAATACTTTTTTGTCAGACTAAATGAAATATATTGTGAAAAGTCTATCTAGTGTCAAGTTAATTAATAAGTGATAACAAAGGTTTCATTACTTTCCTTTCCTCTCGAAATTATAAAAATTAACTTAAATGATTTGACTGATCAATTCTTATTAATTTCTCAATAGAAATGTCACGTAAAGTGTTGGCAGTCAGGTAATTATATTATTATTCAATTTGCTGCTTCACATTTTATCATTATTTTATTGCTTTACAGTAAGTTTAATATCCTAGCAGTTACATTATTTTTAACATCTTTTCATTAATTTTGAAGCTGGTGATTCGATATTTTTTCAAGTGAAATAGCCATGACCATTACAGTTACTGTTGATATATTAGCACAGTAAAAATTTAATAAAAGTTTTTTATTTTCGAATGTATTACTTTTTGTCAGCATTTTATTCATAACAAAATACATCTCATTCAAAAACACCGATATGTCGACATTAAGAGATTTTAAATGTAAATGCCCGAGTTGGATAAAAAGATAATCCCAAATCCTATTATTCTTTTATGAGGTAAGCTATTGAATATCCATCAATCATGCTGCAATGAATAGATCTACATTAATTTCAAAATGTATTTTATGTGGTATTTAACCTAATTTAGCACTATTGCAATTTGTTCCATGACCCCTATGTAACAAGCCTCCTGATTGGCCAACAACCCACCTGCATAATGTGATGTTCACCTGTGTGTGGTGGTGTGTGACACGCAGGTCAATAACAAAAGTGTTATTCACTGATCAGTGAATATAACATTTATTATTGACCTCCCTCGAAAAAATTTCCAAAAAAATTTTTTTCTCCAAAAAAAACATTTCCAAAAAGAAAATTTCCACAAAAAAAAAATGTTCTGAAAAAAAAAAAATTTTCAGAAAAAAAAATTTCCCCAAAAAAAAAAAATCATTGAACAAAAAAATTGTGGTCTTTTGTTTCGGTCAATAATATACAATTATGGACTTCGGTTGAGGTCAATATCAGGTTTTACGGACCTGACCTAGTGATATTCACCACAGCCTTCGGCCTCGGTGAATATCACCGGTCAGGTCCGTAAAACCTGATATTGACCTCAACCAAGTCCATAATTGTATATTATTGGCCCGGCCGCAATGCTGGATGGACATTTAATCCTGTACCAGAAGTTAGGCCATATCCGAATATATGCTTCATAGGTGATGCAAAGCCTTCCAACTCTTCCATGATAAACTGCACACATTTTGTAGAATATTTTGCCAAAGCCACCTTCTTTGTGTGTATCTTAACTAATATGACAGGATGAAATGCATGCATAGAATATTCTCTTGAGATCTTTTTGAGTTGCATTTTGCTTGTTGACATGACAAATCACCTGAGAGTCAGGGGATTGCCCGTATACCTGTTATAAAGAGGATTTACAGCCTTTGTAAGAATACAAGAATGATAGCCAAAAAAAGGAAATTAATGTTGTCATCAACAGCATACATGCATGTTTCGTTTGAAAAAAATTGAAGAAAATTAATGATATTTTTACAAAATATAAGTAATGGCAAATATTTCATTTATAATTTTGTTTCATGACAGCATTTTGAGGAAGAAAGATACATAGGTCTTTGATATTTTACACATTATAGCAAATATAAGGAGATAAAAAAAACTGTAGGATGGGCACTGACTGACCACCAGGTGCTTTTTTTCTGGCAGTGATCTTCTTTTGCTGGATCATGCACAAATCTGCTGCCCTTGGGGCACCCAGCCACAAATAGGCGATTTTCCCTCTCACCCCACTGACCAGCGCCCAGTTAGTCTGCCCAGTTAATCTGCCCAGTTTAGTCTGGCCAGTTTAGGCTGTCCAGTTGGTCCGGGGATTTGCATAATAAGCTTGGTCAGGACTGGTCAGTCAGCCCTGCATAGTCCCTGTCTAATAGTCTTTGCCATTCTGTAGTCATTCACATTGCAATGTATTTGGTGCCCGAATCCCTATGGATGGCCATAGGACAATTGAAGGCAAATTCCATTCACTGTGGACTGTGGTGAAAGCAAAGACTCCTCTGTCACCCTTTTTGTGCATCGACTTTATGCGAAATAAATGTAGATCTACATTGTATAGGGCAGCTGGGTGAATCAGTGGCCAGACAGGCCAACTCCACTGAAGGTCCTACCTGGGTTCGATCCTTCGGAGGGAAAACCAAACTTTTCAGTGGACCTTCACGAGCAAAATCGTTCGAACGAGACGTTAAATTGGTAATATTATGTAGATATATTGATTGAAAAGCTTGTTGGTGGATAGATAGCAGATGGAGGGAATAGAATCTGAAAGAAAGATTAAATTAAAAGGGAATTGTATTCTTAAACCCGAAGGCTTGAAATTTGGAGGAATATTTTTAGATTTCCTGAAACAAGTGGTCAAAAGAGAAAGAAAATGATAAATAGTAAACCAATTTTTATAACTATAATACTGTGGTTTCCTCTTGACCGAGTTTGCACCTGAAGGTTTATTTTTCAAGACCTTCAATAGTAACAACTTCTGTTAATGAAGAAATGTTTTAATGTTCCATTATTTGTTTCTTCATTACCTTCTTGATCATTCTGCCTTCGCAAGGTCAATATCCTATCATATCCTGTTATTAGATGAAAGCTGTGATTATTCTGGACGCAACTAAACAGGTGAATGAGTTTTACCGGAAATTAATATAATGAAATGATAAGCAGTGGAAGTTAATAAGCTGAATAAAATGCTGTCATTTTGCATAGTAACTTCGGAATGTGATTGAAATGATCGTTTTGTGATATAAGAAGATAACTCAGATGCTTTTCGTGCTGCCAACAATTCTGTAGATCTTGATGTACCACCAAATAAAAGTCTCTTGAAAAAAAGAAGGGTAAATCACAAAATGCTGCATATTATTAAAACTTTAAAAAAAGGTTTACAACAAAAATACTATTACTATGAACATAGTTTTTTGTAAAGGTTGTAATATATCGTGACGGTGATCTAATTTGGTTTCCGCTTTTGCCCAACAGCTGCCCAAAATTGATATTGTAAGAACTGTCACAACAGGCCTGCGGAAATGCTGCTATATTGGTTGATCATTCTGCTACAAATGATATATCCTTCCTAGAATATCCTTCCTAGAATATCCCTCTATTTAGCTGTTGGGATATCTGCTTTGACAGATAATAACCTTGTGTCTATCCTAGCTGCAAATGCCTTTCTATCTAACTTCCCTTGATTATACTGTAAATGCGAACTTATAGTGGTTGTGTGTGTGAATCTAAAGCACAGCCAATGAGTTCTTCAAATAAGCCATTGCTTAAGAAAACAAAATGAGAGATATAAAATTAAGCGATTGTCTTTTTTAATCAATTGAAAGATCTTTTTCTTTGCAATCCATTGCTGATTTCTGTGAAGGCCACTAGTTTGTGAAAACGAAGGCATTGAAAACAACATCACAAATTGCTGTTGTTGGTGCAAGAGTTTCCATGATGTCGTTGTAACATTTTATCATGACTCAAAAAGTATTGTTTTCCAAGGTATGTGCTGCTGCATGTTGAATTGACCATGTCACTGTAAACCATGTAGCTACTTGGCCAAGAAATAAGTGTGTTCAGAACAATGGCTGCACGGTGTTGATTCCTCAATCCCTGCTATGGTATTTATAGCTAATTTTGATGTATGAATTTTGCAAATTCTACAAGAGTGATGTTGCAAGACAGTTTGGATAAAGAGGCTACACATGATTACAGAACTTTGTTGTTATTTTCACATACCAACATTTTACAATGGACATGCAGCATTAAGGTGATATTGGAGGCTGCCCCCCCCCCCTCTGGTTCCATCTGTAAGTGCTATTGAGTCAGAACTGGAAGAGGAAGCTTCCATTAAGAGATCCATAGGCATGCTCCTACAGGAAGACTTTTGCAAAAAGTCCATAAGGAGATATGGACAGTGCCGGGACATCCTCTGCAAGCCACATAGTTCCACACTCTAAAAAATTTCAGACAAAATTGGTTTTTTAAAAATCCATGTTGGTTTTGCATTGAAATTTTTAGAGTGCAACGTCAGATATTCTGGCGGGTTGGTCCTGGTATAGGACATGCTCGTATATGGTGAGTTACGGATTACCAGAACTCAACCAAGTATACCTCACCAGGGGGTTGTCAGGATGGCCCATGACATTGGCGTATACATGCACAATTCTTGCGTTGTAATTATAATATGTAATCTACCAAGTCAGAAGATGCAAACACTTAAGGATGGTATGGTATGGTAAAACTTTATTTAATGTCGTTTTAAATCATGTGGTAGCGCAGTACCCAAGCAAAGCTTCTGAACGACAACAAAACACTTGGAAATAAATTATACAATAACAATATTATAATACTGGTATAATTATGAATTATGGTTTGATGAAGTGACGACATTAATGATACTAGTTTAACATATTGATGACTAATAATAACTACAACTATCTACAACTATCTAGCACTATAAAAAATAATACATTCCTACATATTCTAGTAAATCTCAAGGCACCATAAAGCGGAGCACCATGGTCAAGTACATAGCATTTCATAATCTTTAGCACCCATTCACGGTAATCAAGTAGTCACTTTCAGCTATAATCAATTCCATGATACTTTAGACTGTACATACATTATCATACACATTATGGATGGTCAGTCACATATATATACATAGACAGTTTGGTGAGATTAGAGCATTAGGTGTTCAATATCATTAAGCAACAATAATTATTGTTCATACCAACATTTTCATACAAATGTGGCCAAAGCTGTTGAATTGCTTGGTGGCTGTTTTTTTCTTGTGGCCATTTTGATTGTGACCACTTTGACTGTCATTACTATATTCCGTCAGGTGGTGCTGCAATACCGCCGCTTCTGCAGTAAAATTTGTGGAGAAGCCGCGAACAGATTTTTTTGTTTGGCATCACGTATCAGTAAATGGCGGTGCCCATGTTATAAAAATCCCACGTTTTTTCTGAAGCGGTCAGCTATACCATGATTTTTCACTAAGTACGAGTACATTACTAGTGTGGGAAGGATTGGTAAGCGATTGCAATTTGCCGAGTTTGACAGCAAATTGTGATAATTTACAGCTCTATTAATTATTTTAGTCATATGGAGAGTTCTTGGTGGATTTATATTTTTATTAAACATTTTCTGATGTATGTCTGCTTCTGCGACAAGAAGACAACATTACAAGAGGACACCAAGACCTCATTAAAGGACACAGGGAACAGGAATTAAGTGTCCTGAAAGTCCACAATATGCAGATTCTGGAGACAAAGAGACCTTGCATTTGAAGGAACTGCCTGTGAGACTTCTAAACAGGAAGGCTCCTCTTATAGAATTCCTGGCTTCCTCCTCATGTTCCAATGACTATGTAAATAGAGCCAAATCCGATTTTATGGATTATTTGGAACAGAGGAGTCTAGCAGAGTGCGTGGTGCTTGTTTTATTGAGTTTTGCTGATGAGTGCTGAAAGGGACTTGTTCAATAAAGTGTCTCTCCTCTTGTGCTGTGGCATCCCCCAGCTCCTCAGGCTACTGTATACCACAGGCAGAGGTAGATAGGATGGTATATAAAGGTTGGTATATAAGCATATAGTAACTGTATTGATACTTCAAATCTTCAAGACAAGTTCTTGCTGAAAACGAAATTTGATTGGTGACATTTCCATGCATGCACGTCACGAGACTTTAAACAGTGTAGGGGGTAGTCCACATGGATACTCATCAACCCGCTACTGCTGTATCTCCTGTTTTGAATCCTTGAATTTAATTTATCTTGTGTCCCGGCTTTTTAACCGTATTGAACTCTGGGCATTGTGTTGAATCTTCTGATAAGTATCATCCCCCCTATATATGATCCGGTCAAAGGATGGTTCACACCCATTTTTGCTGAGTAAGAATACCTGTCATGCCCAAGGTATATCAGCCTCGTATTCCTTTGAAACTAGAAGATGTGTCATCAAATATTCAAGTCGGTGTTTGATATCAAAGGTCTCCTCTTTTTCTTAGAAGAAGACCACAGGCAACTTTGCTGTAGTTTGCACAACAGGTTGCTGTAGAAGTTTTAGAACTATAAGCATCTTGCTTAGCCCTGCAGTTCGTTACGTCAAGTATATTGGGACAGAAATTTAGCATTGTTTATACGGTCCATAAAAATCAACACTATGAGATTGGTGGTTCTGTTGATACAAACTTGACTAGAACTAAGACTGGGGCGGCGCTGTGGTGCACTTTTGTGATGTCGCCCGTTGTGTGTCAGATTAGTAGCATCACAAATGTCAACATTGTGTGAAATTGGACTACCATCTTCATGAATTGGCAAATATCGGACAAAAAACGGCACCAAAATCTCACAAAAATGTGATATTCGTATTGCAACGGAGCTAAGCTATATATATATATACATTGGTATGTGTCCTGTGGGGCTTGTGGTTGCTGAGATATCTGACCAAACGTCTGTCCGTCTGCTTGACGTGACAAACTGTATGTAGGAAAGCAGTTACCAGAAGGTATGTTGGCAACTCCTCGCCTTGTACCACCCCGCGGCACATACAACATAAACATAATGTTGCCAAATGGTAGAGGCCTAATCTTTTGTGACATAGAAATGTATGGTAGAAATTATGTTGCCACAACATGAACACAACATTGAGATTTTGTCACAACTTTGTGAAAACATTGTGACAACATTGTCACTACATTGTCACAACATTGTCACAAAATCGTCACAAAATCGCATGCAAATGTTTTGGCATTGCTTCACAGTGTTGCAACAACATCGTTTGTACCATATAGTTGTGCGTAATTTTCACAAATACTATGACATTGCTGGAAACCTGTCTCTGTTCGGGACTGTCAAGTGGCAGCAGAATGCTGACAGTCCCTGGAAAATCGAATTGGGTAAACAATACTTTGATCTGTTTTGGACAGATCACCAGATCAGGTCGCACAACAGCTGTCCATATTACTACGCCAAACTACTTTCACAATGCATGGTTGCTGGCAAATATCCAGTCCACTGCTTTGAATGCAAATGTTTGGAAATCATGAGACAAAAAGAAAGTTTTGAAACTTTAGCATAAACTTTGCCTGTGAAAGGGATGATTTTACTCATCAGAAGCTTGATGGTATTCAATCTACTTATGCCATTTAGTGCATGTTAAATTGTGGTCAGAAAAGGGTCCAAAAAGAATGCATTCTCACTTATTCACGTGTCCATACAAAGCCAATGTTTTTGCTTTGTGATATCAAAAATGCTCAATTGTATTTATTCTATTACTTTATGGAGATTTATTAACTAGGTCAACAATATAATTCACAATTTCATAAAAGTTGTGTTACTCTCAGCAAAATGTCTTGTCCATGCCACAAGTGGCCCCCTCTATACTGGCAATATATGTGAGCTACAATGTATACATCCTCCATGATAAAAAATAGTTCCAACTTATTTTGGTATTTACAAGCTGTCTGCTTAAAATCGAAGCCAACCAAAGTCAGATTAGACACTTGCAGAGTTTTTGGAAATAAACTAGACCATCACTAAATGATGGAACTGTCCTGGTTTCTTCCACACCGTCCTGGTTTCTTCCAGTGATCGAAATTCTGTTGACCGCTCACAGGAGCTCGCAAATTTGCACCCTAGGTGGCAGCAAATAGAGGTCAACTTGTAGACAGGCTGGAAACATCTATCTGTTTGTGTCGAATTTGCTCCATGTGGACCGATGAACACAACAGACACTCAAGTAACAAAATCTTTCTCTGCTCAGCCTACTGCGACGTAGAAGCTGGAAAATCTGATTGATTTTGAATCTGATGCTTTTCGGTCTTCGATATCGGAGTGATGAGACTCACATTTTCCTTGTATTTCCATTTACGGAAGCTTGCATTAGTGAACTTGTCTATGGATACGATCTACTGAACAATGTGTTATTTACTTAACATATTTTCAATGGTTAAAATGTACTTATCAATGTAAGATTTACTTAACAATATATTTCAATGGATACAGTTGACTAAACAATGTGTTATTTACTTAACAATATATTTTCATGGATACAATTTACTTAACACTGTAGAGTGTACAATTTACTTAACAATATATTTCAATGGTTACAATTTACTTAACAATATACAATTTACTTAACAACGTTTTCAATGGATAAAATTTACTTTTAAACAATGTGAAATTTACTAAACAATATGTTTTATGCTCATAAGTCTATCGCAAGTTCGCAACAATGTGACAAAGAAGATCAGCTTATTTGGAAAACTGAATATTTTGATGTATACTTACTTTTCGGATACAGGACATTCTTTTTGTATCAATCTTATTGCTTTAGGAAACAACCATATAAGCCTGGGATGTACTTACAAATGAGTAATAACTTCCTTTGGATACCTGACTTCAGTGACTTAGAAAGTCTTTCTCTGCTAATAAATGGGAAAATGTATTGCGGATGTGACACAGCATAGCAGCTTATTGGGAATCTATTGGTGCGCAGGGGCTGCAATATCTGGCTGATCAGAATCTGTTGCTGTTTCGTATCCTGATACCTGACTGTATGGTTGACTGTAGAGTATGTGGAATATCTGATTTGTTGATTAGATATATACATCCTCATTACATTCTTATTGCCCTCCTAAAGCAATAACTTGTAATGTCTTTACTAATGAGTAACGGCTTGTCGTTGGATACCTGACTAACGCGACCATTTTCTGCTTATAGGACGATGTCTTATCATTACGACACAGAATATCAGCTTATTGGGAAATCTATTGGGGTGTGGGTGCTGGATATCTGACGTATTGGGAGATGAATTGGTGTGTAGGCGCGGGATATCTTGGCTCCTTTTCTTTTCATCCTGCGTATCGGGCTTGTTCAGGTTGCTGATTAGAGGCTTACAAGGAAGCCAGACAGAGGGAATATTGAACGATTTCTCTTCCTGTCATTCGTGACTACTTTCCACTACTTTCCACTGCCTTCCCATTTAGAGCCTTGGCCTCCGCTACACAAAGGAAGTATTGGGCCAGATTTTCTTCTGTATACCACAGCGATGTGTCAGTACGGCTGTGGTCTGTGTGGTTTGCAGCAAATTAGAAAAAAAGCCTCTCTGCTTTGACACAGCCACTGATATGTGTACAGCCAGCTGCTGAAGAAAGGCAACAGTTGATGACAAGTTGATTGGCAATAAAGCAATTGAGCAGCTCAGAGCTGATATGTTCAGGAAGAAAGGGAGTGAAGACATTTCTAGGGCATACAATGTACATGTCTTTTTGATCTCGATTATCCAGGCCTGCATGCATAACTGGTACTCGAGGCTACAGTGTACAAGGGATGTTGTTGAAGAATTTCATGGTCATACTTATCATTAGATCATAATGATTGTGTCTCATGTCTAATATAATCTTTCAGGAATAAAAAAACAACAGACTTTGGAAACATCCGATGCTTCGTGAAAAATCAAACTAAAATGGTAGTACTTTGAGATGTTTACTACTGATCCGCTTAAAGTTTGTTATCTGTCTGTTCCAAATAGTATTTTGGGTGAAAAGCTTCTAAGGAATTTTACTCAGCACTTTGAATGTACAAAATGCAATACTACATCTATAGAAGCTCACAGGAATATTCTGTCTGAATTCAGGAGCATCAAAGTATTGTACAAAAATGTAGATTGTGCATATTTGAGTTTCCAGACTGTCACAGGTGGTCCTTCCCTCGGGCTCTTCTGTTTTATTGCTTTCTCTTTAAGCACCAGAAGTTCTGCCAAAGTTGGAATTGGCAAATCATTCCCTGGTTTCTAATAATATTTTGTCATTGATTCTGTGAAACTTTTGCTTTGCCACAAGCAATGTGCACCGGTGGTAGACTTTGCAGGTGCAACCCTCCACTTTTTCTTTGTTGCTTGTTGTCCAGAGATATCTATGATGATCTGCATGAAAGATACTTCAGTTGGTATGCCTTGTTTAAAAAAAAGCATATGGTCACTGGTCAGGTGTTCCACAAATTCATGTTCACGTTTGGTATATGTCACCATCCTTCAACTTACCAGTCTTGCCGATTGACTGACACCATTGACAAGTGTGCATTGGGGGACATTCTGTCAGATAGGTGGCCATTTTGTCGCTGTCTCCTGATTCCTGAATGAAATTCTGGAATTCCAATGCTTTTTGGTGGGTGAATGTCATTATCATCAAGCTTCATCACTTGGGCCACCTCGCTGTGCCACGTGATACACTAGCGCATCGCCTCGCCCCTGGCAGCATCGGGCGAGAATGCTGGTAAATAGTGGACAAACGGCACACAAGTTGTGTTATACTAACAGGAAACTGAAATATTCAAATATTCACATGTGTATGTGTGATCGGTGTCAAACCGTTAATGGTATTTATCACGAGGAACAATCACGATTCGGAACCAGAGATAAAACACTGGGGATAAACATTATTATGATAACAGGTGGACCTACCGTCTTTTCTTGCAAAGTTGGGACCAGCGAATGGCTTCCAAATCAATAGACATGATCACGTTTCCCAAACAGATCATGTTTCTCTCTTTATAGAGTAAAATGGCCAATTTGGCTTGATCGGTTGATCTGCAATCGTCGAGTGGAACTGCCTGGACGTTTTGCTTCGATCTATCAATTATGCATGATTTTATAGAATGTGTGAGATAAATCAGGATCATGCATCATTCCCAGTGCATTGGGTTATCAACATTTTCCTTCAATTACAATCAAGTGCAGTTGAGAATGATCTAAATGAATGAGTGTAAAACACACAACAATTTAACAACACTTTTGTTGATAAACATGATGGATGTGCTTCAGATTGATCTCCAGTACATTGCCATACATCAGAGTTCTGTGTGAAAGGAACTCACCAAGTGTAGTACAAAAACTATACTACACATACAAACCACTATGTACAGTGTGTACAGCCTATGCTCAATTCACACTTGTATAGCCAAGGGATGGCACATTTCCACCAGGCTATCAAACTGTGCACACATTGATTGGCTGTGTTGAATGATTGGCTGTGGCAAATGGCACCTTCTTGGCCTAAGGGCTTTGCTATTGGTTCCTGTGATTGCTTGTTTGGTTGGCTGTCTGGTTATTGGTTGTCTGGCTGCTTGTTTACATTGCAGATTGGTGAGAATGATTTGGGTTCTCCTTGTATGGGATTCACCAAGGGGGCAGGGGATCCAACAGAAATATACAGGTCTGAGTGCCCAATAAGGAAAGAAAATGTGTTCAGTGCAATGGTTGCTGAGGGATTGAATGGTTTAATCCATCCTCCCCGCGCAAGCCCTGCTAAAATGGACAGGGTTTTCTGCTATTTCCAAGCTCTTCTGTGATTGGCTGCTTATTTAGGTCATAAGCATTTTGCAGGCAGATTTAGTCCGATTATGGACACTTAGAGGATTACTGGCAACTGAGAAAAACAGTGTAAAACAAGCAAACTTTCAAACAGTGTCATTTCAGAACTGTGAAAATACATAATTCAATGGAATTTTCGGAAGTGTGATAGCACCTTTCAACAATACACAATTTCTCCATTTGTAACAGTGTGAAACAGAAGCAACAATTTCAAACTGTGAGCCAAAACTGGGTCAGTTAATTAAGTATTCATGAATTAGCAAAGGTTATGGGCCATTTTGTCATGGTATGACTTGGGATGATGGGTTTAATCTTATGATTTCTGTTGTTCTGAAAGGTTTTTTTCCTCCAAAAATCTTTCTCATTCCTATTCATTTGGTTGGAATTTCACAAGCTCTTTTGTGAGACTGACCTGCTATATGTGACCACCTCCCTCTACAATCTGACATTATACCAACTCCTATCCTGACAAAATCCACCTCATGGGCTCAAAATGGTCAAAATAAGGCATGAGCTGTGCCTATAATATCATAGATTTGCTATAATATGACAATACCCCTTCAAGCCTCCTGTAATTTGCTTTGTTTGTTGGAATGCCCTGAAAAGGAGATGTCTGCCAGCTTAGATGGCTCTAGATTGAGGTGGTTGTTAGTGCAGATGGTTGTTAGTAAAGCTGGTTGGTGGTTGATTGGCTTGTGGTCCTGCTTGCTTCCTCCCTAACTGACTTTCACGTGGCAGTTTGCTTGATGGATGGTCTGATCAGTTTTCTTATTAGCTCGTAATTCAGTTAGGTGGGCGCGACATGTTGTTCGATTTTGTATTAATTTGATTTGCGTTATGGCTCAACCAATGCCCTGGGGCTCCCACCCTGAGATGTGGTGGTGTGCCACTTAGCTTTATCAATATGCCATATATGATAGAAGATTCTGCCATGACAGTTACCAAGGCTGCATTTTGGCTCAGATATGACAGAATTGTGCTTTTGTTGACATATATTTACAAGAGTTATCCCGAACCTATAGAAAACTTGATATATATATATAAACCTTATGTGTGAGTAATCACTAAATTATTTATTATACTGAGATCTTTAGAATCAGAAATAATATGAGAAACATTCGACAAATTTGGAAAGCCTGAAAATTCAAGAATCAAGAGGTATTTATCTCTCGATGAAAACCTGATGCAAGATTCAGGTATATGACTCATGCATGTATTGTGTAAAAATTAAGAGCAGGTGCTTTATTTCCTTATGGTGCATCACGCAAGTCGTCTTATTGGGACGATGAAGGCTGAAATTTACCTTATACGTACGACTTGGAAGACGCGGGAAGACTCTGCTTGGCAGAATGATTCTAAGTATGACAGAATGATGCCTCACATGACAGGAACTTGTCAGGAAGATGTCTGCACGAAGCTGGGACAAATACCATACCTTTAATGGCAAAACCATATAACATGTCAGGAGAATCATGTTTGGCGCAGAAGATATCGGCTAACAGAATAAGTCTTACATGTCTTGTCGTTCCCGGCTATATATGTGACACGACACTGCAATGGGCGTAATTAATATGGATCTTGGTCTATTCCTGTTTGACTGGTTGTATTGCCTAAATCAGCACTTTTGATACGGAAAAAGACCAGAAGGAAAAAAAAACAAAAAAGCATATGGAAAAATAAAATGTATGAAGCTAAAAACCGAACAAAACATTTTGCTCGAAGCGATTTAGTGCAACAGTTGACACCCATTGTATGTGGAAACGCCATATATCACCACGCCTGTAGGAGCAACCTGATTGCTTATATAGATCTTGATGGCATTTTAAAAGGCATTTGAGTTGGCATTTTTGCCTCGACCTTCTATTGTGTGATTGACAGTTTATTCCAAGTGTGACGTCATTGAGGACCATTATTGTGACAAGCATTTTGCATCAGCATTGCCCACAGCATGATGCCCACAGCATGTTGCTTGCCTCCTGGCCCCAGTCCCGCTCTGGGTTGAGTGATTGTTTGATGTGAATTGTGTGTCTGGGTTGATGTCCCTGCCACTTTTCCCACTGCTGCGATTGCTGAGCACTATGCTCTTGCTACTGTTGATGTAGTTGGTAATGTTGCTGTTATGTTGCTGCTGTTGATGCCTTTGCTGATGATGTTTCCGCTGCAGATGTTAATGGCTATCCAACTGTGATGTTGCTGTTTTTTATGCAACCAGTTCTGGCTTCAAAGCTCAGCCGAAATCCAGTGCTGTTGAATTTTGATGTTATTCTTTATATTGGTTCTGATAATGCTTTTGATGTTTTGACTGTTAATGTTCCGAAGTTCTTTGGCTGATGGAGCTGTCACTATGATGTGGCTGTTTGTGCCACTGCCACTTCTGACACCAGATCTTTCAGCTGCTGTTGATGTTATATCTGTTGTTTATGATAATATTTCTGATACTTTGGCTGTTACTGTTGCAGTGGTATGCTGCGTATGCATATTTTGATGTCGATAGAGTTGTCACTATGACGTTACTGTTTGGGTTGCAACCAATTCTAGATGTACATTCGTACATTTTATCTAATTTTCTGTCTGTTTGTCATATTGCAACTATTGCTGATGTTAAGGTCATTGATGTTGCTGCTGCAGATGTAATGTTGCTGTTGATGCACCTATGTTTACATGAGGTTGCTATCTTTGCCACTTCAAACACAACAACAAATCTGCATGTTACCGTTAATGTTATTGCTGTATTGTTGCTGAATTTGCTGTCTCTTAATTGTAGTTGTTAATTCAGAGGCTGTCGTTATATGTTTTGTGGTAAACCAGATGTCTCAAGAGCACACTGAATGATACTATATTTATTCAAATTTTGCTGATTGTTTTTGGCGACCCTTAATATAAGAGTTATGCCTGTGATAATGTTGCTGTTGATGATGCAGGTCTGCCCGCTGTTAGCAATACTACTAATTTGAAATACTGTTAAGTGATGTAACCTGAAAACTGGAAGTAGACGATGTTTCTGCAACTTTCTCTTATTTATTTTTTTCCGGCAACATACTCCTTTATGTTTTAGTGAAGCTATTGCTGTTACTGCTGAAAAGAATTGTGTCATTGATAATGTTGCTGTTGATGATGCAGGACTGATTGCAGTTGCCAATGCTAAAGATTTGAAGTACTGATTGGTGGTGTAACCATGGAAGTAGATGATGTTTCTGCTACTTTCTGCCATTTTTTTCGGGCAAGGTGCTCCTTTTATGTTTTAGTGAAGCTGTTGCTGTTGTTGACACTGCTGAAAAGAGTTATGCCAGTGATAATGTGCTGTTGATGATGCAGGTCTGGTTGCTTTTACCAATGCTAAAGAGGGGGGGAGGGTTGGTCTAGTGGTAGAGTGCTGGGCTGCCAATCGCTGGGTCCAGGGTTCGAATCCAGCTCTTGCTGGGTCACCTGGGCCTATGTTGGATGGCTGTTTCAATTATCCTTCACTTCATTGCCGTCTCCTCCCCCTGTCCTAATTAGCCTACTAAGTGCATAAATACAGGACGTAAAGCCCCAATCATCCAATCCAATCTACCAATGCTAAAGATTTGAAATACTGATTGGTGGTGTAACCGTGGAAGTAGATGATATTTTCTGCTACGTTCTGTTATTTTTTCCGGCAAGGTGCTCCTTTTATGTTTTAGTGAAGCCATTGCTGTTGTTGACACTGCTGACAACACCAGTGCCTATTCTGCCGGTGCCATTTCTGTTGTTTAAGTAGTTATGGCTCTTGTTGATGCTGCCCTGCATTGGTGCTATGTACAGAGCCTGCTGATGTATTTAATGCAACTTTACCGCTCTTGGCTGTTGGGCTATTGCTTGCTGTGTGGTGCTGCTGGCTGCTGCTGGTTGTCCCAGGCTGATGGGCCATCACTGCTCTATATTTAGCCTTTTACAGCACATTGACGATGGCAGAAAGGAGAAGGGGAGCTAAAGGTTCATTCAATTGAGTATTGCCACCATTGGCCAACGATATATTGAATCTTGCTCAGATCTGATAGGAATACCACCGGGTTGATGTCAAGGAAGCGGGGTTGGGAGACTGGAAATGATAGATAAATATGTACAATTGAACACGCCTGTGTAGTGTAGGACTACAGGTGAAATATTGGTCTAGAATTATTGAAATTGTGTGTATATTTGGACTCGCAATGTTTGATTTGTATCGTTAATGCATAATTCAACCAGTATATCAAGGACAATAATTCTGCAATTACCAACTTTATATTATCAAGAACAGAAAATTATATAAAGATCAACAACAGGTTCTGTTGTTTTGTTGCACAGAGAGGATAGATCATAATAAAAACATCTTTTTTGTGATTCCGGTAAAAAGTTATTGTGCAACATAAAACAATGAGAGAGCATTCAATTGCAGTGCTCCATTTTGTAGTTGTCAAAGATTTAAAAGATTCTTCACCGAAATCACACCTGTGTCTCTTCGACATGTTGGTCAAAGGGCTGCTACATTCATAATGCTTCATTTTCAAATGGACCGAATATCTATTTGATGCATTTGGTCTGGATCATTTAGCCAAGTAGAGAATTGGCAAGTGATATAATGGCCACACGATATTTTTGTCCTCCCTCTGCACGATGCAGAATGCAATGTGTCACGATACTGCTCATGCAGCCATTGTGGACAAATGCATTAGTTGGCTTAGTATCTGTGACATGAGGCTATGGAGCAATGAACAGAGATTTGTACAAAAACAAAATTACAAAAAGGGCAGGTATCAATGACACAGATTCACACAATACATTTTGTGGCATTTTGGTTTCGGAAGATTCACCGTCATCCGATACGTATTAACGCTGATTACGAGCAGAATATAGACATTCTGTAAATTTAAACGTATCACATATATTTGCTAATGATATTTTTGAAACTATGCGATTAATTATGGGAGCCATATAATTATGCAATATGGTGCTGGTCATGCTATCAAGATAATATCTGCTCACTGTGCTCAACATGGCTGCAAGCACGAAACGTAGATCCCGACAGCAATCACTATCCCTGGTGTGTGGCTAGAGAGTGCCTTGGACCTACCTTCTTTTCTGGCATATTTACACAAGACAGTGCATGCTAACAAGTATGCAAAACTCTGCGAGTCGACCGAATCGTCTGCTATTCAATCTGCCAAACAAAGCTGCCGAAAGGCGCCCGGAATCGGTATCAGGCAAATCGCCCATAATTGGCCATTCGTCCTGGGACATTTCCATATTGGCGATCTAATGATTATCCGAGATTAACCAAGCAGCATACGAGGCATACATAATGATGTAAAACATACACCGATGAGACCCAGCATTGAGACCCAGCAATAGCTGCCATGAACTTGGACTTACTCTGCTGCTACTCTGGATCGATGGGACACAAGATCTTTGGCCTCAAAGGTTCACATTCGTTCCTTGTGCTATTAAGCTGTCAGTGGAAGGTAGCACTAGAGCATTCTTTGTGCTGCTGGACTGAGTGCTGGAGAGACCCCTGTGATTGCTGTGGGATCAATGTGAACATGTGCTGGACACTGCTAGACTTTGGCGGTTGTCTGGGGGAAAAGGGGGGGTTGACTATTTAGAAAGTATGAACTTCATTGTTCAATGTTGATGTGGTCATTCAATTGAGTACTAGTGTGTTTTTGTTTTTACTTATTTAAACCCTCAGGTTCCGTATTGTAAGCATCATGGTATCTTCAAATTTGGGATTTATTGTACTTCGAGTCTAGTTTTATCGGGTGTTTGAAGGTCCTGCTTTTGATATCGGGGTTGGGTAGGCCATCTTGACCGAAGTCCCAGCCATGTCGTTTTGATGTGACATTGAATGAGCTGTCTGTAGTGTCAGCATCTATGCCGGGCAAGTAAAAGATCCAACACATGATGACATATGGGTAAATGTGTTATTATTGACCCTTTCTTCTCCCGCACCTCATCAACCCTTGTGAGCGGGAAGAATTTACCATTGAGAGCTGCGATATCCATACATGGGATAAGCAGCAAACCCATGAATTGCGCAATGTTGTGGCTTGGCAAGGCTTCACACGATGTCAGATTTATCCGATGGGATCTCATCATCATAAACTGGCTTGCCCACCTCTCCACAAGCTGATGAATCCCTTGGTCCCCAGGCACTGAAAGGTGGTACTAGACAAAATCCCAAGCCAAACAAGGCAGCCCATTAGCATTCAGTACTTGTCTTGTATTAGCCACTTCAAATAAAGACCTTCACTAGGGTGACCGCCCTTGCCACATATAGGCTGAGAGCCTTCAGGAGACAATACTAATGAAGACTAAGGCGTCTAAGTGCTGGGCGAATGGATGAATACTACCTTACAGGGTCCCAAGTACTACGCAAGTACCAGTCAAGTAGAAGTGGCAGGGTTGGTGAGACTGTCACTAACTAGCTGCTCTGTAATAGGTCTGTAGCTCCATCAAAGTCAGGTTATGATAAGACGCCTCTAATCCGCCACAGAGACAAATGAGAATGTTGAGATTCATAAATAAACTGGACCAGTCCATTGCTCTTGAGACATCCCTCAAAAGATGTAGGGTCTACATCTGTAAATTATACCATCTGAAAAGATGTACATCTGTAAATTATACTATCTGAAAAGATGTAGATCTGTAAATTATACCATCTGAAAAGATGTACATCTGTAAATTGTACCATCTGAAAAGATAATGTGCACTGTAAATTATACCATCTGAAAGACATACCGGTATATCAGATGAAGTGTGTAGATCCTGTATAAGGTTGCTTTGGTCCCTGTTGTTGATAATGAAACATTTGTCAAACTTTATTCCTCCTGTTGGCTGCAAATTAAAAAGAAAGTTTTGTAATTCAACAGAGTACAACTCAATTGCTTTCACAGCTAACACGATTTCCCTCTTATCTCTTGAAACCAGGAAAGCCTCCAAACACCAAGTTTCTCACAAAAATCAATTGCTTTTATAGAGAGTGATGCAGCTTTAAATGTTAACAGATTGTGGATACGTTTACGAACGACTCCATAAAATCCTTCGGGCTTGCTTTCACTCATGTTTGTTATTCGCGTCGTTTCTATGGCAACCGGACCTTCTTTGTTGCCATAGCTACAGTCTGTTGCATTAATGCACGGCATTGCACGCATGCACTTTGTTGTTGGCTCTGGCAGTCTGGCTTTCTTTGCACATTGCAAATTTCTGCATCATCTTCTTTTTTGTTTCCGCTTGACTCAACTTAGTCGCTGATTATATTGTTCCCTTTCTCTGGTAGATAACATAATCTACTGGAACTTTCAACTTATTGTTTAAATGGTTATATTTAGTTCATTTATGACAACACCTTACATTTTGCTTGGTGTTACTCTACATGTTTTTGGCTATTGTCATTTTGGACGCTTTGTTATACGCAAATGAAAACACTCGTACAAGAGCAACACATTCGCCAAACGCCATATGGAAAAATATACAATCGCAACAGTTACTGTTCAGCAACAGGGCAAAACATGATTCTGTTTTGGGTCAATCAATAACTGTGACATCAATTTGGGCAACAACAAAAACCAAAAAACTGCTGAGCATGAACATGATGAAGTGGCAAGGCTTATCTTTGTAACAGGTGAAATATGAGCCAGGATTGACTTTAACAAATGGGAACAATGTATAAGTTATGAGATTACCATATGAGTGAGTGACAACTGAGTGTTGTGCCATCAATAATTGTGTGTGGCTGACTGCACCACATCCTATGTGCTGACATATCCATGACATAATTTTGGCCACATCAAATCATGAATGGCATTCGCATTATTTGTTTTCGCATTGTCCTTGTGGGTTGAGCTAATGCTTTCATGTAAATGTACACACATTATTACACAATGGCACAACTGGGTCAAGCAATCATTTTGCGTCTGAGCTGAATAGAAATTAGGTTGCCATATTGATGGAAAATGTTAACATTCAGGCTGTGAAAGATATAATAATGGAAATTCTCAAATGGTTTTGACATTCATATGCCTGCTCAAACAAAACAATTGGTGTTTGCACATAATTCTTCTGTTGACTGTTGCTGTATGTTAATTTTTGCCTGTTCCTGTTCGAATTGTTTCAATTATTTTGCAATCTATCAAGTAGTTGAAAATTAATAGATATATAGATATATATATATAGATATAGATATATTTATTTTGTCTTATTGAATATGTACAAACATTTTACATGATATTAATAGCAACAACGAACAAAGTACGCAAGACAACAAGACGGGACACAACAGAGTTAAAATAACTATACCAAGTTGCACCCAGATTACAGATACAAATAACAACATACATACATACAGACAGACAAACATATATATTTACATACAAGGTGATGAGTTGAATAAATATAATTAATAAGATGATTGACTAATGAGGGGGTGATAACAAGTAATCATTAGTTTTTACTTTCAATATAGTGACGTTTTCCATTGTGTAAAGTTTTTTGCAAAAAATTTAACATTCTTTTTATCTTTCAAATGATCATTTAAATGAAGCCAGATATGTGGAGCTCGACCCAAAAAACTTTTATTGTACTGTTCTATTGTATGTTGTGGCACTCTCAACAGGTTTCTATTTCTGGTCGAATGCGCATGATCAATAACATCGAACAAACCAACAATTCTTTGTGGTAAAGTATTTCTTATATATCTGAATGAAATTCTAGCGAGACTTAACTGAATCAGATCTTGTATAGTAAGTACTTTTGCTCTTTTGTATAATGGCAGCATTCTAGTTCTTCTACCCACATTAAAGATTGCTCTGATTGCTTTATTCTGTTGTTTTCTGATTTGATTTAAATCTTTACATTTCATCATTGGTCCCCATACATTAAGGGCATAATTCAAATGACTTTCAATATTTGAATGGTAGATTTGCATCTTAATCTCAGGGGGAAGGATATTCCTTACCATATTAAGACTATAGTTGCCAGCAATCATTTTTGTGATCACATTTTTAACATGTACTTTCCATTCTAAGTGCTCATCGGTTGTAATACCTAAGAATTTAATACTACTAACTCTCTCTATCTCCTTGCCTCCTAACTTAATACCTCCATTATATGTTATTTCTTTTCTTTTGGTGCGAAAGAGAATATACTTTGATTTATCAACATTAAGCGTCAATGAGTTACTGTCAAACCAGTCACCTAAATTTTTCAAGTCAGCATTCACTTTCTTATACAAAAACTTCAAATTTCCACCTGAAGCAAAAACTGTGGTATCGTCTGCAAAAGTCACACAACTACAGAATTTTAAGCATTTAGCAAGGTCATTTGCCAGCACTATGTATATCAGTGGACCTAAGACAGATCCTTGTGGTGTACCATAAGACATCAAGAAACTGTTTGATACAGTATTTTTATATTTTACAGCAATATGTCTGTCAATCAGATAACTCTTAAACCATGATAGTGCACTTCCTCTAATACCATAAAATTCTAATTTATTATACAAAGTGTGATGTTTTATACTATCGAAGGCTTTAGACATATCAAGAAAGAGACTTAATGTGTAATGACTCTTATTCATGTTTTCCAAGATATTGCCTGTGAAATCTAAGATAGCATCATTTGTATTTCGTCCTTTTCGGAATCCATACTGGCCTTCGGATAGCACTTTATGTTTTACAAAGAAATTCACTACTCGTGTGTGTATCACCTTTTCTAGAATTTTTGACATTACTGGGAGTAGGGAGACTGGGCGATAGTTCGCCATTTCTGTCTTATCTTTACCTTTGTAAAGTGGTTTGACAATTGCGTACTTCATGTTATCAGGGAATATACCTTCTTGCATTGATTTGTTAAAAATGATTTTCAGAGCTTCAACTATTCCAGGACATATCTTTTTCAAAATTCGATTTGAAATTTCATCATAACCTCTGCTATCTTTGGCCTTTAGTTTCTTCACTAGATTTATAATTTCTTGTTCATTGGTAGGAAAAAGAAAACAGCTCTGCTCGACTCGATTCACCATATTTTGCAGGGGATCTTTTATGCTACCTTTTTCTTCAATTTTTTGAGCGAGTCGTTTTCCAACTTCACTGTAATGTTTTGCAAATGCGTCACTAACTATATCTGCTCTGCTTTCTTTTATTCCATTAACCAGGATTTCATCTGATATATCTTTTTTGTTATTCAGTTTACCTGTTAATTTATTTATGATGTCCCAGAGCTTCTTAGAACTTTGCCTATTTTCTTTGATGAGTTCTCTGTAATAGGCAAATTTCACTCTTCTTCTGATATTGTTCAGCCTGTTGCGATATTCCTTATAATTAATGAATGAATTAATTAGGCAAAAACCACAAATCATCAACATGATGTTTTGTGGTGTGGATCTACATAAATTAATTTGTTTTCAAATGTACTTGCACAAATCATGTGTTATTCAATAGACCAATTTTAGATTTCATTACAGATTACACTATGTATGCAGTGTACTTAATTCTTGTTTATGTACTGGTTTTGTACTTTTATTAGTCTACTAGCTGACAAGCTGAATTTAGTACTTGATATAGAGGATATGGTTATGTATGTTTTGATTGATATATAGGAAATAAATACTTTCAAATCAAATAAATTTATCGTTTTACAATGAAAATTGTTTCTCTCTATGATTAAATACATTTAAATTCAACTGCTGTAAGCATGTGTGACAAGCATGAATAAATCTGGTAGATATGCAACATGACAAGGATGACTTGTTTGAAAGGTTCTGATGTGAAGTGTCTTTTTGTGGTCATCTGCTGATAGGAGATCTTGGTCTTACTTGCTTTATAGGTTTCCACACTATTTAGGACATAGTAATAGGCTGATCGACACATGCAATGAAAAACGTTTTCTCAGTGCATGCTGCAAATATAAAATTCAGAAAAATAAAATAACTCACTATACTGTTCTGTGGTGAATTATATTCTTGGGTTTGTACTGTTGGCCACATCGCTCAAGATAGGAGTTCAACGTGTGAAGCCATCTTGTTTGTTGCTCTACTTCGCTATGATATATCATGGAATTCTTGGATCACCAAGTCCCAAATCTGGTTTGTCGGGTTGTTGAAATATGTCCCGCCAAGGGTTAAGATCATGGTGGGTTCCAGCATTGCCCTTTAACAGAGGTCACTGACTCACTGTACAGGACTATGTTATGTTCGACGATATTGTCAGCGAGCCATACCCTTTACTGAGGCCTAAAGGGCATTGTTGTGCTCAGACAGATCTGCAAGTCTGAGACAGTTTGAAGAACCCCTCTTATTCCTGCATCATTTCCTCTAGTTTCTGCTACATTGTCATTGACAATACAGCATAGTGAGCATACTCGGGATCATTATAGTGGCAAGTCTCTTGTTCGCGAGTAGTTGGATCTGACGTGTCTTGTTGTCATCATGCATGAATATTTGATGGGTTTGTTTCGCTTCATCTTGTCTTTCCTTAGGCTCCAAGGTCATAACAATGTGCATACCAGTTGCCATGGCAACTGGCTTGTTATATGATATCTGATATTGAAGTGTATAATGGCTCAGGGAGATAGCTTTCAAGTCGCAGGGATTGCCATGTGGCATCGGTTGTTGGGTCTTGCGGGTTATTGAGCGTCACATGTGCCTTATGTCACTGCACCTGTTCATTCCATTATGATACATGGAATGACCTCATACCTCGTACCTGGGAAACCTGCACTGGATTTGAAAGGAATCAAAATTGGCCTACTCTGTGACATAAAACACATTCCTATTGTTCAGCAAAATTTTGTTATTGAATATACCTGGCCCTTTGATGTTATTTCATTTGAATGAACAAACAACTGAACAAGCATTTCATGGTTCATGACACGACGACGACGTGCAGTGGTATGGTAGCTTTTCTGTGATAGTAATTGAGATAAGGCCTATTAATCCGTTTTATCTGATATTGTGTTATGCAGGTGTAATCTTGTTTACAAAACTAGGCCTATTTGCTCCTGTTTGTAGCACTTCAGCAGAACCATCAACAAGTAATTTTGAACACTTGCTCAGAAGGAAGCCATATGTCACTAAATGACAGGTCCTTGCAATGTTTTTCAATCAAATTTACATCAAAATGATGTGCATGCCTTCAGTTTTCCCTGCAAGCAGGATGCTTCATGGTTCTGTTTATTTCTGTCACTCACACTTTGCTTTTATTCATTTTTCGGGCATCCAATCACTTTGATTGCGGGTAACCGGTGAATTTGGCTGTTTGTGAAAAAAATTAGCGCCTTCCTTTTGAAATGTATTCTTTCATGCGCTCTTGCCTTGAGCAGTTTCTCCTCTTTGAAATGTTTGGTTACATCAAGAATTTCAGAGTTTATGCCTTGATGAAAAGGAATGAAAGGTGATTCTCCTGTTTCCATTGGAGATGTAGGAAGAAAAGTGCAGAATCACATGACAAGGTCAGCACATTTTGGTTTTCAAGTTTTTCAACCGGCATAGGTGGTTGATAACGCTTGCCTTCACTCTTCATCCAGATAGTAACTGATGCGCAGTTCAAATTGTTAAAAACGTAACAGCATCTATCAGGCACTGGTGCTTTGTGTCCTTGCCGTCAAATAATGGTGGCAGCTTTAATGGAGGCTTCTGCAGACGGAAGTGCAAATTACTTTCACATCCTGTGCATAAATGAACCACTCCGCGCCATTTGGTCTTTTTGGTCTTTTTGCCTAATGATTATTTATTTTTCGAATGCGTGTTTACCTAATGAATCTAAAGAGGCGATTTCCAGGATTTAAGAGGAGCTCTTGATTGTGGCTGATTGCGCTACACCGATGTCAACGGTTTTTGTTCTAGTTCATCCTCAGATTTTCATTCTTGTAGCTGTGAAATAAGGTTTTCAAGGCAACATTGTGACCTAGGCTTCTCCGAAGGATGATTGAGAAATTGACACCTTGGCCAACACAGTATGTTGATGGTCTAGTTCTTAAAAGAGGGAAAAGGCTGTACTAGAATCATGAAGTTATTTTAAGGTTATTGATAGGCATTTAAAGAATTTGCATGTTTATATATAAATTGGTGGATGAGAGATGATTATATACACACATTAAGTTCTATATAGATGATAGCAAGATAGATAGATGTACATTATTGAACAAGTAGAATGATAAACTGATTGAATATTGATTGATAGAAAGATATGTAAAATGGTCAGTAGGCTGAAAATATTCTTTGGGTTTATGGATTAACTCGGCTGTTTTTCCAATATTTATAATATTATTGGCCCGTCTATTTGTTTCGCGACTAGTAGCATATATACAGATATAGGCCTAAGAAAAAAAGTATTGACCATCGGTCTGCCGAAAGACTCCTTTATAGCTATTTATTTTGCACTGTCGTGTGATAATGTATCATTTGGAATTTAGCTGTATCAGCAGAATCCTACAATTGGCAGTCTCTAATTATCCTAATGGAGCTAATACAGCACCTTGGCTAAATTGACATGATCATTAGTTTGGCGCTTGAAAACATTATCATCATTAGTAGGCCTACGTGTATCATCGAAATGTAAGTTATTTCAATGGAAAGACTTAGAAAAATGCCAAAGCATCACAAAACCAGACTCGCAATGTGTTCATCTACATTGCATTAAATTGTATATAATAAAAAATATATCAAGTGACTTTATTCTCTCAGATAATTTTTTTTCGTAGAACAACCTATACTATTTTGACACTAAATTTCGACAAGAATACAAACCAGTTAAAATAAATGATCACCTAGTAAGTGAAAACCCTTTAAAAGTATCTCGTAATTTCTTGTTAGACTGACATATATCGGTATTTGACTTTGTGATATATATTGTGGCAGTTTTTTTGGCTTATTATATTGTTCCTCGATTAGTTAAAAAATTCTGTGATTTTTTATGAAAAAGCCAGGAGATTATTAAACTTCACCTACACATAGGTGAAGTTTCTTGTAATCGGTATTATTTTTATTAAACTTCACCTACACATAGGTGAAGTTTCTTGTAATCGGTATTATTTATTATTTATTATTCTTTCCAATAAACCTCTTCGTAGAATATTCAAAAAATTCATATACATGGTCTATAATAACGTTACTACAAATTCTGAATATGAGTGACCTTGACCTATTTTTCAAGGTCACAGAGCCTTTAAAGGTCGAATTTTGCAAAACTTCAAATGCATGTAGGTCATCCGGTTATTACCGGATTTCACTTTCCTGTACATAGAAATGTCCTAGACACTTTCTACACAGCTTGACCTACTTTCATGAAAGTAGGTCAAGGTCACATTGTGCAAGGTTCGTTTTCATAGTTTGAGGTTGATCGCGGGATCTCAGAATCCGTAAGTCGTAGAGTCATGTCGATGGTGCCATTACGTGCCCAAACTCACGGGACACCTGTGGGGCTTTTTATTTTCCATTGGCAGTACCGGTTCTTGAGTTACGTAATTTTAAAATCATACCGCTTCACCAAAACCGGTGACCTTGAGAATTTTACCTTGAAATATCGATGTTAGGTCATAACATGTCATAGTAAACCCCCCCAAACATACACCTAATAAGCCCAAAATGACCTTTAAATTTGACCTTGACCTCATTTTTCAAGGTCATTTGACCCGAAAAAGTTCGAAAAAGTGCCATTTTCAGCAATTTTTTTCACTATGTTCTTTTCGAGATATCATTGTGATTTACTGGTGACAGATGAGCATTGGCCTGCTTATTCATAATATCAAATAATATTTTGTGTACCTCCGTCGCCGGATTTATGAAAAATTTTTTAATATTGCTAACCGACAAAGGTTAAAAAATGACACATTTCCGTGTTTTGAACAAGGAAATATTGCTTGTACAGGGTTACAATGCATGGCTGACCCCCCCTTTTTCATACAATGCCATTATGAAAATCATATTTATTTTGACCTACAAAATGTTTTTCAAGGTCAAACTCAAGGTCAAACATGTCAAAAAATTTTACATTTTTGACATTTCATATTTTTTAACAAAGAAGGAATCAAGATATTGTTAAAAAAATGGTAGACATACTTGCTACAATACTCTAGAGGCTTCCTGTAAATTGTCAAGGTCCTCGGATTGACCTACTTTGCACTGTAAAGGTCAAAAGGTCAAAAAACGAGCAAAAAATTTATGATTTTTTTTCACATTTCTCAAGGATAGCGTCATTTCAAACGGCCGTAGCTCCGGTCCTAAGTAAGATAGAGAAAATCTGAAAACAGATTTGGAAAGCCCATATTCTCCTCTAGTTTTCATATTCTGAACATTTTGGCGTAGCTCCGACGGTTAAAAAGATCGCCAGACCCTGAAAATTTCATGTTTTTTTTCGAATTTTCACAATATATCATTATTTTGACAAGGAAGGAATCATCCTTTTTTGATCAACCTGCCTGGACCTCTTTGTAACATCTGTTTACATAATCTTGGCAAATTATATATGTTTTCATTGAACCGTTTTGGTTATACAGTGATTTTAAGTTAAAAACTAGTTTTTCAGGTATTTCTAAAGTTCATATTCCTGAATTGTACCATAATTTCAATCTGCGATAACTCGGTTCTAATTAAGATACAGAGAATCTGTAAACAGATTTGAAAAGGCCAAATCCTCCTCTAGTTTTCGTCTTCTGAACATTTTGTCGTAGCTATGACATTTTAACAGATCGCCGGAACCTGAACATTTCATGTATTTCTGATGGTCTAAGAGATCGCATTACCCTGAAAAATCGATGTTCTCAGAAATCGCAGAAGATGTACTGGGGGATGTACTTGTGGATGTACTGGTTCATGTATTGGTTCATATACTGGTTCATATACTGGTTCATGTACTGGTTCATGTATGGTTCATGCACTGGTTCATGTACTGGTTTATGTACTCGTTTATGTACTCGTTTTTCTGTGCATACTTGCATGTACTCAATGTACAGGAAACATTCTTGTATTCTTGTCTGTATGCATGTTACATAATTATGTATGATTCCTGTGTACTTTTCCATATACCTTTTACTTGCTCATCTACTTGTGTCTGTTCGAGTTACTGGTACCACAGTAGGTGAAGTTTTGTTACCGCTCGCGGTTACGTCTACTAGTTTATTATTCTTCCCGACAAACCTCTTCGTAGAATATTCAAAAAATTCATATACATGGTCTATAATGACCTTACTACAAATTCTGAATATGAGTGACCTTGACCTATTTTTCAAGGTCACAGAGCCTTTTAAAGTCGAATTTCGCAAAATTTCAAATGCATGTAGGTCATCCGGTTATTACCGGATTTCACTTTCCTGTACATAGAAATGTCCTAGACACTTTCTACACAACTTGACCTACTTTCATGAAAGTAGGTCAAGGTCACATTGTACAAAGTCTGTTTTCATGGTTTGAGGTTGATCGCGGGATCTCTGAATCCGTAAGTCATAGAGTCAAGTCGATGGTGCCAAAACGTGCCCAAACTCACGGGACACCTGCCCGACCCTTGATTTTCCATTCGCAGTACCGGTTCTTGAGTTACGTTATTTTAAAGTCATACCGCGTCACCAAAACCGGTGACCTTGAGAATTTTACCTTGAAATATCGATGTTAGCTCATAACATGTCATAGTAAACCCCCCCAAACATACACCTAATAATCCAAAACTGACCTTTAAATTTGACCTTGACCTCATTTTTCAAGGTCATTTGACCCGAAAAAGTTTGAAAAGGTGCCATTTTCAGCAATTTTTTTTACCATGTCATATTTAAGATATCAGTGTGATTCACAGGTTACAGATGAACATTGGCCTGCTTATTCATAATATCTAATCATATTTTGTGTAACTCCTTCGCCAGATTTATGAAAAATTTTTTAATATTGCTAACTGACAAAGGTTAAAAAAATGACACATTTCTGCGTTTTTGACAAGGAAATATTGATTGTACAGGGTTACAATGCATGGCTGACCCCCCCTTTTTCATACAATGCCATTATGAAAATCATATTTATTTTGACCTACAAAATGTTTTTCAAGGTCAAACTCAAGGTCAAACATGACAAAAATTTTTACATTTTTGACATTTCATATTTTTTAACAAAGAAGGAATCAAGATATTGTTACAAAAATAGGGGACGTACTTGCTACAATACTCTAGAGGCTTCCTGTAAATTTTCAAGGTCCTCGGATTGACCTATGTTGCACTGTAAAGGTCAAAAGGTCAAAAAACGAGCGAAAAATTTATGATTTTTTTTTACATTTCTCAAAGATAGCGCCATTTCAAACGGCCGTAGCTCCGGTCCTAATTAAGTTACAGAGAATCTGAAAACAGATTTGGAAAGGCCAAATTCTCCTCTAGTTTTCATATTTGATTGTTTTGTCGTAGCTCCGACGGTTAAAAAGATCGCCGGACCCTGAAAATTTCATCTTTTTTGTAGAATTTTCACAATTTATCAATATTTTGACAAGGAAGGAATCATCCTCTTTTGATCAACCTCCCTGGTCCTATTTGTAACATCTGTTTGCATAATCCTGGCAAATTATGTATGTTTTCATTGAACCGTTTTGGTTATACGGTGATTTTAAGTTAAAAACTACATTTTTTCAGGCATTTCTAAAGTTCATATTCCTGAATTGTACAATAATTTCAATCTGCGATAACTCCAGTTCTAATTAAGATAAAGAGAATCTGTAAAAAGATTTGAAAAGGCCAAATTCTCCTCTAGTTTTCATCTTCTGAACATTTTGTCGTAGCTATAACGGTTTAAAAGATCGCCGGACCCTGAAAATTTCATGTATTTCTGATGTTCAAAGAGATCACATGACTCTGAAAAATCGATGTTCTCAGAAATCGCAGAAGATGTACTGGTGGATGTACTGGTGGATGTACTGGTGGATGTACTGGTGGATGTATTGGTTCATGTATTGGTTCATGTACTGGTTCATGTACTGGTTCCTGTACTGGTTCCTGTATGGTTCATGCGCTGGTTCATGTACTGGTTTATCTGTTCTGGTTTTTCTGTGCATACTTGCATGTACTCAATGTAAGGAAATATTCTTGTATTCTTGTCTGTATGTATGTTACATAATTATGTATGATTCCTGTGTACTTTTCCATGTACCTTTTACTTGCTCATCTACTTGTGTCTGTTCGAGTTGCTGGTACCACAGTAGGTGAAGTTTTGTTACCGCTCGCGGTTACGTCCACTAGTTTGTATTTGTATTTGTATATATTATTGGTCCCCTGATGTGGGGAAATTTGTGGTGAGCCTTCCACTGAATACAGCTCAGGGCAGCCACAGAGCAGCGCCCATGGGCAGAGGATACAGGAACATTGCCCAAGGTTCCCATGCCGTAGCACCCTCCAGTGTTGGTGATCGCCGTCTGATGATGATTGATGAGAAGACTGGGAGTCTGGCACATACCCTATTAAATCAGGGATGCCCAGGGACTTTCAGTTGCCCCAGCACAGAACACTGGATACAACCCGCCTCCATTTAATGTCCCATGGGCTCGGACTAAATTGAGTTCCGGAGTGGGATTCGAACCCACACCCTCAGAGCCAGTGGTTGCGCAAACAAGCACTCTTAACCATGAGTTAAGTTGATTAAATTTCCCTTCAGTGACCGTGAGTCCAACATTATATGTGACCATCCAGCTTGACCAGCTCGCAAAAACACACTGGACACCATTAAAATGTAGTAAATATCGATTGAGAAGGCATGGCTGCAAAAGACAATCAGCAATTGACAGAATTAGGAAATGTGAGAGAATTTAATATAGAATGGCAGCAATGTATTATTTGAATTAGCCCTAATATGGGAGCTCGTAAAAGATCAATATTTAAACAGGCACCCCAGGCTCAATTAGATCTGCCAGGATGGAATCATTAGGAATGTTATTAAATATTTCCTCATTAGATTTCCTGGCGAATTTTCAAGTGGTGAATAATCTCTCAGGATATTCCTCATATGAATTTTGTATAATGAAATGATTTATTTCCACTGTAATTCTATTTAGGTTTATCATCTTACAACCAGAATATTCAAAAACCTTGGATTTAGAATTGAAGAAGGCTTCCGGGGTAATTTTAGATCCAGATTTAGAGCATAAATATGGCACCCAGAGAATCTTTGCTGAAGTGAAATAAGGAAACTTTAATTTGATATCTTTAGTAACAACTAACAAGACAAATTCTTACAATAATGAGCCGACCATGGTTACTATGAATTTGGGCGCAATTTTATAGGTAGCCTATTATCATGCTATTTTGGAAGAAAAGCTGAATAACTGAGTAGGGATTAGAACAATACATAAATGTAGTGTCATTCATCTGGCATCTCTGCTTGGTCAGTTTCAACATTGATAAAAGTGATCATCAATCACTTGGAACAAGATGCTCATTGCTCATGGAAGGACAGTTCGCATCTTGACAGCGCTTCACAAATGGTAAGTGCTCTGTACACACTGTGAGCACGACTGACCGCATGCAGTTAGGTCTATTTTGCTCTCTGCCTTTGCCAAGACAGACTGGAGAGATCTCCTTTTCTGTTTTAAAATCTTGTCTCCTCAATCATAAGCAGTGAGACATGTGGTGTTTCGAGTGTAGTGGTTCCCGGTTGGTGGCAGGGTGTTTCCCTCGCACCAACGAGTGACTCTTTGGTGTAATGGATAATGCTCCTGCCTCTAGCGCAGGGGACCAGGGTTCGACTCCCGCTCCTGGAGTTGTTATAGTGGTGCCCGATATGTAGTGACTGGTGGACTCATGTCCTGTCTGGCCTGGCTAGTTAGAGCAGGTCAGGCTAACAACAGCGAAGCTTGTGTTCAGGCTTCTTTCTGAGGATTAAGGAGCGTAGTGGTTCACGGTTGGTGGCAGGGTGTTTCCCTCGCACCAACAAGTGACTCTATGGTGTAATAGATAATGCTCCTGCCTCCCACGCAGTGGACCAGGGTTCGACTTAAATGGTGCACTTAACCTATACCTACCACCTTACTGCATATATCTACCTACTACTGTACATTCCAATTTACATTTATATGTATGAACTTACCTATATACATCGATCTATGCATTATCTCATCATTACAGCTGCTTGTCAATATTTACAGCTTTATAACCCTCATCAGAGACTTGGAGCAATGAAATGGTGTAATAACGCAAATAAGCCCATCGCGGTCTGCAGGAATAATTCCATCCGCACGCATGCAACCAACGGAAACCCCATTGGAAATTCTGCAATGATTCATCAGGCGTTTTCAAGATGGTTTGCACAGAGGCAGAATTTGCAAGACAAATTAGTTGCACCTCGGTGAATGGGGGTTGTTTTGTTTGATTGAGACAAATGCAGTGCACAATTGTGAATGATTTGCAATTGACAAGTAACAGACAAAAGCCGGTTCAAGCAGAAGGAAAAACAACCCGGCCATTCCGAAAACAACTTTTTGAACTGATGGCTGTGAACACTGGGGGGAAGTTTTGGTGCCTAGCAACTGGTTTGAAGACCTCCGGGGAGCTGTATTTTCCTGCTAGTGTGAACTGCCAGGTCCCTCAGGAGGCCAAGTGTTCAGATGTATTATGCTCGTTGTTTTAGCACTTTTCGGCCTGTTTAGGAGCTCTGCGTATTTGTTCAGAGTAATGCTGCAAATGTATTCGAAAGTGTAAGTTTGCGAATGCAGCTTATGGTAATATGGTTTAACGGTATTGTGCAAGATGGAATTTATATTTGATTTTACCCAGGAGGAGCTTATCAAGAATGTACAGAAATAAGATCTTGTATATTTGCATTGCTCGGCCTTGATGATGTAGACCTGTTTGTGAAATATATTTTAATTCTATCGAGCACAACAAAGTCATGGTGTAAGTCATTGAACATGTGGACAGAATTATTAATTGGGAGTTGGCCTATTTGATTGCGTGCATGATATTGAATGCGCGTAAGTTTACATTTTTGTATGTCTCGACTCACACAAGAATCGGTCAGTTTCACTGACCTGTCTTTCTTTACTGCCAGGAGAGTAAAGTGGCCTTATAAATATATTCAAAATGGTTTGTCAGCAATGCTTGCGGCTGATGGTTGGTTGCTCCCATGCTTGCTTTCCTCTTTGCTTGCTTGATGGTTTGCTTGCTTGGTTTTGCACACTTCTTGTGAGGACCTGGCAAAGGCCAGCAGTAAAGGCTGCCAATGGCTGTGCAAATGAAATGTGTGTCTTCTTGGGTGTTTGCTGAGGTCATTGACCCCAAGATGGACGTGCCAACCATGGGTGTCCTGATCACCAGGGTAGCTGTCAACCAAATCAACCTAATGTCTATTGAAGCATGGTCTGTGGCTGCATGACAATCATCCTAGGGGTACACACACAGGGCAATGGCATCATTCTGGGCAACAACACTCCATGAGGTGCATACTATAACCGTTCATGGCTCTTTGTGGAGTCTTGAGCCACTTGAGGTTGGGTGAGAATAAGATGTATTATGTCTATCATTGGGGTAAATTCAGACAGATGTCTCTTAAATTGTGTTTGGTGTTATATGGTGTTGCTAAAAGAACAATTTATTGTAATGGTAGATTTTGAAATTTCGGTAAATTTGTGAGAACCGCTGACATCAATATATTATATCTGTCCACAATGTCACCGGTTTCCCAATGTCATGCAAATTCATCTGTTGACAAAGGTTCTATCTATCTATCTATCTATCTATCTATCTATCTATCTATCTGTCTATCTATCTATCTATCTATCTATCTATCTATCTATCTATCTATCTATCTCTATCACTATCTGTCATATATCTACAAATCTATCTTTGCACAGCAGCTGATGCAATGCAATCTGCAGGTAGAGTGGCCACTATGCTGGACACCAACCATTGCTCCTGTGTTGCTTGCAATGCTCTGGTAGTGGTCTAGTTGCTCTGCTTCCTTGCTCTGCTGCTGCTGGAGACTGCTGGAGACTACTGGGGACTGCTGCAGGGCTTCTGGAGTGCTAACAAGACAGGCTGAGGGCATTCAAGGTCAAGCAGAACGTTAGGTGTTCACCAGGGACCTGTGAGGTCATACACTGTGAGGCTGAAATACACGGTGAGGCCAGGACACACTGAGGTGCAGTCCACTGCCCTGGGCTACTCCTTGTAGCTGTGTGGAATTGTCAAAGACAGCAATGGGCTTAGCAGGTTTGCCCCAGGCACCCATAGGGGCTTTCCCAAAGCTGCGTTTACCACATAGTACAGTCTCTTCAGTGTCTTCGCTGCATTGTTGGGTCCTTATTCCCTGTGGAGGTAGAATTTGTGGTGGAAATGTGAATTCTCAAGCATTTCAATTCACATGAGATTCACCCTGGGAGATTCACATGTTGATAATCTGTAATGATTCTAATGAAGAGTGCGGGTCGCATGGACGACATGGTGATTGCGCTAACTAAATTTGGAGAATCCTGCCCTCTTTGCACCGGCTCGTCTTACTTTATCAACCAAGAAATGAACAGAATTGCTAAAAGCGTTGAAAATAGGAGATGCAATGGATCACTCTATTGTCGCATATTGTTTTACATTCCCTGATATATCATCACTTGCATCAGCACCCAAACTGTGTCAAATTCTGTTGTAAAATTCTGCCTCTCACCTTGGCGTACTTGCGACTTTGGAGACCATTAAGCAACTTGATTATAAATATGCACTTTTTTGTACTGTACTGAAAATGAACTGAGGGCTACCTGTATGCAGACTGGATTTGCAAGAAATGAGATTTTGTTGTTCGTAAATTGAGAACATGGGACAAAAGAAAATGTATACAAAGATTGCACTTTGAACGAAGGAGGATAGACTGACCGGTATGATTGTATTAATGAAGCGTTTTACATTCTCCCTTTGATCCATTTACAATTCCTGTGTTCAGTGTGTTGCTGCAGGATTTTCTGTTGCCTGTTGTGGCCTGTGGTATTGTGCTGCTGTGTTATATATGTTGGCTTAGCATATGGGAAACATTTAAATGAATGTCCCCAATGTGTTGGCAATTTACATGTCTTGGCAAGTTCCCAACAGTCTGCAATGCATAGCAAGTGGGTCACCAGGTTTTTAATGGATTAGATCTCTATTAACATATGCTGCTCATGGACATTCCACATTGTTGTGATTAAATCGATCAATCAGTTGGGTGGTTCGCTGGTGAAGAATCTAAACCTTTCCGCTTTTAATCTATGGTTTATTTTACTTTTCAGAGTGCTGATTCTGGACCGCAGTGTAATTACCATGTCTTGAGTGTATTTAGTGACTAATTGTTGCGTAATTGACAGTCGCTGTATATTATACATATATGTATATTATGAGCAGCTTACAACTTCTATGTACTATATTTGCAGTTGACCATATGCATGTGATGCCATGAAATTTGCAAATTTGTGTTTTTCCTAAGGGAGAGACCAGCTCATTGCTTGTTTTAGGGAGGTAATAGGTGTCGTACATTTCTTTGTGCAGCTGCCACAAAAGCAAACGAAAAAGAACAGGAAAGTCAATATATGCAGCTTTATCAAGGTTCGGTAATGGCGTTGATGTTGTGCATACTGATAACCTTCTGTGAGAAATTTAAAAACAATGGAGGCGGAGATCACTCCAGCATGTCTTGTCTAAAAATATAGGGACAAAATTGTTTTTTTAGATTCAAAATGGTTTTTTGAAAAACCAAATTTCAATGCAAAACCAACATGGATTTTTAAAAAAATCCATGTTGGTTTTTTGCATTGAAATTTGGTTTTTCAAAAAACCATTTTGAATCTAAAAAACCAATTTTGTCTGAAATATTTTAGAGTGTGGAGATCAACAGTGGACAGCGGTCAATAGTACTCAGTGTGTGTGTACAGCGCTCTTACCAGTTGTGAAGCACTGTCAAGATGTGAACTGTCCTTCCATGAGCGTCTTGTTCCGAGTGATTGATGATCTCTTGTATCAATGCTGAAACTGACCAAGCGGAGATGTCCAGATGGGTAATGCCTTTAAGTTACTGGAATAGCTACATTGCAGATGCTGTAGCCTTCTGTGGAGATAACATGAAGGTTGGAGACAATGCTAACTATCTTGGTGTTTCGGATAATATCACCTCTTTGCCCTCTTGTGTGAATAGACAAATGGAAAATGAAGTAAAAAAATTGGAAATATTGGAGAGTAGCCTACTGTATTGTATCATTCATTTTGCCAGGCGCATTGCTAATAGATGGAGTGTGTAATGCTTTCATTAGTGAAATCTTCTCTGTTAATTTCACTCTTGTGTTACAGTCCCATGCTCATAGTACAAAAAAGCCATAAAGCTAAAATAAAAGCAATGATAGACATAAAAGACTGTGCTTGGTATGAATTACAAGGGAAGGACGGAGTCTATGTTAGTCTGGACCTTGTAATTACTTTGGCAAGCAGCAGGGAGACACATTTAGACGGAGAAGGGACTCATCGCCATGGAAATAAGGTGACAACATGAACAGATGGCCTGGTAATAGGCAGGGACTGGCAATTTGTTCCTTGCACGTTATACCGCATATATATGGGAGGGAGTGGAGCGCCCTGTGGTACATTGTTGGAGTTAAAGCTTGGTGGCTTTGTGCTCTAAGCCAGGGCTCACATTAAAGCAACCCTCTGAATTTTACTATGGGTAGACTTGTTTTTTTTTTTGTCATTGTGGTTTCTGCATTTTATCTCATTTTGTATATGCTGACTCGTAGAGTATCATATTGTACATATGCACAATTTAAATTTACACGAATTTGTTGTTATACATTTCATGTAAATTGGTTATAGATAGCATGGGCTGATATGAAACATTTTCAAAATGCTTTGTGTGAATAAGGATATTTTCTTTACGTAATCTTTCTTTCCTGTTTTGCTCGATTCAAATCAGCTTTATGAAACATTTTGACCGCTTTAAAAAATATATATACATTTATTATACTTATGCATGGCTAGCAATAAAAAGCTGAAACTGTAAGTCCGTAAAAAAGACCATTCGACATATGTCAAGAAATATATAATAACTGATATTAATCCAATTAAATTTTCTATGGACTGTCATTATCTTGAGTAGGTTTAATATGGACAATTAATTGAATGTGACTTTTTTGGGAGATAAACATTTATGATTTATGACCCTCACGACTACATTTGATGTGTGCAATTATAGATATGTAAAGTAAGCATGATAATCATTTTGAACTGTTTTATGTTTGCATTTTATGTAGATCTATTTATTTTAATGCATATTTGGGAGCTATGAAAAGCAACTGCTGACATGACAAAAAATAAAATTATATAGTTATGACCAGTGGATTTACCCGATATTGATTTATGTTTAGTTTAATTTTGGACTTTTTCACAAAGATTCTACATAAAGATCAATTCCATGCACTAAGAATACTGAAGAATGATTCTTTTAACAGAAGATAATTAACTGTATGGCCTGCCTGCTATCATGTGTGTGCATAACTAGGTCCTGCACTAATTCCATCATTTTCTCAGAACAAAAAACCAACAAGACACAGTAATGCCAATCACTCGATCAGTTTACAACTTCCCAGGCATAATGAGGTTACCAACAATGCCATTGTCTCATGGCAGAATTGTTAAAACACACGGCTTATAAGCCTCATTATGGCTGGCTAATGATCAGGCCTCAGGCTACTGAAGGGTGATCTGATGATTCGACCTGGGATGCTGCCAAATTAAGCCTCTTGTAGTTCCTTAATTGTATGTATTGAAGGAAGTAGTCTTATACGCTAAGTACATTGGTAAGCGTACACTGATTTCAATGGCATCGGACAGATCTATCGGCTTGGCTTACAGCCATCGCACTGCGTTTTATCCTTCACTCTAAAAAATTTCAGACAAAATTGGTTTTTTAGATTCAAAATGGTTTTTTGAAAAACCAAATTTCAATGCAAAACCAACATGGATTTTTTTAAAAATCCATGTTGGTTTTGTATTGAAATTTTTTTAAAAATCCATGTTGGTTTTGCATTGAAATTTGGTTTTTCAAAAAACCATTTTGAATCTAAAAAACGAATTTTTTAAAAAATCCATGTTGGTTTTGCATTGAAATTTGGTTTTTCAAAAAACCATTTTGAATCTAAAAAACCAATTTTGTCCCGGCATTTTTAGAGTGTTTATTGAATGATGAATCATTTCTTTTGGATGCACCACTAATAGCAGATAATCAGTTTTGTTGCTACCTGCAATACCTGCATTCTTCCAAAATATATTTCTTTGTCATTAAAATTAATTAGGTATAATTTTTACTTTATTTGGCTTCATGTCTAAAATTGAACTGAGACTTGCATGACTTTAAGCATCAGACTTTAGAACCTGACTTACACAGCCAACATTTAGGCATTTTTGGCTAGCAATGTAGGGAGTTCATTATTATGTTGTTTTTTTCTGTTAGCCAATCATTTCTTAGCACTTTGTTTCATATGACTGTTCACAGATTCAGAACTCAGCTCAGATGCATGACCATTATATATATTTTTTATATTTTTTTACGATTAAAATGGCAACAGAAATCAAAGTTATTCGCTTTCATGAAGAATGGATTGATTTGCAGAAAAATAAATCATTTTGCCTTCTTTGATATTTATTAACATATTCGTAAAAAATGAAATTGAAATGGGATTGCAAGTGCAGATAAATAGTTAGAAGCATTGTGGCTTTGCCTTGAGACTCCGTTTACTGGAAGCAAGAACGGAGTGCAGACAATGGATAAAATATTCTATATATTTCCAATTACTTTCATAGAGGATGTGACAAAGAAGATGTATTCAGCCTGTGCCTCTCCCCAATGAATTATACAGAGGTGATCTTCTGTGAAAGATGAATGGCCCTCAGCACCAAGACTGTCATCTACATTGTAAATAGAATGGCTGGGAAGACTCATTCTGCAGTTACGTATACCATTATCATCGCTGTGGCGAGGTAGCCTGGGTGTCTGCGGGTTTGGTGTCTAATGGCGTAACGAAAATTTATAAAGCTATCTAGAGTTGATTTTCGATGCAAAAGATACATTTGTATAGTGTTAACTGTTTTTCTGACACTTTGATAACTTTCATTTAATTTACCAACAGTGAATTTCAGGCTATTGTCCAAACAAAATGATCATACGTTATGGCTCCGTATCACTTCTTATCAAGATTGAAATGTTCAAAGTGATATAGACCAAAACAGTGTCACATGGTTTTTGCTGTTCCAACTGACAGGAATCCACAAGCATTTCTTCTTTACTTTATTGGCAATTGACAATGCACTGGTCTGCCATTGAGTGAAGTTTCCGCAAGTAATTTTCTTCTGCCTTGGCACCAGAGAGTTTAAACTCGAAAGCTCTTCCTACCTGGCTCTATAACGCTATTCCGAAAGACTCGGTGGCGAGGCATACAATGCTGCCAGATTCTTGGTCCCAAGTTTGATTCTGGCTTGGTGATTGGTGACCAATCCTAAATGTTCTTTTTGGTACATGTGCATTCATGTCTGCCCTTGTGTTTGGTTTAGTTTGATCGTATATCTTCAAAACACTGTCAAGATGTATAACATTGTGCTGCAATTCAATTTAATTCAGAATCTCATTTCTGATCTGGATGTACATGTATATTAGACAATAGTAAGATGTGGTTGATGATCTAAGAAGTTCTGTAAAAGCATGGATGCAAAGGTATCGCAGAACAGGACTGCGTACAGATGTAATAATATAGCATGATTTTATATAGCGCCCATTCCAGATAAATCTGCTCACTGGCACTCACCATACGGAACGACAATCATACCAATCATTATAGTGATAACCTCTGGACATGGCCGGAGCGGGGTTCGAACCCACGTCCTCATGTGTACAAGGCGAGAATGCTAACTATTGTACCACAGAGCCACATTAATGTATCATCCCAAAGTTGATAAGCGGGAATAACTTGAGAAGGAGGAAAAGTATAGTGATACGGCATATATTATTTGAATGCATGTATAGACCTCATGCATCGTCGTATAGTTGTCTTTCCCCACAGTTTTACCTATATACTTCGTTGCCTCAGGAAGCTGTCCATTAAGTGAACAAGATGCTGTTAGTCACACTTTCAACAACTTTGGAATCTTCAGTATTGTGAGAGGCTCCGATCTCCCCTCTGGTGATATGACACTGTTAGGTCATATTGCTGGAAGAATTGGGCTCCCTGCCTCACCCCAGAATGATGGAGTGCCTTCTTACATTCACCTCTTGTAAAACTGCTCTTTTTTTATCACCAAGAAAGTGTTGGAATCTCTCTCAGCTTAACAAGAATTCAATGTCCGAAATCTGAGTTATTGATGGAACTACTTTGCGATGAGACTCGAGCGAAGTTTTTGCCTAAGACGTCTCACCGAAGAAATTTGAACTTGAGCACAAGCCTTGCTGTTGGACAGTGTTGATTGATTTGGTCCAACATGCAGATGTTTTTTGGGGGATATAATGATACATTGATATTCATTTGCTTGATTTAGATTGCTATGCATATCTGATTAAAAGTATATATATTTTTTGAAGATATGTCATCCATGATTGTAAAAGACCCACTATTACCCAGTGGGCCTGGTAGTGTCTTTTGCAAATTGCATGAGCAATGGCTTGCCAGTTCTGTGAGCCTACTTTTTAATTGTTAGATCATTAGGGGCATAAATGGTCTAAACAACATGATATTTTGTTTCCATAATAGTGGTTGCTGAGTAATCTCATAATGATTCTTATCAGTTCAATAAATGTCAAAATGGTAAATGTGGTAAACTTTTGGCTGGAGGGTAACCTAAAACATTCCAAACACACTCTTTTGCATGTTTTGTAAGGGAATGAGGATTAAGCAAGTGTTGTGACATGATATAACAGATTTGGGTGCCTATCATCTGACAATATTGTCACATGGAATTTGGTTTTAGGGAGCACTGTCAGTCTGCAGGTATTAATGCCAAACTAATCTCTATTGATTCCCTTGATCCTCTCCTTTGCCTTGGAGCCTATTATTTTGGCATCCATTGTTTGAACAGGACACAGATTGCCAAGGCCTATTAAACTGCATGTGTGTTTTGCAGCCTCCGTTGTGAAAGAGAAAAAGACATTATTCAAGGCGTTTCATGAACTGCTGCCATTAAGCTTGAGTGGGTCGCTCAACGAGCTTTTTCGCTATTTATAGTTGATCCAGACTCAAGAAAGCGTAAAAACGATCTTGTGCTCTATTATCATGGAATGGTGGAATAAATTTCTAAACCAATGGATTTCGGAATTAAGCAATGATTGTGCTTGAGTTGGAGACTGTTAGTGTCACATTGTTCCCTTGAACGAATGTCAGGGCTCAGTTAACTTATGCTTGGTTATAGCCGCCATTCTTTCCTAAAATAGAATGTATGCCTATTTATCTATCTATCTATCTATTGATTGATATTGTATCCTGTTGCAATGAAATAAGTGAAAATATGATTATGGAGATATGTTGCTAAGTCCTCCATTATTTAAGTAGGCTTGTATAGAATTATGTTTGTGTTGAGAATTGAGATTAATTTGTATATACTCCAGTACAAGCTCAGTTAATTTTCTAGAAGTTCGGAAATTGTGCGGCGGCATTTTGTCTGGAAACATAGAAAACAACCTTGAAATCCCCAAAGTCAATTCTTGTAGGATTAAGGATTTTGTGTGATCTACCATCTTTCAAGTGGTACATGCTTTGGCTCTTAAGTATAATGCTTAGCATTGAGGTAATCGGAGGTATGCTCTTTAGGAGTGTCCTTGTGTGATCGAGACTGAAGGTAAAGTGTGTGAATAAACCTACTTTACAGCCTATGATACTTGTACTTCAGATGTCAAGGCCAGAACAAGTGAAATAACCTTCAAAATTGTTTTAAAAGAACTGAATTTGAGGGCAGGCATTTTGTGTTGTGTTCGATGTCTCGCACTGAATTATACCCTTTGCGACATAGTGCAACACGGATCGGATATGCATCACCGTTCCAATTTGTGAAATTGAGATATATCTCCAGAGGTTTTGAACCACTTCTTCAGCTGCTGTTTTGAAATTTTGAAATTAAATGATGTAGTTTCTGCATTATAGCATTTACATAAAAACTGAATAGGCCCACAGAACATGACATGTTAAATCATTTGAATTTACTTTCGCCTCTTCCATCACTGTGAAATGCATTGTAATTCTATGTATGCAAATAATGTTTTGTTGTTCCATGACATGTTGTTAATGTTTACACTTTTCTTTTACAGCCAGAAAAGGTTTGACTTTTATCTTTAATGCTTAGTATTTTTCATTATAGAATTATAGTGGCTGGTTGTGGGTAGTCAATTAGTGGCATCTTTCTCTCTGATTTATTAATCTGATTTAATATCTGATTTAATTCTTGATTTATTAATCAATCAGTAGATGCATTTTAGATGTATTGATTTTTTAAATACTGCAATGTATAGTGTTTTGATTTAGAAATATGATTTATTACTAATAATGTATATCTGACGATTTCTTATGATTTAACAATTATACTTTTTAATTATGTAATTTAGTGTGCGTTATTTTTTTAGTTTAATGTTCATCATGTTTATTATTAATCGCACTGCACATTTAGATTGTTATTTGTAACATTAGATTAATTTGTAGTTGTCTTTCAATCACACTTCTTTGCAATTGCTGTCTAGTTAGAACTATTGTAATACAGTAACAGCACTCTAATATCCTATGAGTTACACAATTTGATATTTCAAGTTCTCTGTAGTAGAAAGATTATTGTTCTATATTGCAAAAATTATTTGGATCATATTAAACATGTTTCATATTTTTGGCATTGTTATCCAAATAATTTTGTGATAGAGTCCAAACAGACAAAATTTAATGTTATTAAATATTTACTGGATATGTACAGCAAAAATAATTTCATTATTTAGAAAAATAGAAAAAAACTATGATAAATCATCAATGAAAAGATTGCTCCGAAATAAATTATAAAGTTAAATGTTAAGATTCTGGAATGTAAACCTGGCATACCCTGCTGTTAATTATGTCACAGTTGAAGTAATTTTTCTAAAAATGTGGAATATGGTATTGGGATTAACATACTGGATAAAACAGTCTTGTTAGTTTAGACCTTTTTTGGCAGGGTCAAAACAAAAAGCAGTTGTGATTGAGCAAATCAACCCCAAAAAGCTATTGTGATTTGCCCAAATTGCAAAGAAATTCCATACAATGCAGTGTATACATTACAGGTGATTTCATTAGTATGCGATTCTTAGGTTCTAGACCCACCTAATACATGCCTTTTTAGTTAATCTGATTGGTTTAGGAAAAAAGCACATCACACATCTGATTTATCAAATGTAGAAAGTGTTGGTTTAGCATTAATTTCTCACAGCCAAGAGTGAATGACAAGAATTGCATGGTAATGAAATCACCGGTAAACAGCTAGTGATTTGAATGATTTACTCAAAACACTGAGTTTTGAATGTGTTGTTTGGAATTTCAGTAAATCTGGCTTTTATGGAAAGGATGTGCTCAAATCACCTCTGCTTTTTATTTTGACCCCATAAGAAAAGATGAATGCTCACTTGATTGTGTTTTTAATTGTTCAATAATGTTGATTGTAGGTACATAGTTGCCATTTAGGATTTTTTTTTTCGTTGCCTTTTATAACAAAAAAACCAACATTGTATTTCCTTATAATATCTCTGTCCATGTTTACCTCATGACATTGATCTGCTGTCTGGAAAACATGAATCTGAATGATATCTAGTCTGTGAGTAGTCAGGACAATGTTTGAGCTCTTGATCAATGCTGGATTAGAAATTCTAGAATAATTTGAGGACAGATCTCTTTGTTTAAGCCTTTGTATTTACATTTCATGACAACCTCATATTGATTCCATCTCCCACTATCCCCCATGATCCCCCATTACCCCTCCTGCTTAATACACATTCTAAATGCCTAATTGATTTGTTTTTGGCTCCTTTTTTTCCCTCAAGATTTAGATAGTTTTATTAGCTCAGGAATGTGATATACATAAAGTAGGATTTCGTTTTCCATAAAGTAATTGATAAGAGGATTACATTTGTCAAAATGAATATTTATAAGATTTGACGTAATCAAGCAAATTTATATCTCAATTTCTTCTTGGGCTATTGTCAAATTAAAAAACGTTCATTGTTGTAGACTTAATTGTAACTATTGTAGGGAATGGCCTGTTTGACAATGTCAATTTCAAAGTCATCTATCCAACCGAGCCGTGATGCTATTATTTATAATTCTAAAATGTTAAATTTGATTTCAGCTCTATTCATTCTGAGGAATTCATAGTGTATTAACCAGCAGTTATGCCTTGCATGAGCCACTGCTGAAAAGTATTTAATGCAAATAATATAGTATACATTTCGTGTAAGAGTGTAAGTTAAACAGCAATTGTTGACAACAATATGACAGGACCACTTTGCAAGCTGAACATATATAATAATTTTTAAGTTGTGCAAAAACAAATGAATCCGTAATAATTCAAAATTGGGATTAAAAACAAATGAATCCATTCTTGCATATCATTGAAACAATAATGAAGAGATGGCCTTGTTCTGTCCAACAATAATGGTGCTGAAATGAAATGCGAATTGTCAACCATGTTGCTCTTTTACTTCGTTGAAGGGCTTGAATTAATACCGCTTAATTTGGCTGATCACAAATGACCTTTAATCGAATTACAGACAAGGATTTGTTTTTACTGTTTAAACTGATCTGACAGATGATGATAATTGAATTGGAATTGGATAATTTGATTTTTGGAAGTTGTTTATTATTTGGGCTCTTTTCGTTTTTGCAATGTTATTGTCTTTTGGAATTTCTTGGATGACCAATACTTCAACAAGTTCTAAAAAAAAAGAACAAAAAGGTGAATACTGGACATTCTCCTAATCTAAACATAGATGTGATTCACGCAGCACATGCTTCTGTCAAAAATATTTTTTTGTTTAAATTTAACATTCCACAGTTTTTTAGCCTCACCGTATTTTGTGGTGTACCCGAACAGTTACAATATTGTCAAAAAAGCAAAGGAGTAGGCTATACTTAAAGAAGGCTGCTTCTTGCTCTTAAACCAATTTAAAGCAGTTTAGTACAAAAAACTCCTATGATAAAATAGTAACAAAACTGACCTGAACCAACAGGGACTCAGAAAAGAAATGTTGGCACTGCTTTTGGATAGGGACCAGCAATGGTGGTTGGTTGGATGCTAAATGCTAAGATTGAGGCCCTGTTCTCAGTATCAAGAGTCTTTTAAACATTTATAGGAGCCCAAGGTGTTAGCAGCAAAGCCCCTTGGCTTAATAGGCAAAATGAATTGATCGGTGCACGCGATTTAATGCTCGTGTGTGCATTTAAGCCATTCCCTTTGAGGCAAACCTCCAAGCCATGCATGTGGCCAAGTAGTTACAGACCAGCTACTCTCTTCCCTTTCTCCTCCTTCCTTTTATCCTTTCTCTTCTCTTCTTTTATTCTTCTTTTACAACCTTTGTTCTTCTTTTATTCTCCATCTCCCTTTTTCTATTACCATTGTCTTCTTCCATTGGTTATCCGAATAAACAGGCCATTTTACATCAGCCGCTGTCATGAAATCGGCCGATTTAGCCATTTCCTAATTTGCTCAAGTAAACCTATAGCATTTCACCAATTAAATACTCTTTTGCGTTCTGTTAACAAATCTCTCATAGATATAGAAATATATATTTGTCTGTGGTGGAATGCTGCCTTAATACAAAAGTCGTTCCGCTGCACGACGGTTTAAGATTCTTCGAATGCAGTCTAATACAACTTATACAAGTGTGCGATATAATTCAGTAGAAGTATTGTGTCTTTATTTCTAATCTGCCTTTAACTTTAAAATTTTACAGTGTTTCAAAGTGAAAAATATAGTTTATGTCCTGCTTCTTACAAAGTGTATCGATGGTCAATATAGGCGAAGCAGAGTGGGGTCTTCATCTTTGACAATAAGATGTAAATGTAAGATGTAAATGTAGTTGTTTTAGGGCTCACAATATTTTCAGTCTGCTGCTTGTAAATTAAGAAAACTTTCAATCTTTCTCAGCTCCCATAGGGAGTCCCCAAAGACCCATGTACTTTCAAAAATATTGGGTCAATATAACTAAATAAAAAATCCTCTAATTTACTAGTATTTTTAATTTTTAATAGAGGTAACCAAACTTCTGTGTAGCCTATGTGCTCCAGCCATGAACTTTTCATTCTTTTATAAGCAGTGTACACTGAGTAAATCTAGACCTTCAGCTTCTGCTAGTCCATTTTTCTTTTGGCAGGTGTTTTCAGCAGCTGACTACCTCCTCCATAAATTCAGACCTCCAAATTACTCTGTCCATGGAACTCGCAGAGCTCTAATAAGGTCTCTGCTATGGATGACCACCATTCTGTAATTTGTCACCTTATTGCAATAGAGGCTCTGATTGCTGTGGGGTCTACATGAAACTAATGTATCAATCATAAAAGATGGATTTATTGCAAAAAAGATCTTTTCGAATTGATGATCAAATTGCATGCAGAGTGTTCAAATTGAGCCTGATAAAAATGAAGTTATCTTATGCCAGCACTAATTGGCTCTTCATTGTCCTCAATATCATCATCAATTGGTCCTAATGTCCCTAATCATCATTGAATTTGTACAACAATTTATTTTAAAAGTTTCGATGTTTTCATTATGAAAAATTTGGACCTGATTATGCCCTTCTCCTGCTATTTCTTCAATAAAGCTGTAAAAGACGACTGTTTTGACATTTCAAGATTAGATTCATGATTAACAAATTATTTGATATAACCTTGACTGGTGAGACACTGTATGTGTTCATGGAAGATGGATGCTTCTTCCAGACGGTGTACGTTTGCTCATTCGCAATGTCGATGCCTAACCTGCAAGTCCGGCTTATATACCAGGACCACCAATTAAAAATTCTGTCCCCACAAATTCAAACAGCTTCCATTTCATGACATTTTTTGTAAACAATGATGTGGTTGGGGCTTTTTTACTTGGTCTTTAGGTATCTAAAATATTTGGTAATATTTGTGTGGCATTTCTCACTAATGTGGAGCTTTTCCTTACAATCCAAATATGGATTCCCTTTCAAATAGATGCTTTCTATGTCCTGGTAGCAGGTAGAATTGCAAATCTCCAATTAAATTGTCTTTTGAGAGGGAAAAAGAAGCAATCCTGCTTAAAGTGTCCTTAATTATGCCAATAGTACGTCTTAGTGATTGTATGCCTTATGAGAAATATTTAGAAATTGCCTTGGAAGAAGCCAAATTGGAAATATTTGAGCTGGTGGCATTTGTATGCACGTTTGGTCCACATGCAGAGGCCTCAGAAGCAGCAGATATAACATTTACAACTCATGGCCAAACATGATTTGCCATTGTTTAAGTAATGTGCATTTAAGCAGGATATTTCCAGAATTCTCCATCTCTTAATTTGAAGCAGACCTTGAAAATGCATTTTCCTTATTACTTACTCTGGTGCATGGTGTGCTGGGTACGTTTTGTGAATGAGAAGCAGTCTAAGAATGGTTTAATTTTGATATTAAGTCCTTCGAACTTTCATTAAAGGTGGTGGAGCTGATTTTGGAAATAGTATGAGGTCTATTTCAGTCTCCCTTTAGCGTGTGTAAGACATTTGAAAGCCTTGGGTAATTTGTAGTGTAATAATTTTGCCACTCTTCGGTTATCTGTGGTTTTATCTCAGTTTGCTGCAAAAGATTTTTTTAACTATAGTTGGCGATGAGATGACACTAATGTTTATCACTTCTGACTCATCTGTATTCTCAAAATTTTTCCTTAAAAGTTAATTAAAAATGTGAAAGTCCTCCCGTTATATAATTTTAATTTACCATGAAAAATTGGACATATCGTTAATTGATGTTAGTTTATCAGACTATCTTGTCTCAAATCTCAATACAATAATTTCTCTAATATTAATGGGCAATTAGCAAATATTTGTGTTTTTCTCACCAATTCGTATGTATTTTTCTTTACAAATACTGTGATATCTTACATTTCTACATTCTATTTGTACATTTTTAGGCTAGACCAGGTCAAAGAAAGGATATCTGGTGTTTTTAAAATAGACGTAAGAGTAGACAATATCACATGTCAAATGATATGTTTATTGGATCAATATACAAATCAGTCTTTTCATGGTTAGGCTGTACTTCCAAAAACTTTTTCTGAAAGTGTAAAATTGTCCAAATGGTTGAAATGTTTTAATTTGCTGTTTCCAGGACATGGATTGCTTGGACGTTGCTCTCATCCGGGATGCCAGGACAGGAAGGAATGCCAGAACTCCAAAGGTCAGTAAAGGTCATTAAGTGATGTGATGCCCTTATGTGGCCAGCTATGCCCTTATAAGGTCATGCCCTGAGGAGATAGACCCAGCTGCTGTCAACGCACTAAAGGAATGCCTTCAAGTCGTTCTTAAACGGGTTAACCGTCCTCATGCAATTTACCAAATGGTTTTTCGGACAGATAACCAACTGTTTGCAGCACACCACAATGCCATTGTCTTTCCAGTAATACAGATGACCATCGAATCTTTCTTTGTTTCTTTATTTTTTTTAAAGTGTGGTTTCATTGGTTCATGTTTACTTCATATGATGTTCTGTCAGTTCATCTTTTGGGTGAAGTCTCAACATGATTGTGTTGTTTTTTAAATTCACCAGGAGAAGTGCATGCTTATACAGATGTAGACGACATTATATCCCGCAATTGCGAGTGAACAACATGAAAAAACCATTGAGTTCACATCATTGAGTTCATCCTAGTGAAATTAATGAAATAAATTATCTGACGTTGTTTTGCAAACAATGGGCAGCGATTGTTTATGTCATGACGTCACAATGGGCTTCTTGTGACGTAACAACTAACTGCTGCTCCTAAATTGGGAGAATTTGAAGGTTATCAGACTAAAATTTAGTAAAAACCACTGATAAAGTCATTGCAGGATATAAATAAAACCCCATAACAGTGTAGTTCACAGCTATGAACATCATGAGTGTCAGGTCTGCCTTCTGAATAACACTCGTCCTTCGGACTCGTGTTAATTCAGAGCAGACCTGACACTCATGATGTTCATAGCTGTGAACTACACTGTCATGGGGTTTTATTATAGTACTAAATCGCTATGCCATAACTTCGGATATGTTTGCTGTTTTAAATTGGAAAAGAGATATATTAGAGTTATGTAAAATTGCAATCATGGGACGAACGTTAACTTTTTAAAAATATGACATTTTGTTTGTTATACCAATGGACTTTGTCAGAGGAGTGGTTGGTGTTCTAGGGTTTTAGGTCAGCAATATCAGGTCCATATTAGTTTATCAATTCATGTAAGTCAGTAATGATGCAAAGGTCCAACATTACAACTGAAACATCTAAAAATTTCACTGGTGAAAATTTGATACTAGCTGATGATGAAGAAGAAAGAAAAATTAGACTTGAATATTTGGCAGAAAAAGATTGCTAATCTAGAAGGCTGACTGGGCTCTCCATTTCGCCATTGTGGATGTGATTTCTGGTGTGCCCTTTAAATCTTTTAACCGATCAATCTTGTGGTTCTGAAAGCTTTGGTAATTGAATCACTGCATGCCTTGATACCACAGCTTGGTGGGGTTTTTAAAGTGCTGAATGCAAGTCTTGTCAAACCATCCATCTTGCCAAATGCGGCCGCCATTCCATTGTGGTTAGTCGTGATTCCGTGATTCCCAACCATAATAATGCTCTGAATACCAATGGCTATGCTCGAATTGGGCTTTTTACAATTGTTATACCCTCACAGTGATGCCAACAGTTGCACCATAAGCAGTTGTATTTTATTGGTATTCAACATTACAACGTGTTGATCTTATGGAGCCTGCCGCCTTATAAAATATAGTCTCCGCATGTTACCGAGGGAGCTATGTGAACTTTGAAATTTGTGAGGCATTTATGCCCGTGAACTGGGTAATGTGATGTATGCATTATATGGGGTACCTTATAATAACACTGTTATGGATGTTATTTGAAATTTGAACATTGTTTGAAATCTTTACACAGTCCACAAAGTAGCAATTAAAGCGCTTTATGGCCCTGGAGTGGATTTTGGATGAAAGATTGCCTATGCGTCAAAATGTGCTTGAAGAGTGCTTCGGCTCAGCTCTGCGGATAGCCAATACTCTGTACTTGGTCTGTAGCACTCTATCATCGAAAGAAAGCGTCTCATTTTTCTGCTCTCCAGCTCTCCTCCACACTACTCGGTCCCCTATTATTACTTGGGAATTTCCTCCGGCTGTCTTGAATACAGAACGTGTTTGCCACTGACCGAGGGCTGTGTACCTGCCTCCTAGACATACAACATTCCAATCTCATATTAAAGCCAGGCTGCCGGTTCTCTCTCACTTGGTGCAGCAATTCCAGACTTGCTAGTTCTAGCATTGAAGAAAGGATTGTTATGCATAAAGATAGAGTAGGAGGGTTACCTCTAGCAACTTATTAGTTGGGTTGTAGGTAGAAGTAGCCTACTGGAAGTATGACTTTCATCGTGGAGAATATAAGTGATATAGATCTCATACAAAAATCCTGATCTTTTCTGGGCTTGTCCTCCATATCAATCCAGTAAGGGTTCATGGATATGTCATGCAGCTGCATTGTAGGTTTTGGGGAAAACCAAACTTCCATGCAAAAAACCGTTTGGTATTACATGTACAACCAAAAACCAATTTTTTTTCAAGTGTTCATAAAAATCAGCTTTTTTTTTGGAAGACTGAAATTGTAAAGCTACCATAAGAAATCCCATGAAAGATGCATGGCTTCTTTGACACTATGTGTTCAAACTGGCATACTTCAAGTCTTCATGTGGTGAATCATAGTCTTGTATTAGCGATTCACAGCCTATTTGTTCACAGTAACTGGCAGTCCCATATTGGCTCAGCATCCTGAGCCTGTTTCGCTGCTTCAGTAGTTGCTTGACCAGGGGCACACCACCCCATATGGATGGTCGTGTGACTTTCTTGGCCTTCCGGTCCTTTGAAGTGCTTCCTGCGAGTCCGTTAACCAAAGAGTCGCCAAAAGACTGACCGACCTAAGGCGCACCAACCAAAAGACTAGCAATATTAGGACCATATCTGCCCAAAAATGGCCATCGACCGCCAGACCTTTCGACAATAATGAAAGGGAATGCAATCTAAGACCTTGCGCAGTAAAAGCTTCTAGTCTCTTGTCATCAACCCTGTCTGATGTGGGTTTATTGAGTGGATGAAGCTGATATTATTACAGGGGTAATTCCTTTGCCTTCTTCATCACCTCTGCTTTTCATTAGCTTATGCCACATAGCCATAAGATATTGCAAGTAAAAAAGGCACTTTAACTGTCTTCAGGTTTATGAAATTTCCACAAGTAAACATGCACACTACTATTATTTTATATTGATGTGAAGATGTATTCAAATCAAGACTTGAATCTAAAAGAACCAGCAGTCATACTGTTGAGTTTCGTTTAGTCTCTTTCATTTTGAATAGAAGTCGTTGATTTGTAAGAATGTGGAAAGTTTTACCTTGCATTTTATCTGAATATTTAATGCAATGGTCGATAGTCTTCAATACATGCTGTTTGACAGCTTAATGCATGTATTTTGTTCCTGTCAATCCCTCTCTTTTCCATTTATTTCACTGTCTCTTTTTTGCCCCTGAGTATTGCCTCTCCACCCTCAGATTTGACTTCCTCTGCGACAGATGATTGCCCCTGACTGGGTCTTAGTTTGCCCTGGGCGATAATATAAGCACCAAGTCTGCTCGGACATTTCGGCATTTTCCATAATTGATGGCTTTCTCCTGGAAGCGTCTGTTCTGCTGCTTTGTGGCTTGTACTTTACGTGGTAGTCCAAAGTATTCCAGATACATTGTATATGCTTGTTTTGTTAAGATGTTGGAACTCATTACACCAACACCAGTTTTTTTGTACCATTAGGGTAAAAATTATTACTCAAACTTGGAACGAATGAGCAGTCCGGAGTGAATAGAAACACAAAAATTCTGCTATTGGTAAACTGATATTTGACAGTTTCTAAAGGCTCATTGTCTGTCAGATCGTTATGCAAATATATTTGCCAAGCTGTACCAATTTTTTAGTACGTACAACAAGGGTCTAGACAGTGCTTGCAATTATTCATCAGTGTGACACATTGACACAAGAACCTAGCTGGATCTAGCCAACACTGGCAACAACAAGAACTTTACCACATATGTTGAACTGTTGTCCAGAAATTGGTTACAGTGTCTTGTGGACTTGTCACAATGTTCTGGGAGACTAAAAGACCAAATTCCAATGAAGTTCCGAGAACAAATGGCAAATGGCGTTGAACTTTGGTCCAATCATCAAATAGAGTGCAATCAAGGACCAAATCAACTCTCAATAAAATGCGGATGGGCTCTTGGCATTATCAACCTCAGTGAATGAAATAGTTATTGATGACAGATGCAGAAATTATTGTAACATAGAGGCCAATCCTTCAGCTGTTTCAATGAATTTCCGAATTTTCATTGTTCATTGTTTTTCACTCAACAATACGATGAAGTGCATTCTATGAAGATGTTTTGTCTTGTCAATCCCTCTCTTTTCCATTTATTTCACTGTCTCTCCTTTGCCCCTGAGTATTGCCTTGCCACCCTCAGATTTGACTTCCTCTGCGACAGATGATTGCCTCTGACTGGGTCTCAGTTTGCCCTGGGCGATAATATAAGCACAGAGTCTGCACAGACACTTTGCTATTTTCCATAATTGATGCCTTCTTTTTGAAGTGTGTGTTTTGCTGTTTTGTGTCATATATATACTTAGCCATACAAAGTTTTCCAGTATGCTATGTTATTATCACAATGCGGGAACTCTTCTCACACTTTCCGCAAAAACTAAAGAAATAAAAATTTAATCATCTACTTTATCTTATTGCCTATTTCTTAAAATTATCGCAAGTTATTATAAGAATCAAGATAATTATGTAGTTATGGAAATGCACCCATGAAGTGTGAAAGAAGATAGAAATGTGCATTTGTCGAATGAAACTTTAGACGCATACTAGCATGCAAGCCATTGCAAGCGTTTGATAGTGAATGTCAAAAGGAAGGCAGATGTGGTTGTGAAAAACTACATTAACCCCAAATTGTTTGCATCTCTTCTGAGGGCAACAGGAGTACACTGGCAGACAAATACCATAGATGGTTACAAAATAAAGTCATCCTGCTATATGATTTTTCTTTGCTCAATCGATTGTGGTTTGGTACGACTCTTTACAACGTGTCGTTCACATGTTTTGCGTAACTGTTTCATTTATTTTAGATGCTCTAAATTCCCAATTCTTCATTCTGATTTATATTTGCTAGAAACTTGTATCTCGTTGATTCCTTTATTTCAATGTAATTTCAGAATATTTCTTAATAAATATTATATTTTTCAATCTATTTATAGACTCAATCTTGAAAATTACTACTTGTTGATATCAGAATGAATTATCCTATTTCTGAGTTGCCTGGCCTTTTGTTTGCAATTTTGTGGATATAATATTTAAGGTCTTTTTGAACTCTGCGATCAATCAACTTGGTGCCTTTTAAGTTTTGAAAATTACATGACAGCATTGCTTTATACCCTGAATCCTGATTTGAGTGAGGTTTAACATGTTACATGCTAGTCCTGCCATTTCATCAATCTCATGAAAAGCAAGAGCTATTCTTAGCCACAATATGAACACTTTAGATTTTTGAATACCCTGGATTTCACAGCCAATCAAGACTAATGCCTCCAAATTTGTCATGTCCACAATTCTTCAGTGGGCCACAATTGCAAGAATCCCGTCACGTTAGTTGTTATTCCATGCTTGTCATCCTTTTTAAGTCACTTTGTGGAGAATGCTGAGATATTTATAGCAATTCTATGGCTGTTATCTTGTCTTTGAAATTCCCATGTCATTTGGGATACGTCGTGCATGAATCATTGAAGCTCTTTGGTCTGATGTTGGTATTCCAATTCAACGTTCATAAAACTAAGCTGTCTTCAGTTATTTCTTTTAGAAAGATACCATTTTAACCTGGGATTTAACAATTTAACATGGTCTCAAAAAGGTTATATGGGCCATTCTCAAATTTCGGGACAACGGGTATAGGAAAATTGTCCTGTAACGGAGGGGAAAATGTGGTAACGGAGGGGAATTTTGATGTAAAAAACCAACTGTAGGAACAGCAACAAAAGGAAAAATGATAAAAGATTGATGTAACTATTATTTTCAGAAGTACTTCATCTCGTATCAGTAGATTTTTTAGTCCAAATGTCGATTTCTTGCTCATGATCTGGTAACGGAGTGGACGGTAACGGAGGGGAACAATTTTTTGCTTTTCACTCATTACTGCTTTTTATTTTGGAGATTAGACAAAATAATTGCAGAATATTAAAACCTGCCACCCTCAGCAACATATACATGAAATCGCTCTGTAAAATTATCATTGGTAAGCTTGGAAATGAAGGAAATGGAGGGGACATTTTTTATGAACATTATGTCATAATTTATTGAATACATGTTTTATGAAGTCTGCAAGGCAGTGGTACTATGGCGCACATGAGTCTGATGATATTCAGTGAAAATAGCTCATAAAAAACAGTAACGAACAGAGCTATGGCAAGTAACGGAGGGGACAAAAATATTGACATAAATTGACATAAATTAGTGACACAACTATTGTATCAATTTAATCAATGAAAGTATACAAAAAAATAAAAGAATATGAACTGAATATAAATTCAAGTCTATATTCCCATGAATCGTGCAAAGAAACTTTGAAAATAATGGTATATTAGGGGGAAAATGAACACTTGATTTTGTCATGTCGGGTCCAGTGACAGGGAAAAACCATTGATTTTGCACGGATTTCTGGACATAATGCATTAAAAAAAGTGTAATGAATGTTTTTTTGCTCCAAATGCAGTGGTTCTAAGTAGAAATATGAATACAGATGCAGAGTGACGCTTCAGATATTTATCGCATTCATATTAATGTCAGGGAGCTAGAGTGACACAAATTGTCCCGAAATTTGAGAATGACCCATATAGAATTTTCTTATATGGATATGTTTTGTTGCTGAAGGGAGATGTGATATAATCTTGTAACTATTAAGTAAAAAAGCAAGTTATTTCAGATGCTTCAAAAGTGCCAGCTTCAGGAAACGGTAGCAAGCCTCAATCTCTCGTACCAAACAGATTGCACTGTTGCCCTCTTACCAGTCAATATTTGTGTATTGTAACATGGAGGCCAAACCTAAGATATGACAATGAATTATTTCTGGATTATTGTCCTTTTTATTTTCAAAATGATGTCTACATTCAGACTTAAACAAATTGCTTGTGCACCTTTTGTCAGTTCCTCTATTTTCCATTTATTTCACTGTCTCTTCTTTGCCCCTGAGTATTGCCTCCCCACCCTCAGATTTGACTTCCTCTGCGACAGATGATTGCCTCTGACTGGGTCTCAGTTTGCCTCGGGCGATAATATAAGCAGGAAGTCTGCTTGGTCATTTCAGCCATTTCTCATAATTGATGCCTTCTTCCTGGAGCATCTGAGCTGCTGCTTTGTATGTGTACTTGGTAGTCATGAGAATTTTATCATTTTGGAGATATCTTTGGTTCTTTAGTTTTGAATATGAATTGAATTTCATTCCATTGTGATGATGATTGTTCATAACATTTTAAAATGAATTTTGTTTGGAGTAAAATGATTCTCGAATTCATGACGACAACATTATCGAAGGTGAAGGATGAGTTAAATATTGCTCATTTATGCAGTTTGCATAGAATAATAATATTAATATTATGCAAACATCTGAAGTTGTTTTTGCATGATCCTCATGTTAATCCGCATCATATATGACTGAGATATGTGTTGTATTTCTGAGACTTGCAGAAACCTGAGACGTGTCTGTGAAGATGCTGTTAGTGAACAGAAATGAAGCGGAGTAATTGCATTGTCATATATGAAGAATGTCGAACATTTACCAAACATGTATGATGGGCATACAAGGCTGCATGTACGTGCATTATGGCTGATGTGTTAGGATAACCAAATTACACCACAAAATGGCATGCCAAAATGCTATGTGTGTGCAAAGAACGACGGAAGAAGAGCAATTTATAGCACATACATGCGAGATGATGTGTTCTGGAATTGTGGTAACTTAATTATATTCAACGTGATGTGCAAATATGCGTTGCTGGGGTCTGCCGCCCTGAATATGACATTGTGCCTATAATGGTTTGCCATGTCTTCTGCACCACTTCTTCCTTCTTGATGCATTTACATGGCATTAAGCGCAGAGCACACTGCAAAGGCCATTTGCATGTAAAAGGACAGGGCTCCATAATTGAGCCGATGGGCTGCATTCAAGATACATTGTAAAATGCACTCGCGTAATATCTCTTTAGTTTAGATGGCAACTAATTATTCTATAACAAGTAGCCTTAAGAAGTTAAGACCGTACTATAAATTTACTTAATCATTAATGGTTCAAGGATGGGGACATTTTTGTGAAAATTTTCAATTACTACTTTTAGGACCAGCGGGTATTAATCAAATGCTAGGAGCACACCTATTACTATTTCTAATTACATATTATATTATATATGGGTGTCTAAAACCAATGGGCGGAACATGTAATTTGAGACACAAGATTACTAAGGTTTCGATATCATACAAGGTTGATGCACTGAGTCTTCTTAAAAAAAAAAAACTCATTCTTGGTACAATTTATGGTAAAAGTTAACAGTGTGCCCTTAATGAATGGAATCAGCATGCTGACATGGTTGTATTTAAGAAATATCACTTTGAGCTTTCTTACAGACAACCTTTATTGCGAAGTTTCTTTCAATTTGTGTCTCCGTTTGATGTTGCCACACTTGTACTATATAAGCTTTGATATTAAGGTAAAGGTTGACATATTTTGTCATACGATATCTGAAAGAAATGTTAGATCTGTTATCATCTGTATGATGCTCTACCTAGAAGGCGCAAGATATGTCATTGGCACAAATGACACGCGCAGGTGCGAAGAGTTCATTTTTTTTGTTTACAGCCACACCCTCCGAGTGTATATTGCGGTACTTAGATACCTGCCATGGTTTCAATAAATAATTCTATAATGGTGATGTATGAACTTCAATTGTGGATAAAAAATATTGTGAAGTAGGGCTATCCCCGCTGTGGTCAAAACAACTTCTTTGTGTAATACTTTCATTTACGATTTTATGATTTTTTTGCCAATTTTAATTTTGTATATGGTTAGGGTTTTTAGGTTGCCTCGCTCAGATTCTGAAGTAAACTACCATATCAATGCCACAGACTTTGTTAATAGCATTAGAAACCATTGTTTGTCAAAAATTGGAAAATCTAATAAAGCTTGCCTCCCACGCTTTAATTTAAGTGGAATCTTCTCGAACAGGCTGTTGATAAGCCTCTTTGCTATGAAACTTATACCCGAGACACCTTAGAATTGCTATTACTCAATTCCTGGAAATTGATCTATATCTAAATTTCTAACCATCCAAAAATTAATGGATTTTAGAAGGGCTGTTTCAATGAGATGATGATTGAAATAGTAGTCACACAATGAGCGACTAACGCGAGACCAAACAATTTGGTGTGGGCTGCGCTACCATTGTAAAGAGGTGTATGGCTTTGCATCAAACACACACAAATTTCCAGGCTAGCAAACTGTGGTATAAAAGAGGCACATGTGTGTGTTAACCCCCAGTATTTACTCCCTGAAAAGGGCCTGGTGAAGTGCAAGTGAAGGTAAATATCGCAGGAGACAACATAATCGAATCTGACCCGCAATGTTGGGGCCGCCTCTCCGATTGCTTGCTGGCCTACCCTTATTGACTATTGCTAGGCCCTGCTCTTCTTCCATTCTGTCCACTTTGTGGTTTATCACATGTTGCTGCTCTGATGTTTAGTAAGATTTGATTGTTAGGCCTGCCTCCATGGAGAATCAGTAGTCAATACGGGTCATCTTGTGCTTGCGGAAGGCCCAAGATTAGATCTCAGATGTGCCTCGTCCTTTCGAGTGCATACAATGTCATGTAGCATATGATGTGGGTATATGCATTCAACATACATACACATGAATTTATAAGTAAACAGTTCAAAACAAATTGTATTAAAAAAAATAATTTTTTTTTGACGATATTGTCGTAAGTAGATATGACACTATAAGATGAAATTTTATCCGAAGCATACTTGATAGGGTATGAACTTCGAGATGGAAGGTATACCAAAGATTGTGCTAAGTATATGTAGTTATTTTGTCTTTCCAGTCAGCCATGGTCACTTCATACCAGCATCACTTTAGGGAAAAAGTCCATAAATCATGACAAAATCATTCCATGCAATATTTCTGAAGCTAACTGAATCAGTCATATGGCAGTGAAGCAGTCTCCTAGGTCCTAGCTGCCCCCTCTTGATGCTGTACTATCATCTACAGGTATCATGCAACATCCAGAATGATATATCACAAATATCTTATCCTGCAATAGTCATGGGATCTCACACATCTATCAAGACCTTGCATACAACTTTGCATAGGACTCGTGAATGACAGAATGCTTGAAAAATGGCACCTGGCTGCTTCAGAGATGCTTTACTGCCTCCTGCCCCTTGACGCTTTGTTGCTTCATGACACGTATCAAGGCTGATTATTGCCTTATGGTCTGGGGACCACTGGGTGTAGGTCATTCTTTGATGTTTAAGACTCTGTACACGATCCTGATAATTACATACCACTGACGACATATTGGTTTATATGCAACAAAAAGAGGCTGAACCTGCAGACCCAATGTACCATCCCGTATACCAAATGACAAAGTAAATATATGTGTATTACCACATCTGTCATAGATATCTTTCAGAATTTAGAGGTATGTGATACAAGGAGTTTTTATTTGTGGTTGGTTGGTGATATAAATGCAGACCAAATATACGTGTAACGGTGTAACTCTATTCTTGATTTTACAATGTGTACAGGAAATTTAATATCTCGAAAATTATATGTCTAAGGCGTTGAGGGTTCTCGACTCTTGAGTTGTGAAAAACAAGTACTTTCTGACTTTAACGATGTGAACAACATATTTTCTGACTACAAATTTGGAAAAGCAAGATATTTCTGACATTGTATGCACGATGGCAAATAGAAATCAGAAATGTCAAAACGTCCCCTCCATTTTTTACACTAGCACAACACCCGTGAAAGCATGCATGTGAGGGAAGGGTTTTTCATAATAGGCTATAGCTGAAATGATTAAGGGAAAAGATCACTTGAATGTCTGTGAGTGTAATTTCTGTAATTTGAACATGAAACCCGGCTAATGACATTGTAGAGAATTAAAAAAAAGCAGGCCGCAAGTTTTCATAACTGGGCAATGAGTAGTTTAACTGGAGTAGCGTAAGGGGTCTGTGAATTTATAGTATGAAGCACAGTAAACCGTGAGTAAAATGGTAGAGAGAGGGCTGAGGAGGAACAGGCAAGGGCCAGTGTTTCAAGACAGTGGCCCCTCCCTCTCTCCATGGGAGTCCAGGGAGAACACAATAAGTATTACTACTACATTGGAGAAGATCTATATGCGTGCATAAATGACTAAATGTAGGCCTAGTGCAGTGGTATAATATGATCAGTTTGAGAAAGCACAACCACTTATGGTTGTTGTAAGGTGTGAAATGAAGTTGCTTGCAAATTTTTAGTTGTGGGCATTGAGTAGTTTGGGAGGAGTAGCGTAAAGCATCCATGAATTAAGGGTATTAAGGGTATGATTTACTTATGAAGAATGACTTGTGACCCTGGTGCTTACTTATTGGGAAATGTCTAGCTCTGTTGCTCATAGCTTCAAAGCTGCTTTGGGATGAAAACATACGCGGGAACTTGGGATATTAAGAAATCTGGGATATTAAATCATTCAGGAACGTGGATCAGAGGAGTGCTCTGACTTTGTTGCAAAACAAAATCAAAGCTATAAAACTGTGACTTAATATTTGCTTGCAAAATATACTTTTTTTAAGGCAGGATCCAAAATGTCTTAATGACAAGCAGCTAATTTGATGAACATATATTCAAAACGGTTTTGTTTCTTCTAAGTCCACTGTCATCTAAGGAGACTTGCATAGGGACACTAACAGCTCGTCAGGCCTGTGGAGTGTGGATGTCTTCAATTTTCACTGGAATTTGCTCGATATTTTGTAGAGTTTATGTACGGTGTTATTTGAGATGGAGTTTTAAGCCTTATTCTGGGGCATATTCCTCTACTGGCCATAGGTGCTCTGCATCTATATGCAACCATGTGAAGTAAATTTTCAGGAACCCAGAGTGTTGGTCATGCCATCCCATCATTAAGTCTTCCTACTGCTCTTGGTAAACATCTATGACAGTATCATGACACATCGTGACAGACCTATATCACAGAGCAGTTACTGTAGGTCTCAGAAAATGTACTTAGATTGTTGACTCCTGTTGCGGCCTTTTATATAATGCATAGGCTGACCACGGATCCTATGCTCTTGCTGTTAAACCCTGGGGCATCCAACAAGTGTTTGTAGTGCCAATACCAACATGAGTTCATCCAATATTCACGTCATATTAACTTGATATTCTCCTTGTTAAGGACAATGAGTGATCTTATGCTCAATCAAGATACATGGCTCCCCCAGTGGCGATTCCCTGAACATCACATGACCTCATAAATCACGTCACATGAGACTTAATTGATGTCTGCTAGGACATCATCAACATGATGATGTCACTTTTCTCTATAATATTCTTCATTGTTGCTCAGAATTATAGCAATAAATTGCAGGTAAAATAACTTGGCAAGACTCAATATCTGTTTAATTATACAATAACTTCTAAAAATACAAGCAATACTTAGAAGATATCCGTATCTTTACAACGAAACAGTATTTTACAGACATTGATTATGTTCGTTATTGTACCTGGTTATCATGATGGGCCATTCTCGGAAGATCCTTAACTGATACAGAGATGTAGGACGCCAGGTCTTCCAGTGTCCTATTTGTTTGACATTTCAAATACTGATTTGGATGCAGAGAAGAAAGTTATAACAAAGCAAATTGAGTTTATAGATTTCTTGGAAACAGCTGAAATCTAGGACAATTTAAAGTGTGATTGTGTGAACAGGCAGGCATATAAATTGTTTCTATATATACCCTTTCTAACAACCAATTGAATCTTCTTGTAGTGTCATAGTTTGTTCATAGCCTTATTTCAAAGCAAATTATGAGTAGGCCTATGTGTTAGATTTGTCTAGGTGACAACTTTGCATTTTAGGTACAGTGGTCCCTGTGTTATAAGACCGCCCCTTCAGCAGGAGTCAGGCGGTCTCTCGTGGGGGTGCGGTCTCTCGCGGGGGTTTACTCGGTCAGTCTCTCCGCAGGATACAAAAGTTCAAAGAATGATCAAACTAAGATGACCAAAGAATTAATTACTATTACATTAATGACAGGCCCTACAAACTTAAAAGATGTTCACACACTCTATGATTAATGCATACTAAAAAAATTACCAAATATATATAGCTTAAAGTCTTTATTAGTCAGCTTCAAAGAAATGTTTGCATCTTATGGAGAGATCATTCTCATCTCTTCAGCTTCACATCGATAAAATTCAAAGCTTCTGCCTTGTGATGCAATGCGTGGGCTGGTCTAAACAGTACTTCTCAAATAAGAAGAAAAGCTCATCTGTGCGACCTCAAATTATCTATCTTGAACAACTGAAAGCTTAAAACATGTATAATAATCTACTGATGATATGGCAGCATGCACTTTGCTCAAGATAAACGATTCTACTAGCAAAAAAACGGCATTTTTATGAAACGGTTATTGAGAATCAAATATGAAAGGTATACATGTATAATTATATTCATCAAAGATTAAGAATACGTCTTTAACCATAAGAAATAATCATATTTGTAAAACTTTAGCTTCTCTGGGTTGTATATTATCTATCTATCCTATCTATCTTTCTACCTATCTCTCCACTTTTTTTCTCTCCAATCTACGGGCAACTAACTGGTGACATTTAAAGTACAAGAGTAGTTGGTGTGACTTGCACGTCATGTTGTGACATTGTTGTCTTTATGTGTCCACGGCAAACATGCATGACAAAGGCCTAGGCCTTGTTAAGTGCAATCAAACCTTGCAAGATTCTAATTGGAGACACATGGTTCCTATTGTGTGCATAATTGGTTACTCTTAATTGGAATTCAAGTGTCACATACCCGTTAAATTACTTTAGTTGTAATTAACCAATTGAGTAGAAGTGACTGTGTTGAATTGAGTAGTTTCAAAATCAGACTGCATTGACGTGATTGAGCACTCAATTGGGCTGAAAATTTCGTAGCTTCTGCACTTGTTTTTGGGCTTTACTGGTCGTTTCTTGGTCGCTTAAGAGGATGAAATAAACCAAATTTGACCAAATTTGCGGTCGTTGGTCGCGTTAGACAGGTTGGTCGCATATTGGGGTGATATTTATGAAGAAAAACGTTAAAGCAGAGGGCCTATGGTCGTATATGGGGGTCTGGTCGCTTATTAAGAGGTCGTTCTTGGCAGGGACCACTGTAATTCAAGATGGTGTCCATGATGGCTGCCGCAATTCCAAAATATCTTAATATTTATTGTAGTTAAGACTGAAGCATACAGTTACTCCTTTTGTTGTTACATAATGCAGCCTGTATTTTATGCATTCAATTTATTGAATGTGAAATAATGAAATAAAAGATTGGGGGGGGGAGGGGGAACGAGGCTGTCTCATCCAAGACTTTGCCTGTTGCCCTCAGTTGCATTTTATTACATTTCAGAATAACTCGAGAAACATCTAAACTCCTTCAAAAAACCTCCACACTACATCAGCTCTAATGTTTGTTTGTTGCTATTGCAGAAACTAGGCAAACAACAAATAATATACATTGTCTTGGATTAGCGATTCACAACCTATTTGTTCACAGTAACTGGCAGTCCCATATTGGCTCAGCATCCTGAGCCTGTTTCGCTGCTTCAGTAGTTGCTTGTACTGTCTTCAGGTGTATGAAATTTCCATAGATAGGCATACACACTACCATTATATGTTGATGTGAAGATGTATTCAAATCAAGACTTGAATCTAAAAGGAGCAGCAGTCAAACTGTTGAGTTTTGTTCAGTCTCATTAATTTTGAATAGAAGTCATTGATTTCTTAGAATTTAGAAAATATCATTTCACCTTGCATTTTATCTGAATGTTTAATGTGATGGTCAATAGTCTTCAATACATGCTGTTTGACAGCTTAATGCATGTATTTTGTTCCTGTCAATCCCTCTCTTTTCCATTTATTTCAATGTCTCTTCCTTGCCCCTGAGTATTGCCTCTCCACCCTCAGATTTGACTTCCTCTGCGACAGATGATTGCCTCTGACTGGGTCTTAGTTTGCCCTAGGCGATAATATAAGCACCAAGTCTGCTCGGAAATTTCGGCATTTTCCATAATTGATGGCTTTCTCCTGGAAGCGTCTGATCTGCTGCTTTGTGGCTTCTACTTTACTTGGTAGTCCAAAGTATTCCAGATAATTGCAATTGTATATTTGCTAAGATTTTGGAACTCATTACACCAACAATTATTCCTCCAACTAGGAAAGAATAAGCAATCCAGAGTGAATAGAACCGTAAAAATTATACTATTGGTTATCAGTTTTAAACTGATATTTAACAGTTTCTAAATGCTGATTGTCTATCAGTGACAATCAAATAAATTTGCCAAGCTATACCAAATTTAAAGACAACAAGCATCCAGCAACAAAGGTCTAGACAGTGCTTGCAATTATTCATCATGGTGACACAAGAACCCATGCAGCTGGATCCAGCCAACACTTGCAACAACAAGAACTTAGCCACTTAAGTTGAGCTGTTGTCCAGTTGGACAGTAGAAATTGTTTACAGTGTCTTATGGTCCAGTTACAACGTTCCCAAACACTAAAGACCAAATTTCAAGAAAGTTCTGAGACCAAAAATGGCAAATGGCATTGACCTTTGGTCCAATCATCAAACAGAGTGCAATCAAGGACCGAATCAACTCTTGGTAAAATCCAGATGAGCTCTTGGCATTATCAACCTCAGTGAATGAAATAGTTATTGATGAAAGATGCAGAAATTATTGTAACATAGAGGCCAATCCTTGAGCTGTTTCAATGAATTTCTGAATTTTGCCTTGTTCATTGTTTTTCACTCAGCATTACATAGAAGTGCTTTGTCTTGTCAATCCCTCTCTTTTCACTGTCTCCTTTGCCCCTGAGTATTGCCTTGCCACCTCAGATTTGACTTCTTCCTCGACAGATGATTGCCTCTGACTGGGTCTTGGTTTGCCCGGGGCGATGATATAAGCACAGAGTCTGCACGGACATTTTGATATTTCCATAATTGATGCCTTCTTTTTGAAATGTGTTTTGCTGTTTTGTGTCATATACTTTGCCATTCAAAGTTTCCCAGTATGCTATGTTAACAATGCAGGAACTCTCCTCACAGTTTCTTCAAGCCAAAGAAATAAAAAGTTACTATTCTACTCTATCTTATTGCTTATTTCTTGAAATTATCACAAGTTATTATAAGAATAAGATATGTAGTTATGGAAATGCACCCATGAAGTTTGGAAGAAGATAGAAGTGTGTCGAATGAAACTTTAGACACACACTAGCATGCAAGCCCTTGCAAGCCTTTGATAGTGAAGGTCAAAAGGAAGGCAGATGTGGTTGTGAAATACTACATTAACCCCAAATTGTTTGTATCCCTTCTGAGGGCAACAGGAGTACACTGGCAGACAACTACCACAGATGGTTACAAAATAAACTCATCATGCTATATGATTTTTCTTTGCTCAATCGATTGTGGTTTGGTACGATTCTTTACAACATGTCTTTCATATATTTTGCGTAACTGCTTCATTTTATTTAAATGCTATAAATTCCCGATTCTTCCATCAGATTTATGTCTGTAAGGAACTTGTATAATTGACTGCTTTATTTGGATGTAATTGCAAAAAAATTGTTGATTTCATGCTAAATATTATATTTTTGTCTTCAGTCTATTTATTGACTCAATCTTGAAAATTACTCCTTGTTGATATTACAATGAATTATCCTATTTCTGAGTTGCCTGGCCTTTGGTTTGAAATTTTGTGGATATAATATTTAAGGTCTTTTTGAACTCTGCCATCAATCAACTTGGTGCCTTTTAAGTTTTGAAAATTACATGACAGCATTGCTTTATACCCAGAATCCTGATTTGAGTGAGGTTTAACATGTTACAGGGTGCAGCAAAAAAACTTGCACCAGCAATAGTTATGAATTATAATTGCTATAAGTTCCTAGCCAATGCTTTGATTAGTATGAAATTCGGACAGAATCAAGCCGTGTATATCTTAATATACATAGTCAAAGCATTTTTCATTTTTATGAATTACTTTTCACGTCCTAGGTCTAAAGACAGTGTACGTCGGTTTTTTTAGGTGCATCTTGTTTTTGTCTAGTATACCCAAATTGCAGCATTCAGTCAAGCTATTGCAATGTTGGGGGTGTTTCAGACACCTTTCTCTACTTTTGCCAATGTAAAAACATTTGAAATTTTGAGGTCTGATGAATAGGGGGTCTCTGATTTTGGACTGGAGGATAAACTCAAATACTAATGAATTCTCTAGGCTTCTCTTGGCAGAACATACTATTGTTAAAATATCACGTGCAGTTGATCAATACTTAGACAGACATATTTGGTAAGTGCAGATCTCCAAGGCAATTTGTTGGTACTCCAAGGCTTGATTGATGAGCTGGGAGAGTGGGGGTCCTATACATACATATTCACCCCATCATGTCAAGATATTTTACTTGCCTGGCACAGAAACTCATGCTGGAGACCTAAAATTCATTATCTCATCTAATTTAGATCCATCGGACATTTTGCTTATGAAGATCCACTTGAAATATTTTGTGTTCATCTCCCATGCAAGTTTGAATCCATGCAATGAAAAACTTTCAGCAAAGCAGGCCTGAAATTATATTGTTCAGCCACCAAACTGCTTTATATTGTCGGCTTATACAGTGGGTTTGTCTTGGCCAGAATAGAACGCAATTAAAACACCCAAGTGTTAATTTTTTTGCCCTTATATGGAAATGATGATGAATCATTCTGTTATCAGTAGCAAACAATGCAAAAATGATCACCTGACCACAGAAACTGGTCTTATTATGCCAAATATTCACTGGAGTTACTCCTTTCTTTAAGCCATCTTATGATTTAAAATTCATGGCATTCAGAAATGATCAGTAGGCCAGCAGTCGCCAAAGTATTGGAGTCTCTTTTGGTTTGGGCAAGCAAGATTTTGCAGAGGCTGTACGTTATTGAGAATAGCCAGTGTTCTAACTTTAATTCTACACTAATCTAACTGCTAGGCAACTGCTAATATGTTTGGCTAGATATCCCATCTCTCAAAACTTAATTTTGTAATTTTCTGTTTGATGTGCTAGAGATGTTCAAGTGGTGCAAATTTTTTTGCCGCACCCTGTACATGCTAGTCCTGCCATTCATCAATCTCATGAAAAGCAAGAGCTATTCTTAGCCACAATATGAACACATTAGATTTGTGAATACCCTGGATTTCACAGCCAATCAAGACTAATGCCTCCAAATTTGTCATGTCCACAATTCTTCAATGAGCCACAATTGCAAGAATCCTGTCAGGTTAGTTGTTATTCCATGCTTGTCGTACTTTTTAAGTCACTTTGTGGATAATGCTGAGATATTTATAGCAATTCTATGGCTGTTATCTTGTCTTTGAAATGCCCGTGTCATTCGGGACAGGTCGTGCATGAATCATTGAAGCTCTTTGTTCTGATGTTGGTATTCCAATTCAATATTCATAGTACTAAGCTGTTTTCAGTTATTTCTTTCAGAAAGATGCCATTTTTTCACCTGAGATGTAACAATTAAATATGGTCTCAAAAAGGTTATATAGAATTTTCTTATATGGATATTTTTTGTTGCTGAAGGGAGATGTGATATAATCTTGTAACTATTAAGTAAATAAGCAAGTTATTTCAGATGCTTCAAAAGTGCCAGCTTCAGGAAACGGTAGCAAGCCTCAATCTCTCGTACCAAACAGATTGCACTGTTGCCCTCTTACCAGTCAATATTTGTGTATTGTAACATGGAGGCCAAACCTAAGATATGACAATGAATTATTTCTGGATTATTGTCCTGTTTATTTTCAAAATGATGTCTCAATTCAGACTTCAACAAATTGCTTGTGCACATTTTGTCAGTTCCTCAATTTTCCATTTATTTCACTGTCTCTTCTTTGCCCCTGAGTATTGCCTCCCCACCCTCAGATTTGACTTCCTCTGCGACAGATGATTGCCTCTGACTGGGTCTCAGTCTGCCTCGGGCGATAATATAAGCAGGAAGTCTGCTTGGTCATTTCAGCCATTTCTCATAATTGATGCCTTCTTCCTGGAGCATCTGAGCTGCTGCTTTGTATGTGTACTTGGTAGTAATGAGAATTTTATCATTTTGGAGATATCTTTGGTTCTTTAGTTTTGAATATGAATTGAATTTCATTCCATTGTGATGATGATTGTTCATAACATTTTTAAATGAATTTTGTTTGGAGTAAAATGATTCTCGAATTCATGACGACAACATTATCGAAGGTGAAGGATGAGTTAAATATTGCTCATTTATGCACAGTTTGCATAGAATAATAATATTAATATTATACAAACATCTGAAGTTGTTTTTGTATGATCCTCATGTTAATCCGCATCATATATGACTGAGATATGTGTTGTATTTTTGAGACTAGCAGAAACCTGAGACGTGTCTGTGAAGATGCTGTTGGGGAACAGAAATGAAGCGGAGTAATTGCATTGTCATATATGAAGAATGTCGAACATTTACCAAACATGTATGATGGGCCTACAAGGCTGGATGTACGTGCATTATGTTTGATGTGTTAGGATAACCGAATTACATGACAAAATGGCATGACAAAATGCTATGTCTGTGCAAAGAACAGCAGAAGAAGAGCCAAGTTATAGCATATACATGCGATATGATGTGTTCTGGAATTGTGGTAACTTAATTATATTCAACGTGATGGTGCAAATATGCGTTGCTGGGGTTTGCCGCCCAGAACATGACATTGTGCCCATAATGGTTTGCCATGTCTTCTGTTCCACTTCTTCCTTCTTGATGCATTTACATGGCATTAAGCGCAGAGCACACTGTAAAGGCCATTTGCATGTAAAAGGACAGGGCTCCATATTGAGCGGATGGGCTGCTGCATTCAAGATACATTGTAAAATGCACTTGCATAAGATCTCTGTATTTCAGATGGAAACTCTATCTATTCTATAGCAAATAACCTTGAGACGATACAAAGGAAACACTAACGTTTATAAAACGTTGAATTAATGTCATAAAAACGTTCAAAAACCAAAGTAACGTTTTTAAAAGGTTTTTTTTTTATTGTTAGAGTGCTTGCTGCATGGGTACTGAACATGTTTGCAGTTTAAATTTACTTAATCATTAATGGGGCAAGGTCACATTTTTGAGCAAAATTTCAATTAATACAAATACAAGGAAGGGGCAAACCTATTATTAATTCAAATTATTATATACAGGTATACGTTTAATTTATTAGAACGACTCTTCCAACAAAAATTACGCGAGATTACTGAGGTTTCGATATCTTACAAGGATGGTCTTCTTGAAAAAAACTCATACTGGGTACAAATTATGATAAATTTTAACAGTGTGCCCACAATGAATAAAACCTGCATGCTGACATTATAAGTAATATCACTTTGAGCTTTCTTACAGACTACCTCTATTGCGAAGTTTCTTTAAATTTGTGTCTCCGTTTGATGTTGCCACACTTTGATTTGATGTTAAGGTAAAGGTTGACATATTTTATTGTCATACGATATCTGAAAGAAATGTTAGATCTGTTATCATCTGTATGATGCTTTGCATAGAAGGCGTGAGATACATGTCATTGGCACAAATGGCACGGACAGGTGCGAAGAGTTGATTATTTTTTGTTTACAGCCACACCCTCGAAGTGTTTATTGCGGCACTTATATATCTGCCATGGTTTCTATAAATAATTATATAGTGATGTATAAACTTCAATTTTGGATAAAAAATATTGTGCAGTAGGGCTATTTTAATTATGTATATGGTTAGGGTTTTTAGGTTACCTCGCTCAGATTCTGAGTAAACGATATCAATGCCACAGACTTAGTTAATAGCATTAGACCATCATTGTTTGTCAAAATTGGAAGAAATCTAATAAAGCTGGCCTCCCACGCTTTCATTTAGATGAAATCTTCTCTAACAGGCTGTTGATAAGCCTCTTTGCTGTGAAACTTATACCTGACACCTTGGAATTGCTATTACTCCATTCCCTCAAATTGCACTATATCTCAATTTCTAACCATCCAAAAATTAATGGATTCTAGAAGGGCTTTTTCAATGAGATGATGAAAATCGATGATTGAAATAGTCGTCGCACAATGAGCAGCTAACCCGAGACCAAACAATTTGGTGCGGGCTGCGCCACCATTGTAAAGAGGTGTATGGCCTTGCATCAAACACACACAAATTTCCAGGCAAGCAAACTGTGGTATAAAAGAGGCACATGTGTGTATTAACCCCCAGTATTTACTCCCTGAAAAGGGCCTGGTGAAGTGCAAGTGAAGGTAAATATCGCAGGAGACAACGTAATCGAATCTGACCCACAATGTTGGGCCGCCTCTCCAATTGCTTGCTGACCTACCCTTATTGACTATTGCTAAACTATGTTCCTCTTCCATCCTGTCCACTTTGTGGTTTATCACATGTTGCTGCTCTGATGTTTAGTAAGATTTGCTTGTTAGGCCTGCCTCCATGGAGCATCAGCAGTCAATACGGGTCATCTTGTGCATGCCTAAGGTCTAAGATTAGATCTCAGATTATCCTCGTCCTTGCAATCGCAAACAATGTCATGTAGCGTATGATGTAGGTCTACTTTCCACATACATATGAATCTCCAAGTAAACAGTTCAAACAAAATGTCCGACGATATTGTCATAAGTAGAGATGAAACTAAGATGAAAATTTCTCTGAAGCTTACTGGATAGGGTATGAACTACAAGAAGGAAGGCATACCAAAGATTGTGCTAAATATATATGTACTTATTTTGTCTTTCAAGTCAGCAATGGTCACTTCATACCAGCACCACTTTGAGGGAAAAAGTCTATAAATCATGACAAAATCATTCCAGTAATATGTCTGAAACTAACTGGATCAATCAATTGCAGTGTAGCAGTCTGCAAGGTCCTGGCTGCCCCCTCTTGATGCTGTACTATCATCTACAGGTATCATGCAACATCCAGAATGATGTATCACAATTATCTTTCCTTGCAATGGTCATGGATATCACACATCTGTCAAGACCTTGTATACAACTTTGCATAGGACTCGTGAATGGCAGAATGCTTGAAAAATGGCACCCGGCTGCTACAGCAATGCTTTACTGCCTCCTGCCCCTTGATGCTTTGTTGCTTCATGACACGTATCAAGGCTGATTATTGCCTTATGGTCTGGGGACCACTGAGTGTAGGTCAGTCTTTGATGTTTAAGAGTCTACGCCCGATCCTGATAATTACATACCACTGACAACATATTGGTGTATAGGCCACAAAAAGAGAATGCAGACGCAATGGACCATCCTGTATACCAAATGACAAAGTAAAATAGTGCCACATCTCTCACAGATATCTTTCAGAATTTACAGCTATGTGATACAATGAGTTTTTTTTTTGTGGTTAGTTGGTGTAACGGTGTAACTCCATTCTCAATTTTTACAATGTCTTCAGGAAATTTGATATCTCAAAAATTATATGTCTAAGGCGTAGAGGATTCTGGACTCTTGAGTTGTGAAGAACAAGTATTTTCTGACTTTAACGATGTTAACAACATATTTTCTAACTACAAAGTTGGGAAAGCAAGATATTTCTGACATTGTATGCGCTATAACAAATGGAAATCAGAAATGTCAAAACTTCCCCTCCATTTTTTACATTTACTTATGAAGAAAGACTTGTGACCCTGGTGCTTACTTATTGAGAAATGTCTAGCTCTGTGGCGCATAGCTTCAAAGCTGCTTTGGGATGAAAACATATGCGGGAACTTGGGATATTAAGAAATCTTGGATATTAAATCATTCAGGAACGTTGACCAGAGCTGAGAGGAGCGCTCTGACTTTGTTGAGAAACAAAATCAATGAAAAAACTGTGATTGAATATTGGCTTGCGAAATATACTTTTTTTAAGGCAAGATTCAAAATTTGACTCGTGCTATGATGTCTTAATGACAAGCAGCTAATTTGATGAACATATGATATATTCAAAATGGTTTTCTTTCTTGTAAGTCCACTCACATCTATGGAGACTTGCATAGGCACACTAACAGCTCGTCAGGCCTGTGGATGTCTTCAATTTTCACTTGGATTTGCTCGATATTTTATAGAGCTTATGTAAAGTGTTATAGGATATGGAGCTTTAAGCCTTATACTGGGATATATTCCCATTATGTTCTGTATCTAGATATGCAACCATGTGAAGTAAATTTTCAGGAACCCAGAGTCTTGGTCATGTCATCTCATCACTAAGTCTTCCTACTGCTCCTGATAAACATCTATGACAGTATCATGACACATCATGACAGACCTATATCACAGAGCAGTTACTGTAAATCTCAGAAAATAGATTAGATTGTTGACTCCTGTTGTAGCCTTTTATATAATGCATAGGCTGACCACGGATCCTATGCTCTTGCTGTTAAACCCTGGGGCATCCAACAAGTGTTTGTAGTGCCAATACCAACATGGGTTCATCCAATATTCACATCATATTAACTTGATATTCTCCTTGTTAAGGGCAGTGAGTGATCTTATGCTCAATCAAGACACATGGCTCCCCCAGTGGCGATTCCCTTAACATCACTTGACCTCATAAATCATGTCACATGACTCTTAATTGATGTCCGCTAGGATCTCATCAACGTGATGATGTCACTGTTCTCTATAATATTCTTCATTGTTGCTCTGAAATATAGCAATAAATTGCAGGTAAAATAACTCGGCATGACTCTATATCTGGTTAATTATTCAGTAACTTCTAAAAATACAAGCAATACTTAGAAGATATCCTTATCTTTACAAAGAAACAGTATTTTACAGACATTGATTATGTTCGTTATTGGACCTGGTTGTCATGATGGGCCAATCCGGAAGATCCTTAACTGATACAGAGATATAGGATGCCAGGTCTTCCAGTGTCCTATTTGTTTGACATTTCAAATACTAATTTGGATGCAGAGAAGAAAGTTACAACAAAGAAAATTGAGTTTATAGATTTCTTGGAAACAGCTGGAATCTAGGACAATTTAAAGTATGATTGTATTACATGTATATATACCCTTTCTAACAACCAATTGAATCTTCTTGTAGTGTCATAGTTTGTTCATAGCCTTATTTCAAAGCAAATTATGAGTAGGCTCATGTGTTAGAGTTGTCTAGGTGACAACTTGGCATTTTATGTAATTCAAGATGGTGTCCAAGATTGCTGCCGCAATTCCAAAATATCTTAATATTTGTTGCAGTTAAGACTGAAGCATACAGTTACTTCTTTTGTTACATAACGCAGCCTGTATTTCATGCATTCAATTTATTTAATCTGAAATTATGATATAAAAGAGTGTGGGGGGGGGGACGAGGCTGTCTCATCCAAGACTTTGCCTGTTGCCCTTAGTTGCATTTTAATACATTTCAGAATAACTTGAAAAACTCCTTCAAAAAACCTCAACACTACATCAGCTCTAATGTTTGTTGGTTGCTATTACAGAAACTAGGCATACACCAAATAATATACATTGTGTTGGATTAGTGATTCACAACCTATTTGTTCACAGTAACTGGCAGTCCCATATTGGCTTAGCATCCTGAGCCTGTTTCGCTGCTTCAGTAGTTGCTTGACCAGGGGCACACCATCCCATATGGATGGTCGTGTGACTTTCTTATCCTTCCGGTCCTTTGAAGTGCTTCCTGCGAGTCCGTTAACCAAAGAGTAGCCAAAAGACTGACCGACCAAATGCCCACCAACCAAAAGACTACCAAGCACTAGGACCATATCTGCACAAAAATGGTCATCGACCGCCAGACCTTTCGACAATAATGAAAGGGAATGCAATCTAAGACCTTGCGCAGTAAAAGCTTCTAGTCTCTTGTCATCAACCCTGTCTGATGTGGGTTTATTGAGTGGATGAAGCTGATATTATTACAGGGGTAATTCCTTTGCCTTCTTCATCACCTCTGCTTTTCATTAGCTTATGCCACATAGCCATAAGATATTGCAAGTAAAAAAGGCACTTGTACTGTCTTCAGGTTTATGAAGTTTCCACAAATAAACATACACACTACTATTATTTTATATTGATGTGAAGATGTATTCAAATCAAGACTTGAATCTAAAAGGACCAGCAGTCAAACTGTGAGTTTTGTTCAGTCTCTTTCATTTTGAATAGGTAGAAGTCGCTGATTTGTAAGAATGTAGAAAGTTTCACCTTGCATTTTATCTGAATATTTAATGCAATGGTCGATAGTCTTCAGTACATGCTGTTTGACAGCATAATGCATGTATTTTGCTCCTGTCAATCCCTCTCTTTGCCATTTATTTCACTGTCTCTTCTTTGCCCCTGAGTATTGCTTCTCCACCCTCAGATTTGACTTCCTCTGCGACAGATGATTGCCTCTGACTGGGTCTTAGTTTGCCTGGGGCGATAATATAAGCACCAAGTCTGCTTGGACCTTTCGGCATTTTCCATAATTGATGGCTTTTTCCTGGAAGCGTCTGATCTGCTGCTTTGTGGCTTGTACTTTACTTGGTAGTCCAAAGTATTCCAGATACATTGTATATGTTTGTTTTGTTAAGATGTTGGAACTCATTACACCAACACCAGTTTTTGAGTAGCATTAGTGTAAAAATTATTCCTCCAACTTGGAAAGAATAAGCAGTCCGGAGTGAATAGAAACGCAAAAATTCTACTATTGGTAAACTGATATTTGACAGTTTCTAAAGGCTGATTGTCTGTTAGATCATTATGCAAATAAATTTGCCAAGCTGTACCAATTTTAATTATGTACATCAAGCATCCTACAGCAAGAGTCTGGACAGTGCTTGCAATTATTCATCAGTGTGACACAAAAACCTAGCTGGATCTAGCCAACGCTGGCAACAGCAAGAACTTTGCCACATATGTTGAACTGTTGTGCAGAAATTGGTTACAGTGTCTTGTGGTCTAGTCACAATGTTATGGGAGACCTAAAGACCAAATTCCAAGGAAGTTCCGAGAACAAATGGAAAATGGCATTGACCTTTGGTCCAGTCATCAAATAGAGTGAAAGCAAGGTCCAAATCAACTCTCAATAAAATGTGGATGGGCTTTTGGCATTATCAACCTCAGTGAAAGTAATATTTATTGCAGAATGAAGCCAAAATTATTGACATATAGAGGCCAATCTTATAGCTGTTTCAGTGAATTTCTGAATTTTGCCTTGTTCATTGTTTTTCGCTCAGCATTACATAGAAGTGCTTTCTATGAAGATCTTTTGTCTTGTCAATCCCTCTCTTTTCCATTTATTTCACTGTCTCTCCTTTGCCCCTGAGTATTGCCTTGCCACCCTCAGATTTGACTTCCTCTGCGACAGATGATTGCCTCTGACTGGGTCTCAGTTTGCACAGACACTTTGCTATTTTCCATAATTGATGCCTTCTTTTTGAAATGTGTGTTTTGCTGTTTTGTGTCATATATATACTTAGCCATACAAAGTTTTCCAGTATGCTATGTTATTATAACAATGCGGGAACTCTTCTCACTCTTTCCGCAAACTAAAGAAATAAAAATTTAATCATCTACTTTATCTTATTGCTATTTCTTAAAATTATTATAAGAATCAAGATGATTATGTAGTCATGGAAATGCACCCATGAAGTGTGGAAGAAGATAGAAATGTGCGTTTGTCGAATGAAACTTTAGACACATATACTAGCATGCAAGCCATTGCAAGCCTTTGATAGTGAATGTCAAAAGGAAGGCAGATGTGGTTGTGAAAAACTACATTAACCCCAAATTGTTTCCATCTCTTCTGAGGGCAACAGGAGTACACTGGCAGACAAATACAATGGTTACAAAATAAAATCATCCTGCTATATGATTTTTCTTTGCTCAATCGATTGTGGTTTGGTACGACTCTTTACAACGTGTCGTTCACATATTTTGCGTAACTGTTTCATTTATTTTAGATGCTCTAAATTCCCAATTCTTCGTTCTGATTTATATTTGCTAGAAACTCGTATCTCGTTGACTCCTTTATTTCAATGTAATTTCAGAATATTTCTTAATAAATATTATATTTTTCAATCTATTTATAGACTCAATCTTGAAAATTACTACTTGTTGATATCACAATGAATTATCACATTTCTGAGTTGCCTGGCCTTTGGTTTGAAATTTTGTGGATATAATCTTTAAGGTCTTTTTGAACTCTGCCATCAATCAACTTGGTGCCTTTTAAGTTTTGAAAATTACATGACATCATTGCTTTATACCCTGAATCTTGATTTGAGTGAGGTTTAACATGTGACATGCTAGTCCTGCCATTTATTTCATCAATCTCATGAAAAGCAAGAGCTATTCTTAGCCACAATATGAACACTTTAGATTTGTGAATACCCTGGATTTCACAGCCAATCAAGACTAATGCCTCCAAATTTGTCATGTCCGTAATTCTTCAATGAGCCACAATTGCAAGAATCCTGTCGGGTTAGTTGTTATTCAATGCTTGTCGTACTTTTTAAGTCACTTTGTGGAGAATGCTGAGATATTTATAGCAATTCTATGGTGTTATCTTGTCTTTGAAATGCCATTTGGGACACGTCGTACATGAATAATTGAAGCTCTTTGGTCTGATGTTGGTAGCCAATTCATTTCATAAACTAAGCTGTCTTTAGTTATTATTTTTAGAAAGGTACCATTTCCTCCTTAGATATAGTAATAAAATATGGTCTCAAAAGGTTATATAGAATTTTTAAATAGTTTTGTTGCTGAAGGGAGATGTGATATAATCTTGTAACTATTAAGTAATGATCAGCAAATTGTTTCAGATGCTTCACAATTTTCAGCTTCAGGAAACATTAGCCAGCCTCTCGTGCCGAACAGATTGCAGTATTGCCCTCTTACCAGTCAAGATTTGTATATTGTAACATGGAGGTCAAACCTTAAGATATGACAATCTATCTATATCTGAAATTCTGAATTATTGCCCTCTTTACAGTACAACCCAAAATAAAGTAAGAACATTTTCTGTCAGAAGTCCTCTGTTTACCTATTTTGCCCTCTTTTCTCCTCTCCACCCAATCTCCTTACAACTCCCTTTGACTCCTTACAACAACCTTAGCATACATTAAGAACTCTATTTAGACAGCTGCCAATGTAACTGCAATTAGCAGAGGTGCAAAATATCAAGCAAATCAAACACAATGGGAGTGATTGAGTTCAAATTGGAGTTATTTAAATGTGATTTAATGTAATTTTAAAAAGGTAGTTTCAGGTAGGTAACAGTAGGAAGTTATTCAGAGGTAGTCAAAAGGTGTAAAAGGGTAAAGTACTTAGTGGCTGATTCTTCCTTCCTGCTGGCGTAATCGTACTTTATTTTGGGTTGTACTGTATTTTCGAAATGATGTCTCCATTCATACTTTAACTTATTGCTTATGCACACTTGGTCAATTTCTGTATTTTCCATTTATTTCAATGTCTCATCTATGTCCATGAGTATTGCCTCACCATCCTCAGATTTGACTTCCTCTGCGACAGATGATTGCCTCTGACTGGGTCTCGGTTGGCCTCAGGTAATAATATAACCAGTAAGTCTGCATGGTCATTTCAACCATTTCTCATAATTCATGCCTTCTTCCTTGAGCATCTGATCTGCTGCTTTGTGAGTGTGTTTGGTAGTCATGAGAATTTTATCATTTTGGAGATATCCTTGCTTCTTTAGTTTTGAATATGTATTGAATTTCATTCCATTGTGATGATGATTGTTCATAACGTTTTTAAATGAATTTTGTTTGGAGTCAAATGATTCTCGAATTCATGACAGCAACGTTATTGAAGGCGAAGGATGAGTTAAATATTGCTCATTTATGCACAGTTTGCATAGAATAATAATATTACTATTAAACACACATCTGAAGTTGTTTTTGCATGATAATCATCTTAATCCGCATCTTGTATGACTTAGATATGTCTTATATTTCTGAGACATGCAGAAACCTGAGATGTGTCTGTGGGGATTTGTGCTGTTGGGGAAAAAGAGATGAAGCGGAGTAATTGCATTGTCATGTACGAACAATGTCGAACATTTACCAAAACATGTACGATGGGCCTACAAGGCTGGATGTACGTGCATTATGGTTGATGCGTTAGGATAACTGAATTACACCACAAAATGGCATGACAAAATGCTATGTGTGTGCAAAGAACAGCAGAAGAAAAGATGTTATAACATATATACATGCGAGATGATGTGTTCTGGAATTGTGGTAACTTAATTATATTCAATGTGATGGTGCAAATATGCGTTGCTGGGGTCCGCCGCCCAGAACATGACATTGTGCCCATAATGGTTTGCCATGTCTTCTGCACCACTTCTTCCTTCTTGATGCATTTACATGCATTAAGCGCAGAGCACACTGCAAAGGCCATTTGCATGTAAAAGGACAGGGCTCCATATTGAGCAAATGGGCCGTATTCAAGATACATTGTAAAATGCATCACGTATGATCTCTTTATTTTAGATGAAAACTCTTATCTATTCTATAGCAAGTAACCTTAAGACAATACTGTGAAAACATGCATGCAGTTTAAATTTACTTACTCATTAATGGGGCACGGTGACATTTTTGTGCAAAATTTCAATAAATATACTTTGTAGGAATGGTGGGCTTTAACAAAATACAAGGAGCACACCTATTACTAATTCAAATGATCATGTATGGGTATTAACCGAATGGGCGGTACGTGTAATTTTTTAGAATGACTCTTTCAACAAAAATGATGCGAGATTACTGAGGATTCGATATCTTACAAGGTTGGTGCACTGAGTCTTGTAAAGAAACAACTCATACTGGGTGCAAATTATGGCAAATGTTAACAGTGTGCCCACAATGTATAGAAACTGCATGCTGACATGGTTGTATTATATAAGTAATATCACTTTGAGGTTTCTTACGGACAACCTTTATTGCGAAGTTTCTTTCAATTTGTGTCTTCGTTTGATGTTGCCACACTTATGCTGTGTTAAGCTTTGATATTCAGGTAAAGGTTGACATATTTTGTCATACGATATCTGAAAGAAATATTAGATCTGTTGTCATCTGTATGATGCTTTACATAGAAGGCGCAAGATAAGTCATTGGCTCAAATGACATGCACAGGTGCGAAGAGTTCATTTTTTTGTTTACAGCCCCACCCTCTGAGTGTTTATTGCGGTACTTAGATACCTGCCATAGTTTCAATAAATAATTTTATAATGGTGATGTATGAACTTCAATTTTGGATAAAAAGTATTGTGAAGTAGGGCTGTGCTCGCTGTGGTCAAAGCCACTTCTTCGTGTAATACTTTCATTTACGATTTTATAATTTTTTTTCCAATTTGAATTTTGTATATGGTTAGGGTTTTTAGGTTCCCTCCTCAATATTCTCTAAACTATATCAATACCACAGGCTTTGTTAATAGCATTAGGCCAGCATTGTTTGTCAAAAATTGGAAGAAATCTAATAAAGCTTGCCTCCCACGTTTTCATTTGGATGAAATCTTCTCTAACAGGCTGTTGATAAGCCTCTTTGCTATGAAACTTATACCTGAGACACCTTAGAATTGCTATTACTCCATTCCCTCAAATTGCACTATATCTCAATTTCTAACCATCCAAAAATTAATGGATTCTAGAAGGGCGGTTTCAATGAGATGATGATTGAAATAGTCGTTGCACAATGAGCGGCTAACCCGAGACCAAACAATTTTGTGCAGGCTGCGCCACCATTGTAAAGAGGTGTATGGCCTTGCATCAAACACACTCAAATTTCCAGGCTAGCAAACTGTGGTATAAAAGAGGCACATGTGTGTGTTAACCCCCAGTATTTACTCCCTGAAAAGGGCCTGGTGAAGTGCAAGTGAAGGTAAATATCGCAGAAGACAACGTAATCGAATCTGACCTGCAATGTTGGGGCCGCCTCTCCGATAGCTTGCTGGCCTACCCTTGTTGACTATTGCTAGGCCCTGCTCTTCTTCCATTGGGTCCACTTTGTGGTTTATCACATGTTGCTGCTCTGATGTTTAGTAAGATTTGATTGTTAGGCCTGCCTCCATGGAGAATCAGTAGTCAATACGGGTCATCTTGTGCATGCGGAAGGCCCAAGATTAGATCTCAGATGTGCCTCGTCCTTTCGAGCTCATACAATGTAGCATATGATGTGGGTATATGCATTCAACATACATACACATGAATTTATAAGTAAACAGTTCAAAACAAATTGTATTAAAAAAAAAAAATTTTTTTAACGATATTGTCATAAGTAGATATGACACTATAAGATGAAATTTTATCCGAAGCAGAGGCTACTGGATAGGGTATGAACTTCGAGATGGAAGGTATACCAAAGATTGTGCTAAGTATATGTAGTTATTTTGTCTTTCAAGTCAGCCATGGTCACTTCATACCAGCATCACTTTAGGGAAAAAGTCCATAAATCATGACAAAATCATTCCAGTAATATGTCTGAAGCTAACTGAATCAGTCATATGGCAGTGAAGCAGTCTCCTAGGTCCTAGCTGCCCCCTCTTGATGCTGTACTATCATCTACAGGTATCATGCAACATCCAAAATGATATATCACAAATATCTTATCCTGCAATAGTCATGGGATCTCACACATCTATCAAGACCTTGCATACAACTTTGCATAGGAATCGTGAATGACAGAATGCTTGAAAAATGGCACCTGGCTGCTTCAGAGATGCTTTACTGCCTCCTGCCCCTTGACGCTTTGTTGCAGCATGACACGTATCAAGGCTGATTATTGCTTATGGTCTGGGGACCACTGGGTGTAGGTCATTCTTTGATGTTTAAGACTCTGTACACGATCCTGATAATTACATACCACTGGCGACATATTGGTTTATAGGCCACAAAAAGAGGCTGAAACTGCAGACCCAATGTACCATCCTGTATACCAAATGACAAAGTAAATATAGTACCATCACTCTCCTCTCATAGATATCTTTCAGAATTAAGAGGAATGTGATACAAGGAGTTTTTATTTGTGGTTGGTTGGTGATATAAATGCAGACCAAATATACGTGTAACGGTGTAACTCTATTCTCGATTTTTACAATATGTTCAGGAAATTTGATATCTCAAAAATTATATGTCTAAGGCGTTGAAGATTCTGGACTCTTGAGTTGTGAAAAACAAGTATTTTCTTACTTTAACGATGTTAACAACATATTTTCTAACTACTAAGTTGAAAAAGCAAGATATTTCTGACATTGTATGCACTATAGCAAATGGAAATCAGAAATGTCAAAACTTCCCCTTCATTTTTTAAATTTACTTATGAAGAATGACTTGTGACCCTGGTGCTTACTTATTGAGAAATGTCTAGCTCTGTGGCTCATAGCTTCAAAGCTGCTTTGGGATGAAAACATACACGGGAACTTGGGATATTAAGAAATCTTGGATATTAAGTCATTCAGGAACGTGGACCAGAGCTGAGAGGAGCGCTCTAGCTTTGTTGCGAAACAAAATCGAAGCAAAAACTGTGACTTAATGTTTGCTTGTTAAATATACTTTTTTAAAGGCAGGATCCAAAAATTGACTCGTGCTATGATGTCTTAATGACAAGCAGCTAATTTGATGAATATAATATTCAAAACGGTTTTGTTTCTTGTAAGTCCACTTTCATCTAAGGAGACTTGCATAAGTTGCATAGGCACACAAACAGATCAACAGGTCAGTGGATGTCTTCAATTTTCACTGGAAGATGCTTGATATTTCATAGAGTTTATGTACAGTGTTATTTGAGATGGAGTTTTAAGCCTTATTCTGGGGCATATTCCTTTACTGCATCTTTACGCAACCATGTGAAGTAAATTTTCAGGAACCCCAGAGTCTTTGTCATGCCATCTCATTAATTCTTTCTACTGCTTCTGAAAAACATCTATGACAGTGTGCAGCTGGGTGGCCAAGTGGCTTAAGTGTCCACCTGCTCCGCTGAAGGTCTTTGCCTGCATGGGTTCGAACCCTGGATGGGGAACCCACAATTTTCAGTGGACCTTCATGAGCAAAATCCCAGCTGGATGTCGTTCAGATGAGACGTTAAATTGGCGGCCGCTTGTATCAGTGTCTATGTTGGGCAAGTAAAAGATCCCTCGCATGGGGTAAATGTGTAACATGTTGAGGACTCCCGCTCTCTCTCATCTATCAACCCTCGTGCAGAACTGGGCTTAGAGGGCTGCACTTAACATATCTAACTATCTATCTATGTCATGACACATCATGACAGACCTATATCACAGAGCATTTACTGTAGGTCTCAGAAAATGAACTTAGATTGTTGACTCCTGCTGCAGCCTTTCTGATAATGCATAGGGTGACCACGGATTCTTTTAAACCCTGGGGCATCCAACAAGTGTTTGTAGTGCCAATATCAACATGGGTTCATCCCAGATTCACGTCATATTAACTTGATATTCTCCTTGTTAAGGGCAGTGAGTGATCTTATGCTCAATCAAGACTCATGGCTCCCCCAGAGGCGATTCCCTCAACATCACATGACCTCATAAATCACGTCACATGACTCTTAATTGATGTCTGCTTGGATAGCATCAACATGATGACGTCACTGTTCTCATAATTCTTCACTGTTGCTCAGAAGTCTAGTAATAAGTTGCTGGTGAAATAACTTGGCATGACTCAATGTCCTGTTAATTTTACAATAACCTCTAAAATACAGGCAATACTTGGTAGATAGTCCTCATCTTTATGGGGAAACAGTATTTAAAGACATTGATTATGTTCATAATCGTACCGTTTTGTCATGATAGGCCATCCCAAAAGATCCTTAACTGATACAGAGATGTAGGACGCCAGGTCTTCCAGTGTCCTATTTGTTTGACATTTTAAATACCAATTTGGATGCAGAAAAGAAAGTCATGATAAGGCCAACTGAGTTTATAACATGGTAGATTTCTTGGAATAGAAACTGCAGAAGTCCAGACTCCAGGACAAGTTGTATATGAACATAATTTCTAACCTTTGAAATGACTGCGTCAATCTTCTAATAGTCTTATTGTTTGGTCTAAGCCGTATTTCAAAACATTATGAGTATAGGCCTAGGCCTTTATTAGAGTCATGTGGGTTGCCAGTTTGCATATTGTGTGCTTCGATATGGTTTCCGGGATAGCTGCAGAAATGCAAAATCTTCTAATTCCTTTTGTAGTTCTGACTGAAGCATACTGCTTTTGTCTTTTGTTTGAAAAGTAAAATCCCTATGATTTAAGCAAAGAAATTTTATGAGAGTTGTTTGGTGTGTCAGAAAAATTTTAATTGACTACCCGTGTATAGGCATAACGGTGCAGTCACCACATGAGATTGTAATTTTATAGGAAGTTTTGGGCAATAATTTTGTGAATTTAACTTTTTTGAGGGTAATTTGGACAGTTTTTTGAGATGTCAACTACAAAAAAATTGTTTGACCTCCTAGATATATGCCTTTCAGAATACCTTGGAAAAACATCCACACTCTTACAAGAGACTGCCACATTTCTTCAGCTCAAACTAGGCACACACTAAATGATATACAATAATATGTAATAACTGATGAAGTAGACAAATCCTTTGTCAGGCCTACGCTTGACGGTTCTATACTTCTGCAGGAGCTGATTGATGTCAACAAAACTGGTTTCAGATCTACCCGGAACATGAGGTTCACAATCGCCTAATCTGCCTGAACAACAATGAACAACAATGATTATTTATTCAGGTTTTGCTCACTATTTGTTGTGGGTTAATAACGTAGATGAAATAGATACCATTCTTTATTCCCTAACACACTTCAGTTGTGTTTGCTCTTGATATTTGACCCAGTTCTTAATTTAGCATTTGTTGTGATATGATCTCAACTTGAAGTGGGTGATTGACTGTTCACTTAATTGTCTTCTAAAATTGGCAGAGTCCAGTTATTAGAATTGTAGGTGGATGGGTGGGAGGGAACCGTGGGTTTGTAATTTCTGCTAAAATAACTTCTTGTGACCATGCTTTTGATATAATATATCTAAATTGTCACAGCTGACGCATGATAGAGGATGATGAAAAATACCTCTATCAATTGATCTTGTTACTACTTGTACAAATAGCCTAATTATTTATGTTTTACTGACAAATTTATATCAATGTAGGTTGGTTGGTATGGACACTAAGAAGTGTTGGCCCTCCCTTGAAGGTCAGTGTCTGCATGGGTTCAAACCCAAGATGGTGAATCAAAAATATTTTTCAGAGGACAAAGCAGTGAAATCCCGCATTTTGTTTGGTTGAGATGTTAAAAGTAGTGGCCACTTGTATCAATCACTCTGTGCTGGGCCTTTCTGACTATGGTCATGCCACATTCACTGTAGACATGTAGGCCTATTGCCTTGTTGATTAAATTCTCAAGATATATGTAGGCTTTCTTGGCCACACCTAGCAGTCACTCAACGAGAAAGAATTCTCTTTTTTTCTTCTGCTGCACATTTAGGGGCTAAACCAAATACCATAAATTAAAGAGAGCAATTGGTTCATCAGCTATGGCTATTCCCTGGGAGGCAAAATTTCCTCAATGAGCAGTTGCACTCTTCTGTGTAGTAATGGATTTGCAGAGAGAAATTACATTTCACACATCAAGTTATTCTTTGAGTCTGGTTCTGTATTGTGTGTATCAAAAATGATAGTTTTTATTTTGGGCAGGTGTAATATGTGTATTTCTCGAAAATAATACATGTCTGAGGCACTGAATATTCTCGGGTTGAAAAGATTGGCTCTCTCTGACTTTCAAGGTGTGAACACAAAAGGTTTTCGTACTTGAGAGTTGGAAAAACAAGATATTTCTGACATTCAATGCACTATAGCAAAGAGAAATCAGATATGTCAAAGCTTCCACTTGTGAAGAATGACTTTTGACCGTGCTGCTTACTTATTGAGAAAGTTCTGGCTGTGTGGCTCGTGGCTTCAAAGCTGCTTTGAGATGAAAACATACGCGGGAACTTGGATATTAAGAAATCTCGGATATTAAATCATTCAGGAATGTGGATCAGAGGAGTGCTCTGACTTTGCTGCCAAGACAAAATCGAAGCTACACCTTGTGACTTTATATTGGCTTGTGAAATACACTTTATTTATTGACCACAAATGAAAAAGTAAGTCTGAAGGGCAGGATTCAAATTTTGGCTTGCCCAATGATGTTTTAATTACAAGAAGCGAATTTGATGAATATATATTCAAAACGGTTTTGTTTCTTGTAAGTCTACTCATCACTCTTGCGTTATTTTTCTTTGGGCTTTAGGGTTTACTTCTGTGGCTTGGGGCTCCAGTGCCATAAGTGATGTGCTTCTATGCCCAACCACTGAAACCAGGTGAAGTTTAATTCCAAGAAGATAGAGTCCTGGTCATACCATCTCATCATTAAGTGTTACTAATGATTCTGATAAACATCTATGACAGCATCATGACAGACCTATATTACAGAGCAGTTACTGTAGGTCTCAGAAAATGAACTTAGATTGTTGACTCCTGTTGCGGCCTTTTATATAATGCATAGGCTGACCACGGATCCTATGCTCTTGCTGTTAAACCATTGGGCATCCAACAAGTGTTTGTAGTGCCAATATCAACATGGGTTCATCCAATATTCACGTCATATTAACTTGATATTCTCCTTGTTAAGGGCAGTGAGTGATCTTGTGCTCAATCAAGACACAGGCTCCCCCAGTGGCGATTCCCTCAACATCACATGACCTCATAAATCACGTCACATGACACTTAATTGATGTCTGCTTGGATAGCATCAACATGATGACGTCACTTTTCTCCATAATTCTTCTTTGTTGCTCAGAAATCTAGCAATAAGTTGCAGGTAAAATAACTTGGCAATGCTCAATATCTAATTAATAATACAATAACTTCTAAAAATACAAGCAATACTTGGTAGATAGTCCTCATCTCTATAGGGAAACAGTATTTTACAGACATTGATTATGTTCATTATGGTACCGTGTTGTCATGACAGGCCATCCCAAAAGATCCTTAACTGATACAGAGATGTAGGACGCCAGGTCTTCCAGTGTCCTATTTGTCTGAAATTTTAAATACCAATTTGGATGCAGAAAAGAAAGTCATGATAAGGCCAACTGAGTTTATAACATGGTAGATTTCTTGGAATAGAAACTACAGGAGTCTGTATTCCAGGACAAATTAGTGTATGAATGTATGCAAAATTGACTAATTTCTCTTGTAATTCCACAGGCACACTCCTGTATTAGTCAATTGATACTCAGTGTTATTTCTAACAAACTGTACAGTCAGTCCAGGAGAGTGCCTGTGGTAATTCTGACAGAAACGCACTGCTTTTGTTTGACAAGTAATATCCCTATGATTTGGGCAACAAAATTTTGTAAGAGTTATTTGGTGTGTCAGAAAAGTTTTAATTGACTACCTGTGTGTAGGCCTAACAGTGCACTCCCCACATGAGATTGTTATTTTTCAGCAAGTTTCGGGCAATAATTGTGAATTTAATTTTTGAGGATAATTTAGGAAATTTGTTTAGGCATCACCACAAAAAGAAACTGTTTGACGTCCTAGGCCATGCCTTTCCAAATACATGTAACTTGAAAAACACCCACGCTCCTAAAAGAGATTGTTACATTTCTGCAGCTCTGATGTTTGTGGGTTGCTATAACAGAAACTAGGCACACACCAAATGATATAATAACTGATGGAAGTAGATGAATCCTTTGTTAGGCCTATACGCTTGACGGTTCTATACTGCAGAAGCTGATTGATGTCTACAAAACTGGTTTCAGATCTCCCCCAAACATGAGGTTAATCTGGCTGAACAACAATGAACAACAATGATTATTTATTCAGGTTTTGCTGACTATTTGTTGTGTGTTAATAACGTGGATGAAATAGATGCCTTTCTTTATTCCCTAACACTATTCAGTTGTGTTTGCTCTTGATATTTGACCCAGTTCTTAATTGAGCATTCCATGCTGTGATAAGATCTCAACTTGAAGTGGGTGATTGATTGTTCACTTAATTGTTTTCTAAAATTGGCAAAATCTAGTTATTACAATAGTAGGTTGATGTTGGGCGGGAACCGTGGGTTTGTAATTTCTGCTAAATTAAGTTCTTGCTGCAGTGCTTTTGATATATCTAAACCAGCACAGCTGAAACATTATTATGTCAAAGTAGGAGTCTGACCCTCCGTTGAAGGTCAGTGTGTGCATGGGTTCAAACCCAATATGGTGAATCGAAAAATATATATTTTCAGTGGACAAAGTTCTAAGGGAAATCCCAGAATTTGTTTTGTCGAGATGTTAAAAGTAGTGGTCACTTGTGTCACTGTCCGTGCTGGGCATTTCTGACTATGGTCATGTAACATTCACTGTTACAGTAGATGTGTAGGCCTGTTGCCTTGTTGATCTAATGCTCAAGATTGATTGATTGATTGACTTTATTCAACATTATTTTAAGAGTGTACATAGTACATACACGTTAACTAGAAGTACTCTATCAAAATAATATTAGGATAGCACACAAAGTTTTTCAGCTTATTTCCAGTGTAGTCCTTGCTAACAACAAGATGCTTGGCCACACCTAGCAGTCGTTCACTGAGGGCAAATTCTCTTATTTTCTTCTGCTGCACATTTAAGTAGCTAAGACCAATACCACAAATAGTGCAATTGGTTAATCAGCTATGGCTGTTCTCTGAGAGGACCTATTTAACCAAATTTCCTCAATGAGCAGTTGCACTCTTCTGTGTAGTAATGGATTTGCAGGGAGAAATTACATTTCACAAATCAAATTATCCTTTGAGTCTGGCCCTGTTTTCTGTGTATCTCCCTGGAGGGGAATCAATGTGCTATATATATAGAAAAATTCGACAGGCTGCATCTTGAAAAGAAAAACATTCCTTATGATGAGTTGTTGTTGACCATAAACATGATGTAGATTAATCTAATTGGGAATGTAAGTATTACAGGGTTGCAAAATGTTTTGGAACAGGTCGTACGTGTTGTTTTCATAGATGGGTACAATGTAGATAGATAGACAGACAGACAGACAGATAGATAGATAGGTAGATAGATAGATAGATAGATAGATAGATAGACAGATAGAGTGATTGATAGATTGACAGATAGATAGATAGATAGATTGACAGATAGATTTATTTATTAGTTGACAGGCAGTGGCAAAATACTTTATGTTGGCCAAATCCACAGTTATCTGATCGTATACCTGCTATTTGCTTTACCTAGAAGTAAGGCGTGCATGCATAAAATATGAGCAGGGAAAGAAAAGAGCCCTGAGGCACACCTTAAACGAAAGTATTGTGCACCTGCAAAGAGCCTTTGTGCAACAAGAGAATGACCAGGAAAACTAGAAGGCCTTCTATGGAACAACTCTGTGTGGTATTGTTCTCTGGAAAAGCTTCAGGCAGAGTATGAGAGAAAGTACAATATAGGTGTACACTTGACGTGCCAATGTTTTTTGGTTTTTTCGAACTGAACTTATTTGAATTTACAGTCACAAAACACTTCGCCTCTAAAATTTGCCTTATTTTTATACGAAAGCAGCCATCCCTTCGTGTGAAAGAAAAGTCAGAGGGAACAATCACTTGGAATTAACTGATGCAGTTTTTGTCCAGAGGTGTCCAGCTCTTTCCTCGTGAAGGGTAGGGTGGTCTATATCTAGGCCCAAAATAAAAGCAGGACATAAATCTGTTTCTATTGATTAAAAAATTTCTTTGGGATTATCACATTAATTATATTGTGTTTCTTCGTATTTTATGGCTTCAATACTAAAATTTACAACGTACTTTTGTAATCTGACATCATTTAACCCTTGCTTAATCAATGTTATTGGCTTTTCTCTCATTTGGGTTCAGTATATTTATCTTTTATGAGGCCCTGATGTTGCCTGACTGAAGTGCATAGATTACACCAATTTGCAATGGGCTATAAACAGAACTTCGGTACAGGTTTTCGGTGAAAGTATTTAGCCTTTGAAACTTGATTGCTGACTGGAGGGCATCATTTTAACTGGTTGATTTTATGTGATGTCAGTGTTGTTACGAGGCCATTAGGATTCCGTATATCAAAGAGAAATGGTGTGAGCTCTACCAGGGACTTTTATAGGACATTCTTCGGTAATCTCATTTGCAATCTGAATTATGCCGACATTTGTCGGCCCTGTCGGGCTGAAATGTCAAACAAGCAATGCTCCAACTGGACTTACGCTTGTCTGTCATTGTCTTGCCATTTGGTAACTGGGAATGGTGTGTATTGTGCAGGTATTTGTTATATTTGCTGTCACTGAAAAAAAAAAAAAATTTGAATTTTTGTATTGAAATTCTATTTTGGGTTTACTTTAGCCTTCAGTTGCTAAATCTTGCAAGAGGGAGCACCTGATTCAGAAGCGCGTTACCAGTATACTGCAAATCCGTTTGTACTATTTTCGTATAAAGTCTGTCAATTTCACAGGGTTGATATAACCATTTCTAATCTATTTTATGACCAATATCTTAATTTGCCTGTATATAAATGAATATATCTGTCCCTCTATTAAAATATTTAATACCTGGAATCATAGTTGTGGTGTTCACTTCAGCGAGAACTAACTGCGCTACTCCTAAACAGGTAGTAAAGCTAACACCTATCATATATCCAAATGCTTGATTTGTGCCTCCTAAAGATAACTGATCTGTGATTCATGAAATCTGGCACCTCCAAAAGAGCAAAGGCTGTTTATTGGTTTGGCTTCAATCAAGCAGAAGAAGCATACCAGGTGTTGGCTGCAAATAGGTATCTCTCCAAATGCACCTTGATTTTGTTGATACAGTCAGTTCTACCTTGTTTTATTTTGGTAAATCCTGCTGTGTTTGCATTATCATCATATTACCAAAGGTGTTTATCAGTCCATTTTCATTTATCTTTGTTAGGAAATAAATGAATAAGTGCTACAAGTGACATAAAGAGTGTGATATGATACTCACAGATCAGAGCTTCTGCAATATGTATGCTTACCTATGAACCAAGGCCGGGGTTTGGTTTATGGTCTAGGTAGGGAAATGTATTCTCCTGTACATGTATGTACCTTTATAACCAACATTTCGGTTTAACGTAATTGACAGTCTCTCCGAAATAATGGACTTTCACACCCTCACTTATTAATATCTAACATGATGTCTAATACTCTGCGATGCTCTACTCTTCTCGTTTATTTAAACAATAGTCGTTGCGGATGTCAATGGGAAGATCTATAGATATTGGTTTGTCGTAACTTTGCTTGGTAATTTGGCATAACTTATAGAATTGCTTATTAATAGATAACAACATGGGCCTACAATGCCCTACATACTAAATTTTCATGCACTTTTAGGCAATCATTCTTTACCAACCTTCTCCCTCTACCAAGGTCTCCCCTTCAACCCTTTGTTTAGGCCTGTCAACTTGTTGATCATGTGGGAATGTCTGCTCACGTGGCTCCTCCATCTCCCTCTCCTCCCTTGCAGCTTCCAGTCCGGATCTTGTTTGGCCATTTGTCATCCCTGTCCTTCCTGCTTCCTATCCCCTCTGACATTACGTCATCTCTGTGACGTCATTTAAGTGATTAGTGAATGATTATTTCAGGATCCCTGGGGGATTTTACGACGTTGCATTGCCACATGTTGCAGCAACCAATGTTTGAAAATTGTTTAGAACATTTCAATGATGTCTGTCAAGTTTTGACAATAATTTTGATAAACTTAATTTGGTCATTAGAAAGAACAAGCTCACCGAAGGGATAGATATGGCTACCTGGTTGCCTGGGCCTGGTTGTTTTCACAGAACTTACTTAACATCAAATGATAGGCCTACATTGACTTTTAAAAGATGGCTGTCTGGGGAATCACAAAAAAGATGACTGACCTGGAGAAAATATAAAGACCACTAGAGGGCGTTCATACCGTTTGTCTCACAACAGGCGAACAGATGTTTCCGAATTGTTTCGTCTGTCTCACAACAGGCGAACAGATGTTTCGTCTGATTTCTCCTCATCTACAGATCACATGGTAGAAATACACATATTCACGGGTAGAAGAGCCAATTTGTCATTTATGTATCATATTTTTGTGATGCTTTGATGCTGATTTGACCAGATATTTGATGACGACCGCCCATTCTAGAAATGAAACTGACTGTAGGCATACATCACATTAACAAGATTGTTCCATTGCTATAATTTACTACATCGCAAGACCGCCCTTTACATGAAATGTTCACGATAAAACCAATAATGCTACATTTTGGATAATAAAGTTATAATAAGGCATATACGTAACATTTCTGTAACAAAACAGGTGCAGTTCAAAACGATGGGAAATGATGAGTCAGATACGATGCACCTGTAATTTCTGAGAATGTTATCTCAAAGATATGTTTTTCAAGGGAGAGATAAAGGATTATCGAAAATTGATAATTTTTGAATGTCAAGGAAAAAATATAGATCGACGGTTAGCATGAATGTTATCGATTGCTAGAAGGCATATATATATCCCATCATTTACCTGTCTTCCTTGGTTACTGGTTAGTCCTGTGGTCTAATTAATATTGTAATAATAAGTTAATGAAAGGACAAGGACAACAGATTTCCTCTATTCCGGTGAGGTCTAATTCCTGTCAGTTTTGAGGAGCTTTGACCTTTTAAATATAAAGATGTGGTGTGATTTCTTAGCTCCTGAGTCATTATCTTCCCAGTGACACAAATGTTGGACAAACTGAGTAAATGTAGTTTTTTCGTGACAATGGTGTCTTCAGAATGATAGTCAATTTATTGTGCATTACATGTACACGTACATGAAACCATGCCATATGGATCTTTTTTGATTTATCTGTCTTTCTTCCATGGTGTCTATTGCATGGTTGTCTTATAATAGCATATATATAAAGAAGTGTTGTCTGCGTTCCCTTTGCAGCCAGTGAAAGCCTTGGCTAACTGCTTCTACCAAAGTGCAATTGGTGTAGTTTTTCACTGACCAAGACTGCCACTGGCCCAGCCTGGCTACGCCTTGCTCAGCTAAATGACCCCATTGACACCATTGCCGAGTGGTGCAGCTCCCAATGATGAGACTGAGCATCCTGCAAGGCCACAATTGAGCAACACTAGGACACAATTGAGCAACACTAGGACACAATTGAGCAACACTAGGACACAATGGAGCAACACTATAGGACACAATTGAGCAGCGCAAGAACACAACATGAACGGAACAGGGATCACATGGCCACAGGTGGCGCTTCGAATGCTCCCTCTTCTTATCTTTCCAACTGTAGATGAAGTGGCAATGATTCTATCAAGAAAGCAAATTGGAAGAGTTGGACAGATTCCATGCAGTTGAGGAATGGAGCAATTTTAGCTGTAACATCAACTTCTCTTTGTATTGTTGATGAAGTGTTCCAGTAAGTTGATTCATACAGAATCAACGGTAGGCATACATGATGACTAATTCTGAGACCAATAGAATGCTTATTTATCATATTTGCAGAAAGTTGTCAAATATTTCTAACAATTGCCAATGGTTCTGAAACCTTTGTGATCTATCTATCCGGAAATGCAACTATCAGAACATCTCTTCGTGCCTTTCGACTATATTTTGCTTCTTTTGCCTATGCCTATACCACATCTCATCCAAGCAATTACACCTTTCAAGTCTCTTTAATATCGCATGATATCTTAAGAAAGAAGAAAGTTTTGGCAATCGTGTTTAAACCGTGCTTGCATTTTACGGCAATCATGCCATGCGCTTGTGATGTTTTAGATTCTTGTGCTTGTTACGTTTGCTCTGTAATGTGATGAGACATTCTCATGCCATGTTGCCATTTCCTTATGGACCCCAATGACCCAGCTAGGCTCAGCTACAGCCAGAAAAAGATCAGCCAGCAACACCACTACCAAGTCATTTCACCATGGAACTTGCACCGTGTAATTGCTGTTTGAGTTATTGAACTTAGCGTACTCGTATATATATAGCCTATATGGTGAAGGTTTTTGCCGGCATGCTCAAAGGAAAGCGATGCCCCATAGGCACATTTACATTGCAGCAATGTTGTGGCACGTCGCAATTTTGTGTGAAAATTATATTGAAGTGTATGGTAGAAATGACATCGTCAAAACATTGTGAAACAATGTCAGAATTTGATGTCACCATGCAACATTGTGGCAACATTGTTACAATATGAAAAAATCTCAACATTGTGTTTACATTGCGGCAACATAATTTCTACCACACATTTCTTTGTCACAAACGACAAACTTTCCATCAATTGACAACATTGCGTATATGTTATGTGCCCCTTGGGTGCATGACTAGACAGGTATACAGATACAGAGATAATTATAGACACCTTAATTATACATTTCATAGATATAGATATAATCTATAGCTGGTAGATGGGTAGAGATAGAAACTTGTGATACTCCTGCATCTCTACCTTCTCCAATTGTTGGTTGGGATTTTGGCTTCTCACCATTTCGTATGAAAGGCTTACTTTGAAGAAGAAATTAAAGCCCATCAAAGAGAGATACTCTTTTTTCCAGGTCCAAGATCAAATGTTATGGCCTCCCACAGGTTGGCAGAAGGGTCAAGTGTCATGATTGAACAATCTAAGAAGGGTCTGCACTTCGGTTGACTCGCGGATGACTCGGTTGCACTTCCTGATCATCCTATCAAGCCATCACACTCCGATAATAAACTTAAATCACTTCAGAGTGACCTTTTTACACAAGATTTGAAGCACTGGTGAACTGCAAATTTATGCGGTATTGTGACATGCATAGATATGTAGATCATTGGGATAGTGGCTTATGTAAGAACTGTATTGATCAGGTGAATTTAATGCAAGCTCGAAGAAAGTGGCCATGTTTTTGTTATGTGCTGCAAGGACCTCTTCAGGTTGGGATGTTAATGAGGCTGAAATGAAAGCTGTTGAATAATAAGAAATTAGATAAATAAATGGTAAATAAATAGGTGTAATATAGAGATATAGATAGATAGATAGATGGATAGATAGATAATGAAGTTATGGCGAACAACCATACTTCATGCAGGTGTTGGTGGTGTACCGGTATATGTTAGTAAATATTTGAAGGTGATTGTAAGTAGTTACCAAAAGGGCTGGATAGTCAGATATCTTTCTCATTAACAAAAAATTCTAATCAGCGACAAAATTGTCTTAAAACTAACATCATATGTGTAGGATAAATATAGATAAGTAGTGGAATGCCTGCCATCTATTAAAAACAGGGAAGCTATCTTTATATAGGGGGCTGTCAAAGACATTTCCAAGCTGAGAGAAGCTGACAGAATTCATAAACCAAAGAAGACCTCTCAATTTGAAAGGATAAAGGACTATCTGGCAGGGAATTAGGAGAACTTAAAGATAAAAATGGCCATCAAAGACAAGTAAAAGGACGCAAACTGGCAGTAAAAGAGACTACTGTTCTTTCATAATCATAACTGCTGTTGCCAAAGGCCATGTTGTGCTGAAACAATTTTTGAATCTTGACATGATCACCAATCAATCAATATTATTTTAGGTGTTGTCTATTATTAAAATGTATAATCTGAATGAGTATGTCTATCCAGTCAACTCATGGTTGAAGGAATGATTGACTGGACTTTTGGTCCTGTATTCATGCAAATAGGTACATGTAGGTAAATTAGGACAAGAGGAGGACTTAACTACAATGGAAAGTTTGCAAAGTAGCCTATAATTAAAATCGCCATCCATCATAGGCCAGTGCTGGAATTTACCAAGAGAGTAGAAACCTACAGTTCTACCAACTATAAGCTCCACTATAATCTGAGTGATATACGACAATTCTGCTAATGTTGTTGTAGCTGATTTACACAGCGTTTCTCAAAATTGTAGTTGATCAAATGGTTTCAAAATGCAGAAAACATTTTATTGCGGCATTATAATTTTGTAAGGAATTTTGCTTGCTTGCACTTTTTAAGTAATATAAATCGTGTTCATTATTTGACATAAGAATAGTCTACGACTTTATGGAAACTGAAACTATCATATTTTATTATTTATTTGAAACATATTCAGTGTAAGATGGAATATAAAGAGCCTGATATTTGCCCTATGTGAAGACATGGCGTTACACTGTAAAGAGAAGAGGGATCATATTTTGGGAAAATGATGAAGTTTTAATGAGGCCCAAGACTATTAGATCTAAATAATTGAAAAAAAAAATGGCTGTATAGATTTTTACTGGTGGTGCATTCATGCCTTTGCAGGGACAATTTAGCTTTATAAAAAGGCTTATCAGGTTTGGCTGGGATGAGAAGGGGATCTTTTCAGCCTTTGTCAGTTTTTAATTAATCCTTTTAGGAATTGTATGGATCCCCGGGGAACTGAAAATGCAGATTCCGGCAGTCTATGAGGGTTTAAAAGCTTCCCCGCTGTCTCTTTGGTTTAATGAGGCGAGCTGGGAGAAGGATAAGTGAAACAACCCGTACTCGGTGTAAATTGTCACTCCGCTAGCACCCGCGTATCAGTGTCTATATGGTTGGTAATTACAAAGCCCACACAAGAGGACAACTTGGTGTGCTCTCATGTAGTGTGTCTTTTCAAACTGGTAACTCTTTAAACCGCAATTCATCAGTCAGTCAATGCAGACCTCAATCTATTGCACATGCAACAATATGGTCTTACAATATGCACTGTGCTTATATTTGAGGTAGTAGTCGCGCATTGACGTCATCAATTACTGCATGACGTGTCGCAGGACTCGCTATGTGTCATATATGGTGACGACGCGTTATGACGTATGACATTGTGACACCATAACATAAGCGCAAGACACCACATAAGGAGCCATACAGGGCACCAGTCACAGCAGGCACATCATATACAGGCCACCATGCTCCAAACAGTGTGGAGGCAATATAGACATGAAAGGCTGATTGGAGACTAGCTGACAGCACAGAGATGACTTTCTTAGCAAGTTGGATATCTCTCAGCAAAGGCCTTTGATATGGCCCAGCTGAATGCATAATTAGACGATTAAAGAAAAGCTTGTGGTTTCTAAGGGCACCGTGTGCAGGCAATCCCAAGTTGACAACATCTGCCCCAATCAAGCCGCGGACTCCTTCAGCTCTTTTCATCTGCTGCCTTTTCAACCTTTCAGCACCTCTCAGTTTAATCTTCAGGCCTGTTGAATTGCCCCTGTAGCCAATAGTGAGTGATATATCGACACAGACCTGTTGTAGAGATTCAAATCAAAATATAGGTCTATAGGTAGATAGATATGCATTTATATACAGAGATAGAAGACAGATAAACTGATAGGGAGATTGATATATCTTACTTTATGTACCATTACCTTACCGGTGTCCACTTGTCCACAGTGGCATAATATTATAAACTTACATGTACATATTACAGAGCACACAGGGCAGACATGCTTGCCACTGTGCCTGTTTTTGCTTTGCTTGAATTGTATATGCATGCTTGGTATGTCCCAGGTCCTGGCTCAGCCGGGTAGCTAGACCTCCTTTTTTGTGGAGGGAGCTGCACATTCATTGTTGGTGACTATCGTATGATAGTGAAATGAAAGACTTGGAGTGTATCATGGCTATCAAGCTCTATTCGTTCAGGTATGTCCAGGGTCTTTCAGTTGCCCAAGTATAATACACAGGATAGTCCGCCTCCATTTAATGTCCCATGGGCTTGGCCCAAATTGAGTTCCCGAAGCGGGATTCAGACTCACACAACAAACAAGCACTCTTAACCATTGTTCCACAGGGACCTCAAAGGAGTCCTTTTGCTCGTAAGAAATAAGTGCACTCTCTGACAGGAGTGGTAACCGTTGGAGAGACAGGGAATTCCACACTTTCCATATGTGAGGGATTTTTTGACAGGTCCAGATTAGACGCATGGCTGATGTTTGTCCTTTTACTTAGCATGAGCAATGTGCAGTGGCTTGTGGCAAACAGGCTTCAACAAAAAGCGAGTGTTGACTTGACGTATCTTGGTGTTTGTCAGCGCCGATGGAAGTCTTAGAAGTTTTTTTGCTGTATATCACTATTGTTACCACTCTGTGTTGAAACGTCACATAACTCACATTTGGTTTAACGCCGTGACATTTGGTTTCAACACTGTGTGTTAACTTGATGGTAATGGTTTGATGCTATATGTATCTGCCCATGATTGATTAATTTAAATGACCAACTTGTTAGTCAAGATTATCTTAGACAATAGCCAGGTCATCTGTTTTTTAGGACTCATTGGACAATCAGCCAAAATTGGTACCATCATAAAGGCTCTGATTGTTTACTTCATTTATAAACCACAAACACATATATACCTCAACAACTGTCATTTTAAAAGTATCTCATGTACAATTGTATATCTATACTTGCAGTGTTCATGGATGTAGCAATGTTACTTCATCTCAAACATTGATCTCAATTTATCTTTGAACCATGTTACAGCTTGGATAATGGAATATATTTGCCCTTCAACGAAACACGACAGCCATGATTTCCATTTAGTCCCATGATGTTGTGACGAAAACAATGAAAGACTACAATGCCTTGATGATATATTTAGAAAGCAATTACAGGCCTTCTTTCAGTAAATTGCTTGACAAGTGTGTTTCATTCCATTTTCCCTTTTTCATCAGAAACCTATTAAGCAATAAAAGTTTAACAGGCAGATTTCTATTGGAAGTTGAATGAATCACTCTCTTTCAGCTATTCTCAACTAAAGTGTTATGGAAACAGAAGAAAGTGATGTGATAAATCTCTGGTTTTAATGAATGTTTGAGGGTTTGAAATAGTGCTGTGAGAGATCATAAGCCCAAATAACCTCTAATGGGTTGGATACAACAATGTTAAGAGTCTTTTTTCATGCAAGGTATAATGTATGTAACCATCGATAGTCCTTGAGACAAGTTGAGTTGAAATTGAAGCCACATTAACCCAATAATTACTCATAGAAAGCTCTAAATAAAGATATATTTTACTATTTTCAGGATCCAAAATTACGAGACACCGTCAACATGGGGTCATCGGACATTCCCTTGGAGGACAAGACGGTGACCATTTGCTATGGGACGGATTTAGTCAGTTTGAATTGGGTCAACTTCACATCAAATTCAAGAGAAGTTGCAAGGGTAAGTGTCAATCTTTCCGGTCTTAATTGTTGTAGCAATGTTATGCTTTTATTTTGTTTCTGTCAAGAATCGACACGACAATCTTTACTGCACTACCAGGTCAGTCTGTGGAGAGAATTTCAAGTTTCTGACACCTCCTGGTCACAAGCACAGCAAGAAAATAATGTTGTGAAATGGTGTCCAAAGTAATTCGTTTCTGTTTGCATCTCTGAGGAGTATCTCTAGTTCTTATTATATATTCATGCACCTGAATGAAATTATTTAAAGCAGATTAATGAACCAATGCCGCAAAATCTTCAAAGTGGGATGTGGCTATTTTGAACCCTGATGTGGACCGAAACTGTGCAGGCTGCGCTACCTCAGACTAACCTCTGCTTCCATGTGACATCTCTTGCTTCTTTTTTATGACATTTTGAGCTGTAGATATTCCGCAATGTTACAGGGGCCACCACCTCTGGTTCGATTAGCGAGCAATACCAGCCGTAGCGAGAAGAGCAAAAGAATAATTCTGGCTGCAAATCGTACTAAGCTCCCATTCATCCGACTCAGGCAGCGGTGAGCACCGTCAATGACGTCATGGGCTACGTCACGTCTTTATGATGAGATTATCAGAGATGCAGGACAAGAGCAGGGTGTAGACCGATTGTCAGGCTGTCTATGAACAGGGCTCTTTGTTTCTTGTACTATAGATATCTATAAAACAAGCACACTAGTAAGAATAATTTGGCTGAAAAGTGTTTGTGACTCTGCCCAACATGATCGATGATTTTCTTTTTTGATTTACAAAAAATTAATGCAAATTAGAATTCCAGAAAGCAATTACTTTTTATTGCCCGTCCAAAGAGCAGTATTCTGACTGGGTCACAGGAAGATAACAAAGATCATGTCTGGATGTTGCAACAGATGAAGTACATTGAGCTTCTTGTACCTTACTGACAGGGTTAAATCATTAGAATCAACTGCAATGAGCATGACAGTTGGAAATGCATATAACTGCCAAGTAGAGTCCCGTCATCAACCTTCTGCCATCAGAAAAACATTTTCCTCAATGAGTCATTAATTATTTTGAAATTGAATTGTATATATATTGCAACTGTTTTGTTGAACATTACTCTAGTTTTTTCTCGATTGAGCTTCATGTAAACCTCAAGGATTGTCTCTACGTCTCCGGGCTTTCCTGTTAGAAACATTGCCACTTCATCAACAATTGAAAGACAATGTTAATGCAGCCACCTGTGTCTGTGTGCTGCTTTACTTGTGTCTATGAACTTACCAGTTGTGTCTGTGCACTGTTCATTTGTTTCCCTGCACTGCTCACTGCTCAGTGCCCAAGTGCAGCAGTGGCTCAATTGTGTATGCTCACATTGCTCAGTCTCATCAGCAGGAGCTGCACCACTCCTCAATGGTGTCAATGGGGTCATTTAGCTGAGCAAGGCGTAGCCAGGCTGGGCCAGTGGCAGTCTTGGTCAGTGACAAACTGCAGCAATTGCACTTTGGTGGAAGCAGTTAGCCAAGGCTGTCACAGGCTGCAAAGGGGAACAGCAGGCAACATGCTATTAGATAGCTATATAGAGAATCATATACACCAAGATGGACAAATAGATTAGTCGAAAGAAATATATGTGTATACTATAGATAGATGGATTCATGGATACATTAGACAGACTAAAGGACACCATATCAGCACTTATGTTTCAAAGATGTGTCTTAAACAATTCAGTTTTCAAAATTATCTTTAAGATGTTTTTTAAATGTAGTGATAGGTTAATTGTGACCTAAAGTGTTAGAACCAAGATTTGGTACTATTATATGACCTACTATGATTATTGTCCATAATCATGCATGTCTGTACTGCTTTTGCTTTTGTCTGACAAAGGGATAATTATGCAAAGATATTCATGTAGGTAGACGTCTATTGCAGGATGGTCTGAAGGGAGTCGGTAGAATGATCGGTCTAATACTGACATGTCCAGCCCAGGCTCAGGTAGCGGGGTGATGGAGAGGTGTTGGGGGCAAAATTGCTTTGGGGTTGTTATGGCCAAGTGGCAGGCTGACGAATGGTCTGTCAATTGCACATGTGATAATTCTCCTTATCTTTCCCAGAATACGAAAAATACGTCAAAATGCCAAATGTATGGCTTTGCAAAGTGGTGCAATTCCCACTGGCATGAAAGCCAGCCATGGAAGTAGCTCACAGCTTCAGACTTCTGAGTCTAATCTATACTGTGGATGACAAACGTATGTGGAACTTCCATGTTGCCAGGCAGCTCCTGTCCAACCATACTTCAACCCTAAGCTTGCCTAAATGATAAGTGCCCTTATAACTTTGAAAAACTAAAGCTTTAAAAAATAGAAGTCCCATGTCTGGTGGTCTTTTGACAAGCTGAAATAGATGAAAGGCCACCCTACCCATCTCAATGATCTCATGTGGCTACATAGTGCATTTAGGTTGTTTTCACTTTTCAAGCAGAACATGTACATCACCACATTCTCAGGAAAAACCATCTCATGAAAGGAGGATTTATATTCATTGGTCGAAAAAATGTAGCAGGGTGGTTAAGGCCCCTGCCTGCCCCGCTTTTGGTCTTAACTTACGTGGGTTCGAACTGCGGTTGGTGAACCCAAAATTTTCAGTGGACCTTCATGAGCAAAGTCCCAGCTGGATGTCATTTGCATGGGGCGTTGAATTGACAGCCCTTGTATCAGTGTCTGTGCTGGGCAAGTAAAATATCCCTCACATGTGGTAGATGTGTAACATGTTGAGGACTCTCGCTCTCTCTCAAAATTGGGCTTAGATGGCAGCACTTACTGGACTAGTGTCACTTACCTTATCTATCTTTCACACCTTGGACAACTAAATCTGATGGACATTGTACATAGTTACTACCAGCATGGAGAGATAGATAGATAGATAGATAGATAAATGGTCACTTCAATGAAAACTGATATATCTTGACCGACTGTCAGCAGTCAGATTGTCTGATAGATAGCCCGATAGATATACTCTAAGACACATAGGTACGTATAGATGTATTGACCTTAACAGCACAGAAAAATAACATCAGACAGACATGCAGGAGGAAGACAGACAGGGCGATTGTATTGCAGAGAGAGTGATCATCGGAGTGTAGCGTGTCAGAGGCTACCCTTTTGAAGCTGTCTATTATAGGGACCCCGGAACATGGAAAGGCTTTTGCATATTAATGCATGTGTCGTGGCAGACGGAAAATCATGGGTTACCTTGAAAGAGACTCGCGAATTCCATTCTTTCGGGAATGTTATAGGACTCCCTCTATGCTGCAATATGTGTTATGCATAAATGTATAAGGAAGCCATAATACAGTGGTCCCTGCGTTATAAGACTCCCTGTTATAAGACCGCCTTGCCTTATGTGACCGCCTTCCTCCCGCACTAAGTAGTATTGTTAGTGCATTTTGTACCCCGACGAGAGACCGCACCCCCACGAGAGACCGCTTTATGACCGCAGAAGGGGTGGTCTTATAACGCAGGGACCACTGTATAATATATACAAGGATCCATGCATTGTAAGAATGCTCTTTCTCTTGTAAAGGAAGTGGTCCATTGTGTGGATGTGGTCTCTCTTCGGGGCACATTTTCCACTGAACATACAACATGCAGTGCCGATTGAATTATAGTAGTGAAACGAGTGGTGTTTTGCCACCATGTCAGTGCTAAACGTCCTGAACCAAACTACTTGTGGGAGCATGGATTCTCATGTGATAAGATTAAGACTTGTGTATTATAAAGGAGGATACAACAGCTGCTTGACTTGACTTGTGTTGTGCTGGTGTACCCCGGATCAGCCGGGGCAGCTCTACCACCATCTTTGTGGAGGGAGCTGCACTTTTATATATTGGTGATTACCGTATGATGATGAGATGAGAAGACTGGGAGTCTGGAACATACCCTATTAATTCAGGGATGCTCAGGGTCTTTCAGTTCCCCCGGCATGAATACTGGATACAACCGCCTCCATTTAATGTCCCATGGGCTCGGACTAAAGTGAGTTCCGGGGGTGAGATTTGAACTCACGCCCTCAAAGCCAGTGGACAAGCAGTCTTGACGATTAGCTGCTGTATTTGAGGCATGTGGGATCCAAATGGCTGTCAATTTTCTTCACTCTACAAATACAATTTACATATGCCGGGGTCAATTCTTGTGTAAGTATCCGTTCTCCGAGTATCCATTCTCTGAGACTCCCACATGTTTTTTCGGGTATGTTTAGCTTTGACCCTAAATTTAGCAAATCAACACCCGTTTCACTTACTTTCAAACAGGACTGTTGCAGCTTATTTGAGAAACATGTATTTATGCAGTTGCTCTTACTGATACATGTACATTACTCGCATGTATACCAATAATACCCTATAAGACAATACAAGCGTATGCAATTCGAATTTTGAGATTGCAGAAGCAGGGTCATTTTGCAAATAATATACAGATATGGTGCAAATGCAATAGTTGACCTTGTACATCTCACTTATTTTGATAATGTTCTGCCATGCAAAATATTTTATCTTTTATAGTAGTTGCATATTTTGAAGAAATACAAAACTAGTGGGAGCCTATGTCAAAGTCACATGACAAATTCCAATTAGAATACACCCATAGCAGTGATCACGAACTGTTATACATTGTTTGTTGCTATGTGTGCTTTAAGCAGTTAGGAATGAAATAAACATATATAAAAATCTGCAACTTATAGAACTAACAACACCCAACAATAACTGTGAATTTTGAGAAAATGTTTTTCATAGTCAACTGCCAAATTTTATAGAATCTGTGACAAATATATCAAAACACAAATGTCCAAGGCATTTCTTGGACCTGTCATGTCACTCATGTGCTGGTATATGAATGGATTAAATCGATCTACAAGCCCTGATATACCATATCTATCAATGACTGGTACTTCTGCTCGTAATGTACATCTATAAATAGAATGTTCCATTCACAACTTAACAGACATTTCTTTTTTGGATTCATGATTAATTTTTGAGTAGCATCAGCATTATAGGAAAGAGTTTCCATGATATGAGTACATTTTAATAGCTTTCTAAACAATTCAAAGGATTGACATTAACTGATTAGACCTGGTGTAGCACTTGCAATGATTTGGGGGAGAGACAATAGCTAATAGAGAGTGATTTGAATGGGCAAGTGGGGAGAAATATTCATTAATGGGTAATTAATTTGTCTGGGTGGCTTGTCTTTGCAGCCTCGCTGGCTTCCAAGGCTACACTGTGGAATTGAGTAAATAGCAAGGACTGCCATCTGATGAATTTCTTTTAAAATCCTTTTAGGGAAAATGCTTTTCGCTGTAGTCCTTTAGGTTTGACATTGGGACAAAGGAAAACAATTCCAAGTCGATCTGAATTCCAATCATGGCGTCTTGGATGTGACGTGAAGAGCCATCAACTCTTTGAAAGACTTATTGTCAGATAGTTGGAGATAGAGCAGAGAATGAGCCATTACCACTTTCATTGGCTCAGTGATAGACTGACAGATATATAGACTGACTGTCTGTAACTGACAGATAGACTGACTGTCTGTGACTGACAGATACATTTGGCTATAGATTTAGTTTCATGGATAGTAAGAGCAACGAAATGATGTGTGCATAGATAGATTCATATATAGGCTACACAATAATTGCTGTGCAATTGGACTGTCACATAAGTAAATATTTTGTTGTTTGTACATTGGGCTGCTGGGTGGCAAGAGAGGTTTTAAAAGGTTTCCGTCTGCTCTGCTGAAGGTCTTTACCTGCACGGGTTCGAACCCTGGGTGGGGTACAACAAATTTTCAATGGACCTTCATGAGCAAAATCCCAATTCGATGTTGTTTCGATGAGACGTTAAATTGGCAGCCCCTTGTATCAGTGTCTGTGCTGGGCAAGTAAAAGACCGTCACACGCATGAGGTAAATGTGTTACATGTTGAGGACTCCCGCTCCCACTCTCTCCATCTCATTGATCAACCCTGTGAGCCCCGAGAACCGGGCTTAGAGGGCTGCACTTACCATATCTATGTATTTATCTTATCTTTCTATCTCTATAGAGGCTCTTTATCTTTCTATCTCTATAGAGGCTGCTTGTGGAGAGGCTTTTCATTGAATACTATACTAACTAGAACGAAAATCATAGTCAATGACTCATTCGGTGCTTTTCCTCTTAACCTGCTGAATACTAGCAACAAGTGGGATTACCTTGGTCCCCCATAGCCCTCCCTTGGCCCTCCCTTGGCCCTTGGCATGCTTCCTCCGAGTGCCTTGAGCTGTCCTTGGTCTGGGCTGGAGCCTCCCTCTGCCCTTTTGTGGTCTGTCAAATGTCAAATGTTGTGGGTCCTTGGCTAGATCCCTGCCTACCACTCTTTAACCAGAGTCATTAGTACACAGCTTTGTGAAATTGGCAAATGTCGCCACCTCAAAAGGTTCTTTCAAAAGGTTCTTTCAAAAGGTTCAATCAAAGGTTACTTTAGGAGGTTCTTTTCACGATATTTCCCTGAGAGGGTCGTATACACGCTTTTAAACCATGCAAAATGTTCCTGGAGGTTGTATTTGTGTGTGCACCTTGTCGTAGAACTTTCATAATAACCCTCATTCTGAAGGATGTTTTTCCAATGTTCTTTTTTCAAAGGTTCCCATATAAGCATCCACGGGGTTCCAATGTGTCATTTAGAGGTTCTACTGTTGGTTTCTTCAACATTTTCTGTTCAAAAGTTTACCTTGGATTGTTCTTTTTTTTTCATTTGTGCATTTTCATAATTCAGAAGGAATGTCTCTTGAATCTTGAATCCATCTGGAATTCTCGTATTTACAATACTTTGAGTAGGTTTTTTGTCTTTTTTTCCATCAAGTTAAGGACCTAATTAGACCATCATTTAGGGCCAAAGGACACAAAGGTTCTAAATTGACATAGGATGTATAAGTTTGTGTTTAGATTACTTTCCCTCCTGATATCTCATGTCTTTTATCTGCCTTCTGATTGATAGAAATAATTATTTGTTACTTTCTTTGCTATAACTTTTGGTATTGATTGGTATGCAACATATCTTACATAATTTTATGTACATGTATAATAAATATCGAAGATATCCATTTCCTTATTAATCTAATCAACCACTGTTTTTGGTGGTATTCCTTCGACCCTGGGCAGACATAGATACTACTCAGACCTTGCGAATTATCTCTGTGTCTGGCAAAGATGATGCAAAGATATGCTTCTCTGCTGGGTGTTCTTATTCTTGCTTATTAGTGATGTATAATTCATGTTATCATCTTGTTTTGTCACCAGTGTTACCAGTGTGAAGCTTGGTGGGCTTTTTTGTGTTTTGTGTCTGATATCAGGGCCAATGGTTAGAAGATGGCTGTGTTTGCTGTGTGTCGGCTCAGTATGAAAATGTTGACCGCTGAACAGTTAAGGTGTTTTGCATAACGCGCTCTGTAGTGTAGAAATGTCAAATTGTGGACAATTATTTTGTTTAAACTTTAGGGTTAAATATTATAGATCTTGGAATAAGTGTGATATATAAATTTGTAAACTATATATGTTCTGTGAATGGAAAATAAAATAAATCTTAATCTAAAATCAGTATCATAAAACGTTGTGCAGTACATGTAGCTGTTGCGGTTCCACTAGTTGGCCGTGCGACTGTCATGCTTGATGTGTTTCAGATGTACGCATACAGGCCACATATGACGAGAATGTTGCATTGGTTACTCGAGGATGCAATCTGTTGTAATGATGTTTTTATGTACCCAACGAGGTTGCATTGAGTTATTTCAATACCATAATCAGGCAGGCACTCCTATAATCTCAGAAAGAATTCTACAACCATGCAATATTTCTCTGTTGCCCTATGATTAATCAATTAGTCTTTATCTGTAGATCTGATAATTAGAAGACCATGTCTTATCTCTGTTACATCATCGTTCTTGTGGACACCATACTCCTGCAGCGCCATTAATCACAGGTTGATGGCATGGTGATGGGATTTTGACATGCTGTCATGCCCTGGCAGGAAAAACCCTGCGTACTTCTTATTAAAGATAGATATGCTGGTAATAATGGATGGTATTTCTGGTAATAATGGAGGGTATTTCTGGTAATAATGGAGGGTATTTCTGGTAATAATGGAGGGGTATTCCATGGTTGATTATATGGTTAGTAGATGGACGATATATTATGTTATGAAATAATCTTGATAGGAATATCATTCTAAAGTTGACACAGTGTCTTCTTTAGTGAGTTATTAATTGGTGTTTTGATTTATTGTACAATATATTACTATTACTATTCCATATGACTAGAAACAGTTACATGTTAATCATAGTGCTTACACAGTAGGAAGAGAGGACATCTAATGTAAGCAAATAGTTTGGGTCAGAGACACAAACAAACAAAAATGTAGTTGACAGGTACATGGGGGAAAAGAGAAATTTGACAGGTACAGACTGTTGGAAATGGGAAGAAAAAATAATCAACACAGAAATAGTGTTATGGGCTCGAGTATGGGAATGTGACAGATGTTTGAAGGGAAAAAAGAAAACAAATGAACAATTCTTCCAGGATAGTGCAATGCAATTATTGTCCGACCGTAAATATGATTCGGGCAGACTTTGTCCCACATTTAATTCGATGGAGATGCCATATTTAACAAAATCAACCGAGTTTAAGCGGCAACATTTTAGTGTTTTTATGCTATCCTTCCAAGTAAAAAAAAAAAAAAAGTCATATAGTTGCGCTGTGTAATATGTAGGTTATTCCCATCTCCTTTTGTAATGCAGGTCACTTCTCTCTCTTTTATTGTTGTATGATAACTGGTGTAATATACATTTTTTTCAAACTTTGATAAATCAAACACCGCTCCTCTACTAATCTACCAGCTGGATGGCAGGGTGGTTAAGGTACCCACCTGCTACACTGAGGGTCTTCGACTGCATGGGTTCAAACCCCCCGTTGGGGAACCCAAAATTCTCAGCAGACCTTCATTAGCAAAATCACAACAAAGTGTTGTTCATGTTGTTCAAGTAAGATGATAAATTGGTGGCCCCTTGTATCAGTATCTAATTACTGTCTAGGCTGGGCATGTAGAAGATCCCTCACATGGGTTAAATGTGTAACATGTTGAGGACTCTCGCTATATCTCCTATCTTATCAATCAACTGCGGGAGCACCATAAAATTCTGGGCATAGCGGGCTGCACTTACCAGTGACTGCCACACTGATCTCCAACACGGTCTTGGGTGCGGCTAGAAACATCAGCTACCTCAGAATTGATGCTAAGTGTGCATATTGACAGGTCATTAATGACAAACTTGTACCGTCAATAATGCACAGTCTATCTATCTATCTATCTATCTATCTATCTATCTATCTTTCTACTAGATTTTCATCTATTTTTCATCTATCTATCTATCTATCTATCTATCTATCTATCTATCTATCTATCTATCTATCTATCTATCTATCTATCTATCTATCTATCTATCTACTGCTTGTGAATGAGTCTGTTGCTGTATTGCAATAGCAGGCCTCCTGTAGTTCCTGTCAGGGCTTGCTAGCAGGTCCCTTGATTGTCGACTGCTTAATTTGGCTGGTGGTGTTGATTGTGGCCTCTGTGCTGTTTCTTCAAGTAGACAGGTATCCAATCAGTTGTGATCAGACGCCATTAAGACCCAGCCCCTTCGATTGAGCCAGTATAATTTCATTCCGTTGCCTAGAAATGCTGGTTGCCATGCCACCAATTGGCTGCTTCCAACCCATGGAGATCTCTTCCTCTTGCAATTGGCTGCCAGCCACAGCCCATAATTGCATTGTCAAACTTTAGAGGTCCATGCACATTACATTGGTACTATAAGCATGGGTAAATTTTCGTAAATAATATGTATGTACATAGTGCTATAAGTCTATGTATATTACAATGTAAATTATAAAAAAAATAATCGTCTCCACACAGAAATAAGGGTATTTCTGTGTCTCCTTATCAACATTCTTCTGACGTGCCCTGCCACATCCACAGTCTTGCTTAAGCAGCTTCCAGTAATCAAGTGTTCCTTTTCACAAGGCACAACCAATCATTTCTCCTATTTAAATGGTGCAGGCTCTAAAACCCTACTGTTGTACTTGGGCATGAACAATTCTCATACAATCTTAGGTGCAAATTAATTAAATACTTTAGGAGGAGACTTTGAACATAGAGTGTACATCAAATTCTTAATCAGTGAGAGCATTGAGCAATGACAAAAGACATAGTCTTGAAAATGCTTATTTTGAAGAATGTGTAAGTGCTGAAGATTTTATTTTTAAACTTCCATGTTCACATCAATGTAGGCCATGTTGTGCTCTACTATAACTATTATGCTGATGATCTTTTAACATTGAGGTTGTTTCTCTGGTGATCATTTTTGTTTAACGGTTATAAATCCGGCAAATATCTATACTAGTCCAGTAACATACGTGTGACTGCGAGGGGTTCTGTATTTAAACTTACTTATTCTAGTCACCTCCACAGAACTCCTGTATTTTAAGTGTCTGCAATAGTCTGTATAATTTAAACAAGCATGACTTTTTAAAAATATATTTTCAGGAATGGACGGATGAGTTGTTCCGGTGTGCCACGAACCTGCTCCGACTCAACGCCAGCCCTTTGACGTTCTTGGAAAAAGCTCACATGAAGTTGTCTCTGGTGCTCAGTGGGGATGGCAAGATACCTGTCAGAAAGTAAGTCTATTGATTCCTTGTTCACAACAGCCCCTGTGAATAACAACCTCCCCTTCTGCAGACTTGCAGTGGTCCATTTTGGAGGATAAATTACCTCCGGTGTGGTAGTAACTAGGGTCCGGGGACTGAGTGTCCTTTGGACCTTTATTCCTGGGAAATAATGTGTTAGGACAATCTATACTAGGCAAGAGTGACCGGGTGGACAACCGGTCCTAGGAAAAAAGAGCCAGCACTCGGGAAGATGTGTCCTGTGAGGAGGTAAAATAGACTATGTCCTGGTTCTAATGGTCCGTTTCCAGTGTCCGGGATATTATATACTAGTAATAGTTGTCCATGTCATTTCTTCCTGGGAGAGAATGCCCAGACCTTTGAAACTAAGGAACAATGGTCCTGAAAATTGATCATTGCAGACAGGGTATCCCAGGATAGAACATCCTGGAATAGCATTTCCTAGGAAAGGTCATCCAGACACATTTTCCTGGGAAAATTGGTCCTGAATCACAGCATTGAGGACAGTCTGTCCTTGGAATGAATTGTCTTAGTATCAATATTCCTGGGATAGTATGTCCGGACCATAATTCCCAGGAAAAGCTGTCCAAAATGCCCACATATATAATATATATGTGGGACAAGTGTTAAGTACTAGTTATGAAGAGTCAGGACATTTTTGCATGATATATCAATGCTAGTGGCTCTAAAGCTATATCAGCTTTATATCAGCAACTGCCAGAGGCAGACATAATGATGAGATGAGAAGGCTGTCCACATCCAGGCACTCTCTTTTCGCTACAATATGATATCATATGATAGGCCTGATACAGTATATATAGGCTATTGCTCACAGAGCATTGGTTTATAAGTGATGTCCAGTCGTATTCTGCAATAAATAATAAGGGTGAGAGACTGAGGGTAACAACCCTCCTCCATTCGCCATCAGGGTCGGTTGATATCAATCCTATAGTTGCTAAAATAAATCAATCATGAATTTGATATATGTATATACAAATAATAATTTCTTTCGTTAAAACGATACTTTCGTGAAAAACAAATTTCAACAATAATTATTATTCTATTTCTTTTTTAATACTTTTATGTAATGACAGATTAATTTTAGTAAGTTCACTTGCAAGTTGACTCCCTCAGGCAAAATTAATACAATGGTCAAGAAACCATACTCATAATGCTTGTGATGTGATCCGCCAACCAACTTGACACAGTCTGTGGCGGATTCAGGGGGAGGGCCAAGGGGGCTCGCCCCCCCCCACACCACTGCGATAGAAATAACATTTTGAAGAAATTATGGGCAATGCAGACCCATGAATGCTGAAACGATGACCACGCAGGCCAGTGAATCCCAAAACGACGTCCGGGCATCCCCAGACTATGCTGTCTGGATCTGCCACTGACAGTATAAGTTGTCCATACAAAAAGAAAAAGCATCTTTACATTTATTATTGTAACTACTCAAATGATGTTGAGTGTTGTTATTTCATAAGTGCAATCTTTCTGGTGCTCAGTGATGCATGACCTGTCCTCCTGTTAATTTACAAAATCATTCTCCACCACTGGTTTGAACTCGGTATCATTTGATTTCCAGGCTAGTGGCTTACCACTATGCTATGGGGGAGGCTGGGTTGAGCAGTGGGATCCACAGTTGGCATGAATCAAAAAAGCTATTTTTAGAATTGGTCAAGACATTTTATTCTGGTATTGAAGGACCAGACACTGAGTCCTACTATAGCTGTAACAGGAATGAATGTCCGTGGTCCGGGCATATATATGGATATTTATTACTAGGAATGAGCCACCAGGATGTTTCCTCCCAGGAATAAATGTCTGGATACTCAGTCCCAGGAACGAATGTCTGGATGCATATTCCTGGGACAAGATGTTCAGGATATCTAATCCTGGTAGGGTATTCTATCCCAGGAATAACTGTCCATAGGATATTCTTTCCCTAGGAACCATGGTCCGTTGGACCATGGTTCCCAAGGACATCTATTCCTTTCACACCGGGTCATTTTTTGGTGTAAAGTTGAGCTGAGTTTGTTGTGCAGGAAGAAGAGGTTGAAGTGTTCAAGATGGGTGCTTCTTAGGAGGTGCTCATCAAAGAAACCAATGTATATATACTATGGGTAACTGTTACTATAAGTGTGGCCTATTGGATGAACCAGCTCTTTTGTTTCGCCTGAGAGGTTCCAGGTTCAATTTCTAGTTCGGAGCACTTTTAGATTATGTTATTAGTAACTTAAAGCTGGGTTTCATCTGGATGAGACTTATTATTGGCTGTCCTTGTATCAGTGTCTATTTAGTCAGGTTGGTTTAACCATATTATGATTCAAATCATGTCTCCACTCTTCATTCCTCCCTGGTATGATGGGAAAACCACTCATGATAGACATGGGTTCTATCCTCATCTGCTTTCCTACTGCTGCCAAGTTTGACATTTATTTAGGCTTGGTGGCATATTGGTTGAATGGGATCTGATCTATGGACTCTATATACATATTGTACAGGGAGTGTTGCTCTAATTCCTCTGCAAATAAGGTATTTTCCGAATACAGATAGGTTGAATTTTCCTCTTCCGATTGAGAACAAAGCATTAAATAGAGCTACTGGGTTAAGCACGAACCATTTTTCATAATAAAGATGTGAAGTTATATTTGTCAACTGGAAGCATTATTAATTTAAAAAAGAATGCTCGGAATTAAGCAAAGGAAGCAATTATTTTAGTTTGTATTTATGTTACTATGGAAACGTCAGGTTTCTCAGACAAACGAGTCGTGTCTTCCTCTCTTTCGCTAAAGACCTGTTCAGCATATTTTTATGGTTGGCCTACATGCTGATGAGATAAGAATAGAAGGAGGATGTGTGGGCTAAATATTTTTCTGTTTTATTGTCATTATATCATAGAATCATAAACATATCGAACCAGCTTCTATTGATAACTTTACCAAGTTCAACAAATGTTTGAAAAATTTTCCAACACATTTTGATTAAATGGCCATTTTAAGATCTTGGTAGTCAATCCCTAAAACCTTGCAGACAAAGTAATTGTTTATTTCACCCAAACCAATTGGCATTGACTGGCTAGAGGAATGGGTCACGAAACATAACATGAGGTTTTCATTCGTAAGGAGGATGACACAGAACCAGTCACTCACACCTCTTGTTTGTGAGTCATCCCTCTGAGGTATACAACTCTAAGGATGGATGAATGACTCATAACCTTTTTTATTCAACTCAAATGGAGGGGTAGATCCTAACATCTGTTTGTCTCTCACTGTTCGTGGAGTAAACAAGAATCTAGTTTCTGACACTGCTGGCCATTTGGCTGGTACACAAAGTATCAAATGACTAATTGCTGCATTTGTAGTATTTGCCAGTGTCCTGGACAGTGTTTTGGTCAAATTTTAATTGGTGTTGGTGAATCCAGAGCAGCAATTACAACTGAAGTTTCTGTTAATGAAATGACAGGTGCTTTGAGATAGTAGGGTTTGGCAATGGCCAACAGTTAATTAGTTGGGAGAGTATATGATATCCATGCTGCTTTGGAGTTTACTTTCCAACTCCTTGTACTGGGTGCTACTGGACCCAGTTTAGATGCTAATATTGCATGCCAGAACCTTAGACACTTTGTATATCTTGAGAATGTTCTGGCATCATTTACAGAGGCTTATGAGCAGCATTCCAAGCACTACCTTCTTTGGGTTTATCCATATTTGTAATAGGACACGCCCTCTCAGATTTAAAGCGTTTCCAAATGACAACTTACAGCGAAGGGTGATGATGTTCTGATGGATAGTGTATGCTTAATTAGCCAGATCTATATATAATTTTAGTGCGCTGAATAGCAAAAGTAGCAGAATAACATAATATGACATTATGACACAGTTGCTTGTCCCAAAGTCTCTCAAAGTATATGATGTAATGGTTTCGCAGCACCTTGGTCTCCGGTTTCTCCTCTTGGGAATAAGAGAGCGTTTGGTGAAGCAGGTTATGCTGTGGCCTCACAACTGTTGCTTGGAGAACAAGCCTGTGTACAAGATGGTTAATTCCATCTGTGTATACAAGAGGGGCCTTGTTGGTAATTACAAGGTACTTTTGTAGTCTTCTAGGCTTTCATAAGTCCCAAGAACCTAATTGTAGCTGTATTGGCAAACATACTCTGTATAGCATATACATATGCTCAATTACATCATACCGGATAATAACACAGTGTAATAACATAGCATAGCTTAGGTCAGGGACCTATCAGAAGAGTGCATGATCTTCACTCTAAAAAAATTCAGACAAAATTGGTTTTTTAGATTCAAAATGGTTTTTTGAAAAACCAAATTTCAATGCAAAAAACCAACATGAATTTTTTTTTAAATCCATGTTGGTTTTGCATTGAAATTTGGTTTTTCAAAAAACCATTTTGAATCTAAAAAACCAATTTTGTCCCGACATTTTTTAGAGTGTTGTCTTTATGAAGAACCACATTCCAGAATAGCTCAGAATGGCATTAGGGAACGCCTTTCTCATATACTCCCAGGAGCCGATGCAATTTTTTTGCGGATATCCTAAAAAATCAGGCCAAACCGTGTAATAGGATTATTTGAGTGCAATAAGTACATCACTGTAAGGAGCAGACCAAGGACAAGGATATCGCAACATATTTTTTAAGCCCGGTAAAGATTATTTTCTTATTCGAAACTTAATCCCAGCAAAAGCCATCTGTCTGCCTGCATCTGTCAGCAACATCTTTGTGACAGCCTTTAGTGTATGTTCTTCTGTCTCCATAGGTATATCTATCTATCTATCTATCTATCTATCTATCTATCTATCTGCTTGTCTGTGTGTTTGTTGGTCTGTCTATATCCACTACTTCTTGAAATGTCTTTGGTACACTGTTTATCTTTGTCTATCCTAAAGTTTACTGCGGTCCGCATCTTTCAATAAGCATCGCTCTTATAGTATTTTCGTATTTCTCCCAAAACATCTCTTTCTACCATATTCTATCTGTTTCTCTTTCTGTGTATCTCTTTCTATCCATCTATCCATTTCTCTTTCTGTGTATCTCTTTTCTCTCTTTCTGTCCATCTGTCTATCTATCTCCCTTAGTCCCTTACACCACCTTATTAGTTTAGCAGCAGCAAGAAGATGCAGAAGGCAGGAGCAGGAATTGGGAGTTGGGAGGAGATAACAAGAAATGGATAAGAGCAATAAGTTAGAGGGAAGTAAGAGTTTCAGGAAGACAAGCAGCTCGTTGACTCCTGGGGCTAGTCTTTACAAAGAGGTTATGCTGTTTATGGAAAGGGGTTACTGCTGGTGACCTGTGCAAATTGCACTTGGCATACGCATCAGGCCAATTAGTGCGGCTTGTTCGCAGAGAAGGAAGAAGCGGCTCACTGTCCGCCAGAGGGGAGGCTGGACGAGCTCTGATTCGGATAGACCGTTCCTGGGTGCAGTTATCATCACTCCAATGCTCACTCTCTGTCTTCAATGCTCACTCTCTGTCTGTGACTCTTGTGTGTCTGTCTAAAGTGTCTGGAGCACTGTCTGTGTATGGCCACCTACCTGTAATTAAGATCTGTGTCCCTAATAATCATCCATTAATATTCCTTTGGGCATCCAAAGATAAGATACGAAGATAAAAAGCGCATTGACAAAAACCTAAATATTTGTGTCTATGAGTTGGCCATGGAGCCATGAAGTTGTGTTGTCTTCCAGTTGGCAATCCCTGATATCTACCCGTTGGTTATCTACCAGTTGGTTTGGGCACAACTTGTCGTCATCAGACTACGACTTGATTTGATACGCCGATAATGTATTACAATGTATAGGCCTATATATACTGGTTGGTTGGGATATGAGTGTTTATAAAGACACTCCCACTAAATCAGTACTAATGGAAAAGTGACAAAATTTTGAAGCTTTTGTATTAAGAAAAAACCTAATGGAGGATGAGTTGATATATTTGTTACCTGTGAATATTCTGTTCTTCTGATTATTCCTCGTCATTATTAATGAATATAGAGTCTGGTTGATCAAGCTAGTGTTTGAAATATGGTCTGATGGTCAATAAACTGTTTGCTGTCTTGTGTAAATAACTGATGTTGTCCGATCAAACATTGATACGGTTGTCCAAAGCAGATTCTTGGGAAGCGTAATCTATATTTGGGATGGTCCTGGATTTTTTTTTTTTGCATTGTCATAACGCTATTTTCTACATACATTTTTTGGAGCAGCTGATTGATAATAAAGATAGTTTTCTTTTGTATAACTCACATGCCCAAACCTGATAGTCTTGTGTTACTTGTCACAGGGATAGAGCAGGCTAACTTCATCTGGGCAGAAAATGGGTCACTTTTGACTTAAGCCAATCAGAGAAGTTCTTACAGTCAGAGAAGTTCTTACACACGTGACTTCTGTAAGAACTTCTCTGATTGGCTGATTGCAAAAATGACCTACTTTCTGTTCTTAATTATGATATGAAGTTAGCAGGACAATCAGAACGTGGAACCTTTGAATACTCTAATGACGAGATAAGAAAAAACTCTCCTAGACTTTGGCCTGTGATTGACTGCACAAAAAATCATCATTTTTATCCAAACCCATGATTTCCAAGGTCAAAATGTATTATAGAGACATGTGAGTTGAGACTCAAGAGGCTGTTTGGTGGTATTATATAGCTGTTGTGGTGCATCAGGCAAGGCTCTCCTCAGCAATTAGAGAAGCCACAGAAGTAGCTCATCAGTCAAGTGCAATGAAAAGATAGACGTTCAATTATGCAAGGAAGACAAATCCAGAATAAGCTGGTGAAGTGTTGGGAGATCTGCTGGGAGATCTGCTGGGTGAAGCCAGTGCTGAGGGTGCTAGGGTGTCTTGTAGGACTCAACACTTTCACCCTAGAGGGTGTGGATACATGGTCAACCACTAAAATTAGAATTGATAAACTTAACTTGAAACACAGTCTTGTGGGTTTTGACCTTTTCTTGCAGGGTCAAAACAAAAAGGCAGTAGTACTTTGGACAAATCGCTCCCATAAAAACTATGAGTGATTTGCTGAAACTGCAGGGAAATTCCATACTACTATGTTAAAAGTCTTGTGATTTGAGCAAATCACTTGCGTGCTCAGTTTTTCAACAGAAATTCAGTGGTTTGCATTGCAATATGATCGTTGCTGGTGTCTTTTGTGTGTTAGGATCAGTGGCCAAGAATTACAGCCCCGCAGCGACTGCATGGGTCATATATATATCTATACCGCGCTATGCATTTATCAGTTCTCATCCAAAATGCAGGAAAAGCGGATTTAAGAAATTGATTGAAAATGTCCTTGGAACATTTCAGCAGGAATATCCCATCAAATCCATTGATTGAGCTTCATCTGGATATTGTTAGATTCTCTTCCAAGTTTTCCTCCGTACTGGCCTGGATGAGTGGCTGATGTCGTAGTTGTCTTGTTCGGATCATGTAGAGCATTTCTGTTATTGGTGCTTGTTTGCTGTTGGCCTTCTTTCCTACTTTCTTTTGGTTTTTTTTTTTTCTGCCATGGCAAGTGAAGGTCGAAGAGACCCGTAGTTGAACGCAATGCGAAGACGAATCACAGGAACGGTAAAATGTCAAAGGAGAGAGACCGAAGAAGAGATTTGTGTTGGCAGTGAGCATAAATGTAAGTGGGAAGGAGAACATGATCAATCTGGGGAGAAGTCGCAGCTGCCAGAGGTCGAGGGTGACACTAAAGCAAGATGAATGAGCAACAACCGGGTCTGGTGCCTGTTGAGCTCTGGCTTTGCTCATGGCTTAGACCAGAGCCCACAACCAAGGCTCAGATCATGGCTCAACCACTGGGCTTTCCGCTTTTGCCATGGCTCGACAGGCTCTGCCGGTCCCTGTTGGTCTCAGCCGGTTTGTCTCAGCCGGTCTCGCCAGTCTCTGCCGGATTGTGTTTGGTAGTGGCAGGCACCCTGGACCTCTGCACTTGCACCAAGGCTTGTCCTCATCCCATAGCTCAGCCGCTGAGCTACTCAGGATATCCATTGTGATGAATGGCTGCGGGCCAATACATGTTCTTAAACCATACCGCCCAATTCCATAGCGCCCGCCATCGCTTTCACCTTCCTCTGCTGCTTTTTTGGCAGATTTGTGGTGCCCTGGGGGAATCTATATCAGTGCGGAAATACGTATAGTATACCAGCGGCAACTTATAGCGACGAAATCACTACAAAGACAAATGGGCCTTTTATGCACACTGCTAACCTTTTCTGACAACTTGTGCTGCTCTTATGATGCCTGTGTGTGCACTGGAAGCTCTTTGTGTGCAACAGGCTGCATTGTACACACTGTGTTTCATCATCAAACCACTGGAGATAATAATCGAAATAGACAGGCAGGAAAGAGATGTAGAAACATTAAAGCCACCAGGAAGCCAATTAAGACAATTCAATGACAGCGACTATTACGAATCCTTGCTCTACAGTGTTGCTGTTTTGAAAGCACAAACTGGAGTTTTTTCTGTGGTTTGTGTGTTGTATTGTGCATTGTACATGCTGAAAGATACAAATATTGTTGTTGCTTTACTAAATTTAGTTAATTTGACTGAAAAAAGTTTGACCTGAAAACACATTTTGCAATATCACAAGCATGCAGACAACACTAAATTCTTGAAAAATATTTCTGGTCGCATAATTACTGAAGTCGGATACCGCAAACCAAGGTGAATGAAATTGAGAGATTCATAATCTGTGAATGGAATGTGAAAGAGATATAACAGATTTTGGACTCCTTTAATAATACAGCCAGATGTCCAAGATATAAGAATTCGATATATATCTTATATCATTCTGTACCACATAATTTCATCTTCGTTATGCGTCATGTTTTCAACTAGAGCTGCTTCTGGGCAATTCCGTAAAGTCATCAACCAATCAGTCAAAATTTCAAAATTAACATAGGTATGTGTTATGGGTGCGATAATGTGCCAAAATAAGTCTATTTTCAGGTACATAAAAAAACAATTGATTATCTAATTTGGTTTTTGATATATTTGCATTTAAGTAATGCTATGTTTGGTGACTGCAATTATTGCATTTTCGACACTCCTAATTTAAGTTGTCAGTGCCAGTATAGAAATAGGTTAGCTGGTTTCATTTTGCTGTCATTTACTACCTGAGGGATTACACTTTCATTTTGCATTGCAAATTCTTGCAGCAATCCTTGCGAATTCTGTCAGGCAGTGACATTTGACCTAATAAGATTCTAATGTACGTCCGACACAGAAATTACTAAATAATTTTCCTGCTCCCAGGCGACTGATGTTAATTTCATAAAACGTCTAATACAAAGCAAATTTATGTCCATGAATAGCATGGTGGCCGCTTTAATTATTTAAACGTAATACAATTGCCAAGGAGAGCATTTTAAGGATGTACGTCCGACACGAAAATGGGAATGTACGTCCGACACAATATTATGAAAGTCCATCTGGAATTAAGGAAATGATACATATGTTGGTACACAGGCTTGGGCTCATAAGAAAACCTTAGGCCAGTGTATTTGGGTGAATCTTAAAGTAGTATAGGCCAAAAAACAGGAAATATATGGTGTCATTGAAGTTCGGTCATTTTTAACTCCGTTTTCAGCCATAAAATTAAGTGAAAGCTAGTTCATAGCATGTGTAATTGGCACGCAATTGTGTCACAAGCTAAGACAGGCGTCATACTCATACAAAATGAAAGATAAAATGATATCTACCAGTTTTGGCCCAGTATATGATGCTGTGATAATAAAGAAAAGCATACACAGAAATTGTCCGAAAATGGCAGAAATTCTTCATTTGTTTGCATATTTGTGCAAAATACCTTAAAAATTTTATTTGTAAAGCATTCTCTCAATATGCATTACTGAAATATGTGCAATTACGGTGAAAATTGCAGGTATAAGTAGTGATTTTTGTGACTTTTCTGTGCTAAAAATGCTGTAAATTTAAGGGTAAAAATTTTGAAAATAACTTAATGTTTGAGACATCCCATTTGGCACAAATATGCAATGCTGAAGCCATTTCATGGATGATAATTATTGGAAAGAACTCAACTTTGAAGAAAAAATGAAAATTGTGGATCATCAATGCACTGCTGGCATCCTCTACACTAGCAATTCACACGCGTACGTCCGACACGAAAAATGTGTACGTCCGACACGGAATATAAATGGCTACAGCTTTATGAAAAATGACAGTATCGCCATGGAAATTAACCTGGCTTATGCCTTAAATAGTTTTCTTGATAATACAGGTCAGTTGATTAATTTTTCTCCATATAAATCACAGAGTTTTGAGAGACGAGCCATCAAGTCAGAAAAGTGCCATTTCTCTGTGTACGTCCGACACGATGCAATTTGTCCTATGGCTCAGCTCCTATTGCACTTTCAGCTTTGGTTGATGGCTTGTTTTAAAGCCCTGCCACAGGGCCTCATACCTATTTTACAATGGAATGGCAAACATGTAATGGTAGGGCTATACAAGCTGTTAAAGTGTCTGATCTGTACGTCCGACTTTACGGAATTGCCCTACTGTCAAATCCTTATTTAATTGTTCAAAACTGTATAATTGTGAAGTTTTGCGGAAAAATAAAATTCTTGAGTCTTATTCACCGAAAGTTCAATACAAGGTCATTCCACCAATTCTAAGTTACCTCGATCTGGTATTGAACTGACGTGTCATGAAAATGTAATGGCATCGGGGTTTATCTCTAGGAACACTTGTATATTCAAGGGTTTTCATGCTCTAAACAAGAGCACATTTGTGTGGTTAGAGATGAAGTGGAGAGTCCCCACTGGAGACTGGAGAGAGTTGTATTCCGCAAGCGTCTGTCGGCACGTACGAGTCATGTCGACGAATGTTTAGGGATGTGCCGCTTGTGTTTGCCCGATGTTGCAGCAACAGGAAGACAATCAGGGGCAGCATCCAGCCTCCCTATTTGAGTCCTGTTTGAGTCCCTGCCTCTGCCTCAGAAGCTGGGAGATGCTGTGAAGATGCTGCTCTTGGATATGTGACATGTAAAAATGCAAACTCATGCTCTAGAATCTCCTACCTGTGTCGGTTTCTCTCAAGACGTGAGCTGCGATCTTACTTCACATGTTGTTTCGCTGACAATGCCTTTTCATTGAAGAATAGTAGGCTTCGGGAGAAAACAAGCCTCCGGGCTGCAATAGCCTGCATACGATTGCATAAGAATCCCCCGGCTTTGTTGGCGTTTTATGTAATTGCTCTTATGTAAATGCGACCGACGTGAATTAAAAGCGAGTGGGATGTCGCTCCTTGACAATGATGTTGAAAAAACAAGGAAGGGATTGAAGAGCAAAGAGATGCATCTTTCTGAATCTGATGTTCATAAAGGCTGAGTCGTGGCACTCGATTGAAGTGACGAGTCTGCAATTTTGTTTCCTGCTTGTCAAAGCAGATCTCATCAATGCATGTATATTGCATAAGTGTATGAAACAATTCACTTTTGCTATATTACAGGTACAATATTACTCCATTTATTGTTGTTATCTAGTAAACTATCTCATTTCATAACCACTTAGCTGGAAAAACGACTCGGGTCTGAAGAATCACATGCTTTCACAATGAACGGGCAATATTGCCGCCGCAATAATGATTTTGAATTGTGTCATTAATTGCATCGGTTTTATTTTTTAAACTTCTTACTGAATGAGTTATGGTCTGAACGGTAGAACAATTGGTCACCTCCAAATAATTGGTCATAACCGTAACTCCTAAGCAAGTGGCTATGCCTATGGTTGCAGTGATGACTCAAGATCATCATATAGGCTGCGACAAAATCTGAAGTTATTCATGAGTCATGAGAGATCAGTGTGATTCATTTTCGCATTTTGACTCTTCTTTGTCACACGACACACAGCCTAATTTGATATACTTGTACTGATATTTCTTAATACCAATTCTCCCAATCTTCTTCTCAGTCATCTAGTTTACTTCTATTTCTGTAGACTGTCTTGTGTCTCTCTTATAAAAACAGACACCAGCGTCTCGAGGTCTCAAATCATGCTTTATGTGAATGGTGGTGAGCCCGAGGAACTTGAGTGTCTCCTTACCACACAGTCTTTTGTCTAGTCCTATAATGGAAGATCCTGATTATCTTTTTACTGGTTCTTATCACAGTAGATCCTGGTATACAGTAATACGGTTAGTCTGGAGGAAGCATGCAATACCAGGCATTTCGCATGCAAAGGGAAGAGCTTTGATACCGCAATTGATACCGCAATTTGCACTCGGCGCAGTATATCGTAAATTTCCCTTAATGAAAATGACGCCGGAATTTCCATTTCTGAATTTCCATAGCTAAATTTGCATGGATGAATTTCCTTTGCTGAATTTCCAGGCATAAATGAAGGTAAACTAAAGGAAGCTATTTGTTGAGAGAGAATATTGCCACCCATGAGACCAATACATCTTTATAAGACAACGCTTCACAAGATCCTAATGGCAAAAGAAGGATCTCTGTAAATGAGCATCTCTGTAAATGAGCATCTCCGTAAATGAGCATCAGATGTGCATCATACATTTCTATTGCGAATTGTAATACTTATAAGGCTTATTTCATCAGTTCAACGGTTCATTATACATCCGGTATATGATAAGCATTGAAAGTGTACAGGAAAAAGTCCGTGAATGTCTGCTGGCAGAAGGGTTTTGAAGGAATTGAATTGGTATTACCCTTTTTCGGTGCTGTTTATTTCAAATGCTCACAATAATTTTCAGGAATCGAATGTTTTGAATGTCTGTCACTCTCTATGTTTAGCAGTGTAAAGTTATAACATTCTTTCTTTGACCATCTGGGAAAAAGTTTAACTTCCAGTATTGTAAATCCTGGGTTACTTCACCCAATTCGTTTTGCAGTGTTTCTGCAACTACCTACCAAATAAAGTAAAAGTTTAGACAACAAATGCTCTGATCAATATTTTCTGGCATGTTGATCTATAGTGTACACTATATCTAGTATCTGCAGCATATTATACACTATAGGCCTGTAATGTTCACGATCCGCAATGTAAACCCAAATTATGAATCCAGAATGTAGTGTGTCAAAATATCAACACTCGGGTACTTTTGTAAACAACCTCATGTTCGATTTGGAATGATGGACGAATAAACAAGCAAGCTGTCAACCAAGTTTTATTTTCATGATTATTCTGGAAATAACATCCAGCACAAGAACATTATAACATAGGCCTAATTCATGCGCTACATCTCTGGTTAAGAATGATTCCAAGAATGCAACTTCTGTCTGTCTCTGTCCTTAAATACAGCATGCACAAACCTCCTAATCTCCTTACATGCCTGCCATCGAGAAGCCCACGAAAGACGCCAGTACTTCGAACCGCCACAACTGAGCGGGCACCAACAAAGTGCTAAGATCAGACACCGCCCGCTACTCTGGGGAGTCTCGGGGACTCTTTGGGAGTCTTATGGCCTTAGCGCATGACTATGTGTGCGTGATGCTCATAGTCTCCTCATTAGAATGACGAATGAAGTTTTCTTGTGCCTCCACCTCCTCCATTCGTTATCCTGTGTTCCTTGCACCCCCAGTTTCCCCAGCCATCACTCATTGGTTGCTGCTGCTGCGAGAGTCATACAGGATGCGATGGGATGATGCAGAGGACTGCGAAGATGCTCCAACATATGCAACAAAGATAATAAGAAAGGCTGGGAAGAGAGTCCTCAATTGGTCTGTACGGATGGATAGATAGATAAATAGATAGATAGATAGATAGATAGATAGATAGATAGATAGATAGATAGATAGATAGATAGATAGATATATAGATAGATAGATAAATGGATAAATAGACACCCTCCTTCAGCCACACCATACAGAGATAGAAAGGCAAATTATTAAAAATTTGAATAACATCCTGTTATTGATGGTACAAGTTTGTCATGAATGTCCAGTCAATTTACACATTTAGCATCAATTCTGAAATAGCTTGTGTTTCTAGCCGCACCCAAGACCATGTCAGAGATGCGTGTGACAGTCACTGTTTGGTCAGATAAGTCAACTGATACAATATGACAGGCCTTTATTGAATAATTTATAAACATAAATGAAAGAATAACATTTATAAAGGGGAGTTAGCAACTTTATTCACACAGTAAATTAATACATTATATAAACATATAATTTTGTTAAGAGAGAAAAGGTTTTGGGCTTTGACAGACTGACAGACAGTTGCAGTGATAGAGGTTTGTGGTCACCCTGGGTTTCAGCTGCGGTGCCCATTCTGATGCCCTGTTGGTCTAGATGACCTTTTTACTGCTGTCCTTTATGAGGTCATAAGTCTTTTCTGCCCAACTTCCTTGACCATAAATCTTGGGGATAACGGCTTTTGTAAGAACTGTAATGATTAGGTGAATAATGCAAGCCCCAAGGAAGTGGCTATGTTTTTGTAATGTGCTGCAAGAACCACTTCAGGTTGGGATGCTCATCACGCTGAAGTGAAAGCTGCTGAATAATAAGAAAATTAGATAAATGGTAGACAAATATGTCGAAGATAGATAGACAGATAGACAGATAGACAGATAGATAGATAGATAGATAGATAGATAGATAGATAGATAGATAGATAGATAGATAGATAGATAGATTAGGAATTATATTAGTAAAATAATAAGTAAATTTGTTGTTGCATTGTTGCATAATCCATTGATTGATTTTGTCTGATATACTCTAACCAATTTCCTATGTATATATACAATTAGGGCATTATTAAAGGAAATAATGCATATCTTCAGTTGAGGAAAATCCAGACTGATTTATGGAAACAATTTGAAAGCCCAAGAGGTTCTGTAATGAGTGTGGAAGTCTGGAGCCTAGTTAGCAGGCATTGGCGAGGGGATAATATGGCTATACTTTTACAGGCCCAATGAGCCGTTATATAGGCAATCTGGGGCTGGGGGAAGTATTCATGAGCTTTTAGTTGGTTTTGGAGACTGGCCTGTCCATGAAAAACTAGCATGCTATGAGTTATTAGTCTAGCTTGGTCGGGTCACATAGGGGTTAAGCATAAGTGACACTCAGATAGCAGGTTATCCCTCATAGATTAGGCTGATGACTGCCTGAATCACTGAGATAAGAGATAAAACGACACCTGAAGGTGGCGCTGCTGCTTTATGTACCCACGTGACGGTCATACCTGTGTCGTGTGACTTTCTATAGGACCCATGTGACTTTATCTCCGCAGTCATGTAGTTTTCACCCTCTTGAATGGTTTTTGATTAGCTTTGAGGTAAGCGCACATTTATAAATAATGAATTTTTATGTGGTTTCTTTAAACTCTTGATTTTTAAAAGTGCATCGATCACTGAGATGCGAAACTTTTTGAAAATTACTGGTTCAGCACTTCCTTAAGAGCTTCATTTAGGGGATATTTGTATTATTTTTCCCCTGTGACTTTTGTATAAAATAACCAGCAAGTCACTGATATGCTCTTATAAACATGAGCATCTCAGGTTGGTTGTCACGGAAAGGCGTTATTACGAAACTGCAACATGGAACAATTTCATTGTAAATAGTCATGTCTTCCTATCACCTACGCTCCCTAAGGTGGAATACCACATTCGGGGTCATTCGCTGTTGTAAAGTTGTTCGCTGAAGGTTTGCTGCTTTGCAGCATATATTGTTTTAATGCAATATTATCAGCAGATTATTTTGAATTCTTCAATAACAAGTTTTTTTTACTCGTCGCTGGCAACATTTGCGACGGATGTAAAAATCACACCGAGTCTTGTTCTCCCGGGTATGTTGGAATCCTTTGGTAGCTGCACTGACAACACTAACAACACTAACTACCTGGAGCATGAGCTTTGATCTTGTGTATCTGTCACCTGACAATGAACTGTCTCCAGTCTCCCTCCAGCTAGCTCCAGCAAGCTCCAGCAAGCTCCACCAAGGCCCAGGGGAATAGAGTTGCCTCAAAAACATGTCTAATGATGAAGCCACAAAGAAATGAAGGAAGCTGTCAGGCGAAGGAAAGGCCATCTCATTAAACATTTATGCAGCAATACTGGGGGTTTGCACTGTGCCTTTTGAAATCTGCAGTTCACTTAATTGGGCATGGTGCAGCTTTGTGTTTTCGTGTTTCTTTCTTTTAAACTTCTATCCAACAAAACATATTGTAAACCCTCAATGAAGTTAATTTGTGAATGCAGATTTTATAAAAGTATTGAATGTCACTGGTATTATGTATCGTAGGTATACAGGTGGGCACCATACACACAAGGATGCTCCTGGCATTTGACTGAGCACTACTAAGGGAGATCATTTTATGGGCTGTCTACAAGTGGACTGCTCTTGCATTGCCACATATCAGAACATATGCTGTCTTGTGTTGCCACCTAGTGATTAGTGTGCTATTCCGCGAGCTCCTGCGATCGTCCACATCATTTCGATCAGAGGAACACACACAATTTTGTCTGGAAGACACCGGGGCTGTTTCTGAGTGTGCTGATGGCCTTGTCTACTTCCTTAGAGAATGTGATTGCAGAGTCTGACTCTGGTATACATCAATGTTGAATAGAAAATTTGTGAATGTGCAATGAAATTTGAACGGCGCTTGGCCGTTGTCGGTCGTTGGCACTTTCTGTGGATGATTTATGGAGGAAAAGACAGCGAGAAGAATTGCATTTTTGTCAGTTGTTGACAAACGACAAAATGATTGCTGCAACTCACTCGCCACTTCTTGGGCCACCTCTTGGGCCACTTCTTGGGCCATTCTTCAAATTGTGGGTGGCACATGACCCCAATGTCTGAGGGTGTTCCAGTCTGAAGCATCCTTCCCTTTGTGTCTCCTCCCCCCATTTACCCCTGGGTGGGGTCAAGCTCCTGTGAGACACACAATTCCAGGACAATTGTAGTCCATTGATTAGTTTCACACTCCTGACCCAACAAGCAGTTTACCCAGTGGATTAGACCAGCAAAGAAAACCTTCAGGAATTTGGGGGTCACCTAATACTTCTTGGGGGCATGCAGCAGTTGGTGGGAAATGGCATTGTGGAACTTCTTTTCTTGAGGATGACTGTTTTCTTCTCTTTTTGCCCATTTCAGAAAAAACCCGAATTCAGCTGTATGTGTTATATTACAATGTAAGGTCGACAAACATGGTACTTCTTCTTTAACGAATATTGTTTGTTGAATCCTCCGTGTATTTTGTCAAAATATTATGGTCTCTCATCTATGCATTTGTGTCCGAAAAGTTGATTGATGACCTAAGTAGCGAATTTACCTTTTTGTCATAAAATGTTCGTGTGTACCGTAATGAACCGATTACTTATAGAAATGCTGGATAGAACTCCTATCTTCACGAAAGAGGTATAATTGGCATCTCAGACAAAAGCTTCTGTGCACAATAATCATGATAACTTCAGTAGTTACACCATCTGGAATAGATGCAGTGACCTAATAGATAGAAAATGGATGCACAGGTTCAGCAAATGCTGAAAGATATTCTGCAAATGCTGCAGCATATGTGACCAATGCAGCACCAGGTAGACTCAGTGGCAAATGCTGCTGCATGTGTACAGTGTTTTGTGACAGGTAATGCATTATATTCAATAAATGTTGCATCTGCAAAATGTTTGATCTGATTAAAGAAAAAGTGATGCATCAGGTGAAAATTGATATCTTGTTTAGTTCCAGAGCCTGTGTAATAAACATACAATTCAGCATCATGGGACAAAATTGCACAGCAGGTGTACATGTATGTGTAATAATACACCTACAGTCTGAACAAGCAACTGCATGGTTTTCCTCTATTAACCCACTCTGATATGTTCAACAATTGATATCTAGTCTTATGATTATAAGGATAATGCAAATATATTATGAAGAAATACTGCAATTTTCCTGGATCAATTATGGTACATCATTTGAGAACTGAACATTGTAGAACTTGCAAACCTGTGTTCCGGACATCGGGGGGTTAGCGTCTCGCACAATGGATGGATAGTCAATAATCAGAATTGAATGAAAACCACCAGTCTTCTGTCGCTTTTATATAAACAAGAATGAAAAAATGTCATGTCATCTCTAAATTTAGGTAAATTGGTAAATCATGTTTGTGTCAGTCGAAATTTAAAATGGACTGTGCCGCAATGTACTGTTTTAGAACTCCAGAAGGACCGCGTCGATTGTGGCAATTGTGTTGAATAATTGTTTCGATTGCGACATTTTAGGCCTACATTTCCAGACAAGAGAGTTTTTGACAACTATAAATTCAGAACAGCTTAGCATGACCTATAGCATTTATTTTTCCTGTACATGAAAATACAAGGATACACTTGGACAAGCATAAGGTCTAATCTTCTGTGGAGTTCTTGATGCTGCAAATGTCATGATAACCATGCCCAGATCTGATGTGTTTGCCATGACATTGTCCACTGCTGATTGCAATCTGTCACGCATCTCCCGTTGTCATCTCTGATGGCAGACAAAGGCAAACAAAGGCAAAACTGACAGATGCATGTCAGGGTCTCCTTGCTTGGCCCATATGCTGCCTCTTACAACAGTTATTACAAAGCACCCATCGGTCTCATTCTCATGATAAGTATGAATGGATAACACATGGAATTATGTATGATGTTGAGGGGTGTGTATGGTAAACTGTGTGATTAGATGAAATATATCATATTGTGGTAACACGTTTTGAATCTAGGTTTCATCTCTGCCAGGCCCTATACAAGACAGGTCTTTGGGTAGTTCTTTGGTCTTTGGTAGGGATTCTCACACATAGCTGGTGAAGAGATCTCTGTGGATGCTCTGTCCAATATTCCTAAATTTCTCCTTGTTGTGGTAGGCATACTGGATAAATGTCATTAGAAGGTGTGACATGCTAATTAAGTAATAGCAGTTGATGGTACTTATGAATGGTCAGGAAATTATTTTAAAGTATTGATACCTTGAGTAAGACAAGAAAAAACAAGACAAGACTCGACTAGACCAGACTAGTCTAGGCTAGGCAAGACAAGACAAGGCTGGACAAGACAAGGCTAGACAATATAAAGCACATGATTGGTTTATTTGTGAATTAATGAAGTTGTGCTTTGGTTAATGTCTCTCATGAATGTTGTGGGTTCATGATGCATAAAATTGATTATTCCATGAATATTTCTTCATTTTATTGTGCTCGAGTGTTATTAAATGGTTATAATATTGTTAATGAATTGTTGTTGAGGATATTGCCATTTAATCTCTTGTATTTGGCTAGAATTATATTTCTGTTTGATATCTCATAACTTTATATCATGAGGTGTTTACAGTGTGTTACACAATTGTTCCTTTAGATTATTCATAAATGACTCTACAAATGGTCAAGCAGATTGTTTACGAAGTGTTTTGTATAGCAGGCCTTTAGAATGCCTCTTCAGCCATAATTGTGATGGCAAAAACGGCAAGTGCTGCCATCTAAAAGTTGTATGAGGGATGGTTTGTGACACACAGTCACACACAGAGGAGTCCACTTGATGACTCTAATTTACTTCATGTAACATTTTCTTACCAGACATAGTTTTTGACAAAGGAACCAAATGAATTTCATTTGAACTACATCTAAGAAAAATGTTGTGCGTGACATCTATGAAAATTGTATGCTACTGATAATTTAGCCTTACAGGGTAGTGTGGGTACAATCCCCATATATTATGAATCAGTGGAACAGGCCAAAATTATGAAAACAGCCCCATTTTACGTGTGTTTGTCTTTGTTCTTCGAATTTGACTATAGTATTATAAATGGCACATGATTTAGACATGAATTTAAATGTGTCTAACTCCACAAACTGCTGATAGACTCATGCCCAGTCGTATTCGCATGGGATCCACTTCAGTTGAATTTACATCTGATTTAATTTATTTTTCAGTATTCTTCGGATGTTCGCTGCCCACAAAGATGACAAAAAGAGGATAGAAAAAGCCCTTGAAGCAGCAAATCTTCCTTCAGGCAGGGTAAGAGAATTTAATACTGATGCCAGATATATTTCTTTTTTTTTTTTAGCTTCTCAGAATGACTGACCCAACAGCGTTTCTGCCCACTGAAAATTGAACATATCCACAATTTTTATCAATTGACTTCAGAAAAATTGAGATAACAGCCTTTTTTGTCCTACCCCCCGACCCTGGCAAAAGTTCCTCAATAAGATCCGAGATCAGAAGCTAAAGAGCATGTCTGGCCTGTAATTAAGCACAATGTTTGTTAGCTTAAAATGTATGTATATATTTATTTCAGTTGTTTCAATAAAACATATTCTTTAAAATGTCCGTTCAAATGATATGGAAAATTGGATATATTTTAAAATGGTTCTGGTCATTGATATGCAAATCCATCTTCTACATAGTCCAATTAAAAAGTGAGTCTTCCAAGTACATGTTTCTGATGCTCTCTACTGTAAGAAAAGAAGTGGATCTTTCTAGCTGAAGTTAGTTGCTTCATGGCATCCTCACTTCAGGTGCACCAAGACTCAGACAGAAACTTGATACATGTGGAGCAGAATTGATTTTGACACCATATATTTTTTCAAGGCGTTAACTGCGGTGATGTATCAAAGACAATGCACTGAAGGTTTTTCCTTTCTTTCAGACTGACACTATCCCTCCCTCCAAGTTTACGTTTGAAGATTTCATGAGGTTTTACAGACATTTAGTGGCTCGTTCAGAAGTGGACCGAATATTCCATAGTTTGTAAGTGATAAAAAACACCAAGATGCTGTGACGTAAAACCACTTGCGTGACACAATATCCTTTAGAGTAACTTACTTGCAATGTAAGACACTTTTTCTTCTGACATCAATTGTATTTGAATATGAAATGCTTTAAATGCATCATAAACAGAGCTGACAGATTGATAGATGAAATTCAAATTTAGCAGGAAATACTGGCAACATCTTGCTTTCCAACAAATAATTTCAAATAATTGGAAGAAATTGGTCACTTTTCCATATATTTAAAAAAACTTGAGCCTGCCTTAATGATTGAAATTAATAATGTTTACGGATTTTAAGATATCGCAAATCTCAACATCATGATGTTTCGATTTGCAGAGGTGCTAAGAAAAAACCATATTTAACAGCGAGTCAGTTTGTGGAGTTTCTCAACACAGAACAACGAGATCCTCGGCTAAATGAAATCCTGTATCCATATTATGATGTCAAACGAGCTCAGGACATTATCGACTACTTCGAGCCCAACAGTCACATGGTCAGCAAAGGTAATGATGGCATAGAATATTGTAATCGATAATTCCAAAATTATGTTGTCAAATTTACCAAATGCAAAGAAGAAACGATGTAAATTCCTAGCTTGATCAGCATTTCATGAAATTGTAACAATAATGGCTCTTCAGATTTCTCCGTGTAAGAAATATACTTTTTATCCTCTTTTTATGTGTATTTAATCTTATGGTAATCACCTGGCGGTAAAAAGTTGGTTTTGAAGTATTTAATCATTTGCAAAATATTGTCGAAACAATCTACGGAAAGCCTGAGGTAACTGTCTCTATTTTGAAATGATTAATATTATTGTTATTAAATTATTCAGACCCTGAGGCCAAAGGTATGACTTAGAATAATTAATTTACACTTTTCATACTAGTTTGGTTACATTTATTATAGCTTGTAGTTTTTACTAACTTGGTTTGTAGTTATTTTTTTTACTTACATTTTTTGCGAAGCAGTTTGTGGTGCTCTTTCATATTAGCGTTCTCTGATTTACTATTATCATTTCCATTTGATATGATTTTATTATGCAATTATTGTGCAATATTATCATTTGTATAACTTCTTTGATTTATGAAATTTTCATGCATACTCAATTAATTTGCTAATGTAGAATAGCTTTATATGACTTTGAGTTTATTTAATTTCATGTAGCAAAAGCAGAACCTTCGATTTACTGGAAAGTAATTATAATGAAAATTGCTTAATGAATTTTATGCTATTTAAATTAAATTAGATTTGTAAAGCTGTCAAATGTACCCAGAAACTTCAGAAGTATATATTTTAGAGTCTTATAATTTTTTTTAGATATTATTGGAAAATAAGAATTTGTTACCCAGTCTTGGTTATTGACACGTTCAAATATATCAAAAGTTACGGTGGTTTCTGCCAGCATTATCTGCAATGATCTCCCAGACGTGGCCCTTAATGTCTGATCCACAGCTAGATGCTTATAGATATTAATATTCATACAACGTATATAAAGTATAGTTAGATTAGTTAGAATTCGCAATTTCACTTCATAATAAAGACACCAGACTTGCAAACTATGTGTATGATATAGTTAGACACACTTTATTCGATTATTTATTTATACGGTAAAAAAAACAATATGGTTAATTTTGTTGGTTCTGTTTTAGGTCACTTATCGCAAGAAGGCTTTTTGCGCTACTTAATGAGTGAGGAAAACAATCTTCTGTCTCCTGAAATATTGGATTTGAACGAAGACATGGACCAACCAATTTCACATTATTTCATCAATTCTTCGCACAACACGTATCTCACAGGTATACTATACACATGAATAGGTTACATCCATGGACGATGTCATTAAAGAAATAAGCACTATTTAGCAGCCAATAAGAAAGTGTTTCTAATTTCATTTTCACAAGTGGCATGTATGGCATGTTTTAGAAAAGAAAGTTTGTATTTTGATATCTCATTTTGAGCCCGTTTATCAGTTACATCGCCAGACTTCTGAATTACATGACTTTTGGTGGAAGATATGCTTTCTTAGAGACCAGATTTGCCCTATTAAAGGCATACTATGTAATTGAAGCCCACCCATCCTTCTAGACCTGAAGTTCACATAAAACTCTTCAACATAGTATTTTAACCCCTTTTTAATGGTAACAAATATCAAAAACTCTATTTTGCACTACCTCTGAAGCTTCAAAGCTTGCTCAAGGCCTTAGGCCTATATGGGTATGATTATGTTCGAAGTTTTTTTATTTTTTCTTGACAGCGTAATAATTCAGTTTACAAAGAACAATTCAGTTATCAAAAAGGAAACTAACATATAGTTATGATTACATTTTTAAAAATGTTCATGAAATAAACACCACGGAATTGTTTTCAGAGATACATGTATTAATATTACTACTTCTTCCGCAGGTCATCAGTTGACGGGGAAGTCATCGGTAGAAATTTACAGACAAGCCCTTCTCCTAGGGTGTAGATGTGTGGAACTTGACTGTTGGGATGGGAAGGGGCAGGATGAGGAGCCCATGATCACTCACGGCTATACCATGTGCACTGAGATCTCATTTAAGGTACAGTCTAAAATCAATAAGAGTTAACATATTTCACATTGATCTCATTTAAGGTACAGTCTAATATCAAGAAAAGTAAACATATTTCACATTGATTCAGAAATCAGTGAACAATCACTGATCATCGGTAAAACTTAGATATATTCAAATTTAAATGTACATGTAAGTAAAGATGTTTTATTGTGTACAATTCATAGCACAAAGATCTTGGTTTGAACTTGCCAAAGCTTTCGCCCGTCTCTCATGGGCTATCTCTATCTTACAGTGCTCAGTTGGTTAGGAAGCCCATGAGAGATAGGTCAACACTCTGGTGAGTTAAAATTAAGGCATTTGTGCTATGAAGCATACGCAATATTATGGAATTCCAAATGTTGGGATTGAGCCTTCATAGTTATAAAGATGTTTTGTTTTGGAGTAGAAGATTAGTTTTGTATATTACATTAGTCAAGGATTAGTTTGCACCAAAATATTGGCCATGTTCCAGTTTCATCATGACTTAAAAGATATTTTGTTCACTATTTCTTGAATCCCAACTGCTGCACATACCTTGTGCAAAATTTTTGAAATACTTTAAGGGCATCCCTGATGTAACAAAGACTCCATTTTGCACTTACTGAAGGCAAGGATCATGTCATCATGATGTCTGAAGATGATAGCGTGGAATAACTTCAAATTGTTTCTATTGTTTTCAGGAAGTTATTGAAGCCATTGCGGATACTGCTTTTAAAGTATCGGAGTACCCTGTTATTTTATCGTTTGAAAACCATTGTCAGTAAGTAACACTTGTGTTATGGCGATAAATGTCATATATCAGATATATTTCAATGTATTTTTCATAATATAGTTCACATTAGGAAGAAAAACGTTTTTAAATTCAAGACATCGACATGTGAAAATACAGTTCATTTTTTTGTGTGTAATTATTAGCAAAAATGCAAAATCATTCATTTGACTTAGTATTTTGAAGTTTATGTCATAGTTATCAACTTAATTACATTAGTTTTGGTCAAAACGTCCAAAACCCATTTTTGTTGAAAATGGTTCAATATTTTCCTTTGTAATATGTTATGTTTACTTCACTCTCCACTTGTGATTTTTCCAGACCAAAACAACAAGCAAAAATGGCGGCTCACTGCCGGAATATTCTTGGGGATGCAATTGTTGCAGATCCACTTGAAACACATCCTGTAAGTCTCATGATGGCTGCTTTGCTTTTTAGATCATGAAATTATTTGTGAAATAAGATGATAATATCACTTTTATGTAATGAATCTTCATGATGATGAATTTCACTGATGATGTAATGTGTAGACTTCAGGCCACTTTCTGAAAAATCCTCAAAAGAAATATATATTATTATTATATTTTTTGGCTGATTGATAAGCAACACAAATTTTTTTTTTCGGGCTCATCATTTCTCCTGTCTACTCTCAAGCAGGGGCAATGATATTTCTTGAACACTAATGTGAAATCCTAGTACCTTTCATTGCCCGGCATTAACATGTAATAGATATTGTGTGTGTTAATGGTGGCCTGAAGTCAAGAGCCCGAGGCTCTGTTAAGAAGAAGGAGGTGTTTGATATTTACAGATGATATTGTTCGTCCCCACCCATCATAGGCAATATTGCTTGTATTGTAACATGAGTTTCCATCCAACACAGTGATTAGTATTAGTGTTACAAGTAGTGGTAGTTCTATTCATAATGAAAAGTGTGACTGTGGTTCACCACCGAATCTCCCCTCTGGCACATTAATGCAACTGTTACCTCGTCTTTAGGTAAAACTGTGTATAGCACTTGTTCCATAGTGTACTTTAGTGGTGCTTTATATATTGTGCTGGTACTGTTGGGGCGAGCCGAGCTGAAACTGCTACAAGTCTCTCTCTCTGGACGACTTGTGTGCTCATCGGCCCAGCAGACACAGCCTTCGTCCTAAATATGTATAAAGTACTTTCTTCACCTCCACAGCTTGAACCAGGGGCATCACTACCTAGCCCTGCCCTACTGAAGAGAAAGATTATCATCAAAAATAAGAAAAGACATATCCATAAGTGTAAGTAACGGTAAACGCCAATTAGCCCTTGGTTTACGGCCTCAGGGCCTGCATTGTTTTACGCGGCCTACGCTATGGTACATTTGTCCTTTTACCCATCGGGTGTTGTCCACGGCTGTGTGTTTCTCTTTGTGCTGTCTGTGGCTTGCTATTCTTTGCTGAATTTTACCTAATGCATCTCAATTTCACTGAAAGAATGAGCGATTCTTTTGACGCAATGTTAATCGATTCTCAATCTGGACATTTAATTGGTTTGTCAAAATACTGAAATTGATTTTGATTAATTTTGAACCATTGGTGCTGTGTTTGAAATGTTTAGTGAAATTTGACTTCTGATTTATTCAGAACTGTTGTGACTACTTTCAAACTGTTTTTGGCACAATGTATGAGTGGACCAGATATTATGTCTACTGTCATTCTGAAATTTCACGAGTATTCTGCGAGTTCTTTCTGTCTCTTTGAGATGCACTCTGACGCATGGGCAGGTAGAAGGATCTTTTTCTCTCCTAGTTAGTTTGACTTCTCATTAGCGACCTTTGCTGATCCTAACCTTGGCATGGACACTTGTGTGTGGAATTGATGACCGAGAGAGACTTGATTCTTGCGAATGAGAAATTGTAACTTTTGTGTTTATGTTATTGTTTTTCCTGCCTAGCTGAAGCCCACAGTTACTCTACCCAGCCCACATCAATTGAAGAGAAAGTTTATCATCAAAGCTAAGAAATTACATGTGCATAGGTGTAAGTATGGACTTGGTATGAAGCGATGGACAGGCATATGGCCTTCGGGTGTCGCTATACTTGTCTGAGATATGTCAACCTTGGCACTGCTGGTGGCATCGGGATGTACACGACATCTATCTCGTAGCCACACCCTGTCATGCACACTATTGCATTGAGACTGAATTTTGTCATTTCCATTGTCCAGTATTAACACACATAGTCGTGAATGTCAGACCCCACTAATACTACTTTACTTTCACCCATTTTTGTTTAATTTTTTTTGACCGAACTATATTATAGTGGTGTAATACACTCGTGTATTGATGTTGGTAAACACTCACTTTTTATCTTGTTCGTGTACAGTGAGAGAAATATTTGAGAAATTATATCTTTGAAAATATTAGGCCTATCTTTTTTCTAATTTTGTTGTGATCTAACATAAATTTGATAATGAATTCTGTCTTTTGAAAAAAACAAATTTTGATTGGCCTAGAAAACAGGCAATTTTAAGAAATAGTATAATGACATTCCTCCGTATTTTGATGCTATCTTCTTGATATTCATTTATGAATAACAGACGTAATAGAGTTTTTATAGTCTTCAATGCACATAATTTGACCCCTTCAAAAAATCTCTATGCACAACTATAGCCTTCTGTCTCAAGGCTCTATCTTCCTTGACTCATCTATAAAAACAGAGTCTATCATTTCTGGGCATGTTTTTTATAGGAAACATTATATGCAACAATTGCGAATTCCCTCCTTGTATGGAACCTTCGATTTGAATTAAGACTCATGAAAATGCCTAGCTTTGCATGTTGATTGCATATATATGTATCTAATATTATTTATGGCTGTTTTAATTTTTTGGCTTTTTAGTTCTTTACCTTCTGTTCTATTCCTTTGAATCCTTTCAACACATTGCATGGTATTTTGATGATTTTTATCGCATCAATATTTTGACAAGGTGTTGGAAATTTTGTTTCCAGTTGTGGCCTGTGCATAACTGATCTGTATAACTATTGTGTCTTCAATTCTTTGTAGTTTTGTACTTATGGGAAACTGTACAATGATGATTTATTTTGATGAAATGGTAATTGGTATTGCCATAATGGTCATCTAAGAAATTGTGAAGATTACTTGTTCTAAATTATCCTTTGCTGTTTGATAAACTTTAATAATAATGATTGTCACAGAATTGCCAATTGAATATTTTCTAATAGTTTCTTTAATATTTTTATTTAAATTACTTGATTTACCTCGTAAAGAAACACACTAGTTTTAGAGAAAAAAAAAAACTTTTTATAACGTGTGGGTAATTGCATCAGTCTGGTATTTTCTGATTGTGATATTTTAATCATGGCAGTGCAAAAGGGCTTGCAATCATTTTGTGAAAGTCTACATGCATGTGCCCACTGAACGGCAAATGTCCATGTACTTGTCGTAACAGTTGGACAATATTTGTTAATACAAATTGCAAAATATGCTGCAGCAATTGATGCATGAGGAAATGTTTTAATGAAGTCATTTGTTCCTACAGCCAAAAAGAAAGGAGTACAAGGTCCCGCGACACCAGGGAGGCAACCTGTCGCCCCAAGCCAACCAGCGACAGATGCAGAAGCAGTTCCTGCAGATACGGCACCTGCACCTACGGCAGCACCAGCTGCGGCTCCTGCCGCTCCTGTTGCCCCTGCACCTGTAAAACAACCCACAACGGAAACGTTACCCCACCAATCGAGTGTAAGCACAGACAGTGGCGCCCCTATGGCCAACACTGAAGATGACGACGAGGTGGTCTCTAGTTCTGAATCGGACCTGGACAGCGAGGATGAAGAAGAAAAGAATAAAGACAAGGAAGAGAAGGTATATTTAAAAAAAAAGTTTATATTTTAATTAAAACAAGTGGTACCGGTCATTTTGACTCCAAAAAGAAAAAAAGGGAAGAATGATAATTAAAAAAACAGTGTAAAGAATTTTCAGATTTTTTTGGTATTTTTCCTAATTTGGACATTGAACAAGAGTACAATTTTCATTTAAGATCAATTTAGCATTTTCTGAGTGGTGAAAGGGGCAATGCCGAACAATGTTTCAATCTATAAGCGAAGTATCTTATCTTTTCCCAATTGAATTCACAAAAATTCATTAGTCTTTGAAATTTGAAAGTTTTATATTTATGCCTTTTTGAAACTCCTGTTGAAATTTGTGTTTGAGCTTGTTCAGCTTTATTTGTTGACATTGTAACCTCCATGATTATGCGAGACATTTCAGAACACATTGTACGCATGAAATGTCCACAAAAAATACAATTATGTTGTGTTTTCTCTTCCAGGGCACAGCGGGTCATGAGGCGGAAGCAGGAATGGAAATGTCAGCCCTGGTCAATTACATTCAGCCGGTGCATTTCCATTCGTTTGAGTTAGCAGATAGTAAGTATATGAATAAACTGAAATGTATTTGAATTGTTGAAGTTACATGAAAGTTTTGTGATGTGTCCTTATAAAGACCTTGTGAAATGATGCACAACCCTTTGTGAATGTCATCAATGTCACTGTCAAAGAATGATGGAGGAGGTTCACCATCCTGTGTTGATGCTTATGGCCATTCATTCACACAGAATAACATTATTATTCTGTGTCATTCATTTATAAATTCAGTGGGCCGCGATCCTTAGTAATTGTCAAATTGATAATTTTCTGGAAAAATATGACATGCATTAGCTTAAAGCTGGCATGTGACACTCAGGTGTCATGATTATCCAGCAGAACTTCTCTATTTGTTTATAGGGGTTCTTTATCTATATATTGAGAGAGTTCATCTGAATTACCTTGTTATTTTTGTAAAAATAAAAGCATTTGGCTCTCAGTAGCTTGCCTTCTTATTTGTCCATGGCATTCTTCAGCTATCTTAATTTTTCAGATTTTTCCCTCTAAATATAACCCGTCTTTCTACTTTCAGAGAGGAACCGGAGTTACGAGTGTTCATCATTTGTGGAAACACAAGCCACAAACTTGTTGAAGGAACAACCGGTGGAATTTGTCAAGTATCCTTGAAGAAGATATAATTTTGATCTGAGGAATTTGTCAAATCTCGTGTTGAAAAATCCTTTATGTACATTAAAATAAGCTGTCAAACAAGCACATTTATAAAGATTAGAGAAACTTGGAAATGGCTGAAAGTTTGGATTTTAAATAGACTTGGATAAAGTTGGGAGCAATTTACTAATGTAAGAACTGAGTGCAGATTAAGATTTTATTATGTTTTTCATATTTCCATATGATTTTTTTTAAAGGTGAAAACCGGGCATTTTGTTAATCCCCATGGAGGCACCGTTTTTACTACTCCTGTTTATCACGGTGGAAACATGATTATAATGTTTATAATTCACCTGTCTGTTTATCTGCTCGATGCATTTGTTTCTTTTTTAGTGAATGGAGCTCATAAAACTCATAGCCTTAAAATTGCATTTGATGTAAATTAATAAATTAAATGGAATAACGAACTTTCATACTTCCTTGTGATATTATCCCCTTAACATTACCAGCTTCAATAAACGCCAAATTAGTCGAATATATCCCAAAGGAACACGAGTGGACTCCAGTAATTACATGCCCCAGGTACTTTTCATTTGTTTCGTCTGAAAATTTGAAATTTCCCATATATGTAACTAACTGCACATTGAAAGAATTCAATGCTCAGACTGTCTCGTTTTGTTATCTTTTCAGATTTTCTGGAATGCTGGCTGTCAGCTGGTAGCTCTGAATTATCAGACACTTGGTAAATGCTTGTTCAATTTTTTTTTTAATCTAGGCGTATGCACTAACTGCTGCTAAAATCATGCTTAATGATGGCCTTTGCATGTGTAAAATATAATATTGAAAATATTCAGATGTATAGGCCTATGTATATATTCATTGAATCGAAGTAATGTAGATTTACGCACTTGTCTTTCAAAGTTTCTGCTATTCTTAGTGCCTGTTGTTCCAAAAGGACTTTAGAAAGTACAAAAAGAATATTTAAATTCCATGTTGAAGGTAATTCATTTATTGATCAAGTTCCTGATGAATTGTTTGCAAACTGTAGTCATCGTCGGTGAATAAACAACTGTAATATGATTGTAATTTTGCAATGTCTCCTGTTTTCAGATTTAGCAATGATGCTTAATCTTGGCATCTTTGAATACAACGGAAGGAGTGGTTATATTCTCAAGCCGGATTTCATGCGGCGGTCAGATCGACATTTTGACCCTTTTGCTGAATCTACGGTGGATGGAATTGTCGCTAATAAAGTTGAGCTCAAGGTAAGCTTAAGTACTATTTTCTACGCGTCAGTTTATGAATTCTGGTTGATTAATGTTGTATGAAGTTATTTTTCTCACGGATAAGTTTTCAAACTGACAATTTATCTTTTTTATATATTCTTTTTTTTATTGTACGGTTTTGTGCTTAGTTTTGATATGCTTTGCGCTGCCCTAGATGTTTCAACAACATTGAATTTTGACAGGAACCTAATTTTTTTTTTTATTCTCTTATTAAGTTCTGAGAATGCTCATGCAGTGACAAAAATTGATGTTTTTAATAATTAAACACTGGCACATCAGTTCGATTTTACATTTTCTCTTCCTCTTATTCAGGTGATCTCTGGTCAGTTTCTTTCTGACAAAAAAGCTGGGATATACGTCGAGGTAGACATGTTTGGTTTACCAGCGGACACAGTCCGTAAAAAATTCCGCACAAAAACCGTTCCTGGAAATGCTATAAATCCCGTGTTTGATGATCCCCCGTTCGTCTTCAAAAAGGTAAGCAGGTGTTGTAAGATAGGTAGAAATGTGTATCAAGACTAGAGATGCTGCAGATACACTGAGCCGATAGCAGTTTTGGTGTTGTATCAGAGGCATTGCTACATATATATGTAACCAATGATATCAGTATTGGAGTGATATTAATATTGATGGTATTGGCAACAAAATACTAGCATTGATATTGGATCAGAAGTGAAAGAGTAGTATCGTAACTTCCCTAATCGAGACATATGAAATTCCAATATACTGAAATCTAGATAAATGTGCCAGACCAATAAGCTGTACACATCTTCTCTGGTAACCTCAATAAATTGTACATGCATACACCAGTTTCTTTAAGTATTAATATAGATCGATCTGGTTTAACTGAAACTGGTTCTCTTTTATACATTCTTTTAATCATCATTTTCAGTGTGCATTTGCAGATATTGTATTGATGATGCTATAAAAGATGAGCTCAATCTGTTTGATTTTTTTTTCAGCAACATGACCATAAATTTTTATACATTTTTATCTCTCTTTCTCAGGTGGTTCTACCAAACTTGGCAACTCTTCGGATAGCAGTTTATGAAGAGAATAACAACAAACTTGTAGGGCACCGAGTTTTACCAGTAGAAGGTTTAAGACCAGGTAATACTGCCATATTGATATTTTGCATAGAATTATTAAATACTATTCAGATAAGGTTGCCGGTATTCTGGTTTACAGTCGTATCTTAGATGAAAATTAGACGCTAAGGTCATTTTAGTCATTTATATCATGATAATAAATATTATTTGCTGTTGCTGCACAAAGTTGCTTAGTAACATGACAACTGTCTTTTTTGGTTAAAAATCTACTTTCTGATTCCAACCAATTCTTCCCACAATTAATGCAGTAGTTGTGTTGAATAAGAATATATCATGACGTTGCACTCTTCTGTTAATTTGAAGGACATCTGATTGCATGTTGAGTCAGTCATAATTAATTGTGATTTATGAGACCCCACCCTTTGCATGACATATCGCATTGTGTAATACAGAACTGTAACTGCCACGGTATGACATGACATGGATCTTCTTTGCTTCAGGCTACAGACATATTGGCATTCGTAACGAACTGGGTCAGCCTCAGAATCTGGCCACTTTATTTGTACATATCAAGGTCAAAGATTACATTCCCGATGCACTCGCAGGTTTGTGGTCTTAATTCTATGTACATACGCATATATATATAGAATCATTTTAATGTAATTTAGGGTAACTGACTAACTGTCCTGAGATAAATGCTATAATTCTTTGTATAATCAACAGCCAAGACATAAAAAGATTGAAGTTGTAATATTCGAAATTGATCCAGTTATTCCTGTTGCAAATTGTTCAATGTTGCCCTCCTTTGTTCCGAGTTTTGGCCTGAATATAAAATGTAATTTACTTTGAAAAACAAAGGTAAATTTGAAAGGATTGACGTAAGCCTAATCTGCTGTTGTGTTAGATGTTGATTAAAAAAGTTGGAAGCGGATACTGTCTTGCTTTCTTTTATTCCCGCAAAATGAAACCCTTTAACTTTTAACATTGTTGTTTTATTTTTACAGAATGGGCCGATGCCCTGGCAAACCCTATCGCATACCAGTCAGCCCTTGAAAAGCATGCACAGCAATTGGCAGTCCTGGAGGAGGATTTTGATGCACCTGTTAGTAGTACTTAGTACCTTACTTGATGACTAATTATGCAGTGAATTAAACAGCCTTTTGTTGTCCGAGTCTGACTGGCTGTAAAATTGCAAACCGAATGATTTCTGAGTGGTTTCGAAATATCTTAATGTTTTGAAACTATTTATTACAGGCGGTTTATTTTGTTTAAGCATGATTTACAAGTAACAATAATGTCAATGATCTGATACAGAAATATATCACATTATTTTTTTAGCAAGATAAAAATTATGGTATATGTTCCACTGCCAAGATATGTTTTCTGATGACTAATCGTGATTTTGTCCTGAGTTTATTCTTTGTTTAATAGTAATGTGTAGTCAAACAGCTCTCAAATTGGCACTATTAAACTGCAATGTCAGAGATTTTTAATTTAAATGAAAATAAAATTTTCTTAAATTTTAGGATGACGAAGAAGAGGAGAAGGACTTGGAAGCAGCTGAGTTACAACAAGGAAAATTTGATGCATCAGACTTAAATAGAAAAAGAAATGCATCCTTAGTTTCCAAACGCAGCGGCACAGATTCCACTCCCACGTTGAGTAGGGTCGGCAGTGTTCATGCTCCCATCAATAAAACAGAGAGTGCGGTGTCTGGGAATTCTCAAAATTCTGCGGCATCAGGTGTGTATGGTTTTGTGACGGATTTGTGATTAATTGACCAGTTTCAGATGTGTTTTCTCACCCGAGAAGATATTCTGATATCACTTTATATGATATGTTATGGTGAACAAAAATAGAAGGCTATTTGAGTCCCTGTCACATTTTCTATGTTAAACACTTATCTGTAAATTCCAAAATTGAACTTCATTTATAGAATACGTTTTTTGTACACCCCCTGACTTCGAATTTTAGAACAGATCTGCCTATGATGCTTCATGGATATTGAAGTTTAGGCGACTGTTAAAAATGGAAAATTTCACATTTTGTCGCACATCGATATTCCATTTACATTTACTATCATTTTCAAAACTATTCTTCAAAATGTAGATATAAATGTAGGATAACTGAAATCAGTCATTTCAACTTTTTGTAAGGCCCTATTTTGCTTTATATAGGATGTTTGAAATGAAGGCACTTGGCTTTAGCCACTTGAATACATTTTGTTTTTTATATTCTTTACATTTGGCTTCTGACAGATCAAAACAGCTAAATTGGGTGTTAATTTTGGGCTATTTTGATGATTTATTAATGATTTTCATTCTGCGGGACTGCCTAGGTCGCTCTATCGCTTGCTCAATCAATGCACTTGAATTGTTTCTTTTATTCATTATTTCTTGACTTATTTCCTCTCGAAATGCAGGCAATGTTCCCCCTGTTTCTCGAATGGTTTCCTCAATTTCACAAGCTGCAAGTGCAAGCGAAAACCCAGCCAGTTTAGCAAACTCTAAACTTAATGGTTTGTACTTCAGTTTTCATTCTGTTTATGTTCGGTTGTTTTGGTGTATATCTCTGTCACCTATTTTGTAAGACCGTTAAAAGAGTATTTTATCTGTCCCAGTTTAGTTCAACTAGCTCTATGTATGATTTGTATACCATATTGGTATTATTGTTGTCATTTGTTTACCATTTGTTCATTTTTATTTATTTGCCACTTTAGTGTTTGACTAGTAGCAGGTCTTACAAAATAGCTACTTATCATTAGTTAACTGTTACTTCACTTTATGTTCATTGCGATTCTTTCTAGTTCTCCTATTCACAAAGCAAAGCTCAGGAATCTCTGGTATTCTTCACCTCTTTAAAACGTCAGCAAATAGGTCCAGATTTTATGCCAAAAATTATTTGATAGGTTATTGAGTACTTTATTTGAATAAAAAGAAGGAATGTGAGCAGTGATGCTTAGATTTCTGATTTTATTTTCATAAGAGAAAGCTTTTAGAAAAAGGTTACGAAATTTGATCCCAAAAATTATACTCATATATGCACTGTGTAGAAGAACTGGCACTCTTTAAAGAAGTATCTCCCAAAAATGTATAATAAAATTAGGAGTATTAACAAATCATTAATCTTAAATATATATATGAAATTTAAGTCTGCAGACACCTATTCCAAGATATTATGCTAGAGTGTTTGTCGTTTGACAAAAACTCCTCGGAGAACTTTTTTTTCACATAAAGATGTTGGATTGTAGGTGAAATAAACCCATAGCCTCCCTAGTGTAGTCTCACTGAGGATAGTTCATAGAATGCATCCTAGTTCAGAATCTTAGGATTCTTGTGTGTCACGATAATTATTGTTTTGTATTTCGGTTGGGGCGATGAAAAACACCCTGGTCCCCTTTTGACTGATTAATCAAATAATTTAGATATGTGGCGACCCTCCCTGATCTCTCCTTGGCTTATTGAAAGGTCAAATAACATAATTGGGGATATCGGGGCCGGCTGTCCGCTAGTATTCCAAAAAGAAAATATTCAAAATCTTAATTATATTTTTGAATATTTTTTTGCTTCAGTATGGAATTTAAAAAAATTTCATGTTGGATTTCCAAAACTTGGGGAATCTCTTAATCACAACATTGCAGAAATTGCTTAAAGCACCTGCAGAAGGAATGTACTTTTCATGTATGCAATTTAATGTACACACTGTACTGTCTAATATATATATACATGTATATGATCTGATGTGATTGTAGTTGATGTTTACATGTCTGTGGTCACTCCGTTTGTTCTATTTTTTGGATGTGAACTTCGCGCAGGGGTGAAAAGTACCAGTCTTCCCAACAGTCCAATGCATGCTATCAGTAACACCGACAATGGATCCACCAAGACCGCCACCAAAATTGACGTCGGGCAGACAACCCGATTGAAGGGTGAGTTGTCGGAGGGCGGCCGTATCATATAAACGTCCTCCTGGAGTCAGTTGGAGCCTTTGCTAAGAACCTTGCTGAAAACCGTGCTAAGAACCTTGCTAACGACCTTGCTGAGAACCTTGTTAAGAGCCTTGTTTTGACGCCTTCTTGATGCCTTGTTAAGACTCCTATCACACCTTTTTTCCATTCCATTTTTGCCTTTTTCATTCCATTTGGCCTTTTTCATTCCATTTGGCCTTTTTCATTAAATTTGATGCCTTGTTCACAACTAACATGACTCCCATATTTGTTTCTGTGAGCTAGATCATTTTGAGATCTGAATGTGGACAGTGTGTGATATTTGGAGTGATGCCTCTAAATAGCCCAAACCAGTGCTGATTGGGCGTAAAACACAAACTCACTCACTCACTGGAGTGATGGTGACACATAATTTGACGGAAAAAGTATTGTAAAATGTGTCCTTGAATCATTTAGACTCTGCCTCTTTAAATTATATTCTAAATTTTGATTTTTATGAAATGCTGTTATCTCCATATGATTCCACATACGAACACAGCATCAAGGTATTGAAAGTTAACCATCATGCATGGATTGTTGAAAGTTTATAATTGCGGAGAGATTTTGTAAACACAGTCAAATACTTTGAGACAATGATTTGTCCTCACTAAAATGTAATTTAGGATTACCAAAAGAAAGGATTGAAGATCTCCTACTTTATATTGATATCTTTCATCATCATTTTAACTCGGCCATCATACTATTTCACTTTCCTTATTTAGTTTATTTGTAATCTGACTAATCTAACTTCATGGTCTTATTGTCATTTTTGTGTCGAAGTAATGTTATCAATTTTTTCATGGAATGCTCGGTGTCATCGTAATTATTTCTGGGTGTTACACGTCCATTTGTGCTGCATGTGAATTTGAGTAATATGGAATTGTTTATTTTAAATTAAATATTTTGACCTCTTTTGTTTAACCTAACAATTATTGTTGTTAGATAATTATAGAGATCATGCATGGCCTGTTTGTCATGAAAAGATGATTATTTTCACAAAAATTTGATGAACTGAAAATATTAAATTTTGTTTTAATTAAATTAAAATTCCTTATCAATTAAATCAACTGAAAATTGTGGATCAGTCAGCCAATTTATTTCTGATATCTGTTGATACACTGTAAAATTCTAGAGTCAGAGAATAATAAGTCAAATTTGCCTATGATTTCATTAGTGAAAATCTATCGTAAATTTTTTTGTTTAACGCGACTTGTCATTACACTCGCCCAAATCCCTGGATCCATAAAAAACATTATTTCTTTGTTTTTTTTTTTCAGATCCAGACATTTTAGAACCGTTGAGTGTCAACGCCTTGAAGGAAAACAAAGTCTACCTGAAACTTTGCTTGAAGAAAGATAAAGACATTGACGCCCTTCGCAAAAAACACGACAAGGTAGGTTATAGAATGATGATTGAAAATTATAATGAGATGCTTTGATTACATTCCGTTTTATATAGCCTATTTATATTTGCATGTATAGGCATGCTAGCTATCAAGATGTACTGAAGCATATTTCTAGAAATTATATCTATTCTGCGATTCATTTAATATTCTTTTTTGTAGCCAATTCAACTGCATGAGGCTGTACACATAAAATCCTCAACAGACCTAATCACAAACGTTTATACCTCATCAATGAAATAGTGTGTCCATGACAAAAAAATATGGGATTATAATAAATTATGTTGTTTCTTATGATTTAGAGGTCTCATTGGATTGAGGCTTCTTGTTGATTTATTTGGTGTAATCAACACTTTTGAGTTATTTCTCAAGACAATAATATAATAATGAACAACAATATAATATTGGGGAGTTGCTGTCGACTGAGGTCACTGTTGCTAAAATATGGTTGAATATGTTTAGATACACATTGAAATTTTGAAAAAAATTTTATGGACTGAAATCTTAAAAAGTATGAATTAGAGCCAGCAATTGATCAGTATCAGAGCTTCCACCCCGAACAGTTATATCCAACGGCTTTGTTTGATTGATGTTCTATTTAATGGTGGATTGAATTATTTGCTCAAGTAAATGTAAGGCTGGTATAAATGGTTATGTAGTGGCAGATATGACATCAGGGTTTCATTTGAGTTTGTCTGTGTTTGGCTGCCATTTGGTTTTAAAGCTCAGTGACCTTGGTTGACCACATTGATCCCTTGACATTATGCGTAATGGATCCTGTTGGCGGTCATCATTTTATGCTTGCGTTCGTCACTCATTTGATGCTTGTTTCTTCCTCCTTCGTTTCTGGAAGCTTTGTCAGAGTCACCTTAATCCATGTCCAGATGCTGCCTCTGTCTCATGTTTCCAAGCGTTCTGGGTAAGATCACCGAGCACTTCCCTCACGTCCTTCGCTTACCGACACCTCTGTTCACCCTTCTCTTAATCCACTCCGTCTAATAATGCTTCGTATTGATCTATCTGAAGTTTGAGGTTCTTCTAAAATATTCCTATTTCTCCCAGAGTTGATGAATTAAATTAATTTATTGAAAAAGTTAAAACTGACCTTTGTGACAAACACAAATTCACAAAAAGATTACATGGTAATTTGGAAAGGATACACACATGAAATTATAGAATTCCCACTGATCACAAACTCCAAATACTTAGAACATGGTAACAAAATCTTAACGCAATGAAATATGGAATCTTCCAAAAATTAAAAAAGTGCTTATGCAAGAGTCAAAACCATAAATCCAGGGTAATTCCTTTGAAACTGCATCAACTGTTGGTCCGTACTCTTTTTCCAATTATTGTAATAGTCTCATAATTTGTTTCTCTTTTATCTTGAACATATTATGAAACTTTGATCAGAGGTTTTCGGCAAAGAAACTTCCCTTTTCTGATTGTAAAACTGCTTCGTTCCTTTCTCTTTTGACTTGTGAAAAAAATAAAGATACACTTCAGTCTTGGTCTATGCTGCTTCAGTTCCATTATACAATGTAATTTAAAGTAATTTTTGGGTTCAAATGCCTACTTATCTTTTTCTTCATTTCCTGGTCATCTTTTTACATTCATTGATAATATTGTCTACAGTACAGATGTTATAACTTCTTTTGGTTCAATATTATTTAATTAGATTGATCATTCTAGAATAGTTTCAGCTTGACTTTTAATATGCTTAAACCTGATTCACGCCAATTGACTTTGATGGTCTAATCTCATTTTGAAAGAAAATGTTTAGATTTGGCCATCAAGATCAAATTTGGTGTATTTGGTTTTGTAGAAACACCTAGTTGCAGTAGTGCATTCTATATAACTGTTTTCAGTTAGCTTTTCAATTGAAAATAAATGCACATTATACAATCTAATATGATTTACAACACTCCAATGATTTTTGCCTTTTTTTCATGGTCTGCAAATTTCTTTACAATTTCTGCAACCTGATTTAAAAAAACCTTTGATTTGATTTAGTGAGACTTGATGTATTTATTTAGTACAATATATTTCACTTTTCAATTTCACAAAACACATTTAGAACATTGAAGATTAAGTTTGCATTTCTTTCTTTTATAACACGACTTTTTGAAAAGGATTTAACCAATTTATAACATTAGTAAATCTACAATTCCAAAGATAACGTAATCAATTCTATATTAATCCTATACAAGTACAGCAATTCACAATTTAATTAGTTTTGTAAAGATTATTTTAGAGGTTTGATTTGCAGTTTTAGTCAGTTTCTTTCTGTTTTCTGATTGTGATGATATGAATTGTATCTTGATAACTTGAGAATTGTTTTCAGTGTGCTAGTGAGCAAAACTTCGCTGTTAATGAGTTTGACTTGGAGGTACTATAAAAGTTTTCATGATGACACATTATGAACATATCTGCACAAATAGATGACTAGTTTGTCTTTTTTTTTCACAAGCCACCAATGGCTGCTAAAACAGTCACATCAACTAAATGTTAAGTTCAACACCCCTCACAAAAAAGTAAGAAGAACATTTGCAATTTGCAAATGCCAATCATTCCATCATTAATTTGATTGGTTATGATTATAAAGCAGTCTTTTAGAGAATGGTACTTAATACTACATATGTATCATGCATATTTGTTTTTGTATATTTATAGTGGTTAAACATTTCAATAAAGAGAATAAACATGTAAAATATATCCATGTTTACATGTGTCTTTCTTTCTTGATGGTGTAAAGTCACATATTTGGACTTGTGATGTCTTGCACCACCGTTGAAGTGTTTGTTGAAATGTAATCCTTGTTTCTGCATATTTTCTGTAATTATAGACAGTATAATTTCTAAAAATAATAATATAATTGTTCTTTAACAGGCCAGAAACAACCTGCAAGAATTACATGAACTGCAAGAGGAGAAATTGCTACTCTCGCAAATCAAGAGCAAAACCAACGTAGAAAAAACCCACCGGAAATCAATCAAACGAGCGTCGAAGTACGGCAGCGTGGATGAACAGACAACTCTGAACAAACAGGAATTGAATGTGCTACTTAGTGAACATGAATCAAAGGTAAATCATTATCATAACAAACATCACTTGCTTATAAGTCACAGCATAGTAAATCGTGTCTGTTTTGAATATACTTTTCACACACATTGATTTGTGGTGTTTACACCAAGTGTCTGTCATCAAAAGAGGGTGCTTGATGCACCGCTGACTGATGGAAGCCGATGGCCAGTATTATTGGCCACCCTTGGTGAAAGGAAAAAATTTTCCAAATACACATGTGGCATTCTATTGTTTTCCATCATCCCAATTTAGTTGAGACCGGACCAAAAACAAACAAAAAATCCCTGTTGCAAAACAAATTATCACGTACATGTATGTGCAAACAAAATTGCAAACAATTAATATAATGGCTCTTTGCTACTGAGTTATATTTACATGTTTATTATTGCAATATTATATGCCATAAATAAAATAAATTACAAATTACAGCTCTTCGAAGCTCTTCTGTTCCAATTGTGTGCTTTGCAAAATATTGGCTACATTTCACATTTCTTAAATTCTTATGTTCATTCAGCACCGAGATCTGAAGGCGAACCAAATTGACGGGATGTTGGAGTTATGTCGGAACCAAAACAAAGCTGAGTTAGACCTGCACCTCAAGTACCACCCTCAGTCTTTTGACCTCCTCGATCAACTTGTGTTAAGTTCCACAGACCTGCAGCTCAAGAAATTAGATGAGGTGATTTGCATGTTGTCCATTGATCAAAAGATATTAATGTATTACCCGGTACATGTTGACTTGTATAAGATGTTGTTAGCTGTATCATTTCTAACATTTACTGCCATGACAAATGTAATTAAAGATTACTAGAATGACTCCCATGCTCTATGTTCAAAAATTGCAATGATCAAACAAACTGAATCAGTGAAATGAACTGTTATAAGTATGACTTCAATGTGCTGGTACCATGTTTTGAAGATGGTAGTTAGTATTTTGGTTTGTATAAAATGTGTCAATTTTAAAATTAGGACATCTAATGTTTAAGTTCAGCTTCAACAAAAATAAGGATCGTCTTTTGTTTTAAAGCAGAAATTGAAATTATCGAGTTTGAAATTCATCGAATGAATAATTTTAGGAATAGAATTTTTATTTATTAAAAATTAATTTGAAATGAACTTTACTATTATGAGTTATGATAATTCTGACATTCTTCATAAATTCTTCAACTCTTCAGATCCACGAAAAGGAAGTGTCAGATCTGAAGAAAAAACTGGATGCTCAAAATCGGGAAGAAATGAAATTGCTGGCCAAGAAACACAAGGACAAGAGTGAACTGGCAAGGTGAGGCTCCTCAACATTTATTGTATCATAGTTATTTGAATAGATGGATTATTATATCAGTTTCCATGGGAAAGATGTTGAACTACTGGTATAATGTTTATATTCAGTGTCATGCTCCTCGGTAGGTGCCATGTTTGTTATTTTATCCTTCAATTTATTGGTATCAACACTTTATTCTATAGAACTGAAAAATAACTGTCATTAGCTGAAGGAAAATGCCCTATCATTTTGTGATATACATACTATGTAGTGTAATTAAAAAGTATATCCTTTTGTGCAAAAGCTCCCTGAAATATTGAGAGTTCAGTGATTATTCAAATGCTTGCTTTTTTTTTCCAGAGTGAAGAGGGAAGCCCAGCAAAAGCATATTAGCTTAGCTGTTCAAGAACGACAAAAGTTGCGAGACATTTTAGACAGGCGTAAAGAGGAAGTGAGAGACGCTCATAAGGTTCTTCAATTGCAGCTGGGAGAGGAGAGGACTGTGGTATGTCAGCTTAATTTTACTTTCATGATGTTTGATAAATGATCATATTTAGATTCATTACGATGGATTTTATTCTTTTTTTATCTGGTAATGGAAAAGGAAAAGAATTTCTTTACACCATGCAGCACACAAAATGGTTCAGAATGTATTACTCTGTAATTCTGGTGATTTACAAGCAATTTAGTGATGTGCTGGTTAGATTCTCACATGCCTGGCTGAATTTTTTTGAGGAAGTGATTGGATAAACCGACTTATCGCAAGGGAATTAGTAAAATTTGTATTTCCAGCTTTCTGGTATTTGATTTTCTGTTCGTATGTATCTTATGCAGTACTAGATCTATGTCTATATATATATATCAATTTACAAAGACAATAATGATATCAAATAGTGTCTCCAATTTTAATTGCAGAAAGAGACTGAATGGAAAGACGAATATGCAGCAAAGCTGAAGAGACTTGAAGAGGAGTTTGCGAAGAAGAAAGAAGAAGTCAAAGTGAAGCCATTGTCACAAACGGGGATGCAACAACACAATGGAAATTCAAAGTCGGAAGATGTGACGCTTTGTGATAATGCGGAGAAGCAGGGGGAGGAGGAGGATGAAGACGAGGATGAGGAAGATGAAGACGGGAATGCTGCAGAGGCAGGAGACTCCTCAAAGAATGACGAGGGAGCAACAACTTCCAACCAAGTTACTGCATCAGAAGATGGCGTAGAAGGAGCCGTTAAATCACAAGGGGGCAGCACCGAGGCAGTGGATGATGAAGAAACAAGTGAAGACCAAGAAGCAACCGAAGAACAAACAGAAAAGCAAACAAAGACTCAACAACAACCAGAAACAACCAAATATGCATCACAAGAAGATTCGAACAACCAAGACACTTCGGCAGAAGCGCTCTCAGAAGCCAATGACCTTGCAAAGGTCACTAAAATGTAAGGATATTTTTGTACCACAAGGTTGTCAATTGTTTGTAACAATCCATTCCATTGTTTTTCATTGCAATTAGTCATAAGTATTAGTGTCGCATAATATTATTGGAGTTATTAGTTAGTACTAATTTAATAATTTTCATAACTGTCAAAATGCTGTCAAATTAATAAGCGTGATATTGTTTTTCTTCTGTAACTATCCTTCATATCAAATCACGACCTATTTAAATTCATTTTTCATGTATCATTCTCTCACCGTGCGACATTCCTCTGCTCCTTCTGTTGTAGATCTGCCTTGCCTAGATTTAGTTTGGGCTCAGCTTGCTCCGTCTCATAGCATTTCTGTTTAGGAGCCTGACGAGTGGCCTGTGTAGGAGGAATATGTGAGTCAGTGATAATCCGGTTTTAATTATATCTATTTGAAGTTCTGAATTCCTCATTTTACAGACCCATTAACACTGACTAGTGATCTGATTCACTAATACTGTTGGAGAATTTTCCAAAATCTGATGTTTCTGGTGCTCCTAATATTGTTCCATGTTGAGTTGGGCCAACCAATTTTTTAATTCATGCATGCTATCATATTACTGAAATAATCATTTAAAATTTCACCCCAAACTGATAGGACATAAATACATTCTTGTACAGAATAACAAATTGAAATTTTCCCCTTACCTGCTTGTATGAGACTTTAACGGATAACCCTCCTATCGACTTTTATGAATGAGCTGATCTTTCCAAATAAATAATCTAACACTTCTTTATAAATGATGTTAAGAGATGTAATATATTTTAATACTTTTGCATTGTCAGAGAACCTATTTAAAATGTACATTATGTATACGATATATACGTCATATTTAAGTACCCTACGAATGCATTTTATATGCCAACCAACTGTGTGTTGCATTAATGAGTTAGAGATGAAGGAAGATGATCATTTCCAGGGAATAATCTAGTCATGCACATAGAAGTTCATTACTAGTATGTATAAATTAATTGTTTATATATCTGTAGAGATATCGTAAATGTCCCGATGCATATTTTATTACTAGTTACTATGTTTGTTGCTGCGTACGACATGTTACTATGTTTGTTGCTATGTGAAAAAATCGTCATTATATTTGTTGCTAATGTAAGCCTATTGCTATTACTAACTGAGATGTACAAAATGTATTGTCACTGCTTTGGCCATGGGTGTTAATTGTACCTTAATATGCACAACTGAAGTGTCACCAGTTGGTGATAGGATGTATGAGTAATTCCGTGTGAACGATTTAGGGTAAAGATTAGAAAATTGAATTATTTCCAAGACAAAATATTTATTATTATTTCAGAAAAAAGTCTTTGCTTGAAAGTATATGAATCCAAATTACCCCATTAATTTTAAATATTTTAATTATGAGAAGCCTAAAAACTATTTTGATCTATTTTGATAAATAGGGATAAGTTTGTCCAGTAATATTTTCAAATCTGCTTCATAACTCTTCAATTTGAATAAATCACAATCAAATCCACTATTGGGATTGAATTTTTACCATTATTTTACATGTTAAAAATTAAGTGTACATATGACAAGGTTTTTTGACTGAGTTTCTAAATCCAAATGTGCAGAAGTTTATTAGTTCGATAGAAAATGACTTAGTCTGACCCTGATTATTTCAGTCTTGAATTGATATTCCTGAGAGGTTGTGGTTTGTAAATACATGTGTAAAGTTGTATAATTATGTAATATTGTTAAGCTATTAATGCAATTGCTTTTGATTGTTACCAACTGCTCTTGCATGCCTGATATAAAGCACTGCTGGTTTACTCTTTCTTAAGAATGCACCCTCATTTATAGATCTTGATAGGCCAGGATTTTCAGCAATGAGAAATTGGATTAGTCAATAACTTTTATTCATCTGCTTTTAAATTATAAAATTATTAGTTTATGACTTTTTTATGACTCTTGATTAAAAATACAAGTTATGTGTAAACAATTTTTGAAGCATAACAAACTGAAAGTTAGAAATCTACATAATATACCTATGGGGCAGATGCTATTATGTTTTGTTATATTTGCAGATTTATTTTACAAAATGATGATTTTGATACCATACATTGTTGATTCTTTACAATTTGTTTATTGTTGACAATCCTATGAAGCTGAACCCTGTTGGTGAATTCCTTTATGAATAAATTTATTTGAGGCACAATTTCTTTTTAGCTCGGTTATGAGGGATAATGAATATTCTCCTTGTCTTTGGTAATTTGACTCTTTTTACGATGGGTTGATTGAACTTAATTCTGTATATCTATCAAGTTTATCCATTTCTACCTCGTTAAATATTTTGGCCAATTTCTCTGCGATAAACTTTTCTTATGACCTCTTACGTATCTGATCTTTCGACTCATTAATTTTGTAAATATGTTGCTTGTTGATGTTTCATTTTGTGATGATTTACACTAATTCTATTCTACTATTTCCCTGAATGAGTCAGTTCAACTTTACATTGTAACCTGCATAGATGAAGCATTCTGCTCTTTGCTTTACTGTGTGTGCTATGGTGGGGACCGTGTGCCAAATTCTGTTATTTTTGATACTATGTCTTTATTGAGGAGCTATCCCTGTACATATATCTCTTGCCACATCTAACTCTCTGTCTGACATCTATTTTTCATCATTCAAATGGGGTAGACGTCCGCCCCCAGATGCTATAGGTTGTACACTGTAGGCCATAAATACCTATGTAATTAGAGATACAGTGTATATTTAGATACAATGTATTCAAATACAATGCAATTTTACGATGCATACCTAGTTAAAATACAATGTACTTATTTATAATGTAATTAGATACAAAATAACCAAGTACAAAAAATACAATTTAAGTGCAATGGTTTTTGGCATTAGCATTTGACATTGTTTATTAAATGAATTGTCATTAAATGCATTGTTATTAAATGCATTGTAATTAAATACAATGTTGTTAATATTGTATAATATTAATTCAATGTAATTTACAACATGTGAACCACCAGTAATACATTCTGATGTATCTAATACTCATCATTATCATGGTTGTGCTTGTGTATAAAACATCTTTTCTTCTACTAGATTATAGATTGATTTTCAACTAATAATAACCAATACATTTACTACATCACATACTAATTCACATTGCAATTAATTTTCTATCACAATGTTATCAAATCCACTATCTCAGAAACCTAGGAATTTAATATTTACAATATATGTCTATGCTATTGCTATTTCCCATCCTTGTTAAAATTGTTAAACCCATTGAGTAATTAGTGCAAGCTTGCTTGAAAACAACCCCCACTCCCTACAGGTTGAATTGATGATTAATTTATTATTTGAAGTTGCTACGTAAGATTACATTTCATTTGCTCCGTTATTGTGATAAGCTAGTCATGCACCATGTACACTGTGCAAAAATGTATATATATATCTGCTCTGTTGATATGGGTGTTAAGTTTGTCTATCTTTTTAAGATTGCCATGTTTGCAAAGTCTTTGTTCATGTATAAATGACCTCTGGCTTCGTATATGATCTGTAGGCTACGATATTTCACATTGACTTTTGCGTTTCGCGTATGAATTATTAATGTCCCGTTCAGATTCTAATGGATTGACTCATTCTAGAGCTTTATATATACATATATAATATATAATATTATACAGAGTTATACAGAATGTATAAAAATGTGTGTAAATGTTGCAGAATGATTCTTCTTTTTAAGTATTACATCCTAATGTTACAACAAGGACTTGTGAATTCAGAAGGTGCTCTGGTCTTGTAGGCGGTCGGCGCCGGTCGCAGAAAATTGAAATGACTGATTTACAGTTATATATCTATGTATAATTATATAAGATTATATAATATTTCGTTTATTTGACTCGTACTCTCTCTTTTGACACTTGATCTCTGAGTTGTGTTATGAATTGTATATGGCGCACATACAGTTATGAAATGTAAATATTACTAATTACCTAATTCAAAGGTTGTGTGGTGATGGATGTACATAGCTTAGGTTCTATGCATGTGAAACTGTCTTTCACCTTTTATTTTACTATCAACTATTTCTGGTATTGTTCAACACAATGCTTGTCGGCTCAATTTAAGTCTGTGTAGATTTCAGTGTAGATATTCTGATGGGTTTTTTGTATAGGTTTTCTTTATGGAATGTGTGCAGAATTAAGATAGCTTAAGATTTACGTTCAAATTAAATGCAGAAATATAATATATATTTCACAAATACAATTACTTTGACCATGAAATAATGTTAGCCATAGTTGTCTCAGTCTTGATGCTGTTTAGTGTTTTATTGTAAATTTTAACCCCTCACTTAATTGAAACATTGTTCCGAATTGTAAAATGTGTTAAATTGTGTTGAGATACAAATATATATATTGCAGATTTAATATTGTGAAACAGGTGCTCTCAACTCCCGATCACATTATTCACAACTATTTGATAAACATGAATTTATAATGACACTATTTATTATGAGTGAATGGTTGGTTTGCTCTATGTTGACATTTTGTGTTCAAAATATAAGAAAAGATCTATCTGGTACATGTTGAGAGAGGTTATAAAAGAATTATTCGATTTTATCAAATTGAAAGCTGTATGTTGAATAATACTAAAATTTAAAATAAATTTTGTGAGTTTTGGTTGTTTAGATGCATTTAAGTATGATAGACCATGCAAAATATTTTCACTCTCTGGTATCATTTTTCAATTTTGATACTAATTCTAAAAGACTGCTATCATTTTGTAAATTGATAAAAAACAACTAAAGTTGAATTAACTTGATCCAATTTGTGTGTTTCTGTCACTGAATCCAAATCGATCACTTTTACCGGAATTATTTAATTGAAAAGATCAGAAATCATTAGTGTTCAAAATAAAAATGTTTCTGTTGAAGGTACATTGTTGTTCTGCACAGTAGTTCCTGAGAGAAAAGCAAAAATGTATAAAATTGTATAAATAGAACAGTTATGTTTGATTTGTATGTGTCAGTCGCTGAGTTGTATCGTGCAAATTGTTGCAAAAATGTAGCATAAATAATTAAATATTGTTAAGAAAACCATCAGGAGACCCTGTGTGAAAATTAAATTTCAGCTGTTCATGTGTAAAAAACCATTTGTGAAGTTGTATGTACTAAAATTGTATTGACATCCAATAACATTACAGCACATAGCATACACAACTTATCTACTTTATTGACATAGGCATAGTTCTGCTATGGTTAACACCACAATTAATGCAATTTTGTTGGTCAATTTGTTATATCATTGTTATATTTTCATTGTTGGTTTTGAGTTACGACAGATTTTAATCACCTCCATTTGTCGATGGTCGTTTGACAAGTTTTCATTTTGAATGTTTTTGTACACTGAGTTGCACATGCCAATCACCAGTTACTCCAGTCAGTGGTCTGTGTCAAATGTGATAAGTATCTGGTTACTATACCCTAGCTAAAACTACAGGTACCACATTGATGTTGTTACAGTGATTTTCATGTCTACCAATTATACAATCATTGTATTTTTTTTCCTCCAAATCTCATCACCTTTCCACATAGAAATTGGCCATTTTAGTCCTAGACTTGTATATATAATGAGCTGTACACTCTTTGTGATAGTTGTGGCATTTATAAATGACACTATATAGTATTATTGTATTGAGGAGTTAATTTATTGATATAGTTGTGTAGTGCCACTGATTGTGGGAACTTGCAACATCTTTGTAGAATAACAAAATGTACAGAATAAAAGCACTCACTGCATAAACCCTAATTCAAACTGAAGTCTTTGTTCTCCTTTTCAAGACCTTGAGACAGTAGCACAACTTCATTGGTCGCAGTGACCAGACATTACTGGTATTGTGTGTTCAGCTAAATTCCCTGCACCTGAGACGTTTCAGCCAAAGATTTGAACCAGAGGCCAAGGGCCAAGGTGTTGGGGTAGCTTCACACAGCCATGGTATCAGAGCTGGCCGCTGGGGTGTAGGATGTGCTATTTATAGACACAGCATAGCAGACTTGCTCACCAAGCCCCTGGTGAGAGAACTCTACATGATACTAGAGAAAGTTCAGAAAAAAAAAAAAAAAAAAAAAAAGTTTTCTTTTGTTATAATAGAGTTTTGAAGTCTGACAGTGACTGGTTACTGAAATTTGGCTAAGGTAGCGGTCGGTCCAGACCCTCCTAATATTAGTCAATATTCAGCATCAGCAGCTTAAATACTGTCTTTCTAATTACTCTGAGATATTTACAATATCTCATAATCAAATTTATTTATTTATTTACTTATTAATTAATTAATTTATTTATTCATTTATTATTTATTTATTTATTATTTATGTTACTAATTATTTATATTATTTATTTAACTATCGTTTACCAATTCATTAAAATTGTGCAATTTCCAGTGCGACTTGCCTGGGATAGAGCTATTATACAAAATATTATTGCTGTTCAGATTTTTAATGTTTAGTTGGTGTACAAAATAATGATATTGCACAGATCTAAGACTAGTATAGCAAATCACCCTCAATATCAGTCAGTTTCGGCGCATGAGTCTGCTAATTCAGAGTACTTCCAGAGAGGTCACAACCTTCCATGGTTAGACCTAAACCATCTACAAATCTACAAATCATAAAACTTTGGGACACCAAAAATGCATGAGGTAGGTAAAAACCCACTTAATTTTCATATTCCCTGCAGACCTTCTTCGATAAAAGCATCCCAAATGATTTAAACTTAAGAATTAGGTCACTGCAAGTTGGTCAAAAAGGCCTGTGACTTTGTACCCCTCTGACTTTTAACCCCTTCTTCGGAGGCTCTTCCCCCTTTATTCCAACAAGTGTGGTTATAGGTTTAGGCCATACTCAGGCTTTTACAAATAAATTGCTCTGAATGTAGACAAAAGGGCCATACAAGATGATCTTGTTCATAGCACTAGGTGGACGAAGGTGGTGCAAGGAAATGGAAGTTTGTTGTGAACTGTGCTGAATACTGCCACCTGGAGTTAATGATGGTGAAATTTAATGATGTTGATGAAATGAGAAACACTCACTTCTATAGTGATGCAGTTAGAAACTTGAACGGCAAAGAACTGTCCATCTTATTAAAAAAGAATCATAAGAACAAGGTTAAATGAAGCTCGTGCCATGACCTTTCACGCGAACATACAGAAAAGGCATACTTTCTGTCTATGGACCAATCAGAGAGCAGGATTTGAGCTATTTTTCTCTCAAGAAAACCTCGATATCCATCGCAACACATGAAATGGAACCATTGTATTTTCTATGCGATACAGGAACCGTATAACACTGTACTACACATATAATTAAATATTGCAATGATCTTAGCAAATAATCAGTGAAAATAAAACTTGGGAGACATATTTATTTGTTGAAATATAACAAATTTATTGCAATTTACATCACATAGTGATAAAATAGCTCAACAAATAGCATGCAATCTCAAGACTTTCCCACCAAGTCTTCTTTTCTGTGATTATATATAACAATTTATTAGCTGTCTCTGAATTCAACTTCTTAATTAAGCTGATGTCTAGAACTCTAACCTTATAACTTATTGGGAAAACTATAAACTAATGAATTTTAAAATTCCTACAATGAAATAAGAAAAGATAGCTAACATGTGCTGATTCCAATATCATTTATTTATTTATTTAATAATAATATGATTAAATAAAGTTGGCATATTTGTAGGGAGAAATTTTACAAGTCAGTACAGAAGTATCAAAACAAGTAGACTATTTTAAATGAATTTTTTTTCTCAAATAGATATGTAGTTTCTCAAAATTTTGTGTCTTTCCAGTCAGCGACTGATAAAATATGAGTAGTAAACAATTGACGCAGATTAGGTACTATAACCAATGCTAAGTTTTTGAAAATTTAATAGTTTCTCATATCGCAAAATCAACAGTGTCTATCCAAAAAATCGTAATCATCATTATTACCTAAGTTAAAGATAACAGAAACATTACTCTTATCATTAGATTAAATAAAATATTAAAAATTAACAAGAAAATAGTATATAGTATGGAAATAATCATATTTTCTCATATCCTAGCTAGTCTGTTAAATTAAAATTCCTAAGTTGTTCGATCCCTACCTTGATTTCATCCCTGCTCTAGCAGTTATTATTAAACCCGAGAGTTCTTGTGACTCGTTCTGAGTAATCTAATTCAGTCGGACCAGCTTAGATATTATATAAAATTATAAATATACCCAAAATAACCTTGCAATTTTTCATTGAATATATACATTTCATTACAATTTTACAGCACAATCCTACCAGCTACTAATCTTGTCACAGAGTGATAAATAATCTCATTTCATATTCAGTGCAACATTGATTTTGCAAAAGTACATTTGCATGCAGAAATATTTAACAAGAAAGTTGCAGTGTTGAACAACAAGGAGTAATTCAGTGTTATAACATCAGTGTATTAATAATGTAGACATTCAACATTAATAATATATTTCAAATACTATAGCTATACATTTGTACATTTTCACAACCTTCCCATAAATATAATATTATTCCACTGCGTTTAAAGTAACAACAAGATGAAAATAGTGCCTCATAAACAGAGAGTCTTAAAGGGATTAGAAATGATGCTTCAAAAAATATTGTTTACGAGGAATAATTATTCAAAGCCATATTTATCTTTTTACACCTTAAAAAACAATCTTTACATGACTTTTGTTTGTTCTTCCTCTATAACACTCTCAGTCCATCCTGTATTTTGACGAACGTTCAGGCCACGACACGAAACTTTTCCTTGGGAAATAGCTCAGTTCTTAAAATGCACCAAGAAGCCAATAGCTGGACTGACAGAACTATATATTTATCAATTATGACAGTTTAGTTCTAAATTTTCAATGAGCATCATTCCTTATCCCTTCAGGATTGTCTGTCATAGAATTTCCTATAACTAAATTTGTTCATGCAGTGTCAGTAGGTGGAGTGACCAGACGATGTTAGGTACAACACCTATAGGAAATCAAGTGCACTTCAACTGACAGTACGTGCTCCATAGAAAAAGTACAAATATTCAAAGATGAGTGAATATTGAATAATCATGGAATATAAAACCTGAAAAATCTGTGTGTAGATCACAATGGCAACAAAGGAATGTGCAGAAATGTAAGAGACAGCAAATTTGAATAGATTGCAAGTGACAGTAAGATTACAGAAAGACAAACATGCATTGAGTACATTTTAACATATCATTCGTAAATCGAAATACTAATTTCTGAGCTTCGGATGCAATTAAGACCTATCGCACGCATCACAATCAAATGCAGGTGATTCTGTATAAAGCTAGAAATCTATGAGTAAATTAAATAAATATAAACAACTCTGCTATTACATATAACTATAGGTCTTTGCAATAAATAAGGATTTACCCGGCTGAAAAATGCAATAATTTGTTCACATATGGCAAGATTTGCTAGGATTACTATTAAATCTGCATCTGTTTTGCTATAATCTTTGTAAAATAAAAATATATATTGCAGGAAAAATGCAGGTGTAAGATGAAGTTCTGTAACAAAATATTGGTGGTTTGTCAACAACTTTGGGAAGATTATAAAAAAAATCATTCAAAATAACAACAAAGGAGCTGATATATGCTAACTTAAAACTTCTAAACAATTATCACATGAGATTTATAATGGTAATGATCAACAGTGAATAGCACTCTTATTACTGACATGTATAATATATTTAATCACTGCCAGTGCATGTTTTAATATTACATGGTGAACTTTCACAAATATTCCCAAATGTCTTCCCAATTCTTAGCTGAGTTGATTCAGTATCAGAATGGAACATACGCGATTCTGCATGTTTTTAAAACAATCAGCTTTGGAACAACCGACATCCAGAATATATTTTAAAAGTTCATACATGTACGCAATGAACTGATGTCTTTCAAAATATATGCCAGTTAATCGCCATGAGTTAACGTACTTATCAATTAATAAACTATTAGTTGATGAGTTGATTTTTGCTCGGTTACACGCAACATCTTATGTACAATCAAACAATTAATTCATAACATATAACTTCAACATCTATGACTCAAGGAGAATGTGCCATCGACACACTTGTTCTCCTTTGCTTTCCCGCATGTCGTTCCAATGAGCCAACTCCTCTTCTCCACTATTATTCAACCCTGAAAAAGAGAACAACATTGGCTTTTTTATGGGGAGGAAAGAAATCCAAACAACGGTCAAAGGAGTACTTTTAAAAAATGTATTTCAATTATTAAAATTGCTAACAAAAATGAAGTTATTAATTTGGTATTTGGGAAGCTTGGCACATTTTACCTAACTATCACCCAAGGCCTGGCGAAGGGTAACATTATTTTCTAATTAAACTGACATAAATGCAATGGAAGTATCAAAATAGGGAATTTGGAAAAATTTTCTGAACTCGGAAAAATTATTATGATTACTAATCAGGTCAGGACCATATGCTACTGGCCAGATGTTAAATAACTTTGAAGAAATCACAGGAGCTTCAATGTTGTACTGTTGAACTTATACATCAATACTTCTCCTTGACGGAAACCCGGAAACAGTAGTTGTTAGGTTCGCTCTGTGCACATGGAGCTCCTGCGATTATATATACACAGTATTACATTACACACCTAATGAGAACCATCCAATCATGTCTCGTCGCTTCATGCTTCTTTTGTTGTAGACTGAAACCATGAGAGTGACATCTGGCAGCTGGAACTGTGCTACTTGTAGCATGAAGGTCTCTTTAAAAAGAGGGTTTGGCTGCCCGCGCCGTAACGACGTTTTGCACCGATTAAGCTCCTCACCGTTCGGAGACATTAAGGTGAGTTTGACGTAAGTGTCTGGAACAAAAGTTGATAGTTTGATATTTTAAAATGAATAAAGGAAAAGGATATTTATAAAAATAAAATATCATTCTCTTCTCCAATTTAGCAAACAATCCGGCAGCTGTTTAATAGCGCCTACAGTTTTAAAATTATTTCTGAGTTGTGATGTTTCAGACTGTTGTTCGATATAAATAGTATATTCTGTCTTGTGCCTCAACTTGTATTTTTATATGCAACAGTGGTAACAGCAGTCATGAAACATTAAGTATACCTGGGGCCCTATTCATAGCCATGTTCCTGAAGTTACTGCCCTTGATAACTTCAATGGAAAGGCGGCCTGTCATGCCATTGTAGGCTAAACCGATGAGTAGTTCAGGCATGCCGCCATGTTGCATTGACTGGGTGGAGGACGCACTGTCGCTCCGAGAAAGGCTGACCGCATCCATATTAGCATCTCCCTGCTGAAACAAACAGAATACAATTACTGGTTGACAAGATGTGATATTCTGTGGAATTTGTTTCAGAACAAGCCAAACTTCTTCAATTTTTTTCATAAAAATACTTAATTTGTATTGAGAAAAGTCCAAAAATTAACCCAACTGATGACAAATTCTATGCTGCAGACTGGTTTTGTGTATTGAATAACCATTTTAAAGAGGTATAAATGCATAAAAAGTCTCATTTTGTTTAGCCATTTAGACAAATATGGTATTTAAATGGAATAATTGAGTGATTGGAAAAGAACTCAAATTTGTATCTATACAGGAGCGAAGAGGCAGAAATCTAAGAAGAAGGCGTACACCAGGTCACTATGAAAGTTCATGAGTTTAGGAAACAATTTGTTGTGCTAAGACATCTCCAGTCAGAAACACCTGATAACTTGAGACCTGCCAGAATTTTTTGTAAGAGAAGCCAGCTAATTGCAGAGAGCCACATCTGCAGAAACGTAAATCTTAGAAAACACAAAGAAGGTGAAATCTCAAAATGCAAGTAAAGAACTTCAGATTGAGGTAAATGAGGCTGGTCAAATATTCAATTGATTCAGTCAACAATTGCTTCCATCACCAGGGGCCTGTTCAAACAATATTTTAAGTGCCTAACATAAAATCAATAGCTCAAAATTAATGTTATTGACTTTGCTAAAGTGTTGAGTGTTCTACCATGATTGCACAAACCACAATCATTAGATTCACTATGGCAGCCATATTGAAAGAGGGTAATCAAAGTTTAATGAAGAAGTTTCATACCAAATAATGATATTAATAGAACCACTGCAATGACCGAAGGGCGGTGAAGCGGCAAAAAGTAAGTAAGAGCAGATAAGAAAAAGTTTAGCCATTTCTCAAAAGAAAGAGATTTAGAAGAGAAAATATGGCTGACACAGTGGTACAGACAAGAAAAATCATCAAATGGATATTTTGTTTTAATTATTTTTTTACATGACGACCTTCGTTCTGATTTATCTATTTTATGTGAGGTCGAACACATGTAAAGCCATACACTTTAATCAAGGTAAAATATACCTAAGTAGCTCATCTGGTGGAAGCTTGGTCCATCAACTGCATAAAAGGCTTTCAAAATCATAATGCATGATAAAATATTGCACATGCATTCATGCACATATCTTAATTGACCATGTTGATTTATGGAATTGTAAAACAGCAATTCAGACACAGGAATGTTCAGGATATTCCTCAAGACAGCAAAGTCGAGAGACCTTTGGCTTGCTATCATACTGGACCCTACCTATTACTGCCTCCTTCTGCAGTATCTTATATTTATAATTTTGTTTGAAGGAGACGCCACAACCCCACTAGAGACCAGTCCATCTCAAGGAGGAGGTTGCTTATTATGGGATCATAATTACCTTCACACGCATAACCAGAGCAATAATCATCTCAAACAAATCAAAGGAATTTGAATACAAATAGAATCCTAATATAACTTCGAAGTTCCGAGATCCAATAATCTTTATAAAAATACACACAAGGATGCGAGAAGATTACAGATGCCTTTTAGTACTTATCGCATATTCATGGGATACTCAAGGCCGCCATTATGAATGCAGATTGCTAATGGCTGTAATATGAACACTCATTTCTTCTCAAGATGCACTCTCTTTTGCGCGTAAAAAATAAGAGCCGTTCATTATGAACCAAGTTCACTCAATATTGAGACGGGTAATGGAAACACAAAAGACCTTGTGTGACAAACAGAGAGGACAATTTCCACAGAAGTCTGATCACATGTGCCCTTCGTACAAGAAGAGCAGCCATTTTGAAAAGCGCTTTAACCTTTTTATGAACAACCATGTCCACTTGGTATGGACATTGGTTATGGACAAATAACCTCAAGAATTTTGTTGGAAAATTACATTCAAAGAAGAAAAAAGTTTATCGTGGTTGCCGCAAGTGACAATTGTGCGTTTCGGGGTGACCTCACAAGATAACGCTTCAGTATCCCCAGAAGGTTCTAGTGAATTTCTGTCACAAGTTATGACTATGTTCTTTGAAACAGGTCAATCTACTTTCCTCTTAGGATGTGGAATACATGATGCTTTACTACAGAATGATGGATGTTTCTTCAGTCTCATTGAATACTGCTGGCAAAGTAATTGTTTCCACCATCAATTTATTTGGGCCACTAATACTACACTCAAATATTACTTTGAGATAGTCTTACTCTGTAGTCTTAACTTCAATTCCAAGCAGGGAGAGCACCTTCATTAAATTTTAATGTGACAAACAATTGTGGAATCTTAAATTTCCTAAATTACAGGAGAATAGAACCACTATGGGAAAACTTACAGTATTATAAAACATCAGACAGATAAACCGTTTAACATTTAAATCAATAATTGTCTCCAATGTCCAGAAATAATTTTATAGGAGGCTGATAGATGGACACTGGACAGCCTTTTTTTCTGACAGAGTTTATATACGCTATACAGATAAGAGAGAAAAAGCTGTATTTGATCAGCTACTGGGGATATATTGCCTCTATACAAGAAACGACCTCCAAACATGAGACAGCTAGTTTTCTACATTTTATCAACATGACATTTCTGTCGCCATAATCATGAGACTATCTTTTGTGAATGCCAATTAAAATGGAAGCAACATGGAGCTTTCCCATAGTGATTTAAATCTCCCTGCTTGGCCGCTTTTTACACTGAAACAAATTGAGCGGAGCTTTTCTCATCACGTCACTCCGCTCCCATGATAAGCTGCTTACCGAGAGATTAGAACGGGGCTCTAGGGTCAACCAGAAATTTGTCGTTTCATCCAAGTTGAGTGAAGCGAATCCCACCACGCCCTCACCAATCATTCGCTCCCTTCTCATCCGCTCACAGCCGTACATCCTGATGCGGACTCCCATGCTGTGGACATCCTCTGGAAAACAGACAAAATTATAGGACTATTTTGTTTAGATACCTATTTTGTTGTACCTTTTATCTTTTCAAATATCTACCTGCTGTAGACAACATAATGGGTACAATATTACATGATACTTTTTTTATAATTTTGAGTCCTCTGACTCCAGCTATAACATTGAAACATTGTGGAGTGTGGACACGATCTTTAAAATTAATAAAAAATATTTGATGAAATGCAACTGTGTGGAAGTAAGTCCAATATATCACAAGTTATTTATTCAGCGATTAACTGGGAGAATAATGTTTGGATCAATGATATAGACTTATATTCAGTAGAAACCCCGTCATTTGTATGAATTATATCCGTGCAACAGGCAACACTCCGCATTCCTTTTCACCGACATTGCCTCTGCTGAGTCAGCAGGAACCACAGACAACATGAAACATCCTTGCTTGGAGACATTATTAGTAAGGGACTTGAGGTAGTGGTCTCCTACATCACAGTCTAGACCATGTAGACAGGACAAGTGGAGGATCCCAGTCCACCATAGCATATTTTATGGATGCCTTCTTTTCTTGTCCCATCATTCACCCTTCTTGAGGACCTCCACTTGTCTTGAAAGGCCACTGCTGTCACAATCTTCCCAAAATCTATATCTAATTACAAAATGTCAGCTCCCATTTGCCTTGATAGGGACCATAAACAAATTCTAGTGTAAAACAATCTTCCCAAGATACCACGGAGCAGGGCGATCATTGCAGTTACAATATGGATGGGGCTCAGCAGGGTTAACGCGCCATCTAAAAATAATATATTGTCTATTAAATATGCAGTTAAGGCGCTTGGGAAGCTTTGGCACCACAAAGATAGGCACCTTGTAATTATGCTGCTGAAATCTATCAAATTGTCAAGTGGGATTCATAATCTCATTACACTAGAGCGACGGGGTCACAATTTTTACTCGATCGATAAAATCCATATTTATGACTTTATGTCTCTTGAGTCTTGATATTACAAGGAGAATGTGGCTGATCCAACAATAATGATGACTGAGCAGCTGAGCATTGTGAAATGTCTGATGTTTGAACTGCTGAAGCTGAAGAGGAACATTTAAACTGGTGAGGCCAAAGTGCCCTTCATTTTCGGCTGAAGAGAAATAACTTGCACGTAAACGTTTGCACTGCGAGAGTGTCGCCATCATAATATCGCAGACGCACTTAGCATATTGATAAGACGTTAATATGACGTTGATAAGAGCGATTAGCATTGGATAATGACTCTGGCATTACTGAGCATAGCGTTATGAGACATGGCATTATGAGACATGGCATTATGAGACGGTGCATAATTCATAACTCACCCTGCGGAACTTTGAACTGAAAGGTCTCCTGGAAATCCGGGCTGTCACTCAGTTTCACTTTCGTCTTTTGTCGCGTCTTCTTTGTGGGAAGTAATAATAGCCGGACCTGTGGAGGAAGCAGAATGATATATCAACACTGCTGCTGTTGGAAGTATACTGCATGAATATTACTCCAGGCTGCTGAAATAGGAACGATACGTCTCTGAGATCCAAGCTACAATTTACCATTGTTCATACTCCCTTCACCATGCCTCAGCATTTACAAATAAATCAAATAATCAAAGAGGCCTTCTATTGTTAATTATAGTTTGAAAATAAAGAGGAAGGTAAAATGGACCTAAAATATTTTCACAAAACACCATTTGTAGCATAGTCCTCGCATTCCCCACCACTACAGCCTATCAATTAGCTATGCCAAAAGAGAGGACTAGTTCACTGTGAATAATGCAACTCATGATAGCCGATGAAGTATCATCTTCTCCACATTCAACATGGGAGACACAGAGGCTGTTTTGGTTTGTCATAACTGATTTTAGAGTAAAACTAAGAAGTATAATCATTTCGTTTGTCTGTCACCAATAAACGGGATTAGTCTCCTTAAATCAAATTAACATTGAAGGTATTTGGTATGATCATGACAAATCCTCTGTATGATAACAAATTTACAGACTGTAAGACAGCACCTCAAGCTCCTTGGTTTAAATGGCTTAAGGTCACAGCAAGTCACTGGGTCCTGTAGCAAGATCTAGAATGTTCGCCTAAATCATGCCAGCACCTAGCCTATCCAACTAGAGAGTGCAAATGAGGTGGTTGGTGGGTAGCTGAACCCTCTGGGGATCTGAAGGTTTGGTAACCTATTTTTAGATAGTTAAGCAACTATTTTTAGACGCGGACAACTCGTAAGCTTCACCGCAAAACTAAGTGTCTCCTTTAAAAGAAATGTGTAGCTTAGCACAGCCATGCTCCTGAGACATCATCTGCATTCTAACCCCACAGGGTTAATTGCACAAAGCACATGAATACAAACTGCTATTTTCCACAATATATCATATTTCATAATAAACCGCATAATCCCAATCATTAAGATATAGCGACATAAAAGCTCCTTGGTTTAAGGCCCACACTACAAGTTACTGTTAGTGGCAAGGGGTTTGGCACCTAATCTTTATACATGTATATACAATATGAATGTACCATACAAGGGGCGTTCAGAAAGTTCGAGGCTTTTTTTTATATGGACACTTATTTTCAATCTAGACCTATACATTTTACACAGGATAAAATTCAGCATATTTGGAATGGATTTCCAACATTTTGGACAATTTGGACATTTTTAAGTCATTCAGTGGTTGCTGTGGAAACTGAAAGTTAAGCTTCTTGGGGCAGATAATACTGAAACCACTAAAGCCAATGCATTTTTGCTGTAAGAGACCTCTCTCTATCACTTGCATTAGTGAGATTGACAATATTTGACACAATAAATATAATATTAGCCTTAAAAAATACTCCCAAGCTCACTAAAAGTATTGATTCATACACCTGACCCATTGAAGTAAATGTTCCTTGAAGTCCTCAAAACAAAGTTCTGTGAAAGAATTTCGGCCATCCAAAGCCTTTTCTCTTCCAGTGCCTGAAGCTATAGCCCTCATGGTCTAAAGTAAGGGAAATACAGGACTTATGTAAAGCAACACGTCACAGGAATAGCTAGGATGGATAATGCTGTCCATTTTGGTCTCTTGTTCATACTAGTGAATCCATGCTTTCACAAGTCCTTATGTAGTCAGGGAAACACACCTTTGCCTCCTGAATTTCCCTCACCAAATCTGGCATGCAGGAGTGCTTTCCTGCAAGGGTTCAGTTTAAGAATACACACATTTGGTGTGCTTGAAAGCATATTTAGAAGCTAATACCATATTTCTTGTGTCAAATATTGTCAATCTCACTAATACAAGTGACAGAGAGAAGTCTCTCACAGTCACAATTTCTTGGCATTCTTGGTTTCAGTGTTACCTGCCCCAAGAAGCTGAACTTTCAGTTTCCATGGCAACCACAGAATGACTTCAATATGTCCAAATTGTCCAAATTTTAGAAATCCCTTCCAAATATACTGAATTTTATCCTGTGAAAAATTCATAGTTCTAGATCGAAAATAAGTATCCATATGAAAAAAAGCCTCGAACTTTCTGAACGCCCCTCGTACAAGCATGATGAACCTAAATTTAAGCACCAACTTATAATAAATCTATTTGGGTCACCAATTACACAAAAAAATCATCGAATCGTAAATTATATTTTACGATAAGTCAGGATATAATTTAAGGTTACCCACTCCTTTTATTTCACTTCAGGCCATATTAATTATTTTTCTCGTTAAATACATTGTAATGCAACATGCAAGACCTGCATGGTCATGCAGCATTAATGAAAAGCTTTCTTTTCTTTTGGGTAATTTTGCTCATTTTTAGGCTGTGGTTATCATAATTAAGCATGAAGAATTAATCCTCTTTCTTGTGGTTCTTCCATCTTTTTACAAAAGCAGAGCCTTTCAGATGTCTTCAAAGAATTTTCAAGTCTGATTTCCATTGGCATGATTTGAAATGAACATTCACCAAGGCATGAACCATTCCCATCTGTTCATGAAATGCAGGAGCTCATAACTTCATATGGTGAGCAATGAGCATGTACTTGCACCAGCCTGTAAATATAATAGTCCTTGCTGACATATCCATCTATACGTACAAAAAGGTATAATTAATAGTCTATGGTGAGACTCCAAAGTAAAAAGACAACTTCCAAGACTGTAGAAGAAGCTGTTATAGGTTTGGTTATTATAAGGAACTATTAAAAATTACATTTTTACATCTACTGCCATACTAACATTACAAAAATAATAACACAATCATATCGAACACCAGAAGGGAAGGCATGTGCACTGAGAAAAGCATCAGATGTTCAATTTTACCATAAAACTTGGAACCTCACAATTCACATCCAAGCATACCATTGTCCTTCATCCTCAACCAAAGTTGCAATCAATATGACCCTCATGAAGGTGTCTTGCTAAAGACCTGCTCAAGCTCATAATCTGCATCAGTAAGATTTGACAGGATGATGATGAATCTACTTGGCGTAAAAACAGGATTGCCCAATTGCATGTTATGGCATGGCGTAATGCTTGCCACTTCTGTTTGCCCAATATTAGACCTTAAAAGCATTTTAGAGAATTCATGAGAATTTGTAACACCATTCTCCAAAGACCTCATCATGTCAGCATTTGACACCCAGGGAGCTTAATATACAGCTGCTATTTACTCCATGAAGGAACTATAAATTCCAAACTCAAAACCAGGATCAAAATTAGGAGCCTAGGAGTATCATCTGATCCTGATTCTGTTGAGCGTAGGGATTGATGGATCAGAAAGATACTCAATCTCTGATTACCATTTTGCTGACTCTGTTGTCTAAAGCCAGACGGATTACAGTGCTCACTGAGTGGGTGGGTATACTTTCGGCTTGCGACCACTGTTCGTATTTCCATACATAAAAGAGCAAATTATGTCAAAAAGGAAAAAGGCAGACCAGTTCAAGTATATATATATATAGTCAAACAATCGAAACATATGATTTAACATCCATTGGGGTCAACGAAACATTGGTTTTGAGGTATGCAGCATTTCAGAGGCAAGAAAGGTGATTTTCGCTTTCCTTTCATTCATGTGAGGATTTCAAGCCCAATCAAGCCAGAAACATCAATGGATGCGTTGGAACAGACACATGCGTTGGAACAGACACATCTGAGAAACTAGAACAGTGGCATTGCAAATTATGGCATAACTTTGTTTGCCCTTTACATTCCCTGACAGTGATCAATAAGTTTGACAATAACATGGCAATGATGATGCACAAGACAGAGTTCCATTCTAAGCCCTCCATGAATAGGGCATATTCAGTAAAGACCAGATTTTGTCCGTTCACAATTACCTATAATAATGATAGGCAATAGAAATGGCCCCATGCATGCCAGGTGTATTGACAGCAGCTTAAGAGATCAACTTCTCTAGTCCTGCGCTGTTGAATAGACCCTCCGCAGGGTATGATTTAACTGATCTCCCTTCAGTTCATTGCCTAGAATCCTATGTATATGGTGTACTTCCATCATAACTCACACTGTCACTCAATACAACTATATATATGGACTATGGAAGCATCCTTCTGAAAATTGCCAAATCTCATAACTAGTGGCATCAGATCTGACAACATGATGCTTGCCATAGCTCTTGGCCTAACTTGTTGAAGTATTCTGCAACATAAACAATCAACAGTGACTGAGTAGCTAAATATCCATTCAATCCACGAGGGACTTTATCAGTTCGAAACTAGACTTGGACATGACCAATTGACCATGATCATTTAAATTAAAATGCATGAACTGATAAAATATCATCATCATATTCCATTCCCGATCAAATGTTGATGTCAAGAAGTAGGCTAGTGGAAGTAATAGCAAAGAATGGGCAAGCGATATTGGGTTTTCCTCCAGTCAGTACTTCTGTTAAAAAGAGCTAATTAACTCAAACAAGGTAAAGGGCTACCGATGCAATGAGGCAAATTCTCAAAACAAAACAGAGATTGCTAAAAAAATTTAAGCAAACGGAGAGTCAGTTATGGTAGAGGTTAAACTCCTACATTGACCTACAAACAACTGTTTGGTGGAGACTGGTCTTAGAAATTATAAGTTGAACACACCGCATGACAAGCAACAAGTGGAAGCTCCCAGGCTGCTAAGCATAATGGAGGGAATGAAAACCGATTAACCTTAAAGGAATCCAAAGCTCTGGTAACAGCCAATCTTTTAGAAAGTAGCTATTGATCCAAAGAGAGCATCCAAGTCCATGTAATATTCCAACATTGCACCAATCGAGGTATCAAGCACACACTTCTCAGTAAAGAGAGATGGTAAGTGAAAGCCCAATATTTCCTAATAGCAGCAAAATGTGTGTTGGGACTTTTAAGCACACTTCATTTTGTAAAAGATATAGGTTAATTTACCTATTTTGTAAAGTGTTAAGCTGAATTGCTGAATATTCTTTGATCTGGATTATAACTAATAAATTCAGATTATCAAAGCATCTATCACAAGATTCATTCTATGGCAAATTAAAAAAGTCGTTACTGGATCATTCTTTAAAATTCAATTTTACAAGCACAATCACTACTATATGCCAATTTACAGATATTTCTTGATCATTTTTTTTTTGCCAGAGTCAAAGTCTCTGTATAATCATTAAGTGCTGGCTGAACTTTAACCATTGACTGTGTTCGGTCACAGAATACCTGATTGAAACACACAAAGCAAGCGGCTTACTTTCCCTTATTGGAAATTGGAAGCATGTGAACACAATCAAGCTGATAATTAAGCCTGACACATGAAATCCCTTCTGATGAAAGCTTTGTCACCATCGGATTTCGTCACATTCATTCTGACAACTGCAGAGAGGAAAGTTCTCGCTTTCTTTTGATTAAACAGAAAGCTGATGAAATCAATCATGTCACAAGGGCAGACCACCATAATATTTTTGAAGAAAGCTGGAAAGACAAAACCAATTCAGTCTGATTCACCTCACTATACTAGAACTTTATTATTGTTAGTCTGGGTAAGTGCAGCAATATTAGCATTAGATGATTTCTTCTGCTGAGCAAAATATTTTTTTTTTCATAATCTGCTTCCACTGCCACAGCAACAGGTCTTCTCAAAACCTCCTGTGATCATTTTACTGAACCACCAATGAACACAATCAGTTCATCTCATGGGCAGCTCAAAATGAAATTATTCATGCCTGAGCAAGCCAGACAACATCTGCACATTTGAACAGACTTGCCTGACAAACTAGATGCAGCAAGGCAAAGATGGCACAATTTTGCCTGCCCTTTACATTCCCCAATTGGGCTCTAACAGTAGCCATACCAGCCAATCAATAATGGCAATGATGATGCACAGGGACTGAGTTCCACAGTGCATAAGGCACATTGAGGGAAGGAGAAAACTAAATTTGTACCCTGCACTACATAGTTACTGATTGGCAACTGGAATGGCTTCATACGCGCCAGATGCTTTGGAAGCAGCTTAGTAAGGGATCAACTTGTCTGGTTCTACACAATTCACTGGACCCACTTCAGGGCAGCTGTTCAGGGTAGACCAGTCCACCAAAGAGTCTACTAGTAGTACTACTTTTAACTGATCCCTGTCCAAAGATAATTCTGTATGATAAAGATTTTCCAGAGCTCATTACAACTCAATACGATTTGACAGGATGATGACAAATCTTCTGGGTGTAAAAACAGGATTGCTCAGTTGCATGTCTCGTCACGGCATAATGGTAGTTAGCCGGTATTGTTTTCCTCATGGTGTTGCTGCATTTAACAAAGCACAACCAAAACTACACACCAATAATGTTCTTGTCATGTCGAAATATATGAGTTCTCTTGGCAAGTTGCAAGAATTGGCATGCCAGGAGAGTAGGCTGTAGTTGATTCCATGCTGCTTAAAAGTCTGAGATTGCCTATCTACTCCATATAAAACGTTAAGTTTGAATTTCAAAACCATATCATTCACAAAGGGGTCAGTCAGGTCAATTACAGCAATAGAATGGATCATATCTCTGATGTTGATATTCATAACTATTGGTAATGGTGTTACTGCACTGATTGGCCAACCTGTGGAATTTATCTACAAATTCTTTGAACATTTCTGCAGTAACAGGTCACTCCCATGAATGACACATCATAGCATTGAGGCCATTTATTTATAACAAATTAAGACCAACATTTAAAGTCACAAAGATATATACTTGTTTGATGTCTGTAGATTTTCAAGCTCTTACATTGAACTCTTTCCAAACTAATTTTACTGCAATAAAGGTCAGTCTAGAATCATTTAATATATTAAAGATAAGTGATACATAAGGCACACGCAAGCAACATGTAACATGCAACAACTGAAAGCTCCCAGGCAGTTGGGAATTGTGGATGGAACTTAAGCAATTAACCTTGAAGGAATCGAAAGCTCCGGTAACAACCACTCTTTTTTAAGGAAAGTAGCTATTGATCCAAAGAAGGCTTTCTTGCAATGCTCCACCATTGCACCAATCAAGGTATTGAGTAGGCAGAGACTGCTCCGTAAGGACTCTAAGGAGGCAAGTTAAATGAACGAGGAAAAACACCCCCAGCATCAACCTTTATATGTAGGGTCCTCTCATGGTTAGTGACCTACAGAGGTCTTACAAAATTTCATCACAGCACTCATCACTGTGAAATAGAAGCACCCTGAAAACTGATATGCTGAATAACTATAAAATGTCCAAAACATTTGCTATGTAAAACATATTTTTTCTTCCAAAAGAAAAAGTCCTCTATGTCCTGCCAAATCAAAAATGTATTGTATACCAACTGCAATTAATCCACGGATAGGCATCATATGCGTCTATATATATAATTGAGGAAGTTCTCTCCTTGCTTTCATTCAAATTTAACGGTCATTCCATTAATTATGTAGTACGGGCAGCCGGCTATCATACTTCGGAAGACTGGAAGAACACTGAATTGACCAGTTGTACTTCCCCTGGTGTCATGTTCCCAATTAACAAACATGTAACAGTTGCCAAGTAACCTCTTTTAGTTTGTTACAGTTGGCAACAAAATTATTCAACCCCTTTTCCTATTGAATTCAATAGTTGAAGAGTCTTGCAAAAATGGGTGTGCCACACTAGCATGTATACATCAACTCATAAAAAATATGATAACATTACATCCAAGAAAATGTAATACTAATCTGCTGTGAAAGAAACCTAAATCTGGTAGGCGGTTTACATTTTGCATGGGGTCAAAAATTTCAGAAATTATTCAACCCCCTTTCCTTCCATTGGAATAGCATTGGAACAGGTGTTGCATAATTTTTTGAAAGTTATGACACATACATGAAATGGAGCCTGCCAATCACATGTAGTAGGGCTTCACAGAGATTTAGTACATATGTTGCCTGGTATGTGACGTTATCCTACTTTTTATGATTTGATGCATGCTTATGTCACCATGCTCATTTTTGCAAAACCTGTTTACTATCTCCAAATGTGCAGTGGCCGATCCAGACACGATAGTCTGGGGGGCCCGGACGTTTTTCGGCATTCACAGGCCTGCACTAGCGCACTTTTTCTTCATAATGCTACCACTAATCTTGGTGGTCTAGAGGAGGCCCGGGCGCCTAGGCCCCCCTGTATCCGCCACTGACGTGCTTAGCTGTTTTTCCTGTAGACAAAGTACTATGTTACTAAGGTGTCACATTTGTACTGTTATAGTCAGACCGATACTTATATTACATAAGTTCAACATTTGCTCATTTTATAGTATACCACATTGCACAATGATAGCAGATTATATGAGGTGGTCTGAACTGACTCTCTTTATCATCTATCTTCCTAATCATTTGTCTGTCACCAATAAACGGGATTAGTCTCCTTAAATCAAATTAACATTGAAGGTATTGGGTATGATCATCAGTATGATGACTCACAAAGTGCCACTTTCACAGTGCAACAGTCCACTATTTTTGCAAATCAAATTTACAGACTGTAAGACAGCACCTTAAGCTCCTTAAGCAAGTCACTGGGTCCTATAGCAAGATCTAGAATGTTTCGCCTAAATCATGCCAGCACCTAGCCAATCCAACCAGAGAGTGCAAATGAGGTGGTTGGTGAGAACCTGAACCCTCTAGGGATCTGAAGGTTAGGTAACCTATTTTTAGATATTTAGGCAACTATTTATAGACTCCGACAACTCGTAAGCTTCACCGCAAAACTAAGTGTCTCCTTTAAAAGAAATGTGTACCTTAGCACTGCCATGGTCCTGAGACATCACCTGCATTCTAACACCACAGGGTTAATTACACAATGCACATGAATACAAACTAATATTTTCCACAATATATCATATTTCACAATCAGCCGCATAATCCCCATCATTAAGATATAGCGCCATATGCTCCTTGGTTTAAGGCCCGCACTATAAGTTACTGTTAGTGGCAAAGGGGTTTGGCACATAATCTTTATATATAGTATTATATACAATATGAATGTACCATGTAAGCATGATGAACCTAAATTTTAAGTTCCAACTTATAAATTTATTTGGGTCGCCAATGAAACAATAAATCATCGAATCGTAAATTATATTTACGAAGAGTCAGGAAATAATTTAAGTTTACCCATTCCTTTTATTTCACACTTCAGGTCATATCAATTATTTTTGTCGTAAAATACATTGTAAGCCAACATGCAGGACCTGCATGGTCATTCAGCATTAATGAAAAGCTTTCTTTTCTTTTGGGTAATTTAGCTCATTTTTAGCTGTGGTTATCATAATTAAGCATGAAGAATTAATCCTCTTTCTTGTGGTTCTTCCATCTTTTTACAAAAGCAGAGCCTTTCAGATGCCTTCAAAGAATTTTCAAGTCTGATTTCCATTGACATGATTTGAAATGAACATTCAATAAGGCATGAACCATTCCCATCTGTTCATGAAATGCAGGGGTTCATAACTTCATAGTGTGAGAATACTTGCTCCAGCCTGTAAATATGATAGTCCTTGCTGACATTTCCATCTATACGTATGGATGGCTTGATGATTGGGGCTTTACGTCCTGTAATTTTGCACTTGTAGGCTAATTAGGACAGGAGGAGGACACGGCAATGAGGTGAAGGATAATTGAAACAGCCATCCAACATAGGCCCAGGAGACGTGGCAAGAGTTGGATTCGAAACCCTGGACCCAGTGATTGGCAGCCAAGCAAGCTACCGCCAGACCAACCCTCCCCCCTCCATCTATACGTAAAAAAAGTAAATAATCTATATCTTTGGAGAGACTTCATAGTAAAAAGATCAGACTGCAGAAGTTGGAGCATTGGTTATTGTAAGAAACTATTAAAAATTACATTGTTACACCATCTGTCATAATAACATTAAAATAAAACATATATTGAACACCAGAAGGGAAGGCATGTAGTGAGAAAAAAGTGTTAGCTGTCAGGTGTTCAATTTGACAGTTTTACCATAAAACTCGGAACTTTACAATTCAAATCCAAGCATACCATTGTCCTACATCCTCACCCAAAGTTGCAATCAATATAACCATGAGAAGGTGTCTTACTAAAGACCTGCTCAAGCTCATAATCCGCATCAGTAAGATTTGACAGGACTATGATGAATCTACTTGGCGTAAAAACAGGATTGCGCAATAGCGTGTTATAGCATGGCGTAACGCTTGCCACTTCTGCTTGCCCAATATTAGAACTTAAAAGCATTCCAGAGAATTCATGAGAATCTGTAACACCATTCTCTAAAGACCTTGTGATGTGAGCATTTGACACACAGGGAGCATATAACTGCTATTTCCTCCATGAGGGAACGATAAATTCCAAACTCAAAACTAGGATCAAAATTAGGAGACCAGGAGTATGACCTGATTATGATTCTGCTGAATGTAGGGATTGATGGATCACAAAGATATTCAATCTCCAATTACCATTTTGCTGACTCTGACGTCTAAAGCCAGAGGGATTACAGTGCTCACTGAGTGGGTGGGTATACTTTCGGCTTGCGACCACTGTTCGGATTTCCATACACAAAAGAGCAAATCATGTCAAAAAGGAGAAAGGCCGACCAGTTCAAGTATAGGCAAACAATCGAAACAGAATGATTTAACATCTGTTGGGGTCAACCTAACATTGGTTTTGAGGTATGCAGCATTTTAGAGGCAAGAAAGGTGATTTTCGCTTTCCTTTCATTCATGTGAGGATTTCAAGCCCAATCAAGCCAGAAAAAATCTGTGTATGTGTTGGAACAGCCTCATCTGACAGACTAGTTGCATTGCAAATGATGGAATAACTTAGTTTGCCCTTCACATTCCCCTATTGGGCTCTGACAGTGATCAATAGCATGGAAATCACGATGCACAAGACAGAGTTCCATTCTAAGCTCTCCATGAATAGGGCATATTCAGTAAAGACCAGATTTTGTCCATTCACAAGTAACTATAATACTGATGGGCAACAGAAATGGCCCCATGCATGCCAGGTGCATTGACAGTAGCTTAAGAGATCAAAATTTCTAGTCCTGTAGTGTTGAATAGACCCTCCCCAGGGTATGATTTAAGCAACCTCCCCTCAGATTCATTGCTGAGAGTTCTATGCATATGGTTTACTTCCATCACACACCGTCACTCAATATATTATATATATCCATGACTACATGGCAGCATCCTTCTGAAAATTGCCAAGGCTCATAACTAGCATCAGAATTGACAACATGTTGCATGCCATTCACCCAGAGAATCTACCCTAGACGAATCCTCCAGCGCCCCATATTATCATAGATTTACGTCACGAGCGTCTAGGCCAATCAGCGTCCAGGATTCCTCTTCACTTCAAAAATTTACCAGCAATTTACGAAGCAACTATTTACACCTCAGAGATGTATGACCTAACATTTTAAAGGTCCCAGAGAGATCTATCTACCCAAGTAAGACTCGCATCTCTAACCCTTATGGGGGGGGGGGGTTGTATAACAGTGAAATCAACCTCATTTGCATAACGCGCTTGAAGCCTGTTCATTGGTCAGCTTTGTGGGCATGTCTGACTTTATCACTGAAGGCTTTGTTAAAGTGTTGCCATTGCTCTTGGTCTAATTTTGAAATATTCGCAATATAAACAATCCACAGTGACTGAGTAGCTAAATTTCCAGTCAACCCACATGGGACTTTATCATTTCAAAACTAGACTAGGATCTGACCACGATCACTTCAATTAAAATGCAAGGACAGATAAAACATGAATATATTCCATTCCCCCGTCTCCATTTTAGTAATTTTTACACAATGTTGATGTCTAGAAGTTGGCCAGTAGAACTGGTAGTAGCAGAGAATGAGTCAGTGATATTGGCTTTTCTGCCAGTCAGTACTTCAGTTGAAAAGGGCTGATTAAGTCAAACAAGGAAAAGGGCTACCGATGCAATGAGGAAAATGTTCAAAACAAAACAGAGATTGCCAAAAAAATGAAAGCACACACAGAATCAGTTATTGTAAAGGTTAAACTCATGCAAACAAGTGCTTGATGGAGACTGGTCTTTAAAATCAAAGATACATTGAACACTCCACATGACAAGAAACAACTGGAAGCTCCCAGGCTGCTGGGAATAATGGAGGGAATGAAAATGATTAACCTTAAAGGAATCGAAAGCTCCAGTAACAGCTACTCTTTTGGGAAAGTAGCTATTGATCCAAAGAGAGCCTCCATGTCCAATTGTCCATGCAATGCTCCAACAATGCACCAATCAAGGTATCAAGTTGGCACACAGTGCTCAGTAAAGAGAAATGGTAAGTGAAAGCCCAATATTTCCTAATAGCAGCAAAATGTGTGTTGGGACTTTAAGCACACTTTATATTGTTATAGATATAGGTTCATTTACCTTTTTTTGTTTTTAAAAGTGTCAAGCTAAATTGCTAAATATTCTTTTTCCTTGATTATAACTAATGAATGCAAGATTTAAAAAATCAAAGCATCCATCACAAGATTCATTCTACGGCAATGTAAAAATGTCTTTACTAGATCATTCCTTTAAAATTCAATTTTACAAGTACATGCACTAGCATGTCAATTGCAGATATTTCTTGATCTTGTTTCTTCTTCCTGCATCAAAGTTTCTGAATAATCATTAACTGCTGGCTGCAGTTTAACCATTGACTGTGTTCGGTCACAGAATACCTGATTGAAACACACAAAGCAAGCGGCTTGCTTTCCCTTATTGGAAATTAGAAGCATGTGGACACAATCAAGCTGATAATTAAGCCTGACACTTGAACCCCTTCTGATGAAAGCTTTCTCACCCTCGGATTTCCTCACATTCATTCTGACAACTGCAGAAAGGAAAGTTCTCACTTTCTTTTGATTAAGCAGAAAGCTGATGAAATCAATCATGTCACAAGGGCAGACCACCATAATATTTTTGAAGAAGGCTGGAAAGACAAAACCAATTCAATCTGATTCTCCTCACTATACTGGAACTTTATCAATTGTTAGTATTGGCCATGAGCTGCAGTTATAACATTTGATCATTCTTCTGCAATTGAATGCATCCATAGGCTGAGTGCACACTTTTTTTGCATAATCTGCTTTCATTGTCGCAGCGACAACTCTTTTCAAAATCACCTGTGATAATTTTACTGAACCACCAATGAACACAATTACTTCATCTCATGAGCAGCTCAAAATGAAATTATTCATGCCAAATCAAGCCTGAAAACATCTGCATGTTTCAACAGACTTGTCTGACAAACTAGATGCAGCAAGGCAAAGATGGCACAATTTTGCTTGCCCTTTACATTCCCCAATTGGGCTCTGACAGTAGCTAATCAATAATGGATATGATGATGAATAAGTGCCGAGTTCCACAGTGAATTCTATGTGAGCAGGATGCTTTGTGGACTGGAGAGTACTAAATTTGTACCTTGCGCTACACAGATACTGCTGATTGGCAACTGAAATGGCCTCATATATGCGCCAGATGCTTTGGAAGCAGCTCAGTAAGGGATCAACTTGTCTGGTTCTAAACAGTTCAATGCACCCACTTCGGGGCAGCTGTTCTGTCCACCGAAAAGTATACTTTAACTGATCCCTGTCTAAAGAGAATTCTGGACTATAAAGATTTTCCAGAGCTCATTACAACTCAATATTATTTGACATGATGATGACAAATCTCCTTGGTGTAAAAACAGAATAGCCCAATTGCATGTCTTGTCATGGCATAATGGTCGTTAGCTGGTATTGTTTTCCAAATGGTGTTGCTGCATTTAACAAAGCACAACCAAAACTACACACAAATAATGTTCTTGTTATGTTGAAATTTATGAGTTCTCTTTTCAAGTTGCAAGAATTATCATGTCAGGAGGCAGTAGCTGATTCCATTCTATTTGAATCTTCAAGAATTCATCAGTTCGAAATTGAAAACTAATAAGAACTCTGCTTTATTTTATGTGGATTGACACATGAAGTCTCATGGAACTATAATTAGTTCAATTACTTTACTACACCACATCATCTGGATTCTGGATGGAACGATTCTGGTAATTTTTTACATAGGTAAAATCATGCGCACATTTACTTAAATTATGTTGTAATGGTCCCGTAAAGTGCTTACTGGGATTGGCTATGCATGTAAAACGATAATTTTGAAATTCAAAACCATATCATGCAAGATGCAGATTTTACTAAAGGGGTCATGTCAATTGAAGCAATAAAATGGATCATATATCTCTGATCAGCTGATGTTGATATTCATAACTATTTGTAATGGAGTTCCTGCACAGATTGGCCAACTTGTGGAGTTTATCTACATATTCTTTCAACATTTCTGCAATAAAGGGTCATTGTGATGACTGATGAATGACATATCATTGCATTGATAAAATTTATTAAAAACAAATTAAGACCAAAATTTATAGTCCCCAAGATATATACTTGTTTGACGTCTGTAGATTTTCAAGCTCCTACTTTGAACTCTTTCCAAACTAATTGTATAGCAATAAAGCTCAGTCTAGAATCATTTAATATATTAAAGATAAGTGATACATGAGGCACACACAAGCAACATGTAACACGCAACAACTGAAAGCTCCCAGGCAGTTGGGAATTATGGATGGAACTTAAGCAATTAACCTTGAAGGAATCGAAAGCTCCGGTAACAACCACTCTTTAAGGAAAGTAGCTATTGATCCAAAGAAGGCTTCCTTGCAATGCTCCACCATTGCACCAATCAAGGTATTGAGTAGGCACAGACTGCTCCGTAAGGACTCTAAGGAGGCACATTAAATGAACGAGGAAAGACCAAAACACACCCAGCAGCATCTCTTTGGGTCCTCCTGTGGTTAGTAACCTACAGAGTGTCTTATATCGTCTCAAGCCATTTTCTATATCTTTATTTTCAGTCATTGTGTATCTCATTCACTTTTTGACTAATACATCATTACTTTGTAAAATTTGAATTTTGGGTCAGCTTCAATAATTGAGTGAGATGGTTGCACAATTCATTTGAGCTGACATAGCTTGCTGTTTAAAGTTATAACAACAGAAAGATTAAAATAACTCAGAACAACAAGCTACGTCAGCTCAAAAAGATTGTGCAACCATCTCACTCAATTATTTTAGATGACTCAAAATTTCAAATTTTAGTGTTCATTACAGCCCTCATCAGCAGATTACTGTGAAATAGAAGCACCCAGATAATTTAAAATATGCATTCTCTTAAAATTTCCAAAAATAAATATCTTTTTCAATATATCATAAATCAATTAACAATATAAAACACATTTTCCTTCCAAAATAAAGACCCTCGTGGTTTTGCCAAATCAAAAGCATACTCCACATTCAGGCATCATATGTGTCTAATTGGCAAAGTTCTCTCCATACTTTCATTCAAATCGAAAGGTCATTCCATTAATTGTGTCGCAGGGGCACCCTAATATCATATTACGGAGGAACGGGAAAAACTAATAACAATGAAATGACCAGCTGTACCTACTTCCCCTGGTTTCATGTCACTCATTTGCAAACATGTACTAACTGTTGCCAAATAATCTTTTTCAGTTTGTTATCTCCATAGCTAGTTCTCCGTTTCTCAAAAATAGACAAACTGCTATGTTATTGAGATGTCAATTATTGTACTGTTGCTTTCAAACAAGCACTTGTATTACATAAGATCAACATTTTCTCATTTTATAGTGTACCACATTGCACAATGATAACAGATTATGAGGTGGTCTGAACTGAATCGCTTTATCATCTATCTTCCTGAATGTTTTGGATGTGCTGATTCTGCAAATTGAACATTCTCTGTGATCCTGCTAATGAACCACTAGCTAACAAAATCAGATTCCCTAACGAAGAGGGTAACAATGAAGTTTCCCAAGCTTAATCAAGCAGAAAATATCATGACACACTACGTTTGAACATGCAGACTTGCCTGACAACTAGATGTAGCATGACAATGGTGGAATAACTTTGTTTGCCCTTTACATTCTACCGTTAGTTTCTCGCAGAGCTGATAAATTAAAGTAGTGATGATGCATGCTGCTGAGTGCCACTTTAAGATCTCCATGAATAGGGAATATTCTGGACAGGAAAGGACCAGATTCGGTCCCTTCAAAAGTACAGATACTGCTGATTGGCAACAGAAATGGCCCCATGCATGCCAGGTGCAATGAAAGCAGCTTAACAGATCTCAACCCATCAAGTTCTGTGCTGTTGAATAGACCATCCTTAGGGTAGATCACCCAACCCAGGGTATGCTTCAACCAATCTCTTTGTCGCATTCAATGCAGAACTATATCACATGCAGACATTTCATGAAGTCCGATCTGCTGGGGTCTGATATCAGTTTAGCAGCTATTGGAAAGTGATTAATTCCATTTGAATGATAAATGAATATTCACAACAACTATGAAATCTTTCACATCACTACCGGGCAAATAGTGGACAACTTGAGATGATATCCTTCTATAAGAAACCATGTTAAATAATATTAGGCCTTCATATTATGTACAGATAAACACTAACTTAGTATACGATTTTGAAAAGGTAATAATATTAAATATCATCTTCTGACCATAACACTAGCAAGGTGTACTACTAAAGAACATAGTAGTGAAAAAGTAATTTGGTGAAATTGATACTCCTGTCCATGTCTTGAACCTGGCATGAAATCTTACCAGAATTTCTAGAAACACATATTTCATGTCAGGCAAGTTACCACCCATCCGATCAGTCCTTAGATTCTTACATCATTGCTTATCCAGCGGAAGTGTCTTATTGAAGATGCCAGAGCTCATAACCCACATCAAGAAGAATTGACAGAATGATTTATCTAGTTGGTGTAGGAAAACAGGATTGCCACATTGCATGTTATGGCATCGCTTCTGTTTGGCAAATATCTTTTACCACCTTAAAAGCATGGCTGAATATAAACACAAATTGGCGAAGTTGTCATTCCATGGCAATTTATCAGTGCACTCATTCAAAAAGAGATGCAAGGAAAGGGGGTAGTATGAATCTATATCAGATCCATCCGTAAGTTCTGAACCCAAAAACTTCAATATTGTCATGATATTCTTTACTTCGATCAATCACCATTCTTGCTCAAATTCAAAGCAACTAGGATGATGAGTGAGGATGCAGTTTGAGCAGTTTGTTATCTTCTCTATAAATGGGCTAATTGAGACGAACCAAGAAAAGGGCAGACCAGTGCAATGAGGCAACATCTCAAAACAAAACAGAGATTGTGAAAAAAGAAAAAGAAACAATAGAAGCATCAGAGGAGAGCATTCTTTTGCAGAGCTCAAGCTCCCTTCACTCTAAAAATTTTCAGACAAAATTGGTTTTTTAGATTCAAAATGGTTTTTTGAAAAACCAAATTTCAATGCGAAAAAACACCATGGATTTTTTTAAAAATACATGTTGGTTTTGCAATTTGGTTTTTCAAAAAACCATTTTGAATCTAAAAAACCAATTTTGTCCTGACATTTTTTAGAGTGTTCGTGAACTCTTTACAACCAGTGCAACCACTCCACCGACTCATTTAAGAAAGCTAGGGTTGGCAATACCCACAATGCAAAGAGCAACAACATGAAATTTGGGTCTAATGGATAGAATTAAAATGGTTAACCTTTAATGAATGAAACACCTACTCCTGAGAGAAAATCTAACAATTAATAAAAAGTGGAGCTCTTTTGATCTAGAGAAAGCTGGCAAGAAATGCCGAATATTTTAGTAATCAAGGCATCAAGCACTCGTTATGGGGATGAGGGTTCATGGCCAGTATCTCCAAATAATAGAGCTACCTTAGAGATGTCCCAACAACTGAAAATTTATTTAATAAATTTCCTTTCTTTCCAAATATACCATATATAATTATAGACTCACAGAGTGCATTCTTGTATTTTCTTTTGCATTGCATTATAATCGTCAGTGAAATTCAGATAAATCATTCATTGCCAAATTAAAAACCAAATAAAGGCTTTCTACCTAATTAATTATTCCTTAATAATTAATAAAAATAAGAATGTTAGAGACATATTAATTTACTGGGCAAAAATCAAAGTCCTGCTTCCCAATCAAACCTGCCAGCTGCAAGTTACCATTCACCTGGATCAAGGCATTTAAATACAAACACAAGTGGACCATAAGATTCAAGAGGTTTACTTTCTCTTATTGAAAATTGGAAGCATGTTGGCACAATCAAGCTGATAAATTGATAATTAAACCTGACACATGAAATCCCTTCTGATGAAAGCTTTGTCAGCCTCGGATTTCCTCACATTCATTCTGACAAATGCAGAAAGGAAAGTTCTCGCTTTCTTTTGATTAAACACAAAGCTGATGAAATCAATCACGTCACAAGGACAGACGACCATAACATTATGGGAGGATAGAAAGACTAAACAAACTCCATATAATTTTCGACGATGTTTTGTGTCTGCTGAATTGACATTTTCCTCACAAAATCTGCATCTATTGCAATGGAAAAAGGTCTTTTTAAAGCCTCATGTGATCATTTTAATGAACCACTAACTCACAAAATCAGTTCATCTGCAGCGCACTGAGAGCAGATCAAAATGAAATTATTCAAGCCTAATCAAGCCAGAAAACATCCATGAATGTTCAATGGATGTGTTTGGACAGACTTGCCTGACAAACTACAAACAGCATGGCAATAATGGCATAACTTTGTTTGCCCTTTACATTCCCCTATTGGGCTCCGAAAGTCACAGTAACCAATCAATAAAGGCAATGATGATGCACAAGGACAGGTTCCATGGTGGACAGGGCTAGTTGCTGATAGCAAAGGGATACATTTGTTCAATCCATACAACAGATACTACTGATAGGCAACAGAAATGGCCCCATGCATGCCAGGCGCAATGAAAGCAGCTTAAGAGATCAACTTGTCTAGTCCCGCGCTGTTGAATAGACCGTCCTGAGGGAAGCTCAGCCCACCAATGCGATACTTCAGCCTTTCCCCTCCTCTGTTCAGATAAAATGGAGCAGTACAGTGCAAAATCATCAAAATAGGCCTACTGTGAGTAAAAGTTTTGTACTCCAGATCTGCAATCATTTTCCTTTGCCCATGAATTATTCACCTTCCAAAGTTGCGAGTGCTTGTAATTCATATCCCCTTTGAAGTGAGTGCTGCTGTTTCAGCCACAGCCCATTCATTCCTCATTCTTTAAACCTTTCTTTGGATTATGTTTTGCCGAAAGACAATGTGAAAACCACCCACACACAGCTGAAAGTGGTCCCACAAGAACTGGGCATCAAATTTTGCAAAGCTGCGAAAAATGTTAGCTGGTATCTAGGCATTGGGTGTTCAGTAAGGAGATGTAAATACTATCTTATGTTGTCCCAACCACAATGAAAGATAGATAGCTAGATAGGGTACATGTATGTGCACTGTGCAACCCTCTACGCCCGGTATTAGGTGCTCATGAGGGTTGATTAGCCAATGGGAGACTTCTCAGTGGCTGGTTGACCACCAGCCACTGAGAACACCAGCCACTGAGAAGTCTCCAGTGGTGGTGGCGCTACTGTACTAGAGAGTCACTGTGACGTCACCATTGTCACAATGTTGATGTCACAACTGCAACAATGACACAATTGATGACATCACCATTGTTTACTCACTATCTAATGGTTACCCCTGATGCATTGAAGTCCCCCATTAGACTAGCAAAATATATAAGAATGCTGCTTTATAAGCAAAATTGAGGTTTAGGTTTCCTTAAATATTCATTTAATATAATTTCTCAGCACTGGTAGTGTAAAAGTGGATATATCAATTTATGGGACACATATTAAAGTCCTGTCTCCAAATCAGACCTGTCAGCCGCAAGTTACCGTTCACCTTTGTCAATGCATTTAAAAACACAGCTCACATAGTTCAAGTGGTTTATCTTCCCTTATTGGAAATTGGAAGCATGTGAAAACAATCAAATCAAGCTGATAATTAAGCCTGACACATGAAATCCCTTCTGATGAAACTTTGTCAGCCTCGGATTTCCTTACATTTATTCTGACAACTGCAGAGAGGAAAGTTCCCACTTTCTTTTGATTAAACAGAAAGCTGATGAAATCACTCACGTCACAAGGGCAGACCACCATAACATTATGGGAGGATAGGAGGACTAAACACATTCTCCACAATGCTGCCAGTTATCCATTTTCCAAGAAAGCTGGTGCAGCATAGGATTTTTCAACATAATTCTTCAAGAGTGTTTTTGTATGTGCCGAATAGACACTTTCCTAACAAAATCCGCTTCCATTGCAACAGCAGCAAGTCTTTTTCTAAGTCTGCTGTGATCATTTTAATGGACCACTAGCTCAAAAATCAGTTCATCTGCAGAGCAGATCAAAATGAAATTATTCAAGCCTAATCAAGCCAGAAAACATCCGTGAATGTTCAATGGATGTGTTTGGACAGACTTGCCTGACAAACTGCAAGCAGCATTGCAATAATGGCATAACTTTGTTTGCCCTTTACATTCCCCTATTGGGCTCTGACAGTAGCCAATCAATAATGTTAATGATGATGCACAAGGACCGAGTTCCACAGTGGACAGGGCCAGTCGCTGATAGGAAAGGGATAAATTTGTTCCATCCATACTACAGATACTACTGATAGGCAACAGAAATGGCCCCATGCATGCCAGGTGCAATGAAAGCAGCTTAAGAGATCAACTTGTCTAGTCCCGCGCTGTTGAATAGACCGTCCTGAGGGTAGACTAGCCAACAAGGGACGCTTTAGCCTTTCCCCTCTACTGTTCCGATAAAATGCAGCAGTGCAAAATCAGCAAAGTACTGTGAAGTATTTATTAAAAGGACAAGCTATGACCTTATTAATTCAGGATAGCAAATCATACAATAAAGTGTCAGGAATTCAATCAAATGCGTGAATTTGCAGATGTCTGCTTAACTACATCTGTGAAGCATTTGAGGTTTCATTGAAACCATAAATTTTTCAGCAAAAATATTCTACTTCAGTTCTGCAATCATTTTCCATTGCCAATGAATTATTCACCTTCTAAAGTTGTGAGTGCTTGTAATTCATATCCTGGTTGAAGTCAGTGCTGCCATTTTAGCCACAGCCCATTCATTCCTAATTCTTTAAACCTTTCTTTGGATTATGTTTTGCAGAAAGATAAAGTGAAAACCACCCACTCACAGCTGAATGTGGTCCCATAAGATCCGGGCATCAAATTTGCAAAGCTGTGAAAAATGTTGAAGTTTGATAAATGCACTCTATTCTATTTTTGGTTTAGTGCCCTCAGGCAACTTTCAAATGACAGTTTCTTCTATGGATTTAATTCTCAATCTCACTTTAACATCCAAAATATTGGCTGATTTCATTACGGCAGAAAGAATTGATACAAACAACAGCTTTTCAACCTTCTTTTCAAAGTGACGGCCTTACCTTGCCAACAATCCATCAAGACCATAAAGAATTCAAATCTGGGGTTTGCGAATAGCAATAAACAAGAATTAAGAAATCTGATTCATTTAACACACACTCACACACACATACTGCTGCATCATATACAATGAAAGAGCACTAACCTGGCAGTTGCTGGCACCTCCTCTTTCTTTGGTGGGGATATCTTTTGCTTGGTGGACAGTGACTGACATCTTTTCCTCCTTGGAGTTGTAGGTGAAGGTCAGCTCAATACTGCCACACTTGGAGATGAGGTTGGCCTCAGTGTCCTGCAGGTCACTCACATCAAACAGTTCCTCCTGCAAATCAAACACATTGCTTTTATCCCTGCTCTCTTTTGTTTGAGTTGCTCGTACTTGTGTTTGCTTCGCGATTTATTGGTAGACAGCCGTAAGCGACCTAACTGCACGAGTATCTTTTAAGATGAGACGTCAGTGTTTTAGTATCTTTTCTGAGCAAAAAAATTTTAAAATACCTGATTCTGAAACATGCACCCTGAAGTGCATGGCTTGAAGGTCTGTCTCACATGACATCTGATTCTGTCTCTTTGCTGTCTATCTGCTGTTACATTTGACTGTCTAGCTGACTATATGGAAAGTTCTGTCTCTCTCTGTCTTGCTGTTTCTATAGCTTTCTCTGTTTCTTTGTCTGTCAAAAACTCTCTCAAGCAATCTGTCTACAGGACTCTATACTCTCTCTTCTGTTTTTCTCTTTCTACCTCTGTCATTCCACAATCAAATTTGGGAGTGGAAAGAACCTTTCTTGGGGGCTACTGTGACCCAATTTCTTCTCTTTTTGGTTGAATTGACAAAAAATTCTATAGGCATTCCCGTTCCCGACTCCCTGTAGATGCATGTTTACACTTGTGGAACATATGGAATTATTGGCTATTCAGTATTCATTTATGCAAAGCTGTCCCATTACATGCATATCTGAGGACGATTACCATGTAAATTCATTACATGGTTCCTCTTTTGATGAAGGCAGTTATATGTAGTCTGACACAGTATATTGAGTCAAATGTGTGGGATTAGAAGTTGTGGGAATATCTTAAAGAACGCTGAAGGCAACTAATTTATAAGACACATATATCTACAATGAAATGCATACAAGACAAACAATGTCAGTCGAAGTCAATTCTTAGTCAAACACAGCTTGCGATGAGTCGCGATGATGGTAAACAGACAGACCACCACTCGATTCCACTGAACATGTCTCATGAGCTTTCAGAGGCAGCATATACAAGAACAGACAACAAGAACCCCCAACATGCAATGCTAGATTGAAGACATTTCAAAAATGAAAAAAAAAAGACAGCTGCTCCCTGGAGACCAGTTCTTATCTTGCAGAGATATTGCTTCCCTAAAGTGGAAGAGTAAACAAGAAAAAAAAAGATACAAACTTCATTCTCAGTAAATTCAGATTGCTGATGAATTCCGCAGAGATATAAATGCATAGGAAACTATTCATGTCAATCTTAGAATCGTGAAAACTTGCATTAACAAAAATGAATGGTAAGACCGTTCGCTGGAACCTCTCAACGGTTGCTTGCAGTTACTTCAAGAGCAAACGAATTGACAAGAGAAAACTAAATTATAGGGCAATAAAGCAAGATTCTAGTTTATAAACAAGAAGGGAACTATTCATGTCAGTTTTGCTGAGATGTATAAATGAGAAGGGAACTATGATTCAACTATCCATGTCACTTTTGCTTTGATGTAGGCCTACATATGAGAAGGTAACTATACATGTCACCTAAGAAATGCCAACCCACAACCAAACATGTCGATCTCAGAACTTGCTAATATAAATGCTAAGAGCCTGCTGAATCCTCTCAATGGCAGTCCGGACAGGTGCAAACAGCATGAACCAATACGGATCTATCTACAAGTGACATGGAGCGTTTTCCGAGTGTTTACCCACCTCACGTTCAGCATCGCCCAGAGATATGGAAGCACTATATTGCGACAAGGCTTGGTCACTGGAGGCAATGGAGCGTTGCTCGGGGGAGGTGTTCCTTTCTTCATGCTCTTTGGCTGTAGCAGTCACAACTACATCCGAGCCGTGCACACTGTTTTGGTCCAGCGTATTTTCCGCTTCTGCCGATGAGGAAACCATCGCTGTGACTACCATCGTCTGGCCCCCATCCACGCTCTCCGCATCTGGGTTTTTGCCTGCAAATAAAGAGACAAGATGTAAATACAAAAATAAAAACATTTTATCACAAACAATTCCAATGGGTTATTTGCCAACTTATCTGTATTAAAAGTTTTCAAGCATTTTCCAGTGCCGCTGCACTTAAAACTGCTTCAAAAAGCCAGACTGCCAGGAATGGTATGTGAATTGTTATATATGTGTGGTACCTTTTATTTCATTGTCTGCACAAGATTTTATTGAATTCAGATTGAGGCCAATACAACTAAATATTCCATATTCCATTCAAGACATTTCGTTTTTTTTTTAAATTCAAATAGAAAATATTCCTCCTCTTCTCCAGACTGATATCCCAATCTGACATTTAAAATCAGACATTCGTTGATGTTTTTGGCTAACATAACCTTTTCCAATCCAAAGTGTCTTCAAAAATATATCCTTTAGTTTTTTTCTGTAATTTTGTCAAATTGTACTCCTATACTTGCAGTATACACTATACAGCCACATGAAAATATACTTATATGCACTACACTCCTGCTCAACATCATAGCACTGGTTCTGGATGTCACTTTTATTATGATTCGACCTATCGGGAGAATCATCTTGTTTTCTTTGATTTTATTATTATAAATCGACTCTAAGGAGATTTATATTGTTTTCTTTGATATTATTATTAGCATTCACCAATACTTGGTGAATGGTATTGTTTTTGCTCTTATTATTATTATTTTTCACCCCACCTAAAATTGGAGAAAGTTAATGAAAGTTGGTGGATAGGTAGTCCTAAGTGAGAGGAGAAGTTGTGCAAAATTTTTTTGACATTGACCTATTTTTCAAGGTCAGAGGTCACCTCAAAGTCAAATTTTCCAAAATTTCAAAGTGGATTATCTCTTTTAATATCATTGTTAGAAAATTAGGACTTAGGAACCTTTATATAAACATGTGTTGCTACATTTTTGGCCTATATCGTTTATTGGGAGATGAGGGTAAAGGGGTATTTACCCCTTTTGACAAAAACCAGTTGCCCATGTTTTCAGAGAAAACTATAATGGCTAGAGGCTTGGTTTTTGCTGTAATTGATAGCCTGACTACTCATCCAGTGCAAGACACCTTTTATATTTTGATCAAAGAAGGGGTTTTTGAGTTATGGGACTGTCAAAAATGGGTGTTTTGTCCAAAAAGTGAAAACATTTTTTAACTTTGGTTTCAATGGAGGGAATTTCATGAAACTTGGTGTGTATATAGTATTCATGAATTACAGACACATTATAAAATAAAAATGACGTTTTGTGGGTAATTACCCCAAAAGGGGTGATTGACTCTAACTTGTGATTAAAATGGACGAATTTCTCCAAATTTTGCACAGGTTTAGTATCTTGACATGGGGACATAATGCAAGTATGAATTTTATGTCAAGGGGTATTTTACCCCCTTATTCTGGATCGAAAGGGGTGAATATGTGTTTTGAGCAGTTATTGTGTATTGAATGATACAATAGGCATCGTTTGAGACTTTCCTTCGTGCTGTGGATGTTCCTGGATAAAAATTGTCGTTTTTAGGTAATTACCCCAAAAAGGGGTAAAAAGTCATAACTTTTGATTGACTTGGACGATTTTCTCCAAATTTTGCACAGGTTTAGTATCTTGACATTGGGACATAATGCAAGTACGATTTTGATGTCATGGGGTAATTTACCCCCATATTCAAGATCGAAAGGGGTGAATATGTGTTTTGAGCAGTTCTTATCTTTGCAATGGTATAACAGGCATCGGTTGGGACATTACTTCACAATACAGATGTCTTTAGGTGAAAATTGTCATTTTAAGGTAATTACCCCAAAAAGGGGGTAAATATTGATAACTTTTGATTGACTTCGACGATTTTCTTCAAATTTTGCGCAGGTTTAGTATCTTGACATTGGGACGTAATGCAAGTATGATTTTGATGTCATGGGGTAATTTACCCCCATATTCAAGATCGAAAGGGGTGGATTTGTATTTTGAGCAGTTCTTGTCTTTCCAATTGTACAATTGGCATCGGTTGGGACTTTACTTCACACCATTGATGTCTTTGGGTTAAAATTGCCGTTTTTAGGTAATTACCCCAAAAAAGGGGTAAATATTCATAACTTTTGACTGACTTGGACGATTTCCTTCAAATTTTGCACAAGTTTAGTATCTTGGCATTGGCACATAATGCAAGTACGATATGGATGTCATGGGGTTATTTACCCCCACATTCCGGATCGAAAGGGGTGAATATGTGTGTTGAGCAGTTCTTATCTTTGCAATGGTATAACAGGCATCGGTTGGGACTTTACTTCACACCATTGATGTTTTTGGGTTAAAATTGCCGTTTTTAGGTAATCACCCCAAAAAAGGGGTAAATATTCATAACTTTTGATTGACTGGGACGATTTTCTTCAAATTTTGCACAGGTTTAGTATCTTGACATTGGGACATAATGCAAGTACGATATGGATGTCATGGGGTTATTTACCCCCATATTCAGGATCGAAAGGGGCGAATATGTGTTTTGAGCAGTTCTTATCTTTGCAATGGTATAACAGGCATCGGTTGGGACTTTACTTCACACCATTGATGTTTTTGGGTTAAAATTGCCGTTTTTAGGTAATTACCCCAAAAAAGGGGTAAATATTCATAACTTTTGACTGACTTGGACGATTTTCTTCAAATTTTGCACAGGTTTAGTATCTTGACATGGGGACATAATGCAAGTACGATATGGATGTCATGGGGTTATTTACCCCCATATTCAGGATCGAAAGGGGCGGATATGTGTTTTGAGTGGTTCTTATCTTTGCAATGGTATAACAGGCATCGGTTGGGACTTTACTTCACACCATTGATGTTTTTGGGTTAAAATTGCCGTTTTTAGGTAATTACCCCAAAAAAGGGGTAAATATTCATAACTTTTGATTGACTTGGACGATTTTCTTCAAATTTTGCACAGGTTTAGTATCTTGACATGGGGACATAATGCAAGTACGATATGGATGTCATGGGGTTATTTACCCCCATTTTCAGGATCGAAAGGGGCGAATATGTGTTTTGAGTGGTTCTTATCTTTGCAATGGTATAACAGGCATCGGTTGGGACTTTACTTCACACCATTGATGTGTTTGTGTTAAAATTGTTTTTTTTAGGTAATTACCCCAAAAAGGGGAAGATATTCATAACTTTTGATTGACTTTGACGATTTCCTTCAAATTTTGCACAAGTTTAGTATCTTGACATGGGCACATTATGCAAGTATGATTTTGATGTCATGGGTTAATTTACCCCCATATTCAGGATCGAAAGGGGCGAATATGTGTTTTGAGTGGTTCTTATATTTGCATTGGTTTAACAGGCATCGGTTGGGACTTTACTTCACACCATTGATGTTTTTGGGTTAAAATTGCCGTTTGTAGGTAATCACCCCAAAAAAGGGGTAAATATTCATAACTTTTGATTGACTTGGACGATTTTCTTCAAATTTTGCACAGGTTTAGTATCTTGACATGGGGACATAATTCAAGTTTGACTTTGATGTCACGGGGTAATTTACCCTCAAAATCAATGCCGAAAGGGATGAACAAGTATTTTGAGCAGTTTTTGTGTTTTCAATGGTATATTCCGTTATGTGTTTCCATTGATTTTTCATATGAATTGTTCAATCTTTTGCCTGCAAGCCCACGTATTCCATGTCGAATCATTTCCTACCTTTTCAAAGGTTGCCTGCAAGTTACCATTAGCTTCTACAACTCCCACTAACTGGCCATGTTAATAGTTGTTAACGTTAGATGTCTTTCTTAGTCTAAGTCCTGAAAATTTAAATATAGGAAGCACTAGTCTACAATTTGTCCCGTTTACCTTACTATTTAATCATAGATGAAAGGTGATGTCATAATCTTAAAAAAATTAGACTTCTAAATTCCAGGTAAAGTCTGGTGAATGCTCATTCCCGATAAATTTATTGGGAATAATTGAGAACTAGTTATTATTATTATTATTTGGCCACTTTTTGCCAGTTAGTTTTTGTGCTAGAGACTTGAAATTTTGTACATAGGTAGTCCTTGGTCAGTACTTTCATTTTTTGTGAAAATGGTTGACCTTGACCTTGAACTCAAGGTCACAGGTCATCTCAAAGTCAAATTTTCCAAAATTTCAAAGTGGATTATCTCTTTTAATATCATTGTTAGATTATTAGGACTTAGGAACCTTTATATAAACATGTGTTGCTACAATTTTGGCCTGTATCGTTTATTGGGAGATGAGGGTAAAGGGGTATTTACCCCCTTTTGACAAAAACCAGTTGCTCATGTTTTCAGAGAAAACTATAATGGCTAGAGGCTCAGTTTTTGCTGTAATTGATAGCCTGACTGCTCATCCATGGTAAGACACTTTTTATATTTTGATCAAACTTGGGGTTTCTGAGTTATTGGACTTTCAAAAATGGGTGTTTTGTCCAAAAAGTGAAAACATTTTTTAACTTTGGTTTGAATGGAGGGAAATTAATGAAACTTGGTGTGTATATAGTATTCATGAATTACAGTCACATTATAAAATAAAAATAACGTTTTGGGGGTAATTACCCCAAAAGGGGTAATTGACTCTAACTTTTGATTAACATGGACGATTTTCTCCAAATTTTGCACAAGTCCAGTATATTGACATGGGGAGATAATGCAAGTATGATTTTGATGTCAAGGGGAAATTTACCCCCTTATTCTGGATCGAAAGGGGTGAATATGTGTTTTGAGCAGTTATTGTGTATTGAATGATACAATAGGCATCGTTTGAGACTTACCTTTGTGCTGTGGATGTTCCTGGATAAAAATTGTCGTTTTTAGGTAATTACCCCAAAAAGGGGTAAAAAGTCATAACTTTTGATTGACTTGGACGATTTTCTCCAAATTTTGCACATGTTTAGTATCTTGACATGTGGACATAATGCAAGTACGATTTTGATGTAATGGGGTAATTTACCCCCATATTCAAGATCGAAAGGGGTGAATAAGTATTTTGAGCAGTTCTTGTCTTTCCAATGGTACAATTGGCATCGGTTGGGACTTTACTTCACACCATTGATGTTTTTTGGTTAAAATTGCCATTTTTAGGTAATTACCCCCAAAAAGGGGTAAATATTCATAACTTTTGACTGACTTGGACGATTTCCTTCAAGTTTTGCACAAGTTTAGTATCTTGACATGGGCACATAATGCAAGTATGATTTTGATGTCATGGGTTAATTTACCCCCATATTCAGGATCGAAAGGGGCGAATATGTGTTTTGAGCAGTTCTTAGCTTTGCAATGATATAACAGGCATCGGTTGGGACTTTACTTCACACCATTGATGTTTTTGTGTTAAAATTGCCGTTTTTAGGTAATTACCCCAGAAAAGGGGTAAATATTCATAACTTTTGATTGACTTGGACGATTTTGTTCAAATTTTGCACAAGTTTAGTATCTTGACATGGGGGCATAATGCAAGTATGATTTTGATGTCAAGGGGTAATTTACCCCCTTATTCTGGATCGAAAGGGGTGAATATGTGTTTTGAGCAGTTATTGTGTATTGAATGATACAATAGGCATCGTTTGAGACTTACCTTTGTGCTGTGGATGTTCCTGGATAAAAATTGTCGTTTTTAGGTAATTACCCCAAAAAGGGGTAAAAAGTCATAACTTTTGATTGACTTGGACGATTTTCTCCAAATTTTGCACATGTTTAGTATCTTGACATGTGGACATAATGCAAGTACGATTTTGATGTCATGGGGTAATTTACCCCCATATTCAAGATCGAAAGGGGTGAATATGTGTTTTGAGCAGTTCTTATCTTTGCAATGGTATAATAGGCATCGGTTGGGACTTTACTTCACAATACAGATGTCCTTAGGTGAAAATTGTCATTTTAAGGTAATTACCCCAAAAAAGGGGTAAATATTCATAACTTTTGACTGGCTTGGACGATTTCCTTCAAATTTTGCACAAGTTTAGTATCTTGACATGGGCACATAATGCAAGTATGATTTTGATGTCATGGGTTAATTTACCCCCATATTCTGGATTGAAAGGGCGAATATGTGTTTTGAGCAGTTCTTATCTTTGCAATGGTATAATAGGCATCGGTTGGGACTTTACTTCACACCATTTTTGTTTTTGGGTTAAAATTGCCGTTTTTAGATAATTACCCCCAAAAAGAGGTAAATATTCATAACTTTTGATTGACTTGGACGATTTTCTTCCAATTTTGCACAGGTTTAGTATCTTGACATGGGGACATAATTCAAGTTTGACTTTGATGTCACCGGGTAATTTACCCTGAAAATCAATGCCAAAAGAGATGAACAAGTATTTTGAGCAGTTTTTGTGTTTTCAATGGTATATTTGGTTATGTGTTTCCATTGATTTTTCGTATGAATTGTTCAATCTTTTGCCTGCAAGCCCACATATTCCATGTCGATTTATATCCTACCTTTTCAAAGGTTGACTGCTAGTTATTATTATTATTATTATAAATCGACTCTAAGGAGATTTATATTGTTTTCTTTGATATTATTATTATTATTATTATTATTATTATTATTATTTGGCCACTTTTTGCCAGTTAGTTTTTGTGCTAGAGACTTGAAATTTTGTACATAGGTAGTCCTTGGTCAGTACTTTCATTTTTTGTGAAAATGGTTGACCTTGACCTTGAACTCAAGGTCACAGGTCATCTCAAAGTCAAATTTTCCAAAATTTCAAAGTGGATTATCTCTTTTAATATCATTGTTAGATTATTAGGACTTAGGAACCTTTATATAAACATGTGTTGCTACAATTTTGGCCTATATCGTTTATTGGGAGATGAGGGTAAAGGGGTATTTACCCCCTTTTGACAAAAACCAGTTGCTCATGTTTTCAGAGAAAACTATAATGGCTAGAGGCTCAGTTTTTGCTGTAATTGATAGCCTGACTGCTCATCCATGGTAAGACACTTTTTATATTTTGATCAAACTTGGGGTTTCTGAGTTATTGGACTTTCAAAAATGGGTGTTTTGTCAAAAAAGTGAAAACATTTTTTAACTTTGGTTTGAATGGAGGGAAATTAATGAAACTTGGTGTGTATATAGTATTCATGAATTACAGTCACATTATAAAATAAAAATAACGTTTTGGGGGTAATTACCCCAAAAGGGGTAATTGACTCTAACTTTTGATTAACATGGACGATTTTCTCCAAATTTTGCACAAGTCCAGTATATTGACATGGGGAGATAATGCAAGTATGATTTTGATGTCAAGGGGAAATTTACCCCCTTATTCTGGATCGAAAGGGGTGAATATGTGTTTTGAGCAGTTATTGTGTATTGAATGATACAATAGGCATCGTTTGAGACTTACCTTTGTGCTGTGGATGTTCCTGGATAAAAATTGTCGTTTTTAGGTAATTACCCCAAAAAGGGGTAAAAAGTCATAACTTTTGATTGACTTGGACGATTTTCTCCAAATTTTGCACATGTTTAGTATCTTGACATGTGGACATAATGCAAGTACGATTTTGATGTAATGGGGTAATTTACCCCCATATTCAAGATCGAAAGGGGTGAATATGTATTTTGAGCAGTTATTGTCTTTCCAATGGTACAATTGGCATCGGTTGGGACTTTACTTCACACCATTGATGTTTTTTGGTTAAAATTGCCATTTTTAGGTAATTACCCCCAAAAAGGGGTAAATATTCATATCTTTTGACTGACTTGGACGATTTCCTTCAAGTTTTGCACAAGTTTAGTATCTTGACATGGGCACATAATGCAAGTATGATTTTGATGTCATGGGTTAATTTACCCCCATATTCAGGATCGAAAGGGGCGAATATGTGTTTTGAGCAGTTCTTAGCTTTGCAATGATATAACAGGCATCGGTTGGGACTTTACTTCACACCATTGATGTTTTTGTGTTAAAATTGCCGTTTTTAGGTAATTACCCCAAAAAAGGGGTAAATATTCATAACTTTTGATTGACTTGGACGATTTTGTTCAAATTTTGCACAAGTTTAGTATCTTGACATGGGGGCATAATGCAAGTATGATTTTGATGTCAAGGGGTAATTTACCCCCTTATTCTGGATCGAAAGGGGTGAATATGTGTTTTGACCAGTTATTGTGTATTGAATGATACAATAGGCATCGTTTGAGACTTTCCTTCGTGCTGTGGATGTTCCTGGATAAAAATTGTCGTTTTTAGGTAATTACCCCAAAAAGGGGTAAAAAGTCATAACTTTTGACTGGCTTGGACGATTTCCTTCAAATTTTGCACAAGTTTAGTATCTTGACATGGGCACATAATGCAAGTACGATATGGATGTCATGGGGTTATTTACCCCCATATTCAAGATCGAAGGGGGTGAATATGTGTTTTGAGCAGTTCTTATCTTTGCAATGGTATAACAGGCATCGGTTGGGACTTTACTTCACACCATTGATGTTTTTGAGTTAAAATGGCCGTTTTTAGTTAATTACCCCAAAAAAGGGGTAAATATTCATAACTTTTGATTGACTTGGATGATTTTTTTCAAATTTTGCACACGTTTAGTATCTTGACATGGGGACATAATGCAAGTACGATATGGATGTCATGGGGTTATTTACCCCCATATTCCAGATCGAAGGGGGTGAATATGTGTTTTGAGCAGTTCTTATCTTTGCAATGGTATAACAGGCATCGGTTGGGACTTTACTTCACACCATTGATGTTTTTGAGTTAAAATGGCCGTTTTTAGTTAATTACCCCAAAAAAGGGGTAAATATTCATAACTTTTGATTGACTTGGATGATTTTCTTCAAATTTTGCACAGGTTTAGTATCTTGACATGGGGACATAATTCAAGTTTGACTTTGATGTCACCGGGTAATTTACCCTGAAAATCAATGCCAAAAGGGATGAACAAGTATTTTGAGCAGTTTTTGTGTTTTCAATGGTATATTTGGTTATGTGTTTCCATTGATTTTTCGTATGAATTGTTCAATCTTTTGCCTGCAAGCCCACGTATTCCATGTCGATTTATATCCTACCTTTTCAAAGGTTGACTGCTAGTTATGATTCGACATAAATGGAGAATCATCTTATTTTCTTTTATTTTATTATTATTATTATTTTCTTGTCCAGTTAACTTTGAAGCTAGAGCCTTGAAACTTTGTACATATATAGTCCATGGTTAGTACTTCATTCTGGTAGAAAAGATTTGACCTTGACCTTGAACTCAAGGTCACAGGTCATCTCAAAGTCAAAATTTTCAAATTTTCAAAGTTGATTAACTCATTAAATTTTATAGTTACAGACATGAGATTGAAATATATGTATACAAAAGTGGTTCTCTACAAATGTGAGTAGAATTTTTTTTTCTGATGAGACGAAAAAGGGGTATTTACCCCATTTTGATAAAAACCAATTGCTCCTGTTTTTAGAGAAAACTACTTCACTTAGAGACCCAGTTTTTGCTGTGATTGGTAGCCTGACTAAATATCCATGGTAAGAAACCTTTTATATTTTGATTGCATAAGGGGTTGCTGAGTAACAGGACTTTCAAAAATGGGTGTTTTGACCAAAAAGTTAAAACATTTTTTAACTTTGGTTTGAATGGAGGGAATTTGATGAAACTTGGAGTGTATATGGTATTTATGAATTAGAGTCATATCATAAGATAAAAAAGATGTTTTGGGGTAGTTACCCCAAAAAGGGGTACATGATTATAACCTGTGATTGACATTGACGATTTACTTCAAATTTTGCAAGAGTTTACTCCTTTGACTTGAGGACCTAATGAAAGTGTAAATTTGAAGTCATGGGGTAATTTACCCTCGTAACCAAGGTCGAAAGGGGTAAATATGTATTTTGAACAGTTCTTAAGTTTTTAATGGTGTATTAGACATCGATTGGGTCTTGCCTTTTCATCACTGATGTTACTGGATAAAATTTGTCAGTTTTAAGTAATTACCCCCAAAAAGGGGTAAATAGCTATAACTTGTGATTGACATGGACGATTTTCTTCAAATTTTGCACAGGTTTACCAATTGGACACGGGGACATGATGAAAGTGTAAATTTGATTTCATGGGGTAATTTACCCTCGTAATCTGAGTCAAAAGGGGTGAATGTGTATTTAGAACAGTACTGAAGTTTTTAATGGTGTATTTCACATCGATTGTTTTTGCCTTTTCATTACTGATGTTTGAGGATAAAATTTGTCAGTTTTAAGTAATTACCCCAAAAAGGGGTAAATAGCAATAACTTTTGATTGTTTTGAACGATTTTCTTCATTTCTTGCAAATGCTTAATATCATGGTTTGGGGACATAATGAAAGAGCAAATTTGATTTAATGGGGCAATTTACCCTTATAATCAGGAATGAAGGGGGTAATTATGGTTTTTGAGCAATACTTGTTTTTAAAAGGTGCATTTGGCATCGGTTACTCCTTGCCTCTACACTTGGGATGTTAGGGATGAAAATATGCGTATTTAGGTAATCACCCCAAAAAGGGGTAAATGTCAATAACTGCTGATTGACTAGGACGATTGTCTTCTAATTTTACGTAAGTTTATTATGTGGTCCTGCGGACATGATGTAAGTAAATTTTTGATGTTAGAGGACGATTTACACCATAAATCTTAGTCGGAAGGCTTTAATATAACATTGTGTTGATAATGGAGTATTAGGTTTTCCACCTTATTCTACGCATATTATCGAATGTTTTAATGTCGAATCATCCCTTTGACCTTTTAAGGTTGAAGTCCCCTGGGACCCTAGTTATTATTAAACTTCACCTATTACATAGGTGAAGTTTCTTGTTTTCGTAAGTATTTTTATTATTATTTATTTTTTTTTTTCCGCCGAAAAATTTCTTCAAAAAAATCAGGTATATAGTATTACATGACCTCATTACACTGACCCGGTTTCAGTGACCTTGAATTATTTTTCAAGGTCACAGGCCATTTTAAAGTTCGTTTTTCATATAATTCTCAAGAGCATATCACAGGCAATTACATGCGTATTTCATTTTCCTCTAAGGTTCTAAGTTCTACAAGTCCATTACATAATCTAACCCAATTTCAAGAATGTAGGTCAAGGTCACGGTCCTACAAGTCAATTTTTAGTGCTGGAGATTTGCGCGCATGATCGCAAGATCTGTGAGCCACACGGTATCAAAATTTATGCAATGTGATGCCCAAATGTCAGGCCCATGGTAAGAAGTTATTTTTGTGATGATGTCATGCTTTGTTTTTGAGTTATGTAATTTTGAATAACAACCGCGTCATCCAAACCAGTGACCTTGGCAATTTCACCCTGAAATATCGATTTTAGGCCATAACAATGTATAGTGAACCCCCCAAAGATACCCCTAAAACCCCCATACCCACCTTCAAATTTGACCTTGACCTCATTTTTCAAGGTCATTTGGCTCTTCAAAGTGCAAAAAGTGCTTATTTTCAAAAATTCTGAAAATTATGTTTTTTTCATGATATCACCTTGATATATTATCTTTAGACAGACAAAAATATGTGCATTTAGAATATGCAACCCAAAGTCCTCTAACTTATTACCTTAATTTTCTACAAAATTCCAAATATCGCAAACCAGAGAATGTTAAAAAACGACAAATTATCGCGTTTTTGACATGGAAATATTGATCCGAGAGAGTTACAATAATAAATTGATCCCCCCATTTTTACATCCTGATTCTGAAAATCATATTGATTTTGACCTAGAAACTTATTTTCAAGGTCAAATTCAAGGTCAAACATGATGAAAAATTTTACTTTTTTGACATTTGATTTTTTTACGCAGGCAAGGAATCAAAATATTGTTACAAAAATGTCACACATACTTGCTACAATAGTCTAGAGGTATCGTATAAATTTTCAAGGTCCTTGGGTTAACCTACGTTAGACCATAAAGGTCACAAGGTCAAAAAATTAGGGAAAAATTTACGATATTTTTTCATATTTCTCAATGATAGCGTTATTTCGATCGGCTGTAGCTCCGGTCCTAATTACGTTACAGAGAATCTGAAAACAGATTTGGAAAGGCCAAATTCTCCTCTAGTTTTCGTTTTCTGAACATTTTGTCGTAGCTCGGACGGCTTAAAAGATCGCCAGACCCTCAAAATTTCATGTTTTTTGTCAAATTTTCATAATTTATCATCATTTTGACAAGGAAATAATCATTTTATTTCAATGAAGCTATTTAAGCACACTCTCATCTTTTGTTCACATAATCCTGCAAAGTTATATATGTTTCCATTGAACCGTTTGGGTTCTAGAGTAATTTTAAATGAAAAACTACATTTTTTCAGAAATTTCTGAAGTCCACATTTCTGAATTGTACCATAATTTCAATCGGCCTTATCTCCAGTCCTAATAAAGGTACGGAGAATCTGAAAATAGATTTGGAAAGCACAAATTCTCCTCTAGTTTCTATATTTGAACAATTTCTTGTATCACTGACGGTTAAAAAGATCGCCGAACCCTGAAAAATGTATGTTTTCAGAAATTGCAGTCATTTCGATGTTTTCAGGACTAGAAGTATCTTAGCCAATGCATTCCTAAAATTCCAAGGTTGATGTACTGTTGATTTACTGATTGATGTTCTGGTTGATGCACTGGTTGATGTACTGGTTGATGCATGGTCAATGCGCTGGTCAATGCGCTGGTCATTGGACTGGTCATTGGACTGGTCATTGGACTGGTCATGGGACTGGTCATTGGACTGGTCATGGGACTGGTCATTGGACTGTTCAATGTACTGGTCCATATACTGGTCCATGTACTGGTCCATGTACTGGCCCATGTACTGGTCCATGTACTGGTCCATGTACTGGTCCATGTACTGGCCCATGTACTGGTCCATGTACTGGTCCATGTACTGGTCCATGTTATTTTCTGTATATGATATTCGGCAAGCTCAAATTTCCCTCTAGTATTCAGTCTCTGAATGTTTTCTTGTAACTCTGATGGTTTAAAAGAACGCCCAACCCTCAAAATCACATGTTTTCAGTCAGTGTATCAGTCAGTGTATCAGTCAGTGTATCAGTCAGTGTATCAGTCAGTGTATCAGTCAGTGTATCAGTCAGTGTATGGCCACAAACCTATTGACATGTTACAGTAAGGGTTTATCTGTCTGCTGACTATCTGTCACATCACAACTAGTCCACGGACAGACAGTTTATAAGTACTACCATATATCTGTGCACACTATGTACATTCTAAGTAACATGCAAAATTACAGGTGATAAATTAATATTACATGTGATATGATTTTGCATGATATTGCAAGTGATATTGTATGTTTAGTACTTTACATGTGACTTTACATTTGATATTGCATAATATTACATGTGATATTGTGTGTGATAACAGTGATATTGCATGTTATGTAACATGTGCAAGACACATGCAATTGCATGTACAAGTTTATGTACAAGTTTATGTGCAAGTAGATGTGCGAGTTCATGTGCGAGTTCATGTTCATGTTCAAGTTCATGTCCAATGTCATTTCCAATATCATTTCTGTGTTTTCTCAAAGTAATTTCACTGCCAATAATTATATGATTGGTGAAGTTTTGTCACCGCATCGCGGTTACCCGATTTCTAGTTATTATTATTATAAATTCCCCCGTTAGGGGAATTTATATTGTTATTGTTCGGTTTTTTTTTCATCAAAATCATTTTCTTCTTTTTTTTCCTCAACATTTTGAAAGCCTTTATTTGGCAAACTGCATACAGCAACGTTCTGAAATGATGGCACAACATTGCTTTCTGGTAACATTTTTGTGTATTGTAATTACAGAGCGTAATTACAAGTAGTCTGGTAATAACCTGATTTATGCCTAAAAAATTTGTGTGTTCGGTTCTGGAAAAACCACTGGACAAAATTACACCAAATTTTAACACATTAATCTCTAAACATATACGCAGTGCGGAAAGGCAGCTTTTGGCAATATCTCTATAAGTTTTTTTTATATGAATTTTTCAAATAAGGGAATTCCCAAAATTGCTACTAAAATTTTCCAAAAACTAGGAAGAAATGCTCCAATCAAGCTGAAATTACATGCAGTTACAGTCATACTATAGTGTAACAATCCACTAGAATTTCAACTTTCTATCGTTAACGGTATCGGCGCTATAGCACCACAAAAACGCTATTTTCAAGCGCCTATAACTCGGCTCCTATTATAGCTACAGAAAAATAAAAAACACCATCAGAAAGCTCTGTTTCTTAGCTTTCACGTGATATATAGCATTTGACTGTAGCGCCGTCCGTTCACAATCGCGGTGGACCCTGAAAATTTTATCTCACTTTTTTCCTCCCCAAATGCTTCTTATGGCTGGAAACACTTTTTCCTTGTCATATGCCAATTTCATCGCTTCTCATACTTCACTGGCTGCACATTTTCTTTGTTGAAATAAATGCTGACCCAATTACATTTCTTTGTGAATCATCGGATGGGGAGGTAGAAGGGAAGGGGCAGGGGGATGTAAGGGGGCAGGGGGATGTAAGGGGGCAGGGGAGAGGAAGGGAAGGGGGGAATTTATCTTTGTAATTGTGCACAATTACAAGTGTACTAGTTATTATTATTTTCTTGGCCAGTAGGTTTTTGTGCTAGAGACTTGAAACTTGGTACATATATAGTCCATGGTTAGTACTTCATTTTGGGAGAAGATGGTTGACCTTGACCTTGAACTCAAGGTCACAGGTCATCTCAAAGTCGAAAATTGGAAAACTTAAAAGTGGAATAACTTTTTTAATATTACAAGAATCAATTTGAAACTTTGGAATATATATATAAACAGGTATCCCAACATTTGTAACCCATTATTGTTTTTGTGCAATGAGGGTAAGGGGGTAATTACCCCAATTTGACTAAAACAGGTTTGCACAGGTTTCCAGAAAAACTAAGCAAGCTAGAAACTCAGTTCTTTCACTAATAGGTAGCCTGACTAACCATTCAAGGTAAGTGATATTTTATATTTTGATTATGTGAAGGGGTAACTATGTAATGGGGTGTTGAAAATAGGGTGTTTTGCCCCAAGAGTGAAAACATTGTAAAACTTTGGTTTTAATGAAAGGATTTCAATGATAGTCTGGTAATATATTAATGGTTTCTGTATTATGTAATCCTTGTTGCCCGAAGCTTGGTAATTACCCCCCAAAAAGGGGTAAATGTCTATAACTTGTGATTGACCTGGACGATTTTCTTCAAATTTTGCACACGTTTGGGATATTGACTCAGGCACATATTAAACGAATAATTTTAACAGTATTGCCAACATAGGGTATTTACCCTCGTAATCAATGCCAAAAGGGGTGAATATATATTTTGAGGAGTTATGTTGTTCAAAATGGAATATCAGCTGTATGTTTGGTCTACGGGTATCCGGTTGGATTTTACTGGATGAAAAGTTTCTGTTTTGGGTAATTACCCCCAAAAGGGGTAAATGTCTATAACTTGTGATTGACATGGACGATTTACTTCAAATTTTGCACACGTTTGGGATATTGACTCAGGCACATATTGAACAAATAATTTTAACAGTATTGCCAACATAGGGTATTTACCCTCGTAATCAATGCCAAAAGGGGTGAATATATATTTTGAGGAGTTATGTTGTTCAAAATGGAATATCAGCTGTATGTTTGGTCTACTGCTATCCGGTTGGATTTTACTGGATGAAAAGTTTCTGTTTTGGGTAATTACCCCCAAAAGGGGTAAATGACTATAACTTGTGATTGACATGGACGATTTACTTCAAATTTTGCACACGTTTGTGACATTGACTCAGACACATGCTAAAAGGAAAAAATTCACAGAATAGGGTGATTTACCCTCGTAATCAAGTTCTAAGGGGGTAAATACATATTTTGAAGAACTTGGTTGTTTAAAATGGAATATTAGTTGCACGTTTGGTCTAGGTTATTCGTATGGATGTTACTGGATGAAAAGTTTCGGTTTTTAATAATTACCCCCAAAAGGGGTAAATGACTATAACTTGTGACTGACATGGACGATTTACTTCAAATTTTGCACACGTATGGGATATTGACTCAGGCACATGTTAAAAGAGAAAACGTTACAGTATAGGATAATTTACCCTCGTAATCAAGGTCAAAGGGGGGTAAATACGTATTTTGAGGAATTTGGTTGTTTAAAATGGAATGTCAAGTTTATGTTGGATCTAGGCTTGTACTTAATGGATGTTACTGGATGAACAGTTTCGGTTTTAGGTAGTAACCCCCAAAAGGGGTAAATGGCTATATCTTGTGATTGACATGGACAATTTTCTTCAAATTTTGCATGGGCTAAGTGTGTCTACTTTACGACATAATATAAGTAGAAACTTCAGCTTACAGGGTCTCTACCATAATAATCCGACATAGTCTCAAGTAATTTGTTTTACTCATATATTTGAGGTCGAATCATTGCCTAACCTTTTTAAAGGTTGAATACTAGTTGTGCTTTATGTTGTGTTTGTATGCAATAATCCTTGCACATTACAACATGGGGCCTACAAATCTCTTTTATTGCGTTGTGCACATATATTTCATATATATTTTAGTTCTGTAACACCACATTTGAGTTTCCAGCTGAGCCAAAGTTTTATGAATATATGTTTTATAAAGCAGCTTGTAATTTGTTTACTCATTTTTTGTACCCAATTGAAGATATACAATAGGTCTATATCTTGGAGAAAGATAGTTTTATGAGTAGGAAAAAATTCTAATATCTCCTTCTATATTGTATGTTCCATATCGGCATCCACAGAAAAATGTCTGCAATTGTGTCCTGGAAAAGGTAGAATGGAATGTCTACTTGTTAAGATATCTGTTGTCCGCTTTTCAAAGGGCAGAGACACCTACATATATCTGGATACAAACTGTTATCCGTTACTTCATTTGGAACACTCAATTGTTCTGGTCTTAACACTGAAACTGTCGGTTATTCCAGTTGAAAATTGAGTATGTCTGCTATAACAGAGCCCATAAAATGTCTAGTGTTCCAGACTTCCAGTTAAACCACTCAAAATGGTAAGGATAGATCTAGTGACTGTTTCAATTGGAACACTCAAAGTGTCTGCTATTCCAGAAGAAAACATGCACTCAAAATGTCTGCTACTCCAGAAAAAAAAAAAACAATCAAAATATCTGCTATTCCATGTCAGACACTCAATAAGTCTGTTTTTCCAGATCAAACACTGAAAATGTCTGCTATTCCAGATAAAACAATCAAAATATCTGCTATTCCAGATAAAACACTCAAAATGTCTGTTATTCCAGATCAGACACTGTAAATTTCTGCCATGTATGCATGTGTACTCAAAATTTCTGGAATTTCAGCTGGAATACTTTATTTCTAATTTTCAAAAACAGATATAAAATTGTAAAATAACCACTTCCTATTTGACTCAAAATAGTCCACTAGATGGCTCAAAACACAGACTTACAATTTACAAAGGCATTATGAATTTACATTGCAACAACAATATCCACTACATTTTCGCAGTAAACCACAATGAAAAGCAGTACAAAACTGGGATGAGCCACTTCTAATCCAAAGTATTCATCTTTGTTCGGTTTCTATACCGTATCATCAAAAAATACATTATCCATAAATTTCATCGGTGCGTTTAAATGTCATTTTCATGTCCATAATCAAAACCAACATCAAATTCAATACAGCAAATTCGACAATTGTCATATTATACCACAGCAGGGAGTGGTCTTTCAATGTGTTATTACAGATAATACTTTCAGCATGTTCAGGAAATTTACAAAATTGCTGCAAAAATAGCAAGTAACACATTTCCCTCCTTTGGCTATTAATTTGATTATCGGTCTTTATCATTATCCCACTATCTTGTGTATTTCTGTCTTACTATCTATATATCTGTCTGTCTATCTATCTATCTATCTATCTATCTATCTATCTATCTATCTATCTATCTATCTATCTATCTATCTATCTATCTATCTATCGATCGATGTATCTATCTATCTCTCTGTCTATCTATCTATCTATCTATCTATCTATCTATCTATGTCATCTTTCTTTTTCTGTCTCATTATCTGTCTTTTTTTCTTTCCATCCTGCTTATGAAATCCCTCTACTGCATCTCTCTTCCTATCCATTCTACTGAAGGAGGTTCAAAGTCAAGCACATTTGTAGAAGTGTTCAGTGATCAATAGAAGCAGGAAACAAGGAAATGCGATTTTAAAACCGATATCCTCTGTCCTCAACGGCTGAATTCACAGGGTTTAAAGTACACTCCATCAGCCTTTTCATTTCAACGGAGTTACCAGCGCTACTTGAGGAAGACCGAAAGCTAACAGCCGCACTGACCGGACAACGTCAAATGATTGCGCGTTGGAAGTAAAGCAATGCACTAGAGCGATAGTAAAGACTAAAACCCTTCATGGAATGAGAGGAGACTCTCTGAGTAGCAACTGTCAAGCATGCTCTTGAAAGGATTGGTCGACTGAGTGATTGGATAGGAGCATTTCCTGACACAGCAGATTCATTGAGGATCTTTTTTTTTGTCAGCTTGCATAATAGAATTTCACATTCATATAGTAACCTGTTACTGATGATCTCATGATATAGATACCCCTTATTACATGGTTAACCTATTGTAAACAACCGGCATCATTATCATAAGTATGCCTCAATAAGTGACATAGCCGGGCAAATTGAAACAGTGTAGGCAGCCTCTTTGAAAAATCCAAGCAAGTACGGTACACATACATTTCATACGTCCAGCAAAAATAAATTGATTGGCAGTTGAATTTTGATTTCAACTTAAGCCGTTAAGTACTGTGGTCGCAATCTATTTTGTATACTTTGTACTGCCTACATGACACCATTCTGTATACGAAAATAGACTTGGGATTTATATCAATCAGACATTGACCTATCAAAACACGCTGAAAATCATTTTAGAACTATTTTAGCTCATTAAAAGGCAACTTAAATATTTCGTAACCTTGTGATCCAACAGTTTTTCATCGCATCATTAACATTCTTGACAAAAAACAAACGTTACATCGACGCGTTTATAGCAATGACATGAAATGAGTCAAAAACATGTTACCTCGAGATCTGATTAACTTCAACCATGGATAACACGAACCATATCTTTCCAAAATAAACGACATATCCCTTTTGATTTTAAGCTCATCCTAATGCGTATATGTTGTTCGTGCATCTGACCAGAGAACACCTGTGTGACTAACAAACAGGTATATTTAGTACACCTGTTCCCGCTCGATGATCAATCGCGGATTATTTTTTTCAGATTAAAGGATGCGCTTTCAAGGGGACTCCACTTCCGATTTCTAGTGACGTCATTGTGCTACTGATGTGAGGTCATCTATTGACACATGTGTATATCTCCCATCTTTTCATTCTGTCATTCAAAATATTGTAGATTGATAAATGTGTCTGGGCTTAAGATATATATCCATCATACATTGACCTATAGCAAACTGGTGTCCGCGCAACTGTTCGAAAGGACATAAACAAACAACTGATAACTGTACATAGAAAACTGTCAAAGATTTATTGCATCACAGTGCAAGATAATCTACACTGTTAAATTTGAAATTTTGAGTCGGGCAAAATGAGTGAGTGAGATGGTTGTACAATTCCTCAGAGCTGACATAGCTAATCTATTATTACCATAGCTTAAAACAACAAGAAATGTTAGCTCAAAGATCTTGTGCAACCATCCCACTCAATCATTGAAGCTGACGCAAAAATCCAAATTTTACAGAGTAAATAAACATGACTGCAGTCCTTTCAAAAATTTCAGAGTGTTTGTAAAGGACTAGATTTTCCATCATCCATTAAAACTAGCATTCCAAAGTATTATAGCTCTTTGTGGATCAGCGGCCAACCTCATTTTCAAAATTAACTTTCAACTTGCCCATGTGATGTCACTGGCTTATAGGCCTAAGTGTTTTACTGATTTGTTTGCATCAGTTAGGCCTACTGTTTATTGGCTAAGTTAGCACGTGGTATACCTATCAGCATTGGTGTCAATAACCTAACTATTTAGGCCTAACTTTCTTTGCACTATTATGCACTTGATAAGAGGATTAGAAGACAAACAGGTAACTGTGAATGACGAGACCAAGACAGAGTGGAAGTTGAAAATGGACCATGGCAATGAGCTCTTATGAATCACCGATAATCAAATATGAATTCTACTCTCTTTGTTTGAAAGCTAATTTATGCACAAAGCAAGAGATATTGGGAAACAAGAAAATTTATCACAATTGACTTCCCTTGCAATAGTACTTCCCTTGCAATAGTGTATGCAGGAAGAAGTGTCAAAATAGTGAATACATATATGGGATCACTGAATAAGCAAAACGTTTCCCCAGGCAAACTCAACACAAACCGCAAGATATATGGTGTGGTCATATATATCTCTCTCTATTACCACCCACACAGTGTTGATGTTTGTCAAAGTATAGATTAATCACCAACATATATTGTCTAATGGAGATTCATTGCCTAAGCAGTCCACAAGTGGTACACACTATTGAATTTACCCCTAGCTACGAGTTGGAAATTCAATCAGCACTTCAAATGCAATTTACCACTTGATACGAAATCAAGCACACAGACGCAAATTTCCACCCGATAGAGATATTTCCCAGACATAGCACACTACAACTTACAATCTGCTTCTACATTGTATACCCATTGATTTCTCCTAAAGGGATGTTGTGACAGGGCCAGTGCATTTTTTAACATGGTAACTGGGAGACCATTTGGTCTCCCAGTGGACAGATTTGGTCTCCCAGTGATTGACAAATTGGCATCACTGGGAGACCAATTTTTTCCAGAGACTGTCAAAAATTTCCATTTTGGTTGTCTTAATTTGTAGTTCTTGTATGAATTTGACACCAAGGCTGCTTGCTGTCATAGTCAGAAATATTCTTTACTGTCTTTACAACATATTTTTGCTCTTGTCATCTTTCCGATTTCCAATTAAAAAAGAATTTTGGCAAACTCATCTTGGTGACAATCGGCGAGAATCCTAAATTAACAGTCTTTAGTGAGCAAGTAATTACACAAATATGTTTTAGTTGTTCTAGGTGTAGGCCTACTGCTGGTCTATTAATGTCGCGCATTATGGCGCTACAAAGTTTGTTCGGTCTCCCAGTCGAAAATCCCTAAAAAATGCTCTGGACAGGGCCAAGCGCAGGAAAGGAAATCCTTTGGCCTTAAAATATGGTCTTGAAAAAAAAAAATCCTATACTGACTGCTGAAAGCATATTGCAAGATGTCATGAAAGTGATCTACTTAACTCTGTAAAAGCCAAGAAATACAAAATGGAAAGGTGTTCTTGGAGAACTTATTCTGAGTTCAATCGAATTTCACCATATTTGTATATTATACAGCACCATGGCAAAAACTTGAAGAAAAAAGCTCTGTAAAACATTTATTTTTCTTCATTAATGTATGATGTTGTGGGACAAATCCTATGTTATACCCTCAAAGCATCGGCATAATATCTGCACAGTGCACACATCACATGCAGTATCAGACAGGGAGCAATTTTATTTGCGCATAAAATTTAAAAAAAGGAATACCCAAGGGTGGTTTCCTTTCACCAATTATTTTCAGAATACATGTAACATAATATCAACATGTTAGATTTCAATTATATGCAGATACAGAACATATGCCCATTAAAACTAACTCAAAACAGTCCCCATGAGATTGATGAGCTAAATCCATTAGAAAATAAATTTGTTTCATCATTTCTAACTTTCCCGGACCCCACGGGGCTAGGGTAGAACCATAGATGTTATATCTTATACTATTTTATAAAGATTCAGATAAGGCTCAATACCTTGACTAAAATATATTTCAAGTTATGATGTAACGTTTGATTGTAAGCTATGATCAGAAAAAAATGCAAAAACTACATTTATGTTATGTCTCTGTATCGATCATTGAGAAAGTAGTCCCATGCAATTGTTAGTGTGCCCTCAGGGACAGATATTGTACGTCAGAAACATGAGTCCATGAACCACACTCCATAAAGTATTTGAAATGCCAAATCACAAAAAAAAATTAGTTAAAAAATTTGAGTAAACTGCATGATAGAAAGATTGGAAGCATGTTGAATATTATATCAAGCACAATAAGCACATACAAGAAGGAGGAAAAGTGAAAAGGAGCAATTTTCGTATTTAGAAATGGAATAAGTGAGATATCTCTGCCTCAACGGTTTCTTCGTAACATCTTCATTTTATTTTCACGAAAAGTAAACAGAATGAGATATGGTGCCTCAGATACAGGTTAAGACCCACTAAAGCTGACTATCTGTTTTCAGCTTTTTTGCTGATACAAGCAGACCCAATTAACTCTTTCAATTTTCAAACCAATTTACGACAGCATTTATCCAACAAAACTTGCTTTCATTTAACTGTAAAGTGAGAACGAACATATCACTATCATTTGAGTTATGATTAAAAAAAGTTTTTGCGAGCAGAATCAACACAGAATATTGCATTTTCTTATGGAATGGTCATAATTCTCCTTCATCACCAACCCTCTCAGTGTAGATATTTGGTTTAAATTCATTGAAGGGCATTTGACACAACAAACAATGAAGATTTACTGCCAAAACACAGACAACAAGTGGTACACAGTGTAGTATTGGATTTACTCCAAGCTACAAATTGGAAATTTAATAAGCACTTCAAATGCAATTTGCCACATGATGACAGAATCAAGCACACAGAAGCTAATATCCACCCCATGCAGATATTTTCCAAACATATTGGGCAAGTAGAACTTGCATACAATCTGCTTCCATACCTCATTGATTTCTCCTTAATGGAGGCTGCAACATGGCCAAGGGCAGGGAAGAAAAATTGTTGGTCTTAAAATATGGTCTAGGAAAAATTCTACAGACTGCTCAAAGTATATTGCAAGATGTCACGAAACGGATCTACTTAACAAAAATCATAATGGAAAATATATAGTGCTCAATTTTACCTCTCCCAATACATACATTTCAACAAAAATGAGACCACCACTATCGAATGGAAGGAAATTTTGCAAGAAGTCATGATGGGTTTGATAAAATTGCATCCTCCTGGTACATCTAATTGCAATGTCACGAACTTGGCTATTCTGCATCACAAGTTATAAATGAGATAAAAAGATGACTGTAACACCTCCTTCAGTGTCAGATATGTGGCAACATCGCATGCAGAATCAGAGACTGAGCAACTTTCTATGGTCAAATATGGTGCCACACAAACAGGTTAAGACCCATTTAAGCTGACTATAAATCTGTTGCATTTTTGCAGACACAAGCAGAAACAATTACCTTCTTAAGATGTGGGAACCATATTCATCAAAAAGTAATCACTATTCCACACAACATATATGTAATGAAGATCACTGCCCAAACACGGTCAACAAGAAGTATACACACTATTGCATTTACTATTACATTGTAGAAACAAGTTGGAGATTCAACCAGCACCTCAAATGCAATTTGCCACTTGGTAATGGAATCAGGCAAACAGAAGCATATTTCCACCCCATCCAGATATCTGCCTGGCTTACCATGCAGACCAGCAGAACTTGCATCCAATTTGTTTCTATTTGTCATTGATTACTTCTTAATGGAGCCTGTAACATGGCCAAGGGCAGAAATATGGTCTTGGAAAAATCCTACAGGCAACTCAAAGTATATTGCAAGATGCCATGAAACTGATATACTAAACTCAAAGCTGGGATTCACATTTGAAAATATGACAAGTTTTCTGCCTCATACAAAATAATCCAGTGTCACTTTGTATGGTGCTCTCGGTTACATAACATTAAAATAATTATGTTTCACCAAAGAGAATACTCATAAATAATATATGATTTCGGACATCATTAACTTGATCTTGTCTACGAATGAGAAACACTATCTAGATCATTCTTAAAACAGGAGCAAGATCTATTCTCCAATGGTATGTGAATGGACCCATACTGAAGTTTAAAGAAAGGAATAGTACCTGAGCAACTGTACCGACGATGTCAGACAAGGACCAATACTTTGACCTGAATTTATCCAAGATCATGAAAGACATTTTGGAACCATGATGTAACCCAGCCAAAAATATTAAAAGCCATGTTGTTACTCCTGCCTGTATTCCATACAGTTTCCTAAATCCATAACAATCCGTGTGAGTTGTGTGCTTCCATACAAATGTGTGTGCCTTCGGGGCAGTAAATGTGTATACAGATGGTACAGCAAGGCATTCATGTCATTGGCAAACACTGACGGTCTGGAATTGGCCTTTTTGCTCTTCAGAACGAATATTTGCCGATGACAGAAATATTGCACAAGTAGGATGAGGAGACCTATATCTCCAGTGATATCAGATGTCTCTTTGTGATAAATCAACCACTTACTTCAATGTAACAGATAGGACTCACAGTGACCGACATTTTCAAACACTCAAAATTAATCACCTATATTTATCTGACTGGAAGCATTAGATAATTATTTACAAACAGAAACACAGAATCAATCAAAGAGCCACAAATAGGATATTATACATTATCTCTTCTATGTTCCATCTTCCTATCATCTCCTTAAATCATTCACGTGGACTGGCATTGTCTGGCAAAAGTTGGCCATCAGTTTTTAATCATGCCAATTTGCACAAAATTAACACTGGTAAGAGAACACATGAATGATACCAAAGGAACCAACTCAAACATTTATAAATTTATAAACACACACGTGTGTCTAAAAAATTTCTCATTTATAATATCATCAAAATGGGTAAATGGTCCATCAATAAAAATCAGAAAGAACATGCTGGTTCACAATAATATTCTTAAAATACATTGATAGGACCATTTAACAGCCCAATTCAAAAGCACACTGTGGATTTAAAGAAATGCCAAGAAACCATAATAACACTTATATACATACAGAATCACTATTCAGAGTGAATAACATACTGGAGTACACTATGCGCAGTGAGTAGCACATTGGAGACCTCATTTGCACTTCAAATGCAGTTTGCTACTTGGTAACCAAATCAAACGCACAGAGGCAAATTTCCTCTCCCATAAGGACATTTCCCAGACACAGCAGACCAGCAGAACTTGCATACAATACACTTGTATACATCATTGATTTCCCAATTATGACTGGTCTGACATGCCCATAAGCCATAGGCAGACCCCAGACCCCTGACTTCCACAATGTATGCATAGTAACACAAGGACCAATACTGTGATGTGAATATATTACAAGACAGCAATGAAATGACATTTTTGTACATGGATGTAAAGCCAGACACAGATGTAAGAAGACAACATTGTTATTTCTCTTTCTTTTCCATTGGGTTTCTCCGAAAAGCGTGCAACTGCATGTTATGGATGTGCTCCCTTACACAATTGTATGTGTGCCTTCAGGGGCTAATATTGCATTTCACAAACATGCGTATACATACAATTGCTTTTATGTGGATCATTCATACAATTGGCAAAAGCCAAAACAGTGGATACATGTAGTGTGAATGTGAACTTTGTAACAGTTGTGTTGAAGAGTTGCGTTCTGCTTTTCTAATAAAAATCAGCTTAATTGAAGAATATATCAAGGACATAAAATGCATGCATATCATAACAATTCTGCATGAAATTGAAAAGGAAATGAAACTTAACATACACAATGTGGATAGACAATCACAGTGATCATGGCCTACTATTTAATTGAGCCTTTAGAAATTTGGAAATTAATTACACAACATTTTTGGACTAATAGGACAAACTATTTTAATATTCCAAGATTCATTATATTCTGAACAATTTTTGACAAAGATAAAGGCTACTGACAAATCATTTTCGCAACAGCAATGCAATCAAAACCATCCGATGTAACAAGAACTGCATCTAAAGAACTTGATGTCACAGACCTGTTGGCACGAAATCAGCAGCTGTTACACTGTTCGCCCAGGAGGGAAAGAGAAGAAGGGCTAAAAAGGCAATTGCAAACAAGAGCATCCAGCAGGTGGAAATGACACTGTTTGCAGCTCCGGGAAGATGGACCCCTGTCCTGCAAACAAATGACAATCCTAATGTCACTTTCTTGTTCCTTTTTTTATCCTCCATTCCATCTTCGTCTGTTCTTTTTGCAAGGTGTTGTTGACAGTTGCCCCACAAAGCCAGTATATGCATACAGTCACTGTTGTCTACAGCATTTGGGATATTTAAAGTCACAAACAGATTTGCTATTGCAACTTAAGATCTGATTACACACCACACCATACTCATTTGCTAATGAAATGTCTCTCAAAATAAAACAACCATAAAAGTATTTGCAGAAGTCAGAATGTTTCCTTCCTATATCACTAATTGTATAGTCAGAGGTGAATCTATACATTCAGGACTACTTTTTTTCACTTATATAGTATATAATTCCTTGCAGAAAATCTGATATGAGCTGTTGGTAATTCAGGAGACACATGAAGACAGTTCTTCAAATACCTTTGATACAATGGGAGAAGTAATCACACAAAAACAGTCATGTCACTCCATCTTTGTGCAAAAGCAAGAGAAGAAAATCTGTGAGAATTGACTTTAAAAAAAAAGTTGATTACAAGTGTACATGCAGACAAAATTTCACCCAAGAAGTATCGAAGAAGTGAACACATAATGATAAATGAATAAGCAGCTCAACACAGATAATTCAATCTTATATGATATGGTCATAACTCAAATGCAATATACCACTTGCTGATGGAGTAAAGCACACAAAAGCAAATGTTCACTCCATACAGATATTTCCCAGACATGGTGGACCAGTAGAACTTGCACACAATCTGCTTCCATACCTCATTGATTTCTTCTTAATGGACGCTGCAACATGGCCAAGGGCAAGGAAGGAAATTCTTTGGCCTTAAAATATGGTCTTGGAAAAATCCTACAAACTGCTCAAAGCATATTGCAAGATGTCATGAAACTGATCTACTTAACTTTGTAAAAGGAGAAAAAATAATTATATGGAAAAATAGAGCAATCTTACCTCCATCTGCTGATTAGCAGGAACTTTACTACAACATATACTTGTAAAAGTGTTACATACATCATAGATGGTTGTTCAAACATGCCCAAAGCCCAAGGGCAGAACTGGATATTTTCATCATTTCTATGGAGTCAGACAAGGACCAGTACTTTACCTTGAATATATTGCAAGCTATCATGAAATGGTCTGATAGCTAATAACTTACTCTGCTACTTTCGTCCCTATTACGTAGTTTCTATGAAGTGCAGGAAAATGATGTCTGGTGGATGTGCTCTCCTATACAATTGCTAGTTTGCCTTATATTAACTGAAGAGACACATACTGTATGTGACAGTTTGTCATAAATAACTGTCTGCAAATCAAACTTAAAAAGAAATTCTATTCATGCCATTGACCAAACCTAACAGATACAATTCTGTGAAAACATAACTAATGGAAGGATTGAGGGCAATATGTTGAATATAATATGAACAATTGAACAAGAATAAGAAAATGTAGACACGGAAGAATCTGTATTTTCAGAGATCAAATAAGGTATTTCTCCTTCACCCAGATTCTTCTTCAACCTATTTTTAACATCTTTATTTTTCTGAGGTATGGAGTCACAGATAAAGGTTAAGACACACTAAGGCTGGCCATATATCTTTTTCAGAATTTTTGCTGACATGGGCAAAAACAATTCATTCTTCCCATTAGCCCCAAGTAATTATTTAAGACAACAGTTATCCAAACTGAATGAAATACACATTGACAATTTGACACTATGACTACATTCATCAGACTGGCAAATGAGAATTGATATGTTATCTATTTGTTCTGGTGGTTTTCATAAAAACACATATGTATTGTATTCGCGTATCAAATGTGACACTAGATCTCAGAAATGTCAAGAAATGAATACAGTATAATCAATGACTAGAACACATGAACATTTTTTTCCTCAGCAGACTTAATTACCAAAGCACATCTACTGGCATGGCGTACATTGTATAATAATTCTCCATTACTACCTGATGTGAGAATTAGATTAATCAAATTATGGAAAAATCACAAATCTACAATGAAGATATACTGCCTGGTCAACAAGTGGAAAACACTATTGCATATATACGGTCTACAAGTTGGAAATTCAATCATCACCTCAACTTAAGTCTGCCACTTTGCGACAGAATCAATCACACAGAAGCAAATTTCCTCCCCAGACCAACAGAACTTGAATAGTTCATTACAATGTTTCTATTTGTCACTGATAACTTCTGAATGGAAGTTGTGTTGCATGGACAATGGCAGAAATATGGTCTTGGAAAAATCCCAGAAACAGCTGAAACTGTTCTACTAAACTCAAGCCGGGATTACCAAAATCCAACATTGGATCATGTAACAAGTTTTCCTCTCCATATATCCTGGGTTCAGGCGATTTGTACTCTCTTAGCTCATAATATTACTGCCTTCTCACTGACTGGTTGAAATGTCCCATAGAATAAAAAAAAGTCATTTTGCATTAAAAATGTTCTGTAGGGATAAGGAAGGATAGAAAACATCCTTATAATATAGCTATATTGCCTTGGTGTCAGCATAACATCTGCATACATCATTTACAGAATCAGACAAGGAACAATTTTATGTGCATATAATTTACATGTAAAACCTGAATACTCAACGGTAGCTTCCTTACCACAATTACTTCTTTCATGATGAAGTATTTCAAAATAGTATGTCATTTACAGACACAAAGAATATCCATGATAACAAATTCAAAGCAGTCATCAATATAGATTGAAATAAACCACACACAAACTGACAAAGTACATGTATTTTTATGTTCAACAATATCAGATTCTCATCAAGAGTATTTATGACCCAAAAATATACCAGTTCATTCCCCAAGCAGCATGAACAGAGCACAAAATCCTCATTGACACGTCAAATGCTGTTAGCTTTTTCAAAACGTCATCAGACACAGAGGCAAATTTCCTACCCTTGGGATGCATCCTGCAGGGGGGGGGGGGCAGGAGGGCAGCTGCCCCCCTTGAATTTGGCCAAAAACTACATTACAGGTAAAAATTTCAAATTTTCAGGAGTTTTCTGGACCAGCCTCTACCCCCTCCCCTAAGATTCAGCTTAGCCTACGGCCCTCTACCCATACGGAAATAATCCAGACACAGCAGTCAAGCAGAACATGCATTGATCATATGATTCATATCAGTCTGCTTGTACACATCATTGATTTACCAATCATGGCTGTTCTAACATGGCATAAGTTCAGAATATGTCCTTGGTCTTCAGGCTTTTCATCATTTATGCAGAGTCAGACAAGGACCATACTTTGACTTGAATATATCACACAAGGCAGCATAAAATAACTTTCTTGTACCATGATGTAAGCTGGATGGATATGTCAAAAACCATATTGTTATTCCTGCCTCAATTCCATACAGTTTCCAAGATCCAAAGCAATCCATGTGAGTTGTGTGTTCCCATAAAAAAGTGTGTGCCTTCGGGACAGTAAATGTCTATATAGATGGTATAGTAAGGCATTCATGTCATTGACAAACAATCACTGGTCTGGAGTTAGCCCCTTTGCTCTTTAAAAAGAATATTTGCTGATGACAGAAATATCGTGCAAGCACCATTAGGACTTAATATATCACCCGTGATATCAGATTTCAGATTCATCTCTCCGTCATGGAGATTAACTAACCACTGGTTTTAATGCGAAAGATAGGACCGACAATGACTGACATTAAACATTGAAAAAAGGGCTTCTATCAAACATCGATTAACCATTAGTCTGTTTGGAAAGAAACAACTTTTCTATTGCTAAAAAAATAGAGCCTAATCCCAGATTATCCCACAAATGACCATCATATGCCCAGCAACATATGTGAACATAACAAAGGCAAAACAGCAATGCAATCTACAGATTAGGGCTATACACATATATCACATATTATATTATATTATATTTGAACTTTTTTTTTAAACTCAAGAAGGGTCATCACTTTTTACGAGCAGAATGAGAAGCAAAGTCCAACAAATATAAGAAACCATAATGAAATAAAATTTACTAGAATCACTATGCTGAGTGAATAACATACTGGAGTACACTATGCACAGTGAGTAGCACATTGGAGACCTCATTTGCATTTCAAATGCAGTTTGCTACTTGGTAACCAAATCAAACGCACAGAGGCAAATTTCCTCTCCCATAAGGACATTTCCCAGACACAGCAGACCAGCAGAACTTGCATACAATACACTTGTATACATCATTGATTTCTCAATCATGACTGTTCTGACATGCCCATAAGCCACAGGCAGACCCAGACCCCCGACTTCCATAACTTATTCGAAGTCAGACAATGACCAAAACTGTGACTTGAATATATCGCAAGACAGCATAAAATGGCATTTGTAGTAGTACCATGATGTAATGCCAGACACAAACTAGAGGCAGCATGGGAATAACAGTTGCCCTATTGATGCATCATAATTCTGTCTCACAGGGACGAAATGTAGCCATGTAGTCCGATTATTTTTTTTTTCAGACAAGAACCAGTACAGCGACTTGAATATATCACAAGGCAGCATGAAATGACTTTTTTTACAGTAATGTAAAGCCAGACGCATTCACACAGATGTGAAAAGAAAACATTGTTATTTTCCTTTTCTATTCCATTGGGCTTCTCTGAAAAGCGTGCAACAGCATGTTATGGATGTGCTGCCTTACACGTGATACACAATTGCATGTGTGCGCTCGGGGAGCAATATTGCATTTCAAAAACATGCGTATACATACAATCACTTTTATATGGAGCATTTGTACAATTGGCAAAAACCAACAAATTGGATACATGTAGTGTGAATGTCAACTTTGTAACTGTAGTAATGAGTTTCATTCTGCTTTACTACAATTAAATCAGCCCAGTTGAAGGGTATATGAAGAACACAAAAAGCATGCATGTCACAACAACTTTCATGAAGTTGAAAAGGAAATGAAACTAAACCTGTATGATGTGGATAGACAATCACAATTATCGTGGTCTATTCTTTAATTGAGCCTCTCAAATCAGATTAATTTGGCATCCGTATCTAAGAATCACCATTCACCAAGGCGGTAGTAATGATAGAATTAGCAAATGACTAAATAGAAATTTGGTGTCAGTTTACAATGTTCGTCAAGGAGGGAAAGGAATAGAATGGCTAAAAAGGCAATTGCAAACAAGAGCCTCCAGCAGGTGGAAAGGACATTGTTTGCAGCTCAGAGAAGATGGACCCCTGTCCTGCAAACAAATGACAATCCTAATGTCACTTTCCGGTTTCCTTTTTTGTCCTCCATTCCATCTTCGTCTGTTCTTTTTGCAAGGTGCAGTGGACTGTTGCCCCACAAAGCCAGTATATGCATACAGTCACTGATGTAGCATTTGGGATATTTAAAGTCACAAACAGATTTGCTATTGCAACTTAAGATCTGATTACACACCACACCATATTCATTTGCTAAAGAAATGTCTCTCAAAATAAAACAACCATAGAAGTATTTGTCTCTCAAAATAAAACAACCACACCTTATGAAAAAAGACCTTATTATATCAAATTTGTTGAGAATGGCCATGTCCTAGACCAATCAGATGCAAGTAAGTTGTTGAGCATGGTAATTAGAAAACAGAAGAGGCTGGTCTTCTAGACTCTATGTCTGCCCATTTGTTTCCTCTAAGCCAGTGTGTTCTTTTGTTCAGAGATACAGTTGTGCTTGAAAATTAGTGAACCCATAGAGATTTACCATTGAAGACAATGATAAAGTTGTCTCACCGTACTGGCCATAACATAGAAGATATTGCACAAATTATTGAACCAATGACTGTATTATACCATTGAGGTGTCCCACTACATGTACCAGCCTGGCCATTGGATTTGTATCAGAGGTCTTTGCGTTAGATAGGGGTTATAATTGTGCAAAAGTAAGTGAACCCCAAGCGTAATGTTAAAAGATAGGAGCAGAGGGTTCATTTACTTTTGCTCAATTTTAACCCCTATCTAGCGCAAAGTCCCCTGGTACAAATCCAATGACCAGGCTGGTACATGTAGTGGGAAACCTCAATGGTATAATACAGTCATTGGTTCAATAATTTGTGCAATATCTTTTATGTTATGGCCAGTATGGTGAGACAACTTTATCATTGTCTTCAATGGTAAATCTCTATGGGTTCACTAATTTTCAAGCACAACTGTAACTCCTCCCATGGGAATGTCTCTAAAGTGACTGATTACTGGCCATCAAATCAAAATGTGTTGATTTCAATTTTTCCCATGGATTATGAAAATATGTTATTCTTTACAGTCTTGCCTGAGTCTATTTCCCTGAGTGAACAACCATACAAGTATTTGCAGAAGTCAGAATGTTTCCTTCCTATATCACTAATTGTGGAGTCAGAGTTGAATGTGTACATTCATGACTACTTTTTTTTCTCCTAATATAGTAGGCCTATATAATTCCTTGCAGAAAATCTGATATGAGCTGTTGGTAATTCAGGAGACACATGAAGACAGTTCTTCAAATACCTTTGATACCATGGGAGAAGTAATCACACAAAAACAAAAAGACGTGTCACTCATCTTTGTGCAAAAACAAGAAGAAAATCTGTGAGAATTGACTTTAAAAAAAAGTTGATTACAAGTGTACATGCAGACAAAATTTCACCCAACTACTCAGAAGTATCGAAGAAGTGAACACATAAATAATAAATGAATAAGCAACTCAACACAGATAATTCAATCATATATGATAGAGTAAAACCCAAAATAAAGTACGATAACCCCAGCAGGAAGAAAGAATCAGCCACTACTTCACCCTTTCACACCTTTTGACTACCTCTGAGTCACTTCCTACTTTTACCTACTTGAAACTACCTTTTAAAATTACATTAAAATCATATTTAAACAACACCAATTTAAACTCAATCACCCCAATTGTGTTTGATTAACTTGATATTTTGCTCCTCTGCTAATTGCAGTTACATTGACAGCTGTTTAAATAGAGTTCTTATTGTGGTATAAGGTTGTTGTAAGGAGTCAAAGGGAGTTGAAAGGAGATTTGGGGTGGAGAGGAGAAAAGAGGGCAAAATAAGTAAACAGAGGACTTCTGACAGAAATTTTTCTTACTTTATTTTGGGTTATACTGTATGGTCATAACTCAAATGCAATATACCACTTGCTGACGGAATAAAGCACACAAAAGCAAATATTCACTCCATACAGATATTTCCCAGACATAGTGGACTGGTAGAACTTGCATACAATCAGCTTCTGCAACCTCATTGATTTCTCCTTAATGTAACCTGCAACATGGCCAAGGGCAGGGAAGGAAATTCTTTGGCCTTAAAATATTGTCTTGGAAAAATCCTACTGACTGCTCAAAGCATATTGCAAGATGTCATGAAACTGATCTACTTAGCTCCATGAAAGCCAAAAAAAATTATATTGGAAAATAGAGCAATCTTACCTCCATCTGCTGATTAGCAGAACCTTACTACAACATATACTTGTAAAAGTGTTACATACATCATATATTACTCAAAAATGGCTGTCCAAACATGCCCAAAGCCCAAGGGCAGAACTGGAATTTTCATCATTTCTATGGAGTCAGACAAGGACCAGTACTTTACCTTGAATATATTGCAAGCTATCAAGAAATGGTATGATATTATGTAGTTTCTAAAAAGTGCACGGTGGATGTGCTCTCCTATAAAATCGCTAGTTTGCCTTAAGGGACAAATAGCTACTGTGTGTGACAGTATGTCATAAATAAGTGTCTGCAAACCACACTAAGGCTGGTCATATATCTTTTTCAGAATTTTTGCTGACATGGGCAAAAACAATTTATTTTTCCCATTAGCTCCAAGTAATTAAGACAGCAGTTATCCAAACTGAATGAAATACACTTTGACAATATCACCAACTTCATCAAACTGTCAAATGAGAATGGATATGTTATTCTATTTGTTCTGGTGGTTTTCATAAAAACATATGTATTGTATTCATGTATTAAATCTGACACTAGATCTCAGAAGTGTCAAGAAATTAATGCAGTATAGTCAATGACTAGAAGACGTGAATTTTTTTTTCCTCAGCAGACTTACCAAATCACATCTACTGGCATGGTGTATAACAATTCTCCATTACTACCTGATGTGAGAATTAGATTTTAATTATACTAAAAATCACAAATCTACAATGAAGATATACTGCATTCAACAAGTGGAAAACACATAGAATAAAAAAAGGTCATTTTGCATTAAAAATGATCTGTAGGGATAAGGAAGGATAGAAAACATCCCTAGCCATACTGCCTTGGTGTCAACATAACATCTGCATACATCATTTAATTTACAGACAAGGAACAATTTTATGTGCATATAATTTACATGTAAAACCTGAATGCTCAACGGTAGCTTCCTTACAACAATTTCTTCTTTCACGATAAAGTTTTCTAAATAGTATGTAATTTACAGACACAAAGAATATCCATGATAACAAATTCAAAGCAGTCATCAATATAGATAGAAATAAACCATAAAAAAACTGATGAACTACATGTATTTATACGTTCATCAACATCACATTCTCATCAAGAGTATTTATGACCCAAAAATGTACCAGTTCACCCCTCGAGCAGCATGAATAGAACAAAATCAAACCTCATTTATACTTCAAATGCCATCAGCTTTTTCATAACGTCATCAGGCACACAAAGGCAAATATCCTACCCTAGGGACGCAGCCTGCAGGGGGGCAGGGAGGCAGCTGCCCCCTAGAATTTGGCCAAAAAAGTGCATTACAGGTAAAAAATTTAAATTTTCCGGGGTTTTCTGGGAAGGCTCCTCCCCGGACCAACTTCTACCCCCTCAGCCTAGCCTATGGCCCTCTACCCATACGGAAATAATCTAGACACAGCAGACAAGCTGAACATGCATTGATCATATCAGTCTGCTTGTACAAATCATTGATTCCCCAATCATGGCTGTTCTAACATGGCATAAGTTCAGATTATGTCCTTGGTCTCCAGGCTTTTCATCATTTATGCAGAGTCAGACAAGGACCAATACTTTGACTTGAATATACACAAGGCAGCATGAAATGACATTTTTGTACCATGATGTAAGCTGGATGGAAATGTCAAAAACTATATTGTTATTCTTGCCTCTATTCCATAGAGTTTCCAAGATGCAAAAGCAATCCATGTGAGATGTGTGCTCATAAAACAGTGTGTGCCTTCGGGGCAGTAAATGTGTATATGGATGGTACAGTAAGGTGTTCATGTCATTGACATACATCACTGGTCTGGATTTAGCCTCTTTGCTCCTCAAAAAGAATATTTGCTGATGACAGAAATGTCCTGCAATCAACATTAGGACTTCTGGATCACCAGTGATATCAGATTCTCTGTCAAGGAGATTTTAAAACTCATCACGCATTTTAATGAGAAAGATAGGACAGACAATGACTGACAACAAAAGCTGAAAAAATCACTTCTATTTCTTTGCATGCAAACATTGAATAACCATTATTCTGTTTGGAAAGAAACAACATTTTTGTTGCTAAAAAAAAATAGAGCCTAGTCCCAGATTAGGGATGTTCCGAACCTGTGCTCGGTGTTCGGTTCGGCCTGTTTCGGCTCTGTTAAGTCCGGTTCGGCAGTTCGCTTTGGAAGACAACCGAGCATCGAACAAGCCACACCCCGCACACAACACCCTCTATGGTTGTAATTGATATTTCACGCTTGGCTGACTCCCAAACATTGGCTGTTACGCAACAGCAGTGCAACGAATCACAGGTGTATGCTTCAAATATGAATAATCGTTCTTAGATTTGAGGCAAATGTAAATGTGAATGAAAAGAGACTTTTAAAGGAGAGTGATTGCAGTAAAGATAGTCAGCTCTTTTAATTATTGCATAGTAATTTCTACATTTAACAGATATGAGACAGTGAGGGAATCTCTCGCATGTTATTATGAAATAGGCCTGTACATATATATGCAGTGATAGATAGTAAGAAATAGGCTTATATTATTTATTAAGTTTATTAAAATGTTTCTGAATGATCAGAACAATAATTATTTACAGAAATCTAAATGTTACATGTAGGCCTTACAGAAAAACAACTGAATAAAATTAGCTTGAAATTCGGTAAATTATTTGATGGGAGTAGATAAATTCATGCAATTCCAAAATATTTGTCTACATCTTGCCAACCACGTCCGCAATTTAGGAGTGCTCTTTGACAAAAATATGACCATGGAGAAGCAGATCAACAAAATGTGTCGTAACGCATATTTCATTTTAAGAAACCTGTCGAAACTCCGAAAAAACCTGGACAAGGAAATAGTTAAAACTGCTGTCAATGCACTTGTCACTCCTCATTTAGATTACGGAAATGGACTGTTGCATGGCACTGCTACTCGGTTGTTAAATAAACTTCAGGTTGCTCAAAACTCGGCAGTTCGATTAATTGAAAGGTTGAAAAAACACGAGAGTGTCAGCCAGAGTAGGAAACAACTGCACTGGTTACCAATCACAGCAAGAATTCAGTTCAAATTGATGACAACTACGTGGAAGGCAATGAACAACCAGGCACCACAATACATCCAAGAACTTATTTAAGTAAAATCTCAACGAGAACACAACCTGAGAAGCAACGACAAACTGCTGTTAGCAGAACCTGCTCCATGCAACAAAAATAAGTTTGAAGATCGAGCATTTTCCTATGCAGCACCAAAACTCTGGAACGCCTTGCCTGATAGAGTGAGAACTGCACAAACACTAGAAAGCTTCAAGAAGAATCTAAAAACCCATTTTTTCCAGAATTCCTACAATTGATTTGATCTGAAAAAGCGCTGATGAGCAGTTTACTGAAATTAGCGCTATATAAATCCATATTTTTATTTTTTATTTATATTATATATATCTTGCAAGTCCAGCCTGAACGCATTTTCTCAAAGATTAATTTCATGCTACTTGATAGGCCAAATTGTTCTTTAGCTTATAAGTTATAAGTGGACAATGACATTATATATTGACATTGGAATGCATGAAAAGTAAGTGTTTGGAAAGAAACAACAAAACAAGTAAGGAGTTTGTGGGGGTGGGGGCTAGGTTATAAGCAGGGACTGCTGGCGGGCATAGGTCGAGTGGTCGGCATTGGTTGCCTGGACTGAGGCCCTTTTTTTAGGGGGGGGCGGGGGGAGGTATATATTATATGCTTTTGGTCTGAAATGAAAACTTTTGATGCAATATTATACGCGCATTTCAATTTTGAATTTCAGTAGAATTATTTCAGGGAGAAGAACATGATAAGATTGTGTATTGCATGTCTATTTGTAGAGGTGTAAATGAGATGGCTTGAATTTCATTGAAAACTGCAAGATTCTATGATGATTAGAAATGTTCCATAGTTCATTTAATTTTTGGATGAAAAACCCTTATGTAATCTCTCCTTTACTTCTTATCAAATCTTAATTGGCGGGGTCATTCGGTGCAGAACTTTGCGGGTCTGAAAAGGGCTTCCATATATGACCACTAGATGTTGCGACACCAGTGGCCACAAGGGGGTGCTGGTCTTGGCCTCTAGGTGGCGCTTCTTTTGGCCACTAGGAGGCGCTGGTGTTGGCCACTTGGTGTTGCTGGTGTTGGCCACCAGGGTGCCATAGTGCTCATTGTATGATTCTTCTGATTACAATCCATTGCCATGATTTAGCAGACTAAAAAGTGTAATAATATCAGTTCAAAATCATCTATTGATTATTTCTTGTATCATTACATGAATTTTAAGAAAAGCTGTTTTCTGTAACATCAGGCAATCTAGAATTAAACCTTTGTTTGAAACAGAATAATAATGTAGCCATAGAGCTATAAGGGATAGTTATAGATCCATGTTTAGGCTAAGATGGGAAAGGATGCTGTATTTGATGTGATATTAATTGTCTTCAGTTAAAGAAAAATAAGGGACTTTTTAATTACAATGAAGTTTTGATAGCTTCACCACGATAATAAATAGCAAATTCATAATTGGGTAAAATTGGGTAGATCACTAAACATATCTATTTTCTATTTATCAGAGACAATGACATTGTATGCTTGTAATATTGCATGCTTGTGTGCAGTTAATAAGTTATAATACAAGTTTGAAATTAATTTCATAGTTTATTTTTCTTTCTTTTGCTATTCATCAACTTCATAAACCCGCATGATCAGTTAAGCAGCAACCATTGGTATGACAGGTGGAGCGGGGGACTTGCTTCGTATAAGGGCAAGCCAGCAGTCAGAGTCACCTAGTGGTGACTTGGAGCACTTCAGTGCCACCTGTTGTCCAATAAGAGGTTCGGTTCGAGCTCGGTTTCGGCCGGTCAGCATGGCTAGATTCGGTGTCCGGTCCGGTTCGGCTAAATACTTGATCGGTACACCCCTATCCCAGATTATCCCTCAAATGACCATGATGCCCAGCAACATATGTGTACATAACAAAGGCAAAACGGCAATTGATGCAATCTACGGATTAGGACAATACATGAAAATATTCATTTTGAAAGTTTTTTTTTCCACTCAAAAAGGGCCAGCAGAATGAGAAGTAAAGTCCAACAGAAACAATGGAACCATAATAACCCTGATAACACAGAATCACCCTGCTGAGTGAATAACATACTGGAGTACACTATGCACAGTGAGTAGCACATTGGAGACCTCATTTGCACTTCAAATGCAGTTTGCTACTTGGTAACCAAATCAAACGCACTGAGGTCAATTTCCTCTCCCATAAGGACATTTCCCAGACACAGCAGACCAGCAGAACTTGCATACAATACACTTGTATACATCATTGATTTCTCAATTATGTTTCTTCTGACATGCCCATAAGCCACAGGCAGACCCAGACCCCCGACTTCCATAACTTATGCAGGGTCAGACAAGGACCAATACTGTGACTTGAATATATAATATAATATATCGCAAGACAGCATGAAATGACATTTGTAGTAGTACCACGATGTAATGCCAGACACAAACTAGAAGCAGCATGGGAAAAACGGTTGCCCACTTGATGCATCATAATTCTGTCGCACAAAGACGAAAATTTAGCACGATTTTTTTTCTTTCCAGACAAGGACCAGTACCGCGACTTGAATATATCACAAGGCAGCATGAAATGACTTTTTTTACAGTAATGTAAAGCCAGACGCATTCACACAGATGTGAAAAGAAAACATTGTTATTTTCCTTTTCTATTCCATTGGGCTTCTCTGAAAAGCGTGCAACAGCATGTTATGGATGTGCTGCCTTACACATGTTACACAATTGCATGTGTGCCCTCGGGGAGCAATATTGCATTTCAAAAACATGCGTATACATACAATCACTTTTATGTGGAGCATTTGTACAATTGGCAAAAACCAACAAAGTGGATACATGTAGTGTGAATGTCAACTTTGTAACTGTAGTAATGAGTTTCATTCTGCTTTACTACAATTAAATCAGCCCAGTTGAAGGGTATATGAAGAACACAAAAAGCATGCATATCACAACAACTTTCATGAAGTTGAAAAGGAAATGAAACTAAACATGTACGATGTGGATAGACAATCACAGTTATTGTGGTCTATTCTTTAATTGAGCCTCTCAATCAGATTAACTTGGCATCCATATCTAAGAATCACCATTCATCAAGGCGGTAGTAATGACAGAATTAGCAAATGACTAAATAGAAATTAGGTGTCTCTACCGAGCAGCATCGAAGTTAATACAAGTTGATTTAGAATTTGGAAATTAATTACACATTTGTTGGACTACGAGGACAACCCATTAACATTACAAAATTCGTAATATTCTGAACATTTTATAACAAATACAAAAGCCACTGACAAAGTCATCTTCACAACAGCAATGCAATCAAAACCATCTGATGTTACAAGAACTCCAACAGGCTTGTTGGCAAGAAATCAGCAGCAGTTTACAATGTTCAGCCAGGAGGGAAAGAGAAGAATGACTAAAATTTTAGTAGTAGTAAAAAGGCAATTGCAAACAAGAGCCTCCAGCAGTTGGAAATGACATTGTTTGCAGCTCGATGAAGATGGACCCCTGTCCTGCAAACAAATGACAATCCTAATGTCACTTTCTTGTTCCTTTTTTTTGTCCTCCATTCAGTCTTTGTCCGTTATTTTTGCAAGGTGCACTTGACAGTTGCCCCACAAAGCCAGTATATGCACACAGTCATTGATGTAGCATTTGGCATATTTCAATTCACAAACAGATACTCCTCCATTTCACTTTGTTTTTACTTTTTACGAGGTGTGTTTGACTGTTTGCCCAAAAGCCAATATATACGCATACAGTCAATGTTTCAGTATCAGGGAAATTGCAATCACAGTTTTTCCTTGGCAACTTTAGATCTGCTTACACATAGTACCATACTCATTTGCTAATTAATTAATGAAGTGACTCACTAAATAAACAACTATAAATGTACTTGCACAGGTCATAATTTTTTCTTCCTACCTCATGACTCACATCTGTAAAGGTGAATGTACATTCAGGAGTGTTTAGTTTCACAAGTAGTCTTTAGTGTCTCTTTCTTAACTTTCTTAACAGACCAACATCACATGAGCTGTATGTAATTTAGTAATAATAATAATATAATATAGTACGATTTTATATAACACCCATTCCAGATAAATCTGCTCACCGGCGCTCACCATACTGAACGCTAATCATACCGATCATTATAGTGATAACCTCTAGTACCAATCATTATAGTGATAATGTCTAGTATGTTCGTAGACGCTGTCACTCTTCACACTGTGGAGAAGTAATCGCAGAAAAATACACATCACTCACCGGGGATGTCATACTTAGAGAAATGCGTTAAAACAAAATGTAACTTACTTGTCTTACTCTGTTTGCTCTGTTTGCTAGTTGCACTGACAGCACCCTGACTAATGTGACTATGTGAACTTTTCTCGCTTCGGAAACTCGGCGTCCGCTTCATGGACTCTTGGTAATGACGCAGGACCTCATCCTCATCACTGGATGAGTCATGTTCGAAGCCTTTGTGGACAGTACCTGGAAAAAAGAACGAGACAATTAACAATTGAATTGAATTGACTGCATTTGGTATCATCTATACAAAAAAACTTCCACTGACAGAGGAGACACTTAAAATTCTGGAACACACAAAAGAGAAACATCAGTCACCACACTCCAAAGATAAAAGTCTCCTGAATTTAAAGCAAAGAAATCTCTCTGGAAAATCCTGATACAAAGAAAGATTTAAAAGTCTATAAAATATGGTTCAATGACATTTCAATGATATTCTAGGCATCTAATGCAGAGTCACAGAATCATAATCCTGTCATAGCGGAGAAATATTGCTAGTCAGGTTTGATAAATTTCTTGGATAAGCACATTTCATTTGTAAGATGCCTGATATGATTGTTTCAGAGACGAATAATGTTACAGTTTTATGGTTTTAATTGTCAATTATTCCTTCAGTGATAATCCACAATAAAGAGTGTAATAAATGCTCTGGACTCAGCATCTCCAAATTGTGATATCGGCATTTCTATATGCAAATTTAAATCCCAGACTAAATACTTTTTGAATTTAATACCTGATTATGGCAAGTCACAAAGCAATCACTTTAAAATGTGAGTCCAATTACTTTTAGGGACTCATTAAAAACATGTCACGCTTGGCAGATAGATGTTGATGTTGACAAACAAAATATAATGGAATGGAATTAGCATGGGGAGGATAATGGTGACACTTCTATTGATTGGAAATTTGTTATTTCGTTGTTCTGATGCAACAAAATCCTGGGGCAACCAAACATCATTTGTAGAATTCTAGTAGTAGTAGTAGTAGCAGTTACATAGTTGCTTGATCATTGGCATATCAGTCACAAATATATAACCACAAAACGCTCATGAGGCTTACTGTGCTCTTCATGAGTTGGTTTTCAAAAGCTGTTGCACCACACATCACAGGTCTTTGATCTATTCGACACAACCCGCCCCTCCCACTTCAAGCATCTAGGCTTCTATTGCGTGAACATTTGTTACTTCTAAACATACTAACTGAAGCATATAAGGCCAAGGCATCACCCAGAGACAGACAAACAGAGACAGTCTGAGATGGAGACAGGGAATAAGGCAAACAGTTTGTAAGAATTGACTGGTTGCATTCATGGCTAAGGAAACATGAATTTCATTGATGTTACCCTGTAAGCTCCATCAAAATGAGTTAAGTGGCCAATATGACAACACCAGTTCGTGATATGACTCTATGACATTGATGATTACATTCGCACAAGAAGTGTACTGACATCTGTGCTGAGAATTGTGTTGGTCTCAGCAGCAAGTGCCTGAAGAGTGCCTGAACCCTGAAGGTCAAATTGACCCAGCTTCTAAACAATGATTTGGTTTTGTATAAAAAAGATATTCTATTTATCTTATGAAGATCTCATACATATCATTTTAATGGAATAATTCATAACTAGCCATGAAAAGCTAAGTTAAATCATCTTCAAGGGATAGACGGTACTTCAAAACAGTTGATCATCAACAAATAAACAATACACTATCAAATGTACACAATCTTTATAAATTATCAGTTGATTAATAATTATGTAATAGCGAACGCCCAATCTGCATACATATAGATTATGTCATTGATTTCACTGTTACATAACATTAGAATCAAATATTGACTTAAATTTTACAGCTTTCGATGCCGGTTTATTGTAATTACTTTGACTATAAAAAAAGGTTACATTCCTCTTTTTACATGTAAATATGAACTAAAAATAAGAGCTACTGTAATAGTTCTTCGAAAACCATAAGTGCTGTGCGGATTTCATGGCTGTGCCATTTACATATTATATATAGTGGAGGATGCCAATCTTTTTAATGGTCCTGTGACCTGTGTTTTGCAATAAAACCAGTTTTTAATTGTTACACCATAACTCTGTGGGTACCTATAGTTTCCATTTAGTTTTAGTTTTATACTGTCAGTGCTGTTTTTACATACAGTGAATTGAGTAAAGGTCAAGAGTCATTGACAGTTTGTCGTTGTGTCAAATACTCTATCTCAAAAAATTTGGCAGTAAATTTTGTGAAGTTCCTGGAAGGACCCTCCTTAAACTTGCAACTAAAATGGGCCTCCGCAGGAAAAGTGACGTTTCTATTATCTTTCTGAAACAGCTACGAATGCTCCCAGATGTTTATATGGTTTAGGACAGCCCGAGGCCATTTGGAGAGGGAGATGACAACATAAAATACAATTGAAGTACCTTTGAAAGAGAATTATAAGAAAAATAGTTAATTGGCTTTTACAGCCATTCTTAAAGCAATCACTTTAAAATTTGAACAAATTACTTTTAGTGACACATTGAAAACATGTCACGCTTTGCAGATAGATATTAATGTTGACAAACAAAATTCAACGCAATGGAATTTGCAGGGGAAGGATAATTGCAACACTTCTATTGATTGGAAATTTGTTATTTCGTTGTTCCGATGTGACAAAATAGCGGAATAAGCCATTGCAACACACATCACACATCTTTGATCTATTTGGAGCAACCGGCTCCTCCCAAGTCAAATATCTAGCTTTTTCTCGTGCTAACCTATGTCATCTTTTAAACAACTAAAAACTAAAGGCTGAGATACAGAGTCAGACAGAGACAAAAGCAAGATATGTGTTTCACAAAAATTAGCTGGTAAGTTGCATGACGACTGGAGAAATATGAATGACTGCATTCACTGTTTGACAATGTCAGTGGTGTGCCTGCAAGTTCTATGGAAATGAGAGGTCAATATATCTCTGAAATGATATCACTGGTGATATGACACACTGACATTTGCTTTCAACTTGGCAAGTATAATCATAGTGCTGGGTATATATAGGGCAGATTTCACGAAAAGTGCTCTTAAAAGGTACCTTAAACTTTCCAACCCTTTTGTTATCTCACTGTTGCTTCCTGAAGCAAGTAAACCTATTACTAAGTACATCTGTGAGGTAATGAATAAATATCAATAAAATATTCCTCAAATATGTAGCTTCTTCCTCTTAAAAAGATATTTTTTTATGCCTCATGAGGACAATTTTGGACGGCCAAACTTACTGGTGATCAGACATGCTTACTTTGGCACTCTGTGGAATCAACTAAAACCAATTCAGGAAAATGTAATGGTATGTGATTGATAAACAACATCGTCAAAATTATTTTGGAACCATTTTTAATTGTCTTGGTCATTATAAAACTTGAAAAAAATGAAAAGTAAAAAAAGACTGCTAATGTAACTCGATTCCGTCTCGGGACACTGAGGTTACATTAGCAACTTTTACATGGAAATTTTTTTGTGTTCTCGCCACTTATGACAATTTAAAACATGAAATTATAATATTTTATTGAAAAACTTGTCTTATTTGCCTATATACATCACCAAAAACATAAACGACTGGGTGTGGTACCTGTTTCTTTATTGCTAATGTAACTGCAATTTTGCATCCGTCCATTTCATAGTGTTACATTAGCAAAATGTGTACATAAAAATTATGTTAAAAAACACATGATTAGATCTCAAATTTTTTCTGAACTGAAAGTCAGGTCTCCCAAGAGCAGGCCAGTGGTGGTACCCTGCTGGTGACTGCATTTATATTGCAGTAGGGTCAGCATAAAAAATTCCGTCCTCCATCATTCATCGTTGTTACATTAGCACAAGGCCATATTTTTAACTACTCTGACCTACCAATCCAATAGAAAAGATCGTGTACCCATGATTTTATTTAATGGATTGACACAATAAAAGATTTAGATTTCAGCTTTTTTTTGTCCTGCCAGCTATCCTCAGAAGATGCACCCTGAGAAACTCTGAGAATCTACGAATTGATTATGTCTGGCCTTATCACTATTTTGCTAATGTAACTTGAGGACAAGTTGTGGTAAGTCATTTTGCAGCTTTTTCGTGAAATCTGCCATAGGATGTCAAGATTTTAATGGTCTGTGTATCACAATTTTACAATCACTTTTTTAACTGTTAAATATATATACCAGATAGTTTCCCTTCTGTTTTTTTTTTGTTGCAGTACTGTTTTAACACAGTAACACACATCAAATAAGGACATTAAATAAATGTCAAGAGCATTATCAGACTATCAGTTTGTGGAGTCCGAAACTTCATCTGGGAACATTTAGCAGTGAATTGTTTGAAGTTCCTGAAGGGACCATCCTTAAACTTCCAACACAAATGGGCCTCAGCAGGAAATGTGGCATTTCTCTTATCTTCCAGAAACAGCGAGTAATGCTCCCAGATGTTTACGACAGCCCAAGGCCATTTGGACAGGGAGATATGCAACAACATCAAATACAATTGAGGTACCTTTGAAAAATTATAACAAGAACGTCATCAGTTATTAATTTACTAATTACCATTTTCAGTCATTAAGAGGAATTAATGGTCAGGTAATTATGATTTTTAATCAAGCTCTAAAATTAGATTACTTTAGTGAACAATTTTTCTAGCAGGTCTATCAAAACATAAGCCAACCCCAACATAATCAAATATATAAAATTCATATCAGTTTTTGAAATTTAACTGGCCACAATGCATTCGTATGTTTCACCTACATGTCAATACATATTAAATATTCCATAAGTAAGGTCATCACTGTCTTGTTCAATCTTTCATAAAGTAAAATTTTCTTTATTTTCTCTAAATCCACATTATCAAACTTATAGAATTTAAAAAATCCAGACAAACAGCACATAATATGTTTCAGGGTTATCCATGAACCACTTTTTAAAAAGCATAATCTTGGCAATCTTACTGCATCACTGACTGCCGATGAGGCAATGACAGCAAAAAATATCTTAAGTTGCTGAGATATAAACATACACATGACATTATATGTACGTACTGCCTTCAGACAGATCTCATTCTGTTTACTGTCCAAGTTTGTTTAGCAAATCATAAAATATGGTCATCATTAATTCAAGAGCATTGTATTTGTTGAAAAGCAATATTTTTCTTTGGCCATATTGATATAAACTACAATATCTAGGATATTTTAAGCGTACGTTCTGTGCAAAGAAACTGACATTGGACTTCATAGATAAATTATTCAAAAGAAAATACATCATGATCTGCGCTTCCGAAAGGCTGCGATTTCATCATTCTGGAACAGAGCATCCAAAAGCAAACAAATATCATATCAAAGAATTTTTGGAAGGACTGCTTTCTCCAGAAACCAAGATTCTGTGGTTTATACGTCTACTCATATATTTGAATTGGTATTAACATGATTAATATATGAGGGGCGTTCAGAAAGTTCATGGCTTGTTTATATTCTGTCTGGAGCAAAAATACAGTTGGCTTTTTTGTCCCGCGGTACGCGCCTCTTGACCCACCAATCCCACCATACCCTAATCACTTGCTCATCATCTTGCATCACTGCAGCATCAACTTCCTCGACATGATTATATGATCAACGTGGAAGGAATTTTAAGATTAAACAGATATATCCCCTTTCATCAGGAAGTTCAAAAGAAATCTTTTAACCCCAAAGAGATACCATCAATGCAAGTAAAGAGAGAAGTGTCTCACATTCTGCACTCCAAAAACAAATTGGCACTTGAAGCTGCTTTCTATCTACAATTTCTACAATGCCCCAAACCTAAGGACATGAGTACTGCAATAAATTGAGCTAATAAATCATTATGATTAATTTACGTAAATCATGAGATCGAGTGATTAACACTATACCGGATGTAGAGCGATAACGCTTCAAATGTACATTTTTGATATGGTCAATAAATTGTGTGAAAAAGGCACACCAATCTGTTGCAAGCAATTTATATGCTTCATTTCAGCTCTTTTGATAAACTGTAATTTTCACACTTATTTTTTGGCACCTTTTTACATATATGATTAATATGTCAACATATATCAATCAAAATCTGAGTATTTACCTGCATTCATAAGTTCAATACAACTTCTATTTTTTAATGATGTGATGCATATTGATCTCATGTAATAAATAAAGAAGAGGAAAGTTTTTTGTGCGACCATATGAAGTATAATGAATTTATTAGTCACGGGGTCCAGACCTTCTTCGACCAGTAAAAAATTGCAGGTAAAAAAGAGGTGCCATACCGGTTCATCTCTCAGCAGGCCCAGATAAGCCTAGTGAAAACAATATACCTTTTTTTTTTTCAGTTCAACAAAGTCACTCAAACAGGCAATTACTATATATTGAAAAACTTTCCTTGTGGTTTTAAATTGCATTTTCATTCTTGTGACTGCCAGTTACATCATGATGGCAAGGAATGGAAACATCAACATTTAAGTTACTGCATAAGATGAAATTTCGATCACCAACAAAGAGTCTGTAAGACCTTCCCTTGATTCAGCCTTTTCAAGTGAGAAAACTGAACCATTGTACAATGCAATAATATATCAAAGCAGTGGTATTATATGAATATTTTCGCGCCAAGTTGCACCCAATCAGCATCTGGCCGGATATTGAATGACCCGATGTCCGACAATTAATGTATTTCTACAAAGTAGATTTGAGCATACAGCCCTACACCCATATTTTATTGCCTTTGTATGAAAGATGACACATATATCTTACCAGTGTTCACCAACTGTAAAACTACACATTGGTCCGAACCAAATATCTTATAGGGGTGGAGCTTCTTTGCTCCTGACTTTACCAACCGAAAAATCCACAAAATTTTACAATTAAATATTTTGAATGGTCTTTCAGCCACCTGCCTCCAAGGTCTCAAGCAATCTTCATTAATGATTCTAAATTCATCTCGCAGCTTCAAAGACATGATTTATAAGTATGTGTGTATATGTCACTATAGCAGCATGTAATTCAATGAAGAAACTCTAACATGTACACTTTGCTTCTCCAATCTCCATCTTTCCAGCTTCAACCATCAATCAAATTATGTTACAAGAACTTGGGAAGAATTTAGAGGAGGAATTCCTGGAATTCTCAAAACAGAGCAACCTTGTTGGAGAGCTTTACAGATTCAGAATTAAAATTCTGAGAGACACTTGTCATCATAACATATTAAAGCAGACATCAAGGCCCCAAGATGCTTGCTTATTTGTTTCAATGTTGGGAAGATCTCCTTGAGATTAATATAAAATCCATTTGTCCTCCAGCCTCATCCTGCAAGATCTTTTATTTCAGGAATAGAAAGGAAATTTCAGAATATTACATTAGCCAGATTATTATAAGTTTGAGTTAACATTTTTCTCACATTCTTACAGACTTTGTAGTTAGAAACACAAAGGTTGACAAGTCTTATCATAATAAAAAAATTAATATTGTCCCAAACTAAGGTAAAGAAAATAGAGGTTTATCAAAAAACAAGAATCCGAGGATTCAAACCCTGGGTTCTGTTGGGAATTAGTAATAAGGCATAAGATCCGTGGATACAAGATCACAGTAGCACTACACCGCGAAGTGCAATCACTGCCAATCAGCTTTGACATCTGTCAGATTGACTTCAAGTGCTGTTTCTCAATGGCAATTTGGTAAACTGAGGGTGAAAAAACGCTTGAGAACTTGCAGAATTGCAATTAGCATTGTTAGACTGCTTCTGAGAATATATGCACTGCAAAAGCAATTGCCAAATTTTTTAAGGCTTTCCTTGAATCGCATGGACGATCGTCACATGGGTGACATTATAATGCAAAGTCAGCTTGGAAACAGCCCCTCAAGACTCAAATGATCTATTACACAACAAACTACTAAAAAAAAAAAAATTTAAAAAAAATTAATTTTTTTTCAAAAAAAAAAAAAAAAACCACAACAAACCATCCCCAATTCCACAACGCATTTTAGTTCACTTCTATATGAACACAAAATGGCCCACTTGACCACATCCACACCTGTATTAAGGCTGGGAAAACTTTTTTCCAAAAATCTCTCAGACTGGTTTTTAGATAAAATTACCCTGGGGGAACCCAGGGTAAAAAACAATTCAGAGTCTTTCTAACAACATGCAATTAAGATGGCTATATCTGGTGTATGAGTTGGTCAAGAATGAGAACAGACTTTGAAAGTAAATCTGTAATAATAATGGAAATGTCAAACCAAAAATTTTATTTTTGCAGGTAATATTTGAAACAACACCATAACCAGACATAATTTAATATACCGCCTTGACAATTTGTGAAATGTCAAGCTCTTAGAAATTAGAAATAATTAAATGTTTCAAATGTCAACAACTCCATTGTTGCAAAAATGCATTACTTTCTCTTGAGAAGCTTAAATGGAAATTCAGCTTTTCCCACCAAATTAGGAAGATAAAGATATTATTCAAGATGGTTTTAATATCAACACACTTTTCGGAGGTCACATGTTATGTTGTTATAAGACCCCAATGATCACTTCAGAATTTATAAATATTTTCCATCCACAAAACCGAGGTAATAACACATGATGAATGTGTAACAAGGGACAGTTTTGGACTGGGCACACAAATGGGGCAAACAACTCACCTCTGAGAATTGACTTGAATCAACAGTCGAGGCATCAGTTATTGTCTGTTAATGCCCAGAGTTTATGGCAGTTGTTACGCAAGGAGCACCATTCAGCCATAAGAAGTGTTACCTTCTGTTTAAAATTGCCTGAAAGGATGGCATATATGTACATAGACAGGGTTACAGGAGTAGTGATGTTGATGCCTAATTAAAGGTAATAGTCTGGTCTGAAGATGTGGAACTGTGAGCCATAATCATATGCACATCTCATGTGGCCACCATCAGTACAAGTACTACAAATACAAGCGATCCCAAAAGGTTGGTAAAATGATTATGTTGATAGCCACGCTCAGGTACTGAATAAATCTATCTACACCGCATCTGACGAAATTACGCAAGTAGATTATTTTACATTGGTATGAAAACGTTTGGGCCAAATATTTTATCCTTTTCACATAAGCAATTTCTTGCTATGAGACATCTTCCATGTAACTTTCATCCAATTCCGTTGGGGCAAAGTTGAGTTATGCCACATATTCAAATATTTTTGGTGTCTTACGAAATTACGCAAAATTGACATATTAGGAGATGGGCCTTGAAAATGTAAAATTTTCAAATTACTGCACTCTAATCATTAGCATCTAATCATATAGCAACTATTCATATTGAAAAAATTTGCTTACTTGCTGCCTCTGCCAAGCTGTATGCATTAATTGTCTCCATTGGAATAACAGTGGATTTGCATAATTTTTTTAATTTATGCTCCCCATAATCTCAAAATGATTGTGATTCTTTTGAAAACAACTTTAAAAATAACCTGTTTCTATCCATTTTGTTCAATGAAACTGAGTGATAAGTTATGCATCGGGAATTGACAAAATATTGAATAAGGAACTGCACATTCTGATCACAATGCTATTTCAATGGCAGGTCATGGATGTGATTTTTGATTGCTAGCCAGTTTAAAGCGAGACAAGTCACTTTAGTGATCTTTGAACTGAGCTCAGTAGATAGAATAAGGTAACTGGTAGGAACATGACATTGTTTTTAAAGATGGGAACCTTTTTGAGGTTTTCGGAAGCATTCATTCGAAAAATGTATGCAAAACCAATGTTATTCCAATGAAGACAATTAATGCGTACAGCTTGGCAGAGGCAGCAAGTAAGCAAATTTTTTCAATATGAATAGTTGCTAATTGATTAGACGCTAATGACTGGATTGCAGAAATTTGAAAATTTAACATTATCAAGGTCCCTCCACTTGATATGTTGATTTTGCGTAATTTCATAAGACACCAAAATATTTGAATATATGGCATAACTCAACTTTGCCCCAACGGAATTGGATGAAAGTTACATGGAAGATGTCTCAGAGCAAGCCAATGATTATGTGAAAAGGATAAGACATTAGGCCCAAATTTTTTCATACCAATGTAAAATAACCTACTTGCGTAATTTCGTCAGATGCGGTGTATGTGTGAAAGTGTGGAAAGTGATAATTGATCTAAGAGCTGCAATCCTTTGCCAGTTTATAATGTATCGGTCTCTTTTGGCTAAACAAATTGTATGCTGCAGTCAATTGTGAGTTTGAAAATTAGGTTATATAGAGCACTTAGCAATGATCATCTCCTGTAAATCAGTCTAGAAACAATACCTTCACCTTATTCAGGCTTCTCAGTGAGAAATTGAATCATTAAGGTATCTATTGATTTATCTATTGTCTCGATATCTATTTTATCCTTTTGTTGAAAATACATCATGCATGAGCACTAACACTATATTGATTTTTAGCGAGCAAGAGTATAACAGCAAATGTGAACAAACAAGCATTATGATTAATTTCCATAATCCACATGACACAGTACTTTGATCAATGATACTTTCTGCACATTTCATGCTTACTTTGTTCGATAGAAAAAATTAAACACAAGACTTTCAAAAACCAAAAAACATGATAATTGCATTGTTTTAGCCCTTGGTAGATAGTAAATTTACATATAAATTTTCTTTGGCAACTTCCTTTCTGACAATTATCTGTTTCTCAGCATGCCAAAAAGGTCATAAATCATGACTAAATTATACATAATATTTGATATATATTATTCACCAGCAGAACTATTCCAACCCTACTTATTGTTATTCCAATCAGGTATGTTTCATATTGATCTTGGTGAGACTAAGAACAAACATTGAAAAATAACGTGCAAGCACTTTAACAGCTGCTTGTAGATAGACTATCTATCTGGCCATCTATATATCTATCTAACTATCTATATTTGTCTATATATCTCCCTTCCTTTCATGCTTCCTTCTTTCCTTCATTCCTTCCTTCATTCCTTCCTTCCTTCTTTCATTCCTTTCTCCTTCTCTTCTTTTATTGGTTTAAGCTTTTTAATGAATTTGTAAACAATCCCCCTGGCTGGCACTTGGCAGCTGCCATCACTGCAGCAGAACATTTAAAATTCGCGGGAAAAATGTACATTTTAGTTTAGAAAATAAAAATTTATTTTCACAGAAGTTTACCAAAAGTTGATGGAAGCAAGATAATATTCTATTCAGCCTGCATGCCAAGTTTTAATGACATAGGTGAAACAGCACGACCAGGGCAGTTGTCATAAGTTTTCCTGAAACTCCTCTCGTAATACAGGCTGCAAGCAGCTGTAAAAAAGGATTTTGCACAGTTTGTTATATAAATTACACTATGGTAGTGGAACCCATTCAAAAACAGGATCCATAAACAGCTGTATAGCAACATTTAAATTATCTATAATATCTAAGAAGACACTTGTTGCAGATGACAAACACTTTTTTTTTTTTTTAAACATATAGCCCTTCAGGCTTGAGCGATATTACTTCACAAAACAGCTGTGATATACGTACACGTATATATGTAGATGTAGATCTAGATGTTTGGGGACGAAACCTCGCGGTTTTTGTCCCATCAATTGTCTCAGGTGATGATTGTTGACACGCATCCTCTTGGATCAGTCTGGTGAAAGTGAAAACTGCATGCTGCTGCCACCTGGCACAAAAGTTGATTTTGTATGCTACAGCATTGCTGTCCCAAGAAATAGGACCAATTTCATTGCACATTCACAAAATTTCTATTCAACATTGATGTATACCAGAGTCAGACTCAGCAATCACATTCTCTAAGGAAGTAGACAAGGCCATCAGCACACTCAGAAACAGCCCTGGTGTCTTCCAGACAAAACTGTGTATGTTCCTCTGATTGAAATTATGTGGACGCTCGCAGGAGCTCGCGGAATAGCACACTAATCACTAGGTGGCAACACAAGAGCGTATGTTCTGATCTGTGGCAATGCAAGAGCAGTCCACTTGTGGACAGCTCTTGGATGGCATTGCTTGCATCCTCTCCGATATGTAGACGTCCGAAGTTAACTGGATACTTTGGAATATTATTGACATTATTCAACGGATTTATACAAAGGATAGTGTCCTGGATATCAAATTACTTATATATACATGATACATTAAGTAAAAATCTATTTTGCTTTTAAAGAAATATCTTTCTGACCTTTTTAACCCAGAGGGTGGGGGTTTCAACTCACCGTGGGAAGAATTTTTAGGTTTGAAGGGTCTGGGTCCAGATGACCTCAGATCCATGACCATTTTGCTCCAAAAGCAGGAGTGACCCCCAGCTATGGTTCTTAGAACAATTATTTAGAATGCGTCAGATCTCTAGTCCTTTGTCTAGGGTGTCCACAAGCTACAATTCGGAGAACATTAGTACATTACTCAATTATTGGAATACTGGGTTCAAATTGACCACAGTTATTGTATGTTTTAAAATCTTTCCTCGATGAGTCGTCCCCCCATCTTTATGGCCATTTCAATAACACAAAGTAAATAACGCAACGGGTGCATAAGCATGAGACCTATAATAGGAATACTCAGAAATTGACCACAAGGGGTGACTGTCAGTTTAATGACCCTGACTTTGATTATGTTATATAGTATGGATGCACCGACCTGTGATCTTGTTGATAGTTTTGCTGAAGTGTTTGAAAATAAAATTTGTCTTCAATTTTTATATTCTTACTAATATAATATTCTGAAATATCCTTCTTGAATCAAACACAAGACCTTGCTGGATGTGGCTGGAGGACAACTGGATTTTATATTACCAAGGAGATCTTCTCAACATCGGATCATATAAGAAAGAATTCCTGGGCCTTGATGCCTGTTTTAATATATTATGACGAGTGTCTCTTTGAATTCTCGTCGCAAATGTGAAAAACTCAATAACAAGGTTACGCTATTTTGAGAGATCATTAAAATCCTGCAAAGTTTCTTAAAAAGATTTGATGGATGATAGGGAGATGGAAGAGCAAAGAGTTCAGATGGTCTTTATAGAAGTTTAAGCCTAGTAGCCTGGTACTCTAAATAGATGCAGCTGCAAGATGAATACATTGTATATAAAGCATGAAATGAAGATCGCTGTGGACTTGGAAGCAGGTGGCTGAACCATATCTCAAAGTCGAAGATAACTGTTTTGGGAAGTGCATGTCTTTCCCTTTATTGGATATGGCAGATTGTCTTTCCCTTTATATTGTGCAGATTTCTGTTCGGTAAATTTTATATTAATAGGCTCTATAGATATGCAATTGAGATTTGAGAACTGCATGCATGTCATTAATCCAAATCCATGCAAAACAAACACATTTCTCAATAGAAAGATGTCATGTTTTAGTGAAATTAAGGGTAATGGTTTAAAAACATGCATTTGTTCATACAAGACATATGAATGGCAAAAGTAAAAGACGCTTGAATAAACTTCAAATAAACGATGTTAAAAGTTAAAAGACTATTCAAGATATAACGAAAAAATATCTAGATAGAATTTGACAGATTCAAATCGATTTTACATTGAAACACAATCATAAATTGCTTTACATTCCAACTTAAGAAATTTCAAGCTTCTGTCTGGTGCATTTCAATTAGAAGGATGTTTTCGACAAGGTCAATTGTGTAGCGTACGTAAAACGTACGGTCTCTTTCTTGAGTATTTCGTACGTAAATTGGCTGTTTTCACGTATGAAATATGAACGAAAGTAAATTTTTCTATGAATTTCATTCGTGTTAACTTCGTTTTTGGGCTTCTTGATTTGTTTGTTGATTTTTTTTAGATTGACCAATGCAAGGTCTTAACTGGTGATAACCATATTGCACCAAAATGGCCAAAGTAAATGAAAAGTCCTGTCAGAAATCTGTATGAATTCGTACGAAATTCGTACGAAAATGTACGTACGTACTACGGATCGGCTCTTTTTGTGAATTTCACGTGTAGAATTTACGTACGTAATTCGTACGCTGCACAATTGCCAGTGTAAAGGTCATAAATTTCCCAACAATTGTGTATTTCAAATGTCAGCAACAACATATATCATTGCAAGAATACATTTTGGCAAATGCTACATATTCAGCTATATTCTCTCTCACAGGATGCATAGATCAAAGTCATCCTTCCCATCCCACTTCCAAGAACAGAGATACTCAGTGAGACAGAACGTTTTTTATTGATAGACGGATCGACAGAGAGAAAGATAAACAGGATGATAAACAGATAGATTGATAAATAGATAGGTAGATAGATAGATAACATAGAAAACATAGATAAGATATATCATAAATAGCATAAATTACATAAGATAGATAGATAGATAGATAGATAGATAGATAGATAGATAGATAGATAGATAGATAGAAATGAAAGGATATGCTACACCAACTGTTATGATATGTACAGAACAACAATTAACATTTTTATCCTCAGCATTAGAAATAATTCATTGTGAGCAAAGTAACATTTTCTCTCTGTAAAACAGAAATTGGAGCACTTCATGTTGACCAATGTGTTACAGGTTGTGGCTGCAGGGCAATAACACATGATGAATGCGTAACAAGGGACAGTTTTAGACTGCCCACACAAATGGGGCAAACAACTCACCTCTGAGAATTGACTTGAATCAACAGCCGAGGCAACAGTTATTGTCTGTTAATGCCCAGAGTTAATGGCAGTTATGCAATAAGCACCACAGAGAAGTAACGCAACTGTTAACTTGGCCACAATGGCCTGACCAATTCAGTCAGTGGCCATTACTAGTGCTCAACGGTTTATGCTGATTGGCTGGCAACTTGGGCAAAGGATTATATCTCCCGGAGTAACAATGTAGGATGCTTAATTAAAGCTAATTGCCAAGAGGTGTGGAAAACACTAATTGGTCCGTGAGCTGTAATCATACATTGGTCCCATGTGGCTACTGGCTATATACATGATCCCAAGAGGTTTGGCCAAATGATTATTTTGATGACCGCACTTATGACCACCCGTTCACATCTCCAGTTATACATATATCAAAGTAGCATGTATCTATCCATCTACCTAGTTGTCTGTCCTTGTACCTATGCATTTAATCTTAGTATATTTCCATCAACCAATCCATCCATCCTTTTTTGTCAATCTGTGTTTAATCCAGGAACCTATGCAACGTGTATCCATCTACCTTCTCATCCATCTCGTATTCACCGGTTTAATCTGGGTATCAGTCCATCTACCTATTCTTCATATATTTTTGTATAGATCTGTATGTTTACAGCCAAACACTTTGATATAGAATTGGAGTGGACTGTGGCACTGTGAAAATGGCATTTCGTGTGTCATCATGCTGATGATTTGTCATGATCAAACCCAATACTTTCAATGTTAATTTGATTGAAGGAGACTTATCCCACTTGTTGATGACAGCCAAATGAAAAGATTATGCATCTGATTTTCACTCTAAAATCCGTTATGAGAAGTCAAATGGCTTTCTCTTGATCATGACTAATCAAACAGCCTCTATGTGAAACTAGAGAAGATGACACTTCATCGGCTATTATGAGTCACGAAGTGCCATTTTCACAGTGCCATAGTCCACTCTAATTCTATATCAAAGTTTTTGGCTGTAATATGGGTTTCAATCTATCAAAAGAATGTGTCTGTTCCATGGAGCAGTGCACTTCAGTTCTTAGATTCTGTTGACAATAAAGTGATATCAGGTTGAAAACAGCCATATATCATCATGACCTCATTAAAATATCTTATAAAAGGCAACATACTGCACTATACAGTATACATGAAGGTGTCTATAGTGAAACCCTAAACAAATTTTAAATTAATGAAAATTTGACAAATATCACATCATTGCCACTAATAATAAGGATAGGGCAAGTACTAACAATCAATCCATCAACCATGCAATCATCCTATCAACATACTGCGGTGTTTATCTATCTACATGCATCTTGCTCTCTTTCCTATTTCACCTTGTTAAAATAGCTTTCGCGCACATATATTGATATATATACATGATATACATACCCATCCCATGGAAGGTGAAAAAACAGTAGATTTTTATAAGTATACACCTACGCCTGGCTTGATATTCATGATTCTTTATTTAGGCCCATAAAGCCTTTAAGCCTTATCAGTTGATCTCTGGTTCAAGTAAAATGAATTGATAATCTAATTCTTGAATAGTGTTTACCAAGCTTATCGAAACACACAAGTTTTGATAAATCAAGAATTTCCGTGTCACTTTTTATTGATTTTCGCTGGCAGCTATAGACTATTCTGGTGCAATAGGACGAAATTACAACTTAGATTTTGTACAGTGTATAATCAATAGCTGCAAAAAGGTCTTTGACGGATGTTCTTTTACCTTGATTTGAATACTTTGTTATCAATCTGTGCTTTTTTCAATGACTATTATAGATCTACCTGGATTTTTTAAGTGACACTGCCAATGAAAATATACTTAAACACTCTGCACTAACTGTGTGGTCAGTGGCCATTCTTGGAAAGTATTGAACGGGGGCAACCCTTAGATATTCAGTTTTCCTCAACGGTAAATTATCTATTTTACGGTAACGGCGACAGCATATATTTCTTACGAGCTTGCGACATCCGCAAATATTTGTTCCTAAATCAAACAACACCATCCATGTTAAGAAGTATCCCTAACAGATATCATTTATTTCAAAATTGCCCAGAAAGAATTTATCACTTCACTAAAACTGGGCAGGAAATTACTCATTTAAAAAAACTGATGGACGCCCCTATATATGTACCATGCACAAGAATAATTTGATGAAAGTTAGACTTCAATTTTCAGTTGACTGAAAAGCCACTTTCAAATAGCAATTCCATGTAATTAGTGTATAAATGCCAAATGTGGCAAAATTTTGTTATTTGTCAACATATTTTGTTAGTTTACAATATTATGTACATGTAACTCTTGCATTTTGTAGTACAGTCCAAAATTACTCAACTCAGTGTCATCAATAATCAATTTATGTACAATTATTTTGCATTGTGACTGACATGGGATATGTAATAAACTGAATCATAACAACGACATCTATACTTTTTAGTGGCGTGAGAGTTTGATGTCGTGTTCACGAACAGAAGGAAGTCAGATATGATGCAACTTCCATTCTCGGGAGTTGTTTTATTTAACGTTAAACACACTTTAAAAAATTATCCTTTTTTTTTCAAAGATAAATGGAAAGTAGCACTTACCGTTTTCCCCCGAGCGGTCACCCTTGGCCTTGGTGGGGGTGTGGTCTGTGATGCTGTACTCCGAGACCTCCTCATCCGGACTGCTGGTCACCAACTTCTGGTCGTAATTGTCTCCCGGGATCTCCTGGTGGTCCTGGCTGTTCTGGTTCCTAAAACACCAGTTGAGGCAGCCACTCCAGGTCCAATTAGATTGACCAGAGAACACCTTGCTGAAGAAAGCCATCTCACACTGACCCCTGGTGAACTCTTAAGGTCAAGGGTCAAGGTTGTTGGCCTGTGACGTCATCACTTCTTGTGCACCTGCTTTTCGCCCTTAATAGGATCTGAGCAGCAAAACAATCGAACAATGGCTAATGAGAAGCCTCCTTCCATAAACAATATGCACACACTAATGTGTGACAATATGTTGTAATATATTGATTTTGTAGCTTCAGTACAGGGTTGATTGTTGTGATAATATCAAACACAAATATTTCAATAATGTATTGTAAGCGCACAATGAAGTTTCCAATAATAGCAATGGGTCTATTACAAAACTCCTGTTATGTTATAAATGCAAAATATGTTAATACTTTAGGTAAATCCAGTGGTATTTATTAAAAAAATAATCCAGTTTCAAATGATTGTCCTTGAATATAGGGCACAAAAATTATGCCTCTGAAAAATCCACAAATGACAAATTTTGTTTTAATTGGTGAGCGACATGTAGTATCCTTGTGCTGCCAAACACCTGTAGCTGACAGTCTTCTAGAAGCTTGATGTAATCATCTCCAGGAGTAACATATCTTTCAGAGCTCTTATGGTATCCTAGCAACAGAAATAATTACAGGAGACAGTATATGTAAGCTCTCAGCCTTGGGATGCTATATATACTGCATTCACAGTTGATGAGCATGTGATTGGTGGGCAACAATTGCTATGTAGGCGATCCTTGAACAATATTGATATAAAGTCAGAATAATGTTAAAATGATCCACTGACCATGTGCATCAAATTGGCTGCACCATGCCCATACTAGAACTGGCAGCAGCATACATGGTAGGACCCCACATTAGTCTAGGACATTATTACTGAGCAATGGGGTTATATGTTCATATTTGCACAGCAATAGAAGCCAGATGATCCAGATATGTGTGTCACTTAGCCATGGTTGATCCTGGTGCTCTGAAATGCCAAACACAAATGCAACTATCAGCAAAATCATAAATGCACTTTATGCACAGCAAATTATAGATATACAGTTGTATTCCACAAAGAGGACACAATAACACTGGGATCACTTTAGACATAGATATAGCATGTATTTGTAGACATTTTCCCATGGAGTTGAAGTGACTGGTGGACTGCAGGGTTATTATTGTAACTTTCAAATGATTCAGTAAGTATTCACTGACTACCAGGTATCGCTTCCGCTTTCATCCATTTTTTCGGCAAATCATTTAACCTATAGGCATTCTAAAGGCAAATTTTGCTATATTTAGCTAAAATCCTTGTAAAATCACACCAAATACATAACCCTTGTTCTAAGTTTAGATTAAGGGTGATCCTTTTACAAATAGGACTTGTTACATGTTTGTCTGTGAACTAACAAAATAACTTCATTGACAAATAAGGAGGCCTATTTGTCATGTGATTCAATTCCATATATCCGTTACTCATTTTGGCGTAAATTTGGAGAAAACTGGCTCTTTAAAAATATAAAGAAGGGAACAATCATGAAAAATTTGCCAGACAGACCGATGTCCAGACAAACAAACAGACCAGCTTAAAACAGTATGCCCCACATACTTTGTCGGGAGGAGCATAAATACACTTTAAACATTATACAATGTTAACTGGAAGACTGTGAATTAATTTAATAATAAAAAAATATATTATAGCTGTTTGCTAGGTCAGATGATGTCACTGGCTTAAAAATGTTTTGTTTGTGTCAGTTATGACTAATCAGTTGATTCAATGCTAATAATATCTAGCAGCACAGGTGACAATAAACAAACTAATTAAATGACTTAAGGTACTTCATCAAATAAGAAGATTAGGAGACTAACCGAAACTGTCAATCACGAGGCAAAGCCAGTTTGCAAATTGAAAATAAGAAATTTAATTTTTCCATTCAGTGGACCGCCAATCTGCAAAAAGCTCTACATGGTGTAATCTGTTTTGCAAACACAGAAAAGTAGCAGCAGCAACTTGGCCTTTAGCTCATGTCAAACACTTTAGCACTGAGCCATCAACAACATAAACATTCAATTAAGTTTAAAATGGTTTTCATTAAAAGAAAGTTCCAGAAAGTACTGACAATTTCAATTTTGAAATGAGGCCAAACAATATCTTTTCAATGTGTTTTAAAAGACATCCGATACATTGCCAGATTTATATAGAAGCTATACCTCAAAAGAAAAGGCGACCAATGGCATATGTTTAGGAAAATATTAACAAAAGCAAGCACTGGCATAAAAGCAAACTCAGAAATACGAAACCATTGTTAGAACAATAGTTTCAGGAGAAAGGAAGCCAGCCCCATTTGAAATATTGAACCAATAGCGTGATGTTGGCAATTTCTCAGCCTTTTAGCATTTAATTTCAACTCCAGTAACTCAGAAGCATGAGCATCATACTAGACCAACTTGTCTGCAAATTTCTATTGATTCAATCAATATTTGAGGAGTATTCAATACAATTCACGGAGGCTTGGCAAAAGTCTAAAATATCATGTTGTTCTTCATTCAGCAGTGTCTGTCTCAACAACAACAGAGGCAATGAGTTATGATATTCACATTTGAAAACACATCAAACATTTAACACACATGTTCTTTTTCATTGTTTTGATGGAAAAGTAAAGAAACAGCAATTTGTCTATTGTGTAAATGTGCTAGTTCATATTTAATCATATCATCCGCTCGGTTCTGCTGCAGAGGGCCTTCTCTAATGAGACCAACGCATAAATGTACTAGTCACTTGTAGTCAGGGTAGGGTGAAAGCACAGTAAGCGCCTCAATATTTGGCCCCTATGACCTAAGAATTATTTTCATCAGAATTGCAAGTGTAGTACATCAATTTTAACCTAATAATGTGTAGAATACAGAATTATGTTTGTCTAATAAATCAAGACAGGTATTTGCTGGGCTGCTATGAACTGCATTATGAAAGTTCCATGAAAATCTAGGTTTTTCTGCTGAAATGGACCATTGGCTTTTCGACAGTCTTCGCAGATGTGAAATGGACGGTTTGCATGAACTGTGAAAAATTCAACTTTTAAGCCTTGTCAGCATTCACTAAAATAATCTGAATTTGTCACTAAACATGGTATCCCTGCTTTATTCGTGGCATACCAGACCTCCAAACATCAGTCCCCAGACTAATTTGAACATTTTTGTGGACGTAATGGACGGACATTTACACTTTTTAGCCTGGTATCCAGTGTATAAGTTAAATTCATTGTGTTTTTAAATTTTTCTGTTGATTACATAGATAGAGAGAGACAGACATGCATTTTCAGCTCAGTTGACATGTTAGCTGGTCTTTAATTCATTTAAATTACCAAAAAATCAGTTGTGGACGTAATGGACGGACATCGATTTTAGCCATTAAAGCTTCTTGTATCTTACAATCATCAGTGGCTATTGGAACTTTTTTGCTGAAATTCATTAAACCAATATCATATTTAGGCAAAAGCACCAAATTCGGCTAATTATCACAAAAAAATAGCCTCCAGCCAGCCTTTTGAACCCCTGACTGTAAATTTGCAAAAATATGGTTACAAGTGGACCTTTCCTTTGGATGTCATGGCTGCCATAATCATTACATTGAAAAGTCAGCGAATGGTCCCTGCAGAAGGCCAGGGAGGTACAGTAAACAGATAATGTCACTGGCAGAATGTGAACTAAATATTGGGCTACAGCATTGCTGCAATAGACAGTGCTTCAGAAAAAGGGCCACTGGTTACATGCCAAAATTGACAAATTATACCCACTTTAAAGGTCTGCCCAGAGCATGGTTTTAATTGTATGCTCATGAAAAATGCCTTAATTTCTCAGATTTACTTGCTGATGAAGTTTAAATACTGCACTGTTTCTTCTTTACGTCAGAAATTGGTTTCTAATACCCTAAATTTACTTTTATCTGATCAAAATCCAATTGAGGCCTTTACTGTGCTTTCACCCGGTAGTTTTTTGTGCAACAAATTTTCATTTTCACTGTGCACTAACAAAGGGGGTACCCTCGCCATCAGGGTGGCCATTACAACTACTGATTCGTGATTTCAAAGTGAAATTGCAAAAAATGTAGAGGGAGTTAGGTCTTTAAATTTTGAAGGTGGCTAAAATGGCTTGTGGAAGGAATGATTGCCAAGTGACAGGTTCAGATATACAAGATGAAGTAAGACATTTAGGAAATTAGAAATCACTCGAGGTGAGGGTACCACAAAAACCAAAAAATGGCAGGGCGAGGGTACCAGCATTTTGGCGAGGGTACCAACAGAAAATGGCGAGGGTACCAACAGAAATGGCGAGGGTACCAACCCGGAAGTGGTGAGGGTACTGCAAGATTTGGGCGAGGGTCATTTCCGGTTGGCGAGGGTAACCACCAAGGGATTGGCGAGGGTAATGTCAGATATTGCTTGAACAACTAAAAGCAAACAGTCAAGGAAGAGAAGGCAATGAATCAGCTTATTCAATTTGCTCTTTGTTGCAATCGATAACAGCATTTGCTGACACATGATTGTACTTCTTTTAATTACCAGTCAGGAACCCCAATCAAGAACATAATTGCAATATTACCCTGTCAATAAAGGAAAATATTAAAATCAATTAACTCCAAATGAGAACTAGAATGGAGTGCATGAGATGCACAAAAGTATCTCTGCTAGCAAAATAAATAGATTCTATTTGACTCGTCTTGAACTAAATAATTTTTGGTAGGGATCTCTCAATGAGGCGTTGTTTTGATTTAGGAATGAATATTTGGTGAAATATACTAGATGGGAGCATTACGAGCAGGGGGTCAGCAGTGATTGCAAGACAGATAGTGTTTGCTGTAAGTCATAAAAACTTTGACCCCTAGGGTTAGCCCATACCTATGGGTGTCCCCTGAAGTGGCCCCTCCCTTTGGGATCCCCCGGGGGTGCCCCGACCCTTTGGATATCCTCGGGGTGCCCCCACCCTTGGGGTTTCCCTCGGGCGTGCCCCACCCTTTGGGTATCCCCCAGGGGTGCCTCACCCTTGGGGTGTCTGTCCCCTGGGGGTGCCCCCACCTTTGGGGTATACCAGGGGTACCCCCCATGCTTGGGGTATCCCCAGGGATGCCTCATCCTTGGGGTATCCCCCAGGGGTGCCCCAACCCTTGGGGTATCCCAAGGGATGCCCCCACCCTTGGGGTATCCCAAGGGATGCCCCCATCCTTGGGGTATCCCCCGGGGGTGCAACCACCCTTGGGGTATCCCCTGGGTGTACCCCCACCCTTGGGGTATCCCCGGGTTGCTCCCACCCAAGGGGTATCCCCAAGGGGTGCCCCACCCTTTGGATATCCCTGGGGTGCCCCCACCTTTGGGGTATCCCCAGGGGTACCCCCACCCTTAAGGTATCCCCCATGGGGTATCCCCCGGAGGCGCCCCAATCTTTGGGGTATCCCCCGGGGGTAAGTCCGCAGGGGTAAGTCCCCATGTCCGCGGGGGTAAGTCCCCATGTCCGCGGGGGTAAGTCCCCAAGTCCGCGGGGGTAAGTCCCCGTGTCCGCGGGGGTAAGTCCCCGTGTCCGCGGGGGTAAGTCCCCATGTCCGCGGGGGTAAGTCCCCATGTCCGCAGGGGTAAGTCCCCATGTCCGCGGGGGTAAGTCCCCATGTCCGCGGGGGTAAGTCCCCATGTCCGCGGGGGTAAGTCCCCATGTCCGCGGGGGTAAGTCCCCATGTCCGCGGGGGTAAGTCCCCATGTCCGCGGGGGTAAGTCCCCATGTCCGAGGGGGTAAGTCCCCATGTCCGAGGGGGTAAGTCCCCATGTCCGAGGGGTTAAGTCCCCATGTCCGCGGGGGTAAGTCCCCATGTCCGAGGGGGTAAGTCCCCATGTCCGTGGGGGTAAGTCCCCATGTCTGCGGGGGTTACCATGTCCAAGGGGCTAAGTCCCAATCTCCGCGGGGGTTACCATGTCCAAGGGGCTAAGTCCCAATCTCCGCGGGGGTAAGTCCCCATGTCCGAGGGGGTAAGTCCCCATGTCCGAGGGGGTAAGTCCCCATGTCCGCGGGGGTAAGTCCCCAAGTCCGCGGGGGTAAGTCCCCGTGTCCCCGTGTCCGCATCCTTGGGGTATCCCCCAGGGGTGCCCCAACCCTTGGGGTATCCCAAGGGATGCCCCCACCCTTGGGGTATCCCAAGGGATGCCCCCATCCTTGGGGTATCCCCCGGGGGTGCAACCACCCTTGGGGTATCCCCTGGGTGTACCCCCACCCTTGGGGTATCCCCGGGTTGCTCCCACCCAAGGGGTATCCCCAAGGGGTGCCCCACCCTTTGGATATCCCTGGGGTGCCCCCACCTTTGGGGTATCCCCAGGGGTACCCCCACCCTTAAGGTATCCCCCATGGGGTATCCCCCGGAGGCGCCCCAATCTTTGGGGTATCCCCCGGGGGTAAGTCCGCAGGGGTAAGTCCCCATGTCCGCGGGGGTAAGTCCCCATGTCCGCGGGGGTAAGTCCCCAAGTCCGCGGGGGTAAGTCCCCGTGTCCGCGGGGGTAAGTCCCCGTGTCCGCGGGGGTAAGTCCCCATGTCCGCGGGGGTAAGTCCCCATGTCCGCAGGGGTAAGTCCCCATGTCCGCGGGGGTAAGTCCCCATGTCCGCGGGGGTAAGTCCCCATGTCCGCGGGGGTAAGTCCCCATGTCCGCGGGGGTAAGTCCCCATGTCCGCGGGGGTAAGTCCCCATGTCCGCGGGGGTAAGTCCCCATGTCCGCGGGGGTAAGTCCCCATGTCCGCGGGGGTAAGTCCCCATGTCCGAGGGGGTAAGTCCCCATGTCCGAGGGGGTAAGTCCCCATGTCCGAGGGGTTAAGTCCCCATGTCCGCGGGGGTAAGTCCCCATGTCCGAGGGGGTAAGTCCCCATGTCCGTGGGGGTAAGTCCCCATGTCTGCGGGGGTTACCATGTCCAAGGGGCTAAGTCCCAATCTCCGCGGGGGTTACCATGTCCAAGGGGCTAAGTCCCAATCTCCGCGGGGGTAAGTCCCCATGTCCGAGGGGGTAAGTCCCCATGTCCGCGGGGGTAAGTCCCCATGTCCGTGGGGGTAAGTCCCCATGTCCGCGGGGGTAAGTCCCCATGTCCGAGGGGGTAAGTCCCCATGTCCGCGGGGGTAAGTCCCCATGTCCGAGGGGGTAAGTCCCCATGTCCGCGGGGGTAAGTCCCCATGTCCGCGGGGGTAAGTCCCCATGTCCGCGGGGGTAAGTCCCCATGTCCGCGGGGGTAAGTCCCCATGTCCGAGGGGGTTAGTCCCCATGTCCGCGGGGGTAAGTCCCCATGTCCGCGGGGGTAAGTCCCCATGTCCGAGGGGGTAAGTCCCCATGTCCGAGGGATTAAGTCCCCATGTCCGAGGGGTTAAGTCCCCATGTCCGAGGGGGTAAGTCCCCATGTCCGAGGGGGTAAGTCCCCATGTCCGCGGGGGTAAGTCCCCATGTCCGAGGGGGTAAGTCCCCATGTCCGAGGGGTTAAGTCCCCATGTCCGAGGGGTTAAGTCCCCATGTCCGAGGGGGTAAGTCCCCATATCCGAGGGGGTAAGTCCCCATGTCCGAGGGGGTAAGTCCCCATGTCCGAGGGGGTAAGTCCCCATGTCCGCGGGGGTAAGTCCCCATGTCCGCGGGGGTAAGTCCCCATGTCCGCGGGGGTAAGTCCCCATGTCCGAGGGGGTAAGTCCCCATGTCCGCGGGGGTAAGTCCCCATGTCCGCGGGGGTAAGTCCCCATGTCCGAGGGGTTAAGTCCCCATGTCCGAGGGGTTAAGTCCCCATGTCCGAGGGGTTAAGTCCCCATGTCCGAGGGGGTAAGTCCCCATGTCCGAGGGGGTAAGTCCCCATGTCCGCGGGGGTAAGTCCCCATGTCCGCAGGGGTAAGTCCCCATGTCCGAGGGGGTAAGTCCCCATGTCCGCGGGTGTAAGTCCCCATGTCCGCGGGGGTAAGTCCCCATGTCCGAGGGGTTAAGTCCCCATGTCCGAGGGGTTAAGTCCCCATGTCCGCGGGGGTAAGTCCCCATGTCCGCGGGGGTAAGTCCCCATGTCCGCGGGGGTAAGTCCCCATGTCCGCGGGGGTAAGTCCCCATGTCCGCGGGGGTAAGTCCCCATGTCCGCGGGGGTAAGTCCCCATGTCCATGGGGATAAGTCCCCATGTCCGAGGGGGTAAGTCCCCATGTCCGCGGGGGTAAGTCCCCATGTCCGCGGGGGTAAGTCCCCATGTCCAAGGGGGTAAATCCCCATCTCCGCGGGGGTAAGTCCCCATGTCCGAGGGGGTAAGTCCCCATGTCCGAGGGGGTAAGTCCCCATGTCCGAGGGGGTAAGTCCCCATGTCCGAGGGGTTTAGTCCCCATGTCCGAGGGGTCCCCCATGTCCGCGGGGGCAAGTCCCCATGTCTAGCAGAGCTAATTAAATATCATCTCCCCTAGTGGTGATTTTTTGCACTAGTCCCCTGTTCAGTGGACGGTGGACAGGACAGTGGACAGCCAGGACTAACAAAACCTCTGCCTCCTAGCAGAGATAATACAGTTGCACAACAGCATTCCTGTCCATTTTACCCCAGAGTGGAAGTTAGTGCAATGCAGATTTGACAAATTTTGGTACACATCTAAAAATTAAAAACAAATAGATGGAACCTTAGAAACATACTTGACTGTGACAACTGGTTGTCAAGCACAGATAAAAACCAGTTAGTTTGCAGGTCATTGTTATAAAAGCTCCTAACTCTAAAATCTGGCAAGAATTGTGCGTCTAAGAGGAGGATGGGCAGTCTCAGACAGGGAGGAATTAAATTCAATTCAATTCAATGACCACAGATATGTACACATTCATACCCAAGATGTGGCAGGCAAACACGGAGGAAGGAAGTTGATCAAAATGACCTTTATCCAAACAGTGCCATCCAGAGTAAAACTTACATGGATGATTATTTTCTCCCTGTGCACACTGCTGACAGGACACGATCTGAGATTATCATGTTTCAGTCATGTTTCAATTCTTATGCAGCATACTATTGCCGAGAGCTAAAATCAACTCCTAAGATATGAGTAAACTAATATTTGTTATTATACAATAATTATACAGACTATGCAAGCGTTATAAGGTTGATGCATGTGTCTTTAGATACAGAGGAAATGAATTATCATAAGGAATATATATAAAGTGCATGGTGATGCCTAAAACAATTTCGAATGAGATGATCAATGGGTGGTACATTCGAATGATCTCCTTTTAAGTATCTGTGAAACTAAATGAAGAGAAATCAGCAGTTTTGATAAGCATTCCATTTTCGGGTCTCATCTCCAACCTTCCATGCAGCAATTGTTGGCTTATATGATAGGTATATGAACTACGCGCATGCATACCAATAATACCCTATAAGACAATACAAGCGTATGCAATTCGAATTTGGTGATTGCAGAAGCAGGGTCGTTTTACAAATAACATACAGATATGGTGCAAATTCAATAGTTGACCTTGTACATCTCACTTATTTTGATAATGTTGTGGCATGAACATCATTATTTCCTTTATAGTATTTGCATATTTTGAAGAAATGCATAACTAGTGGGAGCCTATTCCAAAATCACATGACAAATTCTAATTTCACTGATTTGTCATATGCTAGTATATAGGTGCACTGAAGCCATTTGCTAGCCCTGAGACATCATGTCTCTCAATGATTAGTATGGCCACCTATGATATGAACAGCAGAACCTCACACATCTTGGAGATTGGACATAGTAAGCAACCTCATAGTCAATGCTTAATGAAAAGAATGGCATGGTTGGTAAAACTACTGTAAGCAGTCAAATTCTGTAATCATCATGCAGCAATACAGAACAATGTATGATAGGGGTAAGGCTTTACATCACAAACATTGTTGAACAAGGAAAACAAAACCGGACAGGGACCACGGCTAAGAGGCGAAGTACACAGTCTCACCACAAGATAAAACATCTGTGTGTGTTACACAGGTATTTAAGAGCTACTATTTAATGAATTATTTTGGTGTAGCTATTGTCTTTCCTTCGTAGATAAATATACAACTAGATAAACAAGAAGATAGACATAGTCAAGTATAAAGGCAATTAATATCTATCTATCTATCCATCTATCTATCTATTCATTTATCTGTCTATCTATCTAGCTATCTATTGGGAGCACTGGGCTAATTTTGTAACCTTTAAAGATGTCTAGAGGGTCTACAGTCAGACTTTTAGGGTCCCTCTGGGATGCCTGTTGAAGATTACTTTATTGGATATACAGTATCTAGACAGTCTGTTAGGCAACCACCATGAGAAGATGAGATGTCCTATCTATCTATCTATCTATCTATCTATCTGTCTATATCTATCTATGGTATAAAACTAATAACATAAATATTTCTTTTTATAACAATGCCAAAAAAGAACCATTTCCATTACAGAGATATTAGGTGGTACCCTCACCATGACAAAAATTGAAAATGGTGTTACCCTCGACAGGTGTTTTTGGGTACCCTCGCCCTGACCTTACATTTTGATTGCAAAATATACTAATTCTGTGACTCATCACACTTGGCAGACAAGACCCAGGGTTAGTTTAATATTCAATCGATATGCATGACCAAAATAGGCCTTGGATATGATATAATAAGCTCAAGATGATAAAAAATTACTTTGAATCGAGATTTGCAATGGCTGCCCAGATGGCGAGGGTACCCCCATCGTTAGTGCACAGTGATTTTGTAGTGATTGCAGGCTTCGGACTGTCTGTGATGCCAATGAAAAGTGGTCAAAAATTGCACAGCAGTTAACTTTTCCCTTCCCTTTTTGGGACAAATAAGTCATGAAGAAAAATCTGTCAAAATCGTCTTTAAAAAAAGAGTCCTTATTTAAAATACTAAACTTAAGAAACAGTGTGCAAAAGTTTTATCAACTCAGCAACAGGCAACAAGTAAGAACTTGCATTGCCCCTAAATACAACTATCAAATACATATTCAATATAAAACATAACATGTACTATGGCACTACTTTACATAATAATACTATCACAAGGCTACATTGACAAAAACATCAAATTCCATTCTCGGTCATCAAACAGCAAACAAAAAATAAGGACAAATGTTGTGAAACTGACCTCCACATTCAAGCCACATAACCCTAGCTGGCTGTATGATCCAAAATTTATGATTAATTGGCAAATTATAGTTGTGTATCACCTAAAATGGCGTTGTGATAGTGGGGGTGACACATGAAAAGAATATAGTCACAATAATGTCACAAGAAGAAAAGGTTGTTGGGCAGATAGTCATGTATACTTAGGCAGTGTTTATGGAGTCTTTAAACAGTGATATGTATCTAACACTGTCAAGTATTTGTGTACTTTAACTACAATGAGAGTGGGGGGGGGGTCGATTTTTTTTTCTGTTGGAAGTTCATTGTTCTTGATAGCACAAAAAAACCTACATTGAAATTATTTAAATTCTTTGCCAGATGACTGTTGTCTGCTATAATATAGGTACTGAGCCAGAAAGGCCGATTAAATAACTTAAACGAAATAACATTGCTCCTCTGCAGATCATGCTAAGGGCCCATCTCTGTCCCAGAGGAGCAGTAATGGGCCGCTAACCTGTGAGACCTGAGTTCCATTCCAGGCCCTCGCAACCCACATCATCGTTTCATCCTGAGCCAAGAGAGCACTATTGTCCTTGCCTCTCCTATTAAGTTTTTTTGTGTTAAAAAATACGGGATATAAAACCCTGTAACTAACCCATCCTAATCGATCTACAGATTCTTTGAATAAATATTCAAACCATTCTGCTAATTGATGTATTACACCTAATTGCTCTGACACATGAAAATAATTATTAATGTATATCAAGGCACCATTGCATCTTATTCTTCAATAAAATGACCTTCAGGAATTAGATATGTGACTCATCAATGACGTCATTTGTGAATCAGAATAGCTTGACAATTCAGCTGCAATTGCCAACTTGGGTGCAGACCTTATAGGTGCACAAGGTGTGCTTCAACAGAAGAATGCTCCATATCATCATAATATCATCATGATACATATAATCCCTTCCAGCTATGCAATCTTGTCATGTCCAGAAGATCAAGATAAGAAACCTGTATGTTATCTGTTGGTGTGGGATGGGAGGACATTGTTAGAGATAAGGAAATGTGACAAATACTTTTGCAATATTGATATTGTGTGAGTAGTGGGACATCATTGATCCATTGATCGTATACTACAGAACTTCACAATTTTACATGTCAAACAGTCATTGGTCCATTCTATGATATCAAAATATTGAACATCATTCAGAACAAACGAACACTGCAAAGATAGTTAGATAGATAGATAGATAGATAGATAGATAGATAGATAGATAGATAGATAGATAGATAGATAGATAGATAGATAGATAATTAGATAATTAGATAGATAGATAGATCGATAGATAATTAGATAGATAGATAGATAGATAGATAGATAGATAGATAGATAGATAGATAGATGGAAAGGTTAGTTGATTGATTGATTGATTGATTGATTGATTGATTGATTGATTGATTGATTGATTGATTGATTGATTGACTAATTAACTTGACAATTGACATCTTGTGAAAAACAGTGCGTTATGAAACAACCTAAATGTCATGTCATGCATTCATTGGCATTGGATGCTGAATCTTTGTGTACACTGTACAGCAGCAGCATAATTGCTAATTTAAATAAATGAGTATCAAATAATAGAAGCTTGTGTTGCCTATGATTCTGAGGATCGTGTGTAGATATGTTATCAATTGGTAACTCAGGTGAAAGTTTCTGAGAACAATTAACTTACATTTGGTTTCCTACACTGCAAATATTCAGTCATTGTGTCTGTGTGATAGACATTAGACAGATTAGACCGATTGGTTAGATAGATAGATAGATAGATAGATAGATAGATAGATAGATAGATAGATAGATAGATAGATAGATAGATAGATAGATAGATAGATAGATTGATAGATAGAATAGTAGATTGATAGCTCTTGATAAAGATAGATAGATAGATAGATAGATAGATAGATAGATAGATAGATAGATGGATAGATAGATAGATAGCTTGATAGATTGATAGATAGATAGACAGATGAGACATTGTTCAATAAGAAAGGAAAAATAGGAATACTATGCCACAATTGCAAAATGAAAACTTGCAAGGTTCTATGCATAATTCTCTAATATTCTCCAGCAAAGCATTCATATCATTCTGGTGGCACTTTCTGCAAGTAGCCTACTGGCCATGCTCTGACGTCATCCAATACCTAAAGCAGCTGTGCCTTCAGATATCCATAATAGCAGCCTGTGATCCCATTAACCTGGAAATATTATGATCAAATAATGATTTATCTATTGAATTATAACCATTAGGGAGATGCATACACATTGTGTCACCGCTCCTTTAAAGGCTGTGTTCATTTCTCAGAGTGACAGACAACAGAACTTATCTCAGAAAGCAATAGACATAGGCCTATGAAAGATTAATTCAAATATCTTCATCAATATTTCTTATCTATCTTAATCTACTTATCTTTAGACAGATCAGGTTATTTGTAATTTCTATATCTCTATCTGTCTATCCATCTATCTATCCAACAAGCACAGGAAAATCAATGCCTAGAATAAATAAGCCTAAAGGTGATCAATGGATGGATGAACGATTAAAATATATATATTTCTTCTGCTCCAGTTTTCTCATGAAAAATGTAACCACATTCAGCCATTCACCTTACATTAGTTATAATATTATTGGATCAAACTCATAGGACTTTTGAGTCTAGTGTATGCAAATTAAAATGTTTGGGATGTGCTGCCTACTCGTTTGTCCTATAATTTCATAAATATAGTAATTTTAAAATAGAACTCGGTCCATACACGATTTATAGCTATTAATATATAACAAAATATCGGCCCAGATCTATATCAAACATTCTAAATCAAAATCTCGTTTTCCCTAAATATAGCCCAACTTTCGAGAAATCTACTTTTGACAATTAAATATAATTTTGACAAAATCTCCTTTATTCACTGTAATAGTAGGCCTTATAAATGCATGCAGTAGTACAATGCAGTTGACACTTATTAACACACCTATATACCATCTTGATTCTTGAAACATGTGAAGTATTACAACACCGGTGCTGCATATATATCACACAGAAAATATCATGCTTCAGTTATCTCTGTGACCTGCAGGTAAATAGGCCAGATCTATATTAAGGCAAATGGAGCTCAAGAATGCAACCCTTGAATACTATAGAGTGAATTATTTTCGCCTGATTAATAAAATAAATTATATATGAAACATGCAATGCATGACTCACTCAGATAGATCTATGGCAATTGCCAACAGAGATCCAAGACTTGCTGTGCAAAGACATGGATTGTGTTGACAGACCAAATTAGGTATGATCTACTTACCCACAGCCACAAATGGCAGTTCAATGTGTAACGTATCCAAACAGGCCTGTAATTAACTGCAACAAATAGCCATGATATCCAGGACTTGTTGGTCCGGCTATTCACACCCCAATGCAGCCTGCAACTGTCATTCCTTCACCATTGCATTGATCCTTTAGTCAAAACATTGCGGCGCATTCTGGGATAGGAGTGCATAATGTTGTTGCTGCAGGTGCGCGCCCTACTTTTGAGCTCCGCAGAATAGACTCTGGCTGATTTAGCAGACCGCTGAACAAAGTGTGCTTGTGACCTTCATTGTAGGAAGTGTCGAAGCAGAAAATGCCTTAGAAATAGCTCGATTTTCGGCTGTATAATCTCCCTGGATTATATTATTTCTAGACGTTATTTCTATGCTCTTTTGACACCCAAATCATGGTATTCCCTGTGGCGAAACTGGTCTACTTGGCCATGAAACAAGTCAGCAAACCTCTGGCTAGAGCTCTGCAGGCAAGAGCAAAAACATCGCCAATTATGAAGAATTATCTCCTCATTCCTCCTGCACAAAGTAAGTTTTTCAAACTCTTAAATGTCTCCTGTCTCGTGTGTGCTCTTTGCATGCCGTGGCCAGGCTGTTTTATTGCCGCAAAGGCAGAATAATGGTGACATTTGGAACTAGGTCAGTGTGACCTATATAACTACTGGGACTCAGCTGGCTCTGTTTGGATGCACTTTTCGCGCCCTTTTACATCTTATGAACATAGGAATAGGGGACAAGCTGCCCAAGGCTCTGGTTGGGGGGGGGGGGGGTGGAGTGAGTTTGGAACTCATTTGCTTCTTTGGTCTAAACATGCTGGAAGATCCAATTGTAAGAACGAATGAATCCCGGGGGGGGGGTACTTCGCGGACTTTTGTGTAGGGATGCGCCACGGCGATTTTGAAAACCAAAACCATTTTAATCCGGAAACCAACGCCAAAACCACAAACCATTTTAATCTTTTTGTAAAAATATCCAAAACCAATTTAATCTTTATGATTTGCATACCATTGTAATCGTCTTTTCAAGCCGATTCTAAAGGTACCAAACATGTTGGGGGTGCAAAAAGGGCAACCAAATTAATCTGAAATCCTAAAAAACCTAGACCATTTTAATCCTAGAAGGCCAAAAAACCTAAACCATCCAGCGGCGCCTCTATATACACTCTTTCATAGTGAGTACCCCCCCCCCCCGGGGAATGAATACGAATCTATGGTGCAAAACTTAAACATACAATGGACAATGATTATTATGCTTTTGAACCCCATTCGTAATATCTATAGGAGGGGGGAGGGCTCTAGAATTTCCTCTCTCCTCCTTAAATTGAACAAGTTATCTTTGCATTGAAACAAAATGAATTGTGTTGTCATCACCTGGCAAGGGTCATTGTTGTACTTATCAAGTCTGGCATCTCAAATATGTATCAAATACAGACATGGGGTCAATTACTTTAAAAGTAATTAATTACAATTACAATACATTGCAAAGTACCCAATTACAATTACATTGCAATTACGCCATTGATTCAAATATAGCCTATATTAGTTATAGCTAAAATGTGTTCAACATAGGCCTATAGCATAGTTAAGCTACACATTATGTCATAATTGCCAAAAATGACAACGTGAAAAAATTGAGTCTCCATCATGACAACAACAGAATGCACTTATGCAGGATTTCTACATTCCTGCAGGGAATCTGTGATTCTGAGGAAATTCTATAGGCCTATTTTGGTAGGAATTCTTAGACTGTACATGCTGTACTTCTGTGGACATTTTCTAGAATTGTGCAGAAAGTTTTCATCAAAATTATCTAGCAGCACGTACCTCTGAGGGTTAGCTCAGAGGTACGTGCTCTTTGCCAATCCCTGGGTCCCAGGTTCGAATCCATGGAGCTATGTTAGATGACTGTTTCAATCATCCTTCGCCTCATTGCCGTGTCTTCCTCCTGTCCAAAATTAGTAATTAACCTACCATATGCATAAATACAGGATGTAAAGCATAGGTGTAGGAGGTCGATAAATTTTTTTAGGGGGGCTTAAAAAAAGTTGTCCAAATAGTCCCAAAATTATTAAATTAACAATATTTTCTGCCCAAAAATGCATGAAAAATAAATTTTCCTAAATTTTTGGGGGGCTGCAGCCCCCGCCCCGGACTCCCCATCTCCTACGCCTATGATGAAAAGCCCCAATAATCCATCCAACAGCAGAATTAGCTTAATATTTGTATAGACTTCCTGAGAATGTTATGTATTGCATGAGGTAGAAGTTGTATAACATGATTATTGTCTGTTTCAGTTTATCATTCAATGGAAACGAATGTTCGTCTGAGACTTTTGAACATGGGCAAAGCGAAGGACATTAAACCCCTTGATCCAGAGTTGGCTGTGGAACTCGGTGCTGAAATGCTGGGCGAGATACTCATGTTTACGGTTGGGGCTGGAATAATTTACCTGGAGTATAGCAGACAGGCGAATAATGCACAGGCCAAGGAGGATGTCCAAAATAGTCGGCTGAGGGAACTTGAGCAGGAGGTCAGAGACATGTTGCTCCAAGTGGAAACGCATAATGCCGAAGTTCGGTCGCTGTTAAGACTGCTCCATGACAGAGAGGATGTGCCTTCTCAAACAGAAGACAAGGGCTCAGGGACAAGATTGGAGATTGACAGGGATGGCATACCCACAAAAATAGTCAGCAAAAAGTCAGGGACTGTGCTAGAAGTGCAAAAATGATCTGTACTATTGTAGACTATAGATTTGTTTTTATTCCAATTTTTTGCAGCAGTTGGTGCAAATTGAGGGTATGGTTGTCTCAAATTGAGGCAGATTTGTCAAGATTGTCCTTGACTGTTAAATCTGAAAAGATGCATAAATGACCCAAGAGTATCTGTGGTAAAGAAAATCAAATGCAATGTCAGAGGCTGTCACATGAACAATTTTATGTGGGCATTATTCTTTGATTTTGATTTTGTTGACTGTAGCACAAATATTACAAAATACCTAAACATAGGCCTATATTTTATTTCACAAAAGTCGCATGATTTTGAAAAGTTTCTATTTGTAGCAGCAGCTATTTTTATTGAAATCAAACCATACTATTTTCGAAAATGACCAACACACTCGAGCGGCCACTCTATGTCTCTCTCAGTTGAATTGTAATTGCATCCTTGTGCAACGTGTATCGCTAATTTAAACCTTTTGGAGATCTCATGCATATTACTAACTATTTTCTGTTGGAAATAAAAAATGAGAACCTCCTGTACCTCGCTTTCCGGCTCGCTTTTAGAACATGTATATTCTTACTATAGGCCTATGTGATAGTATGTTTCAACTTACATTTTCAGCTTGTAAATAAAAATGTTTACAAAAAGTTTGTTGACTCATTATTTTGACTATATCAATGTATCCTAAGTTATAGTTTGTCCAATTGACTGACAGTGTAGGCCTACTAGTGTACTTCTAAACATTGCCACATGGTGGTGCTTTGCTTCGCATTTTAGTAAAGAGTGCCCCCTGGTAAGATAAGAACTGTTTCCTGCAGCATTGTGTTGCAGTAAAGGTGCAGTAAAAGAGACCTATATGAGGTCTTGCATTGGCCAATAAGTCCGCAGTACTGTGGCCAAAATTGATAATCGCAGCTAAATCGCTGCATTTGGAACGGGCCTTACGGAATGATTTCTCATTGCTGTGGGATGATTTTTTTAGCACTGCTGGATGATTTCTTGGCGCTGCATGCAGGATGATTCTCGTTCTTGCAGAGTGGAACCTTGGAGGCATGAGGGGGGGCAGGGGGGGCCATCGCCCGCCCAAAATTTTGGGAAACAGTAAGATTCGGGCAAAAAGGCTAAAAAATTTGGGCAGATGATTAAAAAAAATATAATTAAAATTAATGATTTCGAGGCAATTTCATTTGAAATGGCATTAAATCTGGCTCTTGAAATTCGGGCAAATGTCGCTCGCCCCCCCCCCAAAAATCGCGCGTCCCGTACGCCTATGCTTGGAGCGGAATCATGACACAGTGGAATGATTTTGGCTTTACTGAACCCACCCCGAAGTGCCAAGAAACAAACCTGCAGGCCCAAGATTAATCCCAGTAGGGCAGGGAATCCAGTCAGTATGGGCCACCAAACCGCACATCGATAGATCCCTTAAGTCCGCTGTCTCAAACCCTGTGTCTTGCAGCAATGCAACATAGGCCTATACATGTAAATACATGCTTCTTGGAATAAGTAATATTTATTTACTTGGGCTGACTGCTCAAACATATGTAGGCCTATTATTCTTATTTTACAGTGAAAATGATCCTTATATTTGTAGTGTAACTAAGGTGGGAAATAAATATGTCTATAGATGTCTAAGTGATACCCAACATTTGTTAAATTAACAGTCTCAAATTGTCTGCATGAATGATCTTGATCAACAATAAGTAAAGGTTATTCACCACGGGAGAGGGAATATGTGATTTATCACCCGAGGCCTTTAGGCCGAGGTGTGATAAACACATATTCCTGATCCCAAGGTGAATAACCGGCTTATACCATGAGACAAACAGTCAAACAGTCAAACATGAGAGGATAACTGGACAACAAAGAATATGGGAATTATTCCCCTGGAATACTGCAATGTGATTGGCTGACAGAGGTGTCGAATGGTATAATGATTTTTAGGTGTCAATGAGTGAATAACAAAAAATACCCAGCACCCAATTTGCCCACTTTAATTGGGCCTATTAGCCATATTTTCTTGCTCTGCTAATCATGCCAAAATCCAGTGTGCAGTAAAATGTTTAATTTTGCCTCAATAAACACATTGAATTAATCCATCGGGCCACCCTAAGTTACAATATAACACTCTGAAACAGTTCTTTGGTAATTTTGCCTAATGTTTACCAAAATTCTCATACCAAAAAATAACGTAAAAGCACTTAATGTAGCACAGAAAGCGGCTCCAACACAGGCACTGCATTCAGGGATATAGAAAGGAGACGAAGGAGAAGGCATGATGGGCGTCTGACCCGTGGAAGCCAGTCCGTTTAGTTTCTTTATTAATTTTTTTCATCACAGAAGTGCACCAAAAGTGACTGGTTGAAAGTTAAAAAGCTGCAGACAATGTATCGCTGCCTCGATATAGCCCAATGAGGTGCTGCAGAGGCGTAAAACGCAAACACATACAACACACACACAATGTATCGCACAATTGAATGAGATTGGTATAAGGGAACAACCTCCAGAGTGCTAACAAGATTTGCATGCAATTCTTGGGGTAAGAGCAGCTGTGCTGCTCATAAAAATGGTTTTAATATCTCATCAAGTATTGCCACCGGCTGCCATCTTTGATTTTAAATCAGAAACTTTTGACATGATAAAGCCCCTGCCTCGAAACTAACCCTGTCAAGTTAAGCCATTGTGGCACCATATTTTCTCAAATAATTAATGGGATTTGCGACTTGTTCACTTGGGAAAATCGTGTGGAATTATGTAGCAACATATTGAGAAATAAACTTGTGATGTTCTGAAATAAGAGTTGAGTTTTTGCAAATGTACTAATTAGTTCCTGTGGCTCTAAACCGTATATATGGTAGATATTATGATAAATTTCAGGGTGGTTCGATATTGTTAGACATGCCAAGGGGACAGGGAATTCAAAACAAAAATGGCTTCAGTGATTTGACCTTAAACTTTAAAGCCAATTAATTCATTATTTGATTTATTCTGGTGCCTCCAGTTGTCGATGCAACTTTCATAAAAACAGTCGATTCTACTAGCCATTCGTCAAACTAGACAAGTTCCAAAAATCCACCGTGACGTCTTTCGCATACATTTTGATTATTCCTGTCCAAATTGACCTAGATATTTTAAGGTGACTGAATTTTTAAGTTGATATACAATTTTCCTTCAGGCAATTTTCAGTATCTATAAAACCCCAGTTAATTTATAACATTAATAACATATTTACCTAAACCAATTAAAAAACAAACCAGATCGATAACCAATTTGTTTAAAATACCATATCTCCTTGACCTAGATTGCCTCCAGGCTGCCTTCCCACTGCTTGGTCTCGCATATCAATGTTTTCACAAATTTACAGCGAAGCACTTTGATATAGAATTAGAGTGGACTGTGGCTCTGTGAAAATGGCACTTCGTGACTCACGATTATATCCGATGAAGTGTCATCTTCTCTACTTTCAACATGGGAAACATAGAGGCTGTTTGATTAGTCATGATCAAGAGAAATCCATTTGACTGCTCATAACAAATTTTAGAGTGAAAATCAGATGCATAATCCTTTCGTTTGGCTGTCACCAACAAGTGGGATAAGTCTCCTTCAATCAAATTAACATTGAAAGTATTGGGTTTGATCATGACAAATTATCAGCATGATGACACACTAAGTCCCATTTTCACAGTGCCACAGTCCACTCTAATTCTATATCAAAGTGTTTCGCTGTATTATTGTAGCTCGTTGTAATGATGTTTTCTTGCATAATTATGCACTGATCAACTCCGTCCTTGTAGATATCTTCAATATCTTTAAAAATGTATTATTTTTTCAGATTTAACCAAAATTTTAAAAAGTTTCCTTTTAATGTGTTTTACTTGTATCTAACATGCTAACAACAAAAGTTGAATTACTAGGCCTATTCTAGAAGCGTTTTGTATGCCAGGAGAGACTTGCTTTGCTTGAGGTGTAAACAAAACAGTTTTGGAAAAGCCCTGTTTGTTTACAATTGTCAAGGAATAGATTAATTTTCATTTACATTGCACTTTGTGTAAGTAAATTTACAAGTCTGATTATGTTAAATATGATTGAAATCATCTTTTGATATTGCTGACCGTATAGCTTCAAATGGGCAGTTTTACAGTATTTGCACTCAGCCGATTTTTCATGTTTATGCAATTATTACAAGAAAAGTATGATAGGTATATTGAAATTTCGGGCAGTGGCAATCTTGTCCTACACTGACATATAAATGCACCATATTTTACCCTTCTGCAATGCTTTGTTTTGAAGCTGTGAGGAATTTAGGACAAATTTTGACTCATTTTTATGTCTCACAGACTTTTTTGCCAATTTCATGGATGAACAGAAAAAAATATTCAATCAGTTGTGATTCATGTTAATGATACCTTTCTTGGGCTAACTGTACTTAGTGGAACGGAACGGAATGAAACGGAATCAAAAGGGGGGTCACTCTCAATAAAAACAATTCAAGCACCATCTTTATCATAATTGCTCCCAAATGACCTTTGGTGAACTCTGGCCGAGGCAGGATGGGGTGGGGTAACCTGGACCCCTGGCCTACTTACTGAGCTGGATGTCCAGCTTATATTAGGGATGGGGTGACAAGGGGGGAGGGGGGCGTTTGTGTAGGGCCTAAGCTTTATTACAGTAGCATAGCTGAGCTTAGCTGTGTCTGACTTCGGTGTACACCAATTTTTTTGCTATCCTTCAAAGTTCCAATACCAGAAACATTCATTGTGAAACAGTTCCACGTACATTTTGTTATCTTTTCTCTTGTAATTTTATATGTAATATTACTAATCTACTATAAATTTAAAGGCAGGCCTTTGTATAATATAGCAGGTTTTGAATATTGGATGTTTTCTGAAGCATGTAATTCAAGCCAGCATTTCACTTTAAGTGGCTGTGGCATCCTTGATGAGTTCACTCCGCCAAATACAGGTATCCTTTGGGAACCTGTACTTAACGAAATGGAATGATGATACTTCATGACATCAGAGAGCACTCTTTTAATCACCCCAACACAAAAGGCATGTTTATACCCGTCAGTTAAGGGAAAATCGTGATGTAAAAGGCAAAAAATGTCAATCAAGAGAAATAATAATTTGTCTCAATATCTTTATAAATTGTCCAGAAGCACAGTAAGTCCGGCAAAACCTACCATTTTGATCAACACTTAGTCTGAGATCCAGGTAGGCCTATAGAGTATAGGCAAAGGTTGATACAGGCCAACCTACTGTGACATTTTGATTCCCGAATCAGTGAATGCTTGGGAGATCTTTGAATCTCTTCTTCTCTTAGTAAGCATGGCAGGTACAAGGGTTGTACCTGCCATGTAGTAAGTAACTTCTATAGCATAGTTTCTGGAATATCTTTCACTATAGATAGAAAGATTAGATGATAGACTAAATAATAGATGAGATAATAGAATAGATAGATAGATAGATAGATAGATAGATAGATAGATAGATAGATAGATAGATAGATAGATAGATAGATAGATAGATAGATAGATAGATAGATAGATAGATAGATAGATAGATAGATAGACCTATTGGTTATAAGTTATAACATGCTACAGTACAGTAGGCAAAGAAAATATCTTTTAAGAACAAATTCTCCAAATAGGAATTATAAATTTAACTAAAAGAAATATATTTTAGTTTGTATAACATAGTCTAACTCTTTGCTTAATTCTCCATGGCATTTATGTAGTTGTCTCACACTTACAAGTTGAGTGACACAACCAAGGATTTCATTCCGCAAAATACAGGTACCTATAGGGTCCCTGTACTTTGCGAAATGGAATAATGCTACATCTTTCCTTCCTCAGAGTCCGTAGGCTCAATGATACAGATATATATATATATATATATATATATATATATATATATATATATATATATATTAAGACACATTTGCCGTCACGAGGAAAAAATATTATTTGGACTCCAGGTTTTGGACTCTGGGCAGCCAACTTAACCAATCTAAAGAGTTTAGGCTCATTTTAAAAACTATGTTTAAATGTTTCATACTCTCCCTTATGACACAAATTAGTCTTCTCAGATTTTGTTGAAGTTTTGCAATTTTTTTATGCTTCAAGAAGAACAGCTGTAGGTCTATGGGCCTAACCAGATCAGCGAAGGCTACTCGGAAGCTGTTCTGCAGAATGCAGATAATCGGAAACAGTTAAAATACGGGCAAGGAGTAAAAATGTCTATTACTTGAAAGATCAGGGTAATGAAATTCAAAGAAATTATCAACGAAGTCAGGTTGAGATAGGCTTTGGTGACATACATCATACATGTGAATTTTTAATTATAGGATTATTTATGGACCATTTCAGAAAGTTTTTCTTTTTTAACTTCTTTTGTCTAAATGTAATTTACAGTGGTGGGAGACCTGAAAATAAAGCAATGCAGTGCATAACAGACAGGTAAGACTGTTTTAAAGACAGCTAGAAAATGGACAATAGCCTAACTGACCGAAAGACAGCAAGAAAACGGACATCACATAAGCTAACACACAGGGGGCTGTTTAGCTCAGACTGAAAGAAAGAAAGAAAGAAAGAAAGAAATATAGATATATAGATAGACAGATAGATAAATAGATATATAGATAGATAGATAGATAAATTGATTATTGATTGATTGGTTGATTGATTGATTGCATTAATACTTGCCTCCAATCATCAGTTTGCCTATCTACTTTCATTAAAATGTTTCATAATTCGTGAAGAAAAATATAAAATGACTATTTTTTCATGAAACTGCATAACACAGAAACTAGAGTCTTCTTTAGCATAGAGTAGCGCGGGGCATGCAGCCCCCCTTAACTTCGAGGTGCGATTTGACCTACTTTATGTGGTCAATTATTTGAATGCTTATGCTGTCATGAAGGGATCACTTGACTCTACTTATAACTAGTGAAACAAATGTCTACCAATTTTAATAAAGGAGTTACGGCCCTTTTTGTAAAAAAATCAAAATGGCCTTCTTACCCCACCCATCGGGAAAGAAGCCCCCCTATTATAATCCTATGGCAATTTTTTTTGCAAGCGCATTCAGATTGAAAGTTATTTCTCGGGGTTCTTCTATTATTTTTGAGGCATTCTATTCACTTATTCTGAATTTCAGAATTTTTCTGTTTTATATATATTTATTTTTTTTATTTTTTACCCTCTTTCAATTTTGGCCAAATTTTTTCTATTTCAATTAGCTATTCTATCAAGATTTAAGGTAAAGTACACATAATTAAATGTTTCCCGAAGCAGCTTCAAGGCCTCAATGAAGGGGGCCCCATGACCCATACCACGTGGGGCCTCTCGCCCCAAACCCACATATTTTAATTTGACCTCTATATTTTGAGCTAAAATGCAAAAAACATGATCCAAATAATATTTATGTGATGGTCATAAAGTGAATTAAAGCAATGCAGATAGCCATTATACTTTTAAAAATTTATTTCGGACAAGTTACAAAAACATGCACTTTTTTTTGTTTCTTTAATTTCTGCTATGGTTTGGTGCTGTTTGCCATGAAAATTTGTGACGTCACCTAATAAACCTCTAGCTCCAATCCTATCAATAAGACCCACTCTATATATTAGTATCTTGTGAAGTAGGCTATGCCTCCCTTCTCCCATGACATGCCCCATGTATCTGTGGCGTCACTACGGGAGCACGAGATCCTCAGGCCCTCCCCCTCCATATTGGACCTGGACCATCCCCCCCCCCCAAGGAACTTTTTGACATTAGCTACAATATAATACACTTACTATAGGCCTACAGTGGGTGCCCCTCAGGGGCGACGACGGGGAAAAGTTATGTCATGACATCATAGATAGATAGATAGATAGATAGATATCTTCATTAGCCCCCATCCGTAGGTGGTAATCATTAGTGCCGACCCCCTTCCCCAGCCATTTTTGGGATCCGCGGCATCCGCCCCTGATATAGGTTCTAATATGATGGAAGTAGAGTGAAGTAAAATTTATTTTAAGTATGGATTTTTCCATAACCAGAAAATCACACCATGCGTCATGCCTTCTACCATAGAGCTATAATTAAGTTATAGATCCATGCTTCTACCATGACAGTTACCAGTGATAACTGTCATGCTTCTACCGACACAAATTCACAAAACTTAGAACATGACACAAACATATCAATAAAAGTTATAAAACAGCCTATATAAATAAAGTGAAAATGCAATGAATGGTGGGTATGCATAAAGACAAATTAAAGTATATAGCACCGTTTGTACGTGATAGGAAATTTCAGTGCCTGTGCCACACTTTCAATCACCTGGGCCTACACAATGCATCAGCGTGTTTTTTATGATGCCAAGCTGGTCCAGGCATTAAGATAAGCATCAGGCAATTGACCTGGTCAACTGCCCCATTAGCAAGGTGTTATGCATGGTTCCACGCCTTTGATCAATTTATATTGCTTCATGGTTCATCTGAGGTTATTGAACAAATAATATATTTATTAAAACCATGGGAACAACACTCAGCTTACAGAGCAGAATAATTTAAAAAATAATGTGCACGCACTTTAGATATATCTGTCTATAGAGATCTCCTATTTGCTTATCTATTTTTTGTAAGGCTCAATCTATCTATCTATCTATCTATTCTATATATCTATTCCCTCCCTTCCTTCCTTCCTTCCTCCCCCTTTTCCTTCCTCCCTCCCTCTCTATCTTCCTCCCTCCCTCCCTTTTGTCCTCCCTTCCTTCCCCCACTTCATTCCTTTCTTCATTCCTTCCTTCATTCCTTCCTTCATTCCTTCCTTCATTCCTTCCTTTCCAAAATCTGCTGAATTTGGGAAAATTGGATCTGGCTGGCACTAGGCTGTGTAGGCTGCTGCAGTCTATGCAAGACATTTGAAATTCACGCCAAAAACGAACATTTAAATTTCTTCCTTCACCTGCAGAATTCTGCACAAAATTCTGCAGTTCTGCAGGAAGATGCAGAATTGTGCAGTTCGGCAATTTTGATCTCTGTCACTGCAGCATTTCTGAAATGTTTCTGAAGCAAAATCTGTAATTCTGTAGAAGTTATGCACCTTGGGAGGTTTTATGCAATTCTGCAGCCAGCTGCAGAATTTCACCAATTCTGCAGTTCTCTGCAGAATTCTGCAGTTTCTTAAAAATTATGCAGGAAGCTGCAGAATTCTGTAGTTCTGCAGCTCCCTGTAGGATTTTTGAAGCTCTGTTACTTAATCTGGCTTTTTGCAAAGCATAGATGCAAAGTTCAGACCCGGGTAACGTTGCTTTGGGGGTGTAGTGGTTTGGTGGTCGGTCAGGGGGGTCGGGAGCTGCAGAGGAGCAGGCGGCTGCAGAAGTGCATAAAACATCCCAAGCTGCATAACTCCTGCAAAATTACAGATTTTGCTGCAGAAACTTTTTAGAAATGCTGCAGTGACAGAGGGCACCAAAACCCCCCGACCCCCCTGCCAACCTCCAAAAAGCTACACCCCAAACTAACCTTTCCTGGGTAGAAGCAAGATACTAGTCAAAGAGGTCTGAGTTTTGCAGATGCATTGCACTAAGCTGAAAAAAGCAACCAAGGTTCAGAAATCCTGCAGGGAGTTGCAGAACTGCAGAATTCTGCAGCTGCCTGCAGAATTTGTGAAATTCTGCAAACCGCGGCGGTGACTGCTCAATATTCTGACGGCTCACTGGTCCTACAGCTCACTAGTCCGACGGTTCAATGGTCCGACATAATTATGTATCTCCTCGTCATATCAGGGGGGCGGGGGTGGGGGGGGGTAGGTGGAGACTCTCCAGAGAGTATATCTAGCAAAAAAGGAGGCAGACTTGACTATTCAACTTCGACCTCTGGACTTATGTCCGACTATATTATTTTTGCCCTGTGTGTTTCTGTTCATTATTTCAAGTCACTTTTTCTATAATCACCACAGCAGATCTCGAGTACTTAAACCTACTGAAAGCCCTGTTTCATATCGAAGATAGAAGATTGTCGGTCGTTATTTTCCGCTTGTTAATATTGACCGCGTGCTTGTGTCGATCACATTCACCTACACTCTAAAAAGTCTTGAAAAGTTTTTAATTTCTTTTTGCAAAAAGTATTGAAAAGTTTTAAAATTACATGTCATTGTCACATAAATGTTTTTGTATATTATATTGTCATGGGAGGTATTAACAATAATGCCATCTATAATCTATAGGCTTATGGCGAAACAAGTTCTCTCTTCCTTCCTTCTTTCCTTCCTTCTTTCCTTCCTTCTTTCCTTCCTTCTTTCCTTCCTTCTTTCCTTCCTTCTTTCCTTCCTTCTTTCCTTCCTTCCTTTCCTTCCTTCCTTTCTTCCTTCTTCTTCTGTCTCTCTTTTCTCCCTTCTTTGTATTCCTTCTTTGTATTCCTTCTTTGTATTCCTTCTTTGTATTCCTTCTTTGTATTCCTTCTTTTCTTTCTTCCTTTTCTTCCTTCCTTTTCTTCCTTCTTTCCTTCTTTCTTTCCTCTTTTCTTTCTCCTCCTTTTTTAAAATCGTTTCTTCCTTCTTTTCCTCCTTCTTTTCTTCCTCCTCCTTTTTTTCATCTTTCCTTCCTTCTTTTCTTCCTTTTTCACTTCTTTCTTTTCTCCTTCTTTTCGTCTTTCTTTGTATTCCTTCTTTTCCTTCTTTTCCTTCCTTCTTTTCCTTTCTTCCTTCATTTCGTTGTCCTTTTCCTTTCCCCAGGGTGATTTTCCATTCCTTTATCATTCTTAAGATTTACACGCCTTTCAAACACGTTACTTTTTACCAAGGTCAACATTTTAATACAGATCTATGATTTACCCAAAACAACTCGGACGAACCCTTCTCCTTTAGGTCATGACAGTTACCAGATAACTGTCATGTTGAGGTGAAGAACTTTTTTTTTTCCATTCCTCGTGTTTTTGCTATTCACCAATAGACTATGTGTCAAAGAACAATCAAGTATAGCACTTTTGACAGCCTCGTCTGCTTGGCAATGACATTGATATGCATTTAAGTCCAGATAAATGGAGTATCTTGCTGACTAGTATCTGGTAACTGTCATGATCATGCATGACATCTTGCAACTGTCATGATAGGGTATAGGTCCCATAGGCCTATAGGTTCATGACATAGCCAGGCAAACTATAATTATTTAGGCCTATACTTTAAAAATCACGCATGTCTATGCAGATGAATCTGTGCATACTTTTGTCTCATTAATCCAAGCTCTGACGTAAAGCCCTAATCATCCATATCCATGGCATGTGTAAAGAGACACTTTTTTTTTCTTTTTTGCTGATCATACAATTCCGGCGGCAGACTTCAGAAGAGCTTGGCATGCGTCATTACGTAACTAGCTTAATAGGCAATCAGGCCCATGAGGTCAGCGACTGCACAAGATCCAAAATTTTGCTGTGTCACCAGATAAATAATAGAATTGTAAACAAAAGATGCAGGGTTAGCCTATTGTAAATGATCATAAAAGTTCTATTGATGGTTAGCTTTTTTTTAAATATATATTTCATGAGCTATCTATCTATCTATCTGTTCGTTGTGCAACTTTGTTGTTTATATGTGACACATTACGTGTATGTTTTAACATATTATTAAAACAAAGAAGTTAATCCAGCATTCATATAAATATAAATCATAATAATTTATTATAGAGTGTACATTTCGTTCTTAAGGAGGATGTAACTTTAAGGCTTGTTACACTTTTCTTCAGAAAAGTCTTTACTTAATTCTCGTATCATTGAAGTAGACATAAATATATACATGCAATACATATATATGCCTCCCCCTCTCAGGAACCACGGTCAAATTAGGTCATTTTTTTCTGGGGTAGCTTATGCGGCAGTAGAGCTTAGCTGAAGGTCACTCCCTGCCTGCTGCCCCCCCCCCCCGGTTCCTCAGCGTTCAGGGCCATTTCTTATTATGTCACACTACACATGACATTACAGTGATTACACTGAGGCATAAGCTGTGTCAATACATCAATGTTCCAGATGCATCTTTGAAATTCTTGAATTTAAGGTGGCAATGGAATGGATTGAATCCAGTTGAAAACATGCAAAATTCATCTTGTAAAAGAAAAATTCCGTATTATTGGCCTATTCATTACAATCATTTGTGTTTAAATTGTGGAATGCATGTCGGATTGCTGGCAATTACATAGGTTTTCTTTTTTAAGGATCATTGATCCAATATTGTGTTTGTTGATTTCACTACTTGGGCCACTTTCTCCTTTTAATGGCTGTTTAGGTGAAGATATGGATATATGTCTTGATCAACTTCTAAGTACTGCATGCAAATGTCATTCGGTGCATGCAGCTCCAGGCTGTGTGACTGTTGTGGCCACTGCAAAAATAAAACTACCGACGATGTACGAACCATACTGGCCAATGAAAAACCATAATTGTATCACCAAAGCAGCTGTAGAAGTGCATAAAAACCACCCAAGCTGCATAACTCCTACATAATTACGGATTTTACTGCAGAAGCTTTTCAGAAACAATGCAGTGACATAGAACCACCAATTCTGAAGTTCTGCATGTTGCTGTAGAATTCTGCAGGCAAATGCAGAATTTTTTTGATATTCTGCAGGTTTCTGCAGAAGTGCTTTTAAGAAACCTCCTAAGCTGCATAATTCCTACAGAACTGCAGATTCTGGAACAGAAACTTTTCAGATATATGCTGCCGTGACGGAGGACCACCAAAAAAATCTACAGCTGCCTGCAGAACTGCATAATTTTTAAGATAGCTGCAAAATTTGTGAAATTCTGTAGTTTATTGATTTCTGCTAATTCTGCAGCTTCCTGAACTGCATAATTCTACAGCTACCTGCACAATTGCTGCAGAACTGCAGAAAGAAATTATATATACTCCTCAGACCTCAGTCATTCAGATAGTCTATTGTTTCCGCTTATAAATGTTGAAGTGGGGCAATGCATTATTAGGCCAATGGGCTTTCCACCCAAATTTTTCAGACCCTTGTCTGGATTAGGCCTAAACATCAATTTACAGTGCTTCCAGATTTTCTATGCCTATTTTTTGGACATCATTTTTAAAGAAAAACACCAAAATTGTTTATAACCCATCCAAAATTTAATCAGTGGCACAGTTATAAGCATACAAGATGGTTAGATAATGTCACGAGGATCACTTGCACATTTTGAACCTCTTATTAACATTGGTGAATTCAGCCTTATCTGAAGCTACAGATAGTCTATAATAAGCTAGGTGAGTGATATTACCCACGTGCGTGATATTACCCACATTTACCCTATGTCAGATATCAAGATTTTTCAAATATGTAAAATAAAAAGAAAAAAGAAGTGAGGATCTGTTATTTAACACAGGCGGGTTAATGTTATTCATGAATACTAATTGCAGACTCGCCAGTAGGCCTATAGTCCATCTGGTGCATCACTACTAGTCTGTACTACATGCACACTTACTCTTTAAATGTGGCATCATGCCAAATTATCCACGAATTACTAGCTATATCAGTAGTGTACGTTAATTAGTGTTAGGTCCTACTTGCACTCTTTTACAAATATTCCATTCCGCCAAATACAGGTACCCGAAGGATACCTGTACTTTGCGAAATGGAATGGTGATAATTTCTGACACCAGATGTCTCCAGAGGTCAAAAGCCCTAGCAATATTTTAATCAAACCTACCCCCTCCCCACATTTGACCACCTGTAACTGCTCTCACCTCCGCCCCTCCCCCTTGCCGTGTCGGCCCGTCCATCCACAAGGGCTTGTCATTCAATGTATCTTCTGTGTATAACATGATTTGGTTTTTTTTTATCCAGGCAGAAACAATTTTTAGTATGAATATTTTCTTTAATCCATGCAAGGAGAAACCGTTTTTGTCTAACAATATCTTTTAAAAAAATCCATCCATAGAGAAGGGGGCTTCATGCAGCGTTACACCCCCCTGCATAGCCCCTGCATAGCTAGCTAGCTAGATAGATAGATAGATAGATAGATCGATAGATAGATAGATAGATAGATAGATAGATAGATAGATAGATAGATAGATAGATAGATAGATAGATAAGACCACAGTGAGAGGTTGAGATGATTCGACCTGGGTTAAAATAATGTAGAACACCCTTAAATTAAAAGATAAGAATTTAAGGCTTGTTACAAACAAAGATAGATAGATAGATAGATAGATATATGATTATCTTTCTTATTACCCTGTTATTCATAACCACCATTGGTTTTGGCATAGCTTCACACGATATAATAAATGTTAGCCTATTCACAACTTTTTGTGATTTTTTTTTTCAGATCTTCTTAATCAAGGAATTACAGAAAATATACAAATTAGCCTACGGTACTTATTGCATAAAATATAGACACGAAAGCTAAAATCTTTCCTCTTTTTTTCAACAGCATTCGATCATTGCAGCTACAATATATTAAGGATGCCTTCTATGATTTGATAAACATTTTATTTGTGCAGTAACCTCATATGAACCATGAAGCAATAAAAATTGATCGAAGGGGGTTACTCGAGATACTCTCAACATTACACATTGCAAATGGCCATTGACCAGATCAATTGGCTGATGTTTATGTTAATGTTTGAACCAATTGGGCATAGATCTAAAGAGATGGAAGCACAATGATGCATTGTAAGGTACTTGACTTGGCTAAGCCTTTTAATTTTTCAATTTTAGGAGCTGTCTTTTAATATTTATATTGCTAGACCTAATGCAAATGTAACCAAGTTGATCTTTAAAATTTATAAATCACAATAAAATATAGAGTAGGTCCATATCCCAACACGCAGACTGGTCTAGTGACGAGCGATTTTTATGTGCACCATTATGGGCCACTGAGTGCAAATATCTGGCAAGGTAAATAATCTAGCCGTTTTTAATTGATATAGCGTCATGCAGCAATGACGGAAAGGCATTTACTTTTGTTAATCATCTCACAAAAGATAATTTCTACAAAAAGAATCTGCAAAAAAAAAACAACCCAAAAATTGTAATTGTAGAGAAAGATGTATAGGAAAATAAATATCTGAATAAGAAGAATATATAACAGGGACGTGCAAGTGAAGGGGGGGGGGGCTACAGGGGCCCTTCCAACAAATTAGCAATAACTTGCTTAAAATCTTATTAAAGTTGTCTGTGCAATTTCTAAATCAGTACCCCATCATCGCTATATGGGGTACTGTCTAAATAGGAAAACAGGCAGAAGAAAGAGGAATAGGTAGAGAGGCAGCGAGATTGAGAGATAGAAGGACACACAGACGGACGGATAGATAGATAGCCAGATAGATACTGTGTAGATAGAGATCTATTTGGCTTACGAAACTGGAGAACTATGGAAGCTATCAAATTTGACATCCTCTTTTACACTTGTACCTGCCATGGGCAGACGGAACAACACAAAACCTGTGGATGCAGGGAGGGCCGGGGCCCTCGAGGATGGGGGGGGGGGGGTTATATATATGCTTGTGATTTGATTCCCGTGGGGAGTGGGGAGGGGTAAGCAGCATAGTTGATTTGGGGGGGGGGTTGATTAAAATAAATTGAGGGCTCATGATCTCTGATCAATACCATGGCAGCTCCTGCTACGGTATTATCATTCCATTCCACAAAGTACAGGTTCCCTATGGATACCTGTATTTAGCGGAATGAAATATTGAAGAACGCATGGCATATAGTGCGTCCAGTGTCTCCAGGCTGTCACACCTTGCATTGCATAATACTATAACACAGTAAGACATGTAAATTTAAAAATGTGGTTCTTCAGAGACAATATTTTGAAAGCAAGTTATAACATTCATAATAACATCAATCGAATTCCAGGAAACGTAACTGTATCTTTTTCAGCATAAGACGATAAATTGCCGTATATATATATATATAAATTTCATGATTAAAGTATTGCTAAAGTGTGTCTATATATTAATAAATAATATAAAACCAAAATAAGCCATCAGTAGAATTGATTGTTATATATATATGTTTTGAATTATTCAAGGCATGAGTACGTGCCATCGCTAATATATAATATATGAAACAGACAGCAAGCTCAGGGTAGCTGCCGTGATTCCAAACTGTACTAAATACCCCTAGCATCCTTTCCTGTTAATCTCTATAAACCCAATTAACCCCTCCCCCGTCTATTAGCTCCACTTCCCTACACGGCCACCCCCTCCCACACCCAGCCTTCGCAAGCCAGAGTTTACAAGGGGTCATATGGGCCCCTATATGAGGCAATTAAGGCATGGGCAATGTTTGAAGTTTATTTTGTTGATAGTGACCCCCCTTTTGATTTCATTCCGTTCCGTTCCGTTTCGCAAAGTACAGTTAGCCCTTTCTTGACCTACGGCCTGGGTATAAAATACAACTGGTTTCATGTGCATAAGTTGTATACAACATGACTTGGGTCCTAAAATGTACAAAATGGCGGATGTCAAAAAATTTGGTTTCGATGGACCATCAGTTGCTTTATATGCTGTCATGAGTAAATATCAAAGAATGTGTATACTGTTTGTGTTAATTTTGAAGCCTAAGACATATCTCAAGGTAAAAAAGAAACATTTGTTTCATTAACCATAATTGGTTTTCAGAATGTGAGGCTTGAATGTGATGTCAAAAAAAGCATGTCCTCTCCAACCCATAGAAAAAACACTAAGTGTTTTGTAGGAAAAACAAGCTATTTGTGTATCTTTTGCTCAATCATGTGCCTTTACAAGTATTTGACAAATACAAGTTAAAAAGAGATCCAGGCCATGTTCATACATTTTCTTAGAAATTAAAATTCATGATGTCAAAAAATGTCCTCTCCAACACATCAGAGATTTTGCTCTGATTCGTGCGTTTTAACACTGGATTCCTTGAAGAAACGGCCATTGTTATACAAACTAAGTAAACCTGGATGCCTAAAAAGGGTTTTTATAAGTATTGAAAATGTCAAATATATTATCTTTCGTTATCTATTACACTATTTTGAGAAAATCAAAATTGAGAAAAAAGTTGATTTATTTGTGTCATATATCAATATAATTGTAATGTTTCACTATTAACTGAATGACCTTAAAGGATAATAACCAAATATCTTGTTAATGGATCCATCAAAGATGATTTTTCCAAAGGCGCCTGATTTTAGGTCATTTTCGGAGGTTTTTTGCTCCAAAACACAGCCGAACACCATGAGTTTCAATCGTGCAGTAACAAAACTTGACATGGGGTTAATAAGATACCTAGCACAGCGCTCCTGAAGAAACATTGGGGTTAAAAAAATGAACCGAAAATGGGACCTATACCGCCTGAAACTACACGATCATAGGAACGTTTTAAGACAAAAACGAAAAAAATCTGTTGGGAATTTTATGAGAAATTCAAGTTTTTGAAAATCATGTTTATCTCATCCCTTGAATGCATGTAAAATGGCTTATAATTCAATAAACAAGCTTGAAAATGTGATTAAACCTGTTAGCTTAGCTCTCTAAGGAGTTTCAATAAAGTTAAACAATGAAACAAAAATATTTAATGACTTTTTGAAAGTAAATGTGACAGATTGTTTATCACACACCGCATAAATGCAAAAATGCTGAAAATAACCAAATTCTCCATATTTTCAGTCTTTGGGGGTTATTAAACAAATTTGTTATCCTTAAACTGGATATGAAAAGCATCATACAGCTTTTAAAAAGTGAAAGCATGTGGAAACCGATATAAACATGACAAGTAAGTATCTTCTCACAGCACCGATTATTATTATTTCAGACAGGTTCCTCACTGGCCCATTTAGTTTATATGATACTATCTATATACAATAGTTCAAATACAGCAAAGATGATGCAGGCTGAAGTATTTGACCGTAATATTTAGAGTGATATCTGAGGCTAAAGTAAACACGTCAAATTTAATTTTCTAACATAGTTTTGTGAAATCAGCTGATATTTTTTTTCTGCATCTGCATTGGAGGTCTAAATTAGGATAAATATGGTTCAAAATTAAGTACTATTTAATATTGAACGGAATATCCTCAAATCGTTAGATATAATGTAGGCTATGAAAATAGGTATGGCTGTTCTCGGCTGTGTGCGGAAATTGGGCTTGATGTTTGCTACACTTTCTCAGGTACCTTGTACATGCCTAACTTCTGTGTTTGTTTGAATATATATCCTGTACCTAATATATATTAGGATATGGACTTCTTAATCTGAGAATCTCTTTGAATAGAACAGATTTAGGGAGGTACCAAAGCATACTTGCATGCACATAATCATAGAATGCAACAACTGCAGTAGGGCCTATGTTTTTTTGGGCAGCATACAGTGTATTCTGCACTGCATATCAAGGCTCGAGAGTGACTCGAGATCAGTAACTGGATAAATTAATTTCCCTCAGAGGTTTACCTGCTAATTTTCTGTTTCACAATGAGAAAATGGATGTGAACCTGCGTTTTTAAGTCAGTCATTTGGATTTGGAAAGAGCTGTGACAGCTCCCTGTGCAATATATTTATAATCACAATTTTGATAAGGGAGAAGGAAAGTGGCACCATTCTCCTTTACTGAGTCTGGAAACTTTGTGTATTTGTGTTTGCTGCTACCTGCATGATAATGTTTGAAAGTTGACAATCTGCTGCAGTCTGCTTGACCTAACATAATTTTAGACCCACTTTTCACATTTAAAGCTTTCCATATACATGTCAAGCCAGGTTTAAAACATCTTAATAATAAAGAGTGAAAATAAGTAAAAAAATTGGGTTATTTTTAGCGTTTTTTAATTTTCAGTGTGTGATAAACAATGTGTCACATTTATTTCAATAAAGTCACAAAATATTTTCATTTTACTGTTGTAACGTGTTTGAAATTCTGAAGTGAGCTAAACTGACAGTTTTCATTGTGTTTTCAAGCTTGTTTATTGTATTATAAGCCAGTTTACATGTATTCAAGTGATGAGATAAACAAGTTTTTTTAAAACTTGAATTTCTCAAAAAATTCCCAACAGATTTTTTTCGTTTTTCTCTTAAAATGTTCGTATGATCATATAGTTTCGGCGGTATAGGTCCCGTTTTTGGTTCATTTTTTTAACCCCAATGTTTTTTCAGGAGCGTTGTGCTAGGGATTATTAACCATGGAAATCATGTGTCTTTTGAGACTAGTACCCTACTCAACAGAAACTTTCAGGGTAATGGCAAGCCAGATTTCTGTAATTTCGTAAAAAAATTGTGAAAAAAAAAATTGTGGCATGTTTAATCAAAATTTAAGTTTTGTATGGGTTTTGATGTTCCAATGCAACAATGTGGCTTGATTTCCAAGATGAAGAATGGGTGAAAATTGTTTCTGGACTGATATTTTTCCTGATAAACAGTTTTTTCAAGAATCAACCCGTGCCTACTTTAAGCAGCGGTCTTTTGGGGCTAACTGTATTTACAGCAACGCAACCAGCCGCAACGCAATGCAACAGGGGGTCACTCTCAATTAATTAGTTGGAGCAGGGCAGGGCGGGCCACTGAGTGCTATGCAGGTTGAGTGGCCCAGTAACAGCATTACCTGTAGGCCAGAAGGCATCAAATAGTCCATGATCTGAATCTGGCCCCCTGTGAATGACTACATTAAATATAAATGATTTATTCATAGTACAAAGGCTATAACTGTGTGTACGCCAATTTTAGTAATATATATATACACACACAGGACGAAAGTCAACTGAACTATAAGAGCCTGCTAGAATAATTAGTTACTAAAAACGTATCTATTAATTGTGATAGGCTGGTTTCGTTATCTTTAATTAGACGTGTGTCAGCTTCAGAAATTTAATTTGCCAAACCCCTTGGGGGGGGCAACAAGAGCTTTTACTCTATTATAGCTTATTATACTCTGCAGTGTTCAAGTGTGTTGCGTTGCGTTGCTGTGAATACAGTAAGCTAGTGTTGTAACTGTATTCACAGCAACGCAACATAAATTTTGAAAATTACAGAGAAGCAGACATGCCATAGACAGATCTATATATAGGTAAGATTCCTTGAGTCAGTTACGCCAGAATTCTACAGCACCTGAATTATACATATTTTATAGGATGTGATGAAATTGCATATATATATGTTATAGTGTTATAGATAAGGGGACGACTTTTACACAGGTGCATGCTGCCCCCCCCCCCCCTGGGCAATCATGTATTTTGTGTGTGCAACATCCTTTAATATTTTTTTATAAAAACCAAGCTACCCAAGCTACACCATGTTGAGAAATACCTCCACCAGAAATTATCTATTTTAAGGCTGCCCAGAAACAAAGTATTAATTCGAAGAAACTATACATGAAATTATTTCCTTAAAAACTCCCAAGCCCCCCCCCCCCGTCTGGCACAATGGGCTCTGGTTGATTAGGGGAACCAAAAATTGTAAAAATTCAAAAGGAACCCTTTAACCTTATAGTTAGTCCTCATTTTCATAATAAAGTTAGGGACTTGTATATGATTCCCTTCCCAGCTGTAGGGGCTACAAAGGTAAAGTACAGAATGTCAGTTACTGTACTAATTACCGTTGTAGGCCTGCGTGATCAAATTCAGGGTATGTTGGTTGCGTTCATAGGCGTATTTCGCAGGGGGTCAGGGGGGGCTGCAGCCCCCCCTTGCATTAGGGCAAATGGCATATATCAGGGCAAATCCTGACCAATCAGGGCAGATCCACTGCCCTGGTCACATTCGCGCCATGTTAAAATTTTCAGGGCAAAATAGTCACAGCCCCCCCCCCCCCGCGAGACAGCTGTTCCGTACGCCTATGGTTGCGTTGCTGTAAATACAGTTAGCTAGTGTTATAACTGTATTTACAGCAACGCAACGCAACAAGAACTCAAACTTAATTTTCTTTGAGAGGGTCATAACCTTGAATATCATTAGCAAAACGTTATATTTTTCCAAATGTGCTTGCAAAATACTGATTGGAAACAAAACATTGCCAAATTTTATCTAGCCTGTTCCACTGGCTCATAATCTAGTGTATATTGTGGCTGTGGAACAGACTAAATTTTATCATTCACGGAGAGGGGGGGGGGGTGGCTGCAGGGGGGGGGGTGTAGATCTGTAGGTCTGCAATTGCCAAATTTATGCTGCGTTGCTGTAAATACAGTTACAACACTAGCTAACTGTATTCAAAGCAACGCAACCAACTCTTTTACACAGTGCAGTGTATAGTCATCATAACTTTGATGCAGCATTGTCTGTCTTGGCACTAGTTGGCAGGGTGAGTACAGTAGGACTATAGACATGGTATCACGTAGAAATTACTTAAAGTTAAAACCGTCATGAATGTGGGTATGCTCAGCCCCCCCCCCCTTCCTCAGAACGTTTTAATAAGACATGTACATGCAGTACATGCCAGCAACAGTAAAATGTATTTGACATTTTTAATGAAGTGTAAGTGGCTGCATTTGATACAGAATGCTAATATGTGAGTTTTTTAGTTGAATTTATCAATTAATTAAGTTCATTTGACGGAATTTTGTCCTGTGCAGGTCTGTGTAGGCCTATACCCTTTAATATTCATATTGACATATAGGGCCTTATGTGCAATGCCTTATAATTAGATCTATATTCCCGTAATGTTAAACTATGCTTTACGGAAGATGTTTTAAAATGTTATACTGGCACGTGGACAATAATTAACAGGGGCGTAGATCCTGGGGGGGATGGGGGGGATGCATCCCCCCCTAGGATGAGCCTGGGGGGGATGATCATATGATTATCCCCCCTAGAATCTCAACTCATTACTACTTGGTCTGAGAATTATTAGCTATATCTAGTTGTTTTTGCCATAATACTTGTTGTACGTTAGGAGAAAATACATCCTTCAGGTTGCACAGAATTTATACCTTCCAATAATCTGAAATATTTTGGCTTCTGGACCCTCAGGCAGCCCCGAAATTCTCCGCCGCTCAATTTTCGGCCCGCTAAGCATAACGCGTAGTACGCTTATGCCGAAATCATCCCCCCCTACAAAAATGAAAAATCTACGCCCCTGATAATTAATGAAAGACATATAAGATAGAGCTAGGCCATTCACAGCTGCAGTGCAGGACTGTGCGTTAGATGATTCTACACTGTTGACTGGAGAGCCTGCCCAATCAAACACAGTGCCACCAGCCAACTTGCATGCACTGCACTAGGCTACACCCTGCTTCAACTACTCAATTGAGAGTGACCCCCCGTTGCGTTGCGTTTGCGGCTGGTTGCGTTGCTGCGAATACAGTTAGCCTATTTTGGTAGTCAACCACCAAATCACTTCAGTCCTCTTTGATTATAGAAACAGTAATATGTTAATTTTATGATAGAATGATGGAAATTCGCAAATTTCAAACTTTATTTTGACCCCCCATGAGACACTTTGAGTGCAAATACTGTAAAACTGCCCAAATAACAAATGGAATGAAGTCAATGAACCACACGTATGCTGATGGCTCATATAGCACTCTATTGCCAACGAATAATTATTTTCAAGGGCGTGTATCCCTGGAAATTAATTGATATTTCATAAATACAGTCATAAAATCAAATGAAATAATTCCACTTATGATAGGCCTAATTCAATTTTGTTTATTGAAAATCACTTAAATATTTCACTATTTCCCAATAAATTCAATTAGGCCTTCATTGAATCCTTTGCATGAAATATAGGGAAGATGACCAAAACTTATTGGGAAGACAGATGTTTAGCAATTACACAAAGTCGTAAAGTGATGAACAGTACAGATTATGAATTAATAAAATTTTGAATCTTGTATAAATATGGTTCAGACAACTACCAAAAATGCATCAGTTGGATCACTGGAAGAAATTTCACACTTCAGCTTAAGGCCTACAAAATGGAAATAAGCCAAATAGGTAAGTCTTTCATGATTGATTTGATTTATTTATTCAAAAGAACAATATACGAACAATGCAAAAATAATGGTATTTAAGTAAAATTTTCAACATAATTCCCACTCACTTGCAGAAACGTAACAATTTGAATTTACATTAATCTAATTTATTCCAGTTATTTAGAATTTGATTCGACCAAAAATATTTTCTATTGCCAGTACCGAGCACTATAAAACACATATGTACAGCTGTTTGTAATGACGTCTGCTTCTATGTACAGATTTAGAAATTTCTTCCTTATCATTTATATTAAGATTCATATGACTGTTGATGACTTTGAAAAACAATATTAAATTAATTCGAATGTTCAATGAATCCAATTTCAAAAAAATATAGTCTTTGTTAACATGTGTACCTGTTCTACTTCGTCTTTATTACATTGTAACATCAGTGACCAAGCCTGACTAGAATGCAATATTCTAAAATTATCTAACATAACACATACATTTTTAGATAAAGGTTGTAATTTTCATGTCTGAGAATGAATTGGATCTGCAAAATATGTTAATTTAGGAAGGCATTTGTTATATAGCTCAGCTATACCACTTCAAATTGACTTGTTGCCATGGAAACTGATTTAGCAAAATTCTGCACCTGATTTGAGGGATTTCATTTATGTAGTCAGAAACAACAGAATTTTGCCTTTAAAACGGTACCAAATTTAGGCGGTGACCTCATGAGATGAGGTCAACCAGATTTTTCAGAGGCCAGCCCCCGGACTATGTTTAATGTATTGTCAAAATAGTGTGCTAAGTGGCGAATGAAGGTCAATGTTGATAAAATCGCAATCATTTACTTTCGTAAACCAAGAGTTAGGCAATCCAACTTTATGTTTATGTTTAATTTACAAAGGATAAGTTTAGTTTATAAGTATAAATACCTAGGTCCTGTTTTCAATGAAAATTTAAACTACAAAATAACTTCTAATGTGTTAGCTAGCTCTGGTGGCAGAGCACTTGGGGCAATCTATCTATAGTAAATATAAGAAAAATAAGGGTTCGGATATGAAACTTACACTCAATTATTTAACAGCGTAGTAACAAGTATAAGAAAGTGTTTCAGTGGGATAGAAATTGTACTAAAAAATCCTGGTGCTCTGATGTTTTCAATATTTTACAGAAAATTAACATGACAGACCAGTACATTCAAAATGAACAACTGAATATTGAGCAAGTGAAACAAAGATGGATAAATATATGTAGAGATGATTGGAGTGCTATGATTCAAGATTCCCCAAAGCTCAGAACTTATGCGTTGTATAAAAATGAATTTGGTATTGAGCTATATATAATTGCTAATAAAGGTTATAGATCCACGCTTGCACAGTTCCGATTGGATGTACTGCCCCTTGCTATAGAGACAGGCCGATTCCAGAATATTCCATTAGATAATCGTTTATGTACTTTATGCAGATATCGATATCTTGAGGATGAAATTCATTTCCTGTTGTATTGCCAAGCATATGATGATTTGACAGCAGTCTTATTAGATCATGTTTTACAGATAGAGCCGGGTTATATCTTTTTGAACGTAGAGGATAAGCTTGTTTTGTTGGTGTCGAAAAATGTTGTAAAATACACTTCTAAATTTTTATTTGATGCTATACAAAGAAGGAGGGAATTTATTTATACACACTAAGAAAATATTATGTATCAAGTTGAAATTGTGAAAGTTGTAATTGTGTATGTCCTTTTTGTATATATATGTGTTTCACTTGTGTGTCCTTTATAAAGCTTTTTGTGACTTGTAAGCCCTTTGGGGCTGGGTGACTCGGCACATGTCAATAAAGATTATCTAACTCTAACTCTCTGTAATTGTGATTCTTAAATATTGAAAACTTTTATGAATTACAAAATAAACTTTCCTTGTAACGTCAATACAATGGAGCATAAATTTCAAAATTGACTGGATAGTAACTCCAATATCATTAGTTCTGTTGACAGTTTCAATAATTTCATTATTCAATGAAAAATTAAAGTTCACTTTGCTAATACCAATAGTCAATATTTTGTTTTGTCTGGATTTAGTATATATACGTTTTTGAAGGCAATATCTGTAATCCAACACTGATTAAAGTGTGAAGGTGTCAAATGATGCAACAAGAAGTTGGAATAAAAACTGTGTTGGCAATTTTCTGACATTTTTGGGTCCTCAATTTGGGGAACTGATTTATTTAAGTCAGTTTTTTAGTCAAATATAAATCAAATGGCTTTAATTTAACAACCATGAACTTCACCCTGCATGCATGTTGCAATTGAGCTGGAATTATTTCTCTTCCTTTCCAGGTGTATTACTTATCATTGTGGTGGCCGTCAGAGCTGGTAAGTGTTTATTACTGAGAATAAAGAATGACAAATGTATAATAAAGTCTGACATTAAAGGCAGCAGTTTTAAAGAATAAAGCCCCTTTTTCATACTATTAATGACCTGTTGTTGCTCACAATGAATCCATGTATCATTGTCATTATCAGGTATTTCTCCTGTTAATAATAACTGACATTTGTATCAATATTTTTATATGTATTACATAATTGTTTTCTTCTCGTAACCAGAGAATCCAAGGACTGTGGTAAGTTTTTTTCTATATTTTGGGCTTTTTGGGAATTGTATAAATAATATCTCTTTAAACCATTCACGCCTCTGTCAGCCAATCACACGCAAGTATTTCACTGCAATAAATCCCAAATTCATTGTTTTCCACTTATAATCTCATGTTTGACTGTTTGAGCGTTTGTCTCATGCTATATAAGCCAGTTAGTCACCACGGGATCAAGAATATGTGTTTATCACATCTCTGGCTTAAGCCCTCGGGTGATAAATCACATATTTCCTCTCCCGTGGTGAATAACCCATACTTATTTTAAGTTTTAACCATAGTCTGTTACAGTGCATTTTTTAACCAAATGGTTTCCCAGTGGATAGATTTTGGTCTCCCAGTCTTGGCCAAACTGGTAAGACTGGGAGACCAAATTTTTGAGAGAGAGAAGGTCTCATAAATTGCACTTTTTGTTGTCTTAATGTGAATAACATTTGTGCATTTGAAACCAATGTGTTTTCTTTCCGATTGGTCTCCCAGTCGAAAATTGTTAAAAATTCTCTGGTCTGTTATCAGTTTGGATGCGAATTTGTGAAGGTTTGCTTTTGTGGGATAGTCTTTTCTTATAGAGAGGGCTTCTTGTTCTATATAACTTTGATTGTCTCTATTTCTGATACTGATCTCATTCACAGGACACATCATGCAGAGAGCCATGGCCATCAACTTCCACAATGTGTCAATACGAGAATGACGATGACCCTTCAGTCACGGAAAAGGGAGTTTCTGAGGAGGACATTCAGTTGATCTTAGATGAACACAACAAGTTCAGGGCAGCTGTTAACCCTCCTGCTAAGCAAATGCAAAAAATGGTGAGTTTTGATAGTCATATTACATTTGGCTTGTTTGATAGGATGTCCCCAAGATGAGTTGAGCATTTCCAGTGATAATATTAAGGGGAGTGGAATTTCTCAGAAACAAATGGATTATATGTAGTTCTTGAATCCATCCTAAAAGTATGATGAGATATCATGACACACAGAAAATTAATATGTTAGCTTAAGTGGTAATCTAAGAGAATCTTCACTGTGACATTATACTTTAAGTCAACTTTGTCATAAATTATCAATACTTCCTTGCTGAAGTTTCTGCCAAATTGGAAAGTAAATTAAGTTATTTTTTGCAAACATTTCTGCAGTACTGGAGCAATGAACTTGAAGTGACTGCTCAGAAATGGGCCCAGACTTGTAACCGCAAACATGACAGTTTCAAAAACAGGAAGGTACCAGGTAAGAACCCAGTTGTTTGTATGTAACTAGTTATGACAATATACAAAGTATGCTACAAGAAATTCTAAATGACACCTTATAAAGCGTGTGATTCAGTAAAGTGCAGTATGTCCGATGTGTAAAATTTGGACAGCCTCAATTTTAATATTGAATTCTCTGAACAAAGTTGATGCAATTTTCGCAGAGACAAAAAAAAAATCCACAATGGAATCCAAATTTTCATGATTCTTTATAACAAATGGTTTTAATCGACCAAGATACACACTATCTGTCTGGTCTCTGGTGTTATTGCATAGTTTTTATCTTTTGTTAACAGTTTATTGGTTTTCAATTTGATGCACATTCAACTAAATTGAAATTTCAACTCTCCATTAAACAGGAACGCATTCAACTTTAGGTTGCATGTATGCATTGAAAGATTAACCTTAAGCTTTTAAAAGAGAATTATCATCTTATCTTAAAGGCTGGTCACTTCCAATTGGTCAAAATGGAGCATTTGGCCATGGCAGCTGGAGCAAAGCGATCACCGGATGGCACAACGAGGTGAAATTGTTCACCTATGGAATGAAATTTAGTAAAACAAGCAGCCCACCATGGTATAAGATTGGCCATTATACACAGGTTTGTAAAATCACTTCAGAATCTACAAATCTCATACATTTCCTTCTTATAATCAAGCGACAATTGTAACATTTTTTTGAAGTACTCTTTTTGTGGTTTGCCTATATTTTCACACTACAAGTAGAACCAGCATAGTTCAGTTGTGTGCAAACAACTTAGGACTTAAAAATCAGCAACTGGGTGTCTAGTAAAACTCACGACTCAGTTCATCTGATTTATCTTGATACAGTCATTTGCCCAACAATGCTGAACAATATGAATATCCAGATCTAGGAGAAATTTTGTTTGTCACTTGTTTGTTACTAGACAGTTCGCATCACCATTTTAGACATATTTCATAGCTTCAACCAAGTTGAAATTTGCTCTGCCATAGATATTGCCAAAGCCTAAATGCATTGAGAAAATTATAAATACCTTTAAAATATACTCATACTGTTTTTCTCATGATTTACATGACCGATGACAATGTTCTTTACCCTCAGGTGGTGCGGGACATTTCTGTTCTGGTTGGATGTGGATACGCTCGTTGTGGCAGGACAAGGATATATTTCTGCAATTATGCTTATACGTAAGATCCAAAACCAATAATAAGCCTTTTAAATGAAAATTTTTGTAAAAATTATTTTCTTTCATTAGCTAGGAATCTCAGAATTTAGAAAAGGGAAGATTCAAGAAGGAGGATCAGCCTGTATGAAAATAATACTAAGTTTACTTAAATTTAGCTGAACTGAAGTCGTTCATTGAAAAATAATTGAGTTGGCATTAACAAGAATTAACCTTGGCTGTGCTTTTAAGAGCCTGTATGGATCATAGGGGTTTTTGAACCTATGATTGTTGTGTAAGTGTATATATATAAAATAAATTATATTATATAGTTATATAAAAAACAAAAGGTTTTGGTACAAAAACCCCTGTGGTATGGAGTGCAATTTGAATTTTTTTTACAAAAGCATCATTTAGGCAAAAACTCTAATATTTTATTTTTTTAAGAAACATGAAAGGAAGTATTGGTAGGCCTTATGTGGATGGGCCATCGTGCGAAGGTTGCCCTGGATATTGCTCCAACAATATGTGTGGTGAGTTTTCTTGTTTACCGTGTTTGATGACATCTTTTATGCTTTCTTATTGTTCATACTTGTGGGGGTTTAAACCTTAACCAAGTAAAGATTTTCCGATACAAATTTTGTGCCAATATTGCAGTCTGATACATGTAATTGCTTTTAAATATCGTATTGCAAAGGATGCTGGCACTGCTGAAAAAAAATATTGCAAAGACTGTTTGTTTGTATGGATCCATATTTGCTTATCACCTCATTTCAGATTGCAATGGTCTTCTGTGCAAGAATGGAAAAATAGACCTTGAAACCTGCACCTGTGATTGTAAGAATAATTACTGGACTGGTGAAGATTGTGGCACTCGTAAGAAATATGTCTTTTCCAAGAATAACAGTATTTTTTGTCTCTGTAAGTCAGGATCAATGGTTATACTCAACCTGTACTTTACAATTCTTAGTGTCAACTGAGTAATTTTGGCAAAATATACAAAAGAATGCTTCTTAGAATATGACAGTTTTACAAATCTACCTCGTAAATGCCAATTTGGTCTATTAACATGGCAATTAAATGAAACGACAAACATTTTATCCTTCCCTATTATGGAAAAACTAGTTTAAAATATAATAATATATATAAATCATGGATTTTCATGCCTTTTATTGAGGCAAAACTAACATTTTCAAAATGGGTTAAATGTAAATCTACTTTTATTTCAGGAGTGTGTGATGGACTTGAATGTAAGAATGGTGGCAAAATTGATCCAGACACATGCACCTGCGCTTGCCGCAAATTGTGGACTGGCGATGACTGCAGCATCAGTACGTAGTTTCAGTGAATGTGAAATATATTTATGAATTATGTTGCTCATTTTTATGACTCACACAAGAGTTTATCGATGTAAATGCTGTTGGGTGGACACTGAATTATTCATATTCCATTATCAGCCCAAATGTAAAAATTTTAATGTAAGTGATTTCATCCACGCCTGAATGACAAAAGATTACGATAGATTTGTGATTCATCATGTTTTTCCACATCAGATGTTTCTTTCTTCTTTTTTTTCAAAGATTATTACCTCATACCTATTCAGTAAGTTCAGGCCAAATGATAGTCATCTTTGCAACTCCTTGGATCAAACCTTCATGAGCAGTGATGTGCCCGATATTAGGACTGTCATCGATATGGCCGAAATCGATGCATTGGAAAAGTTGTCCGAATCGATAACGTATCGATACAATGCAGCTAGTATCAAAGAAATAATTTCCACCGCATTTGGTGTATTCATTGCAAAATATTGCAAGGAATCGAGCAGAATTCACCTTGTTTACATCAAAACCGCCCGACTACTGCTCTGTTCTCATCTGAAATATCACGAACGAGACTGCGTGATTCAAAATGGCAGACGTTGGTTGTGAAAATGTGTGATTCCAGTGATTTTTACCCAAAAACACCAAAATGAAGCTGGATTTTTGTTGTTTCTTTGGTATGTGAAAGAGTATCAATACATTCAATGCATCGGAAATCCCTGCTCGATACTGCATCACTTCGACATGGACAGAAGTTTATTATGAGGAGGTTCCCTCTTGGAATTATTAAGTCTTGCCTTATTGTCAATGACTGCTGTGGCTTTATAGAACATGACTTTTTGTTGCAGTTGATCGCTCACAATGCAGGGACAGAGGCTATTGTTCCAGACCCCAGCCATATGGATACCTGGGCTTGTGCCGATACAGGATTGTCAAACGTGTGTGCCCCAAGATGTGTGGAGTCTGTACACCCGAGTAATAATACTGTAATACATAACGATCTTGATACTGATCTGGGCAGAAGAAGGAATAAATAAGTAGATGAAATAAAATGGGAGTCTCCTTTCAATATCATTACTGCTATTTTCAGATTTTTTTGATAACCTGTGAAAAGCTTTGTAACAAGTGAGCTTCATTTAATGCATGTTGCCTCATTGCAAGTCTGAAGAATTTTCACTGATTGAGTGAGAAGACTTCAAATTTCTTGACCAAGAAAAAATTGACGAAAATCTCGAATTTTTCATGAATTTTTTCAGAGAAACTATTCTAGATATCATTGTATAACTCTAATGCAACTCAGTGCAATCAGAATTCATATGCAATAGTTGCGATCCAATGGAACGCAATCCAATCTGATGCAAGGCAAAGTAAATTTTTTGTTGACATGGAAACGGCACTTGATAAATAGCATTTATGAATGATTCCTACTCTCATGTTTTAATGATGAGGGAGAGTGAAACCCCTAATTGTAAGATGAGCTGGATAGGCATACATGGTCAGTGGAAGTGAAAGGGACAGAGAAAAATCGCTACAAAGTCATTGGTAACCAAGGTGTTTTTTGTGCTGCTGGGCTTAGAGCATTAAAGCGGAAAAACAACTTCAAAAACCATTAATAAACTGTAACTATTCATGCATAATTATTTGTGGTACTTAAAGCAGATGGTGTTGTAGATTATCTTGCATTAAAATACAATCAATTTAAAATAACATAAAACAGCAAAAATATCAGGAATTCAGTAAAACAGGCGGAAACGTAGTAAATGCAGAAATGTACAACTGTTACATTTTGAGGAAGTATAACGTCAAAGGACTCTGCTGGATGAAGTGGTACCTACTTTCTACTTTGACAAAACACAACAGATTTTTTTGTTTGATACGTTGTACACCAAATAATCCTTCTGACCATCGTACATCATTGCGTGAACCATATTCTTGTTCCATTTTTTTTTTTAAGTTTGTTCCGGCTCGCTATGCCATGCTACGATACGAGGGGCGTTCAGAAAGTTCGAGGCTTTTGTTCATATGGACACTTATTTTCAATCTAGAACTATGAATTTTCCACTGGATAAAATTCAGCATATTTGGAATGGATTTCCAATATTTTGGACAATTTGGACATTTTTAAGTCATTCTGTGGTTGCCATGGAAACTGAAAGTTCAGCTTCTTGGGGCAGGTAACACTGAAACCAAGAATGCCAAGAAATTGTGACTGTGAGAGACTTCTATCTGTCACTTGTATTAGTGAGATTGACAATATTTGACACAAGAAATATGTTATTAGCTTCTAAATATGCTTTCAAGCACACCAAATGTGTGTATTCTTACACTGAACCGATGTAGGAAAGCACTCCTGCATGCCAGATTTGGCGAGGGAAATTCAGGAGGCAAAGGTGTGTTTCCCTGACTACATAAGGACTTGTAAAAGCATGGATTCACTAGTATGAACAAGAGACCAAAATGGACAGCCTTAAACTGCCTTATCCATCCTAGCTATTCCTTTGACATGCTGCTTTACATAAGTCCTGGTTTTTCCTTACTTTAGTCCATGGGGGCTATAGTTTCAGGCACTGGAGGAGAAAAGGCTTTCGATGACCGAAATTCTTTCACAGAACTTTGTTTGGAGGACTTCAAGGAACATTTACTTCAATGGGTCAGGTGTATGAACCAATGCTTTTGGTGAGCTTGGGAGTATTTTTAAGGCTAATATTATATTTCCTGTGTCAAATATTGTCAATCTCACTAATGCAAGTGATAGAGAGAGGTCTCTCACAGCCAAAATTCATTGGCTTTAGTGGTTTCAGTATTATCTGCCCCAAGAAGCTGAACTTTCAGTTTCCATGGCAACCACAGAATGACTTAAAAATGTCCAAATTGTCCAAAATATTGGAAATCCATACCAAATATGCTGAATTTTATCCTGTGAAAAATTCATAGTTCTAGATTGAAAATAAGTAGGGGAAGCTTGGGAGAGTTGGGCCGCAGGGAGGGTTGGGCCAACCTGATTTTTGAGGAAACTACAATTTTTTTGAGAAGGCTGCAGCCACCAAAATTTTATAAAGATAAAAATCTTTCAATGCATGTAACATTTCTGGCTAATTTTCTTGTCACGCTCTTTAGAGAGAAGAAAATTCAAATTTGGATGAAAAACGGGAAAACTGAGCCATGTTACGAGTTTTTAATTGTCTGTCAGACAACAAGGACTGAGAAAATTTTCTATGGCATGATTGGTAGGCTTGACTATTCAGTTGTTATTAACATATTTTGGAAAATTATCGGACAACCGGTTTTGTCATAATTGGGATTTAGAGAAAAATGGTGGAATGGGGGAGGGTTGGGACAGTGCCAATACTGTCCCCACATGTGTTGCATTTACCCAGATTTATTTTTATTAAGACAGAAGAACTTGTCTAGAGCAATTTTCAACAGAGATTGAATATTTTAGGCCTTAATAATCATTCATGGTCTAATAAAATTAGAAATCAGGAAATCTAGATGGGGAGAGTTAGGCCATCAGGCCGAGGCTCAAGTCTGACAGCAAACTAGAGTTGCAAGAGGCCTCAATTCAGGATTAGTGACTTCTATGACCACCACACTACAGGTTGAAAATATTATTGCCTCAAGTACAGCTTTACCGAACCTGATATATTGCAATGGCCCAAGTCTCCCCCTTGAATGGCCCAAGTCTGCCACTTGATGGGGAGAGTTGGGCCAAATTTTTTCCAAGTTTCATAGGGCTGTAGCTCATATGTTCTTGGGCAAATATCAATGCAAACCTAAAGATATTTTTCTGAAATATTTCAAGATACAATACATGCATTAAGCATGTTTATATAATCATTACTGTTAGCAGGAGGTGCAAGAATGTAAAAAGTGGCCCAACTCTCCCAAGCTTCCCCTATCTATATATAAAAAAGCCTCAAACTTTCTGAACGTCCCTCGTAAGTGATATATACTATATAGTAACATCTAATTTGGTTAAATTAAGTATACCTTCAGCATCAGATGCTCCATTGCCAAGATATGCTTGATCTTATGTGCTGACAGCACTGACAGTCTGCCGGCAGTGTACAGAACATTTTAGGAAGCCCCCCCCCCTTCTATAATTAACATTACTCTGCATCACACCCTGATACAATGTAGCTACTAATTTATATTAACAATTTTTTTATTCAGCTTAATCCTTCATGATTTCATTTAAGAGTGTTTTTCCAGGTAGATTATTCTCTGAAAATTAATTGGTATCCATTTAAATCGAATAAAATACCTCCACTAAGGATAATTCAGTTTTATTCTAATTTTGTTGATTGACAACCACTTAGATATTTTCACATTTTTTCAATCAATTCAATTAGGGTCTTATTGAATTATTTCCATGAAATGTATTGCAGACTGCAAAACCTACCGGAAAGACATGTATTTAACCAATTATACAAAGTCATAAAATGATGAAAGATAACGTTTATGAATTAGTAATACAATTTGGAGTCTCATATAAATATATGGTCCAGCTATCCACCTTTAATGCATCCGTTGGATCGCAGGAGGAAATTTCACACTTCAGTGGATTGACTTCAAAATGGAAATAAGCCGAATTGGTAAGTCCTTCAATTTCTTCGTTAGTCAAGGTTTGGCCACATGCTGAATATGTTGCAGGCTGTATACATCGTAATGTGAGTCAAACTTTCATAACAACAGTGAAATTTTGACTACACTATCATAGCTCTTTGCGGATTGGCGGTCCACTGGAAAAACTAATTTTCTTTTTTCTTATTTTCAGTTTGCAAACAGGCTTTAAATTGCACATCATCGACAGTTTTCTGTTGGTCTCCTAATCTTCTTATTTGATGAAGTACCTTAAGTCATTTAATTAGTTTGTTTATTATCATCTATGCCGCTAGATATGATCAGCAGTGAATCAACTGATTAACCATAACTGACACAAACAAAACATTTTAACCCAGTGACATCACATGACCAAGTTGAAAGTTATTTTTGAAACTGTTTGGACTGTTAATCTGCAAACAGCTCTAATGCAGGTTTCAACATCGCATGTGCATTATATAAAATGTTCCCCATTAAGAACAAGGCCAAATATTGCCCCAAAGTGGTGACCCGAAAGACAAATTAAGATAAGACAACTAACATGCCACCTGAAATCTTAAATATTTTGGTTAATTACATATGAAGGATACTGAGCAGCAGATAATACAGTCAGCTTCTAGGGTTCTTCATACTTACGAAAATTGGAAGGAATTCCCCAGACCAAAATGATCGCAGCCTCGCTTACCCTTCTACAGAAAGTGATATTTTGATATCAATAAGATACTCGTATTTGTCAAAAGTATATACATGTAGGCCTGTATTTATACAGAAATGGACAGATATGTGCATGAATGCAGGAAAATAACAAAGGAACACAGCATGGGTTTTTTATTAGATTTTTTTACATATTTTATTTTAAAAGCATGAGTTTCCATTCAACTTGTTATGTCACATTTCACTTGATAATCTGATTGGTTCATGAAGCAAGCAGAAACAATAGGTTGCTAGTCGAAAAGACGCTCGTACATATTGAAACTGCTACATGTAGGCTATATATTGCTTTAGCGAACAACAAGCAAACAATCTGGCAGACAACATGCATTAATCTTACAAATACGTTTTTCAAGATGATTATGATTGCATTCAGGATGGACTAAAAGTTCGAAGGTGTCACACGCTCTCACAACATTTTAACAAAATTATTTGCGACATTCCAACCTGACTTTTTCTTCATTTTGCAGCACTGGTTCAGCCATGTTTCAAATTTGATGATATAATCAAATGTTTTAGATCATAATAAATCAATCAACCCTGAACACCATCCTGCATGCATGTTGCAATTGAGCTGGAATTATTACTGCTCTTTTCCAGGTATTCTACTCGCCATTGTGGTGTCCGTCAGAGCTGGTAAGTGTTTATACAATGTACCAAGAAAAAAGAATGAAATTATAATAATTAAGATGATATGAAAGTCAGCAAGTAAAAGAAAGAAGTCCTGAGCTGTTGTAAGAAAGCCTTTTCTTCTCATAGTTAAAGACCTCGTACTCTTGATTAATCCCCATGTATTATTTTCACTTGCATTACATAATTTATGTTCTTATCATCATTACCAGGGGATACAAGGACAGTGGTAAGCCATTTTTTTGTAGATTTTGGGTTTATTAGGCATACCATATTTGATTAAGTACCTATATATAGTAATAATAATTTTGCCTATGTTTTAAGTGGTATCCATAATCTGTTATATGATCGGTTTGCACATAAACTCGTGAAAGTTTGGTATTGCGGGATAGTGTCTTTTTGAACATTGTGAAGCACTCTGAAGCCTATCAAACAACAAGATATCTCTGATACCAACCTCATTCACAGGACACATCATGTAGGGCGCCGTGGCCGTCAACCTCTGTATTGTGTCAATATGAGAATGATGATGACCCCTCGGTCACGGAAAAGGGAGTGTCGGAGGAGGACATTCAGTTGATCCTAAAGGAACACAACAGGTACAGGGCAGCTGTTGACCCTCCTGCTAGGCAAATGCAAAAGTTGGTGAGTCTTGAAAATTAAATTCCATTTGTCAATTTTGTTTAATAGCATCTCCCCAATGTAAATTCCACTTGTCAATTTTGTTTTATAGCTTATCCCCAATATGAACTGAGCAGTTCCTGTAATAATATCGAAGCAAAATTTCATCTGGGAAGACATCTTTTAATATGTTATCAGTATTCTTTTTGGGGCGTCCTTATTAAGAGCTGAGCAGTGATATGACTACAGTTTGTAAAGTCATAGCAGGAGACAATTTTTTTACACTTCCGGTAGGGACGCTGCAGTCAAGTTGTTAGTCATCTCTTGTGACGTCACAACAATACAATGATTTGCTACATTGAAGCGTCACAAAATCTTGCCAGACGTAAACAAATTGACTGCAATGTTATTCTAAGGGGCCGACCAGATCTTTGAGGGGGCTATGGACATTTGGTGAAAATAAAAGATTGTTTCCCACTTGACACTGAAAAAAAAAGTTTTTCAGCACATAGAAATAAAAAAAAGTTTGTTTCCACATGTAGGTAGGGTACCGTAATGTTAAAAATCGGATAAAAAATTTTGTCACGAGTGCAAATGCGAGGAATTCTTCGTCTACTCGCCGTGTCAAATTTGTTATAATAATATATATTTTTAATACTTCTTTAATGAAGCTTCAGCTGAATTATAAACTTTAATACGCTTTATGTTTTCTGAATATATCTGGCATTATCTGCAGTACTGGAGCAATGAACTTGAAATGGTTGCTCAGAAATGGGCCCAGACTTGTGCTCGGTGGCATGACAGTTTCGACAACAGAGCAATACCAGGTGAGAACCAAATTTTGTGTAAAATGTAGGCCTATGTCTGTTGTTATGACAATTTACAATAATTATCAAGTATGTCACAAGAAATTGTAAATGAAAGCTAATAAAGATGATGATGCAGTAAAGTGCTTTTGTATATATACATATGATTCTGTGTCATAAATGGTTTAAATCAACCATGAATCTTGGTCCAGGATACACATTGTCTGCAGTGGCGTTGCTAGGATTTTTCTCTTGGGGGGCAAATGAACCTGGATTTCCCCAAAATGTTATCAACAACATGGGTTATGTTCGTCACGGTTCGGAACATTTGAAAAACTTCACTGAAATCTCAAATAAAGCATACAAAGCATGGAAAACACTCTGGATATAATGGTGCTAGTTATGGCAAATTGTAAAATAATAGGAAAAGTTGCTAGCATCCAGTGTCAGACATAATTTTGTGATAGATAGGTTGCATCTTTTAGAAACTCGACAACATTAAAAACACACAAGTTTTTAAACACTTAACAACTTTCTTGTTATACATTGTAATGTAATTTCACACTGACGTCAATTTACATCAATCAATGCAGATTGGCCCAAAAAATAAATCATGAAGTCACATGTTCCTTGTCTAAATTAGTTCAGTGGTTCACACGCAAGCTTGGTAAGTTACTAAAAAGGTAAACCTCAGCAGTGAAAAAAAGTTATGACACTTTGAAATGAACTGCGTTTTTAATGCTGCTAAGCTCAAGTTAAAATTTCTTTAGAAAAAGGAGCAAATTTTATAAACTGGAGCTTGATCTGTTATGACAAAGACTCCTTTGTGTCATTCATCATTCTTCAAATCTGTAGACCAGTATTCAGATAAAAAAAACCAAGGCAGGCAGAGACATCCTTGAAAAAACCATTGGCCATTTAAGAACATAAAGTTTTGCCAAGGTGTTGTGAGCATGACCAATAAGCAGGAAAAATTTTCAAAAAGTTCAATTCATTGACAGCTATTAAGATCAGAAAATCGGTCTGAAAATTCCTGTTTGATTCCATCAAGCAGTGCTCATTGAATTTTGTTTTTGAATTCTAATTCCACATACATTTCATATGTTCCAGTTCATCAGAATTTTCTTCAGTCATTCTTCAAAGTGATCTGTCTTTTGGACTGTTGATTTCAAAAGTTTTACTAAAATCTTCAGTCTTGTTTGTTGTTGACCAAAATATTATTAAGACAGTGTATGCTTTTATGCTAGGAGTGAAATCATGCGGACCATAAAGACCACATGGATATACTTTACAAGCTAGCACTGTTTAGATAGATAATAAATACTTCAATTTTCACACTACTAATATGCACTATACAAGTCTCTCCTACCGGTTCCTGTTTATAAATTTGTCAAGTACTCGTACTTCGAAGTTTCAAATAAAGTGTCCCAAGGAATTCAACAGGATTTCCCCAAAACATCTTTTGCCCTTTCTATTATTTTTCCCTCTCTGTTTTCCCCTTTACTTCCCCATTTTCCCATCTTTTCCCTCGCATTTTCCCACATTTCACATTTTTCACAATTTCCCAATTTTGGTCCATTTCCCCATTTTTTTTCTTCATTTCCCCATTTTGCCCCAAAAAGTTGTCTGGGGGGCAACTTGCCCCCCCCCCTGCCCCCCAATAGCTACGACACTGATTGTCTGTGTTGGTAAATATGCTGCTATAAATCTCCAGGTATTATTTCATAATAGGGCTACTTCTACAATGTATTGTCAAATAATTCTTATGTTTTGATCGTTTGTTTTTAATATGATATGGATATGGATTAGCTTAAAATAATGGAAATGTCAGCTTTTCATTTCATATGAATGAATGCAATTTTAGGTTGCATTTATATGCTTGAAAAGATTTACCTTTGGTTTTCTAAATTATTATCTTAAAGGCTGGTCAGTTCCAATTGGTCAAAATGGAGCATTTGGCCATTTAAGCTGGAGACTGGCAATCAAGGCGTGGCATGAGGAGGTGGAATTGTACACCTATGGCATGGACTATAATAAAACAAGCATCCCACATTGGAAAAAGATTGGTCATTATGTACAGGTTTGTCACATCACTTATAAAAATCTTATAAATCCCTACTTCTCTCAAGCGATAATTATAGCAACATTTTCATTTTGGCACCCTTTTTATATACTACGGTACCTGTATATATTCACACTGTACCAAGCAGATCCAGTAGTTTTGTTGTGTGCAAACAACTAGGGACTTAAAATTCAGCAACTGGATGTCCAGTACACTCCAAAAAATTTCGGGACAAAATTAGTTTTTTAGATTCAAAATGCTTTTTGAAAAACCAAATTTCAATGCAAAAAACCTTCATGGATTTTTAAAAAAAAACTACTGGATCTACTTTTAAAAAAATCCATTTCGGTTTTTTGCATTGAAATTTGATTTTTCAAAAAACCATTTTGAATCTAAAAAACCAATTTTGTCTGAAAGTTTTTAGAGTGTAGGGACTTAAAATTCAGCAACAGGATGTCCAGTAAAACTTACCAGTATATCCCCCTTGAGAACTATATGGCCCAATGGTATAGGCCTAAATGAGGCCTGTGAAACGTCCCTGCTAGTTTCCACAGACTGAATGATATATCTACAATGCCAAACAATATATCCAGATTCAGGAACAATTGTGTTTTTCGCATGTTTTAAACTAGGCACTTTGCTTCACTATGTTAGATGTACTTCATAATTTCAGTCAAGGGGGTAATCTGCTTTACTATGGATATTGATAAAGCCTAAATGCAGTGAGAAAATTGTACCACTCTTAAAGATGTATGCGCCCTGCAGTAACTGTTATGCAAATGATTTGCATGACCGAAATCAATATTCTTTACCTTCAGCTTGTTCAGGATCGTTCTGTTCTGGTTGGGTGTGGATATGCCCATTGTGGCAAGTTAAGGACATATTTCTGCGATTATGCTTACACGTAAGACCTAAGATCAATATTCAACAAAAAAAGTTGTAAAATGATTTCCCTCATTAACTGGGAATGTCGAAATTTAGAAGAGGAGAATCCAAAAGGGAGTATCAGGTTAAATAAAATAATTTTTAAAGTAATTGATCTGAACTTAAACCGTTCAATAAAATAACGATCGAGTTGGCGCTGAAAAGAATTAATCATCTGTTCAAAAATGACCTCATCCCACATCCATGGCTGACTTTAAAGAGACTGCATGGGTTACAATTTGAAAGTTTCTTTGGCTCCAAGTTATTGACACAGAAAAAGTCTCATATGATGTTGTCTTATTCAGAAACATACAAGGAAAACTCGGTTATCCATATGTGTGGGGACCATCATGCGCAGGGTGCCCCGGACATTGCTCCAAAAATTTGTGTGGTGCGTTTCTTTTTTTTTACTTGTGTGAAAAAACATACTTTGCATTCTTATCGCTCCAACTTGTGTGGGATCACACCATGATGAAGTAAAGTTTTTTTCTGATACAAATTTTTAACCAATATACCAGTCTGACATAAATGTTTTTTTCTTATCGCAAAGGATATTGGATATTTAAAAGTCAGGTAAATTAGTTAATCTTCATTGATCAATTGATCAGAAACTGTTTGTTTCTTAATTATTGTTCATACCTGTGTTGGATTACACCATGATCAAGTATAGCATGTTCTGATACGAATTATTTCATCAATATCCTAATTTTTTTTTATCACATATAGCAAAGAATTACTGCCACTTCAGAAAACTATTATTGCAGCTGGATAAATAGGTTAATTACTTATCCAGAAACTGTTTGTATGCTTCGGTTCATATTTGCATATCATGTAACTTCTTTTTGTGTTTTTTGTGTTGTTTTTTTTTTCAGATTGCAATGGTCTTCTGTGCAAGAATGGAAGATTAGACCCTAAAACCTGCACCTGTATTTGCAAGAATAAATACTGGACTGGTGAAAATTGTGGCACAAGTATAAGAGATATTTCTTTTTCAAGAAAATGTAGATTCCATTGTAAAAGTTTTTTTTGTCTCTGTAAGTCAGGATCATTTGCTTTGCTGTTCTTGCACTTTAAAATTCTCACAGATCTGTGATTTCATAATTGTAGACACTGAGACTGAATATGAATTTTTTTCTGGAACATGTATTCAATAGGGAAAAGTGACATCAAAAAATTTATGACATCATTTTTTTATATATTGACTAACATGTCCTAATAATTCAGTCTTAATGTCTAAAATTATGAAGTCATCTGTATTGTCAACTGAGCAATATTGGCAAATCTGCGAAAGATTAATTCTTGAATACGACTGCTTACAACTTCCAATTTGGTCATTTAATTGATATAATATGAAAATGACAATAACCACAACTTCATTAATCCCTACTAAGGAAAAACTTGTTTTACAGACATATAAATTATAAAATTTGATGCCAGTCATGGAGGCATACTGGCATAACTACCATTTTCAAATTGATTTAAGCGTAAGACTACTTTCAGGAGTTTGTGGTGGACTTCAATGCAAGAATCGTGGCAAATTTGATCCGGATAAATGCACCTGCGCTTGCCGTAAAATGTGGACTGGCAATGATTGTAGCATCCGTAAGTTGCTTCGGATAATGTAAATTATATTGACAAATTATGTCGTCAATTTGTGCTTGATGTGACACATAGAAGAAATTTTTTAATCCAAATGTAATTATCTGGACACTAAATTATTCATAATAATATTCCTTTTTTAAGCAAAATGCAAGTGATTCCAACCATGTTAAGTCCATTCATACATTTGAGTGACAAAATGATATGATTCATTTATGATAAATATTTTTCAGCACCAGAGATTTTTTTTTTGTTGAAAGATTTTACCTCATGTCTCTTGAGTAAGTTCAGACCAAATGATAGTCATCTACCAGAAACCACAAGTTTAGCAACTCTTTGAATCTAACTTTCATCAGCTGCAGTGCACCCAATAATTCATCATTGGAACATGGACACTTGAGCTAGTTTTGTCAGGACTTTCATGTTCTGTGGAATTTTCAGTCTTGTGGTATCTTAAATAACCATAATGACCTTCCATTTACAATATGATTTTTCTTTGCAGTTGATCGCACAAAATGTGTTGTCAGACCCAGACGTAAGTGCCCGAAGGTGTGTGGAGTCTGTACACCCAAGTAATAATACTGTCATATAGGCCTATGATGATCTTGACACCGATCTGTGAAAAGAAATAAGAAATAAACAAGCAGACAAAATGAAATCAGAGTCTGTTTTCAATGTCAGAATGACAAAATCCTAGAAGGTTGTCAACAGAAAAATATCTAATGGTGTCCCATTCTTAAGGGTTTATACTGCTCTGCGTCTAGAGAATACAAAAATACAGTGTACATACAGAGTCCGCGAAAAGTGCTTTTGTTGTACAGGACATTCGGGCAGGTAGATCGTAAATTTTACCTGCCCAAATAAGATTTTGTCTGCCCGAAATAGAATAAGTTCAACTGGTATGGGGTAACGTGTGCTTTAGGCTTCAGAAGTATAACTCTGTATAGACTCAGAAAGTAGTGTAGCTAAAGATGGCATTTGAATTCAGACAATGAGACATGTAATAGATACAGTATCTACATTTTTGTTTATTTCTAAAAGTTACACATATCCAAACTGCTCCATGTTAACATAGACTACAAAGTCATTTCTGGGGGAAATTACCAGTAAGTCTGGAATTAGGAAATTTCAAAATCCTTATATTGAACATATTTCTGGTGCTTCTGACCAGGTCACGTAAATTATGATGATGATATTAAGGTTCATCATTAGAATTAATCCAAACTGTATTTAACTTGTATAATTCGTTTGGCATAAAAGCCAGCTGGACTCTAACCTCAAATTGATCTGTAGATGATAAAAGCTTACTGAGCATAAGATAGTCAACTGGTCAATGCTAATTGTGGCTAATTGCAATAAGCTGAGGTACTGACCATCATTGTGTTATCAATTGCAATCCAGTTGACACTTCTGACATCAATTTGTTTCATTGATGTTTGTCAATTGCACTAGAGATTCACAGCCCTGTATTAATTGCAATGATTTCTGTGTGAACTCCCCACAGCTCATTCACTCTCCCAGCACAACCATCGGACATATGGGCAGGTAGCCACTTTATTTTTGCCGGACACACGCTATTTTTGCCGGTTTTGACCGGCAAACCGGCACTTTTCGCGGACTCTGTGTACATACATTCATTTTGTGGGTGCTGCTTCGTCAAATCAGGGAGCCTGCACTGTGTACGAGGGGCGTTCAGAAATTTCATGGATTTGTTTTCATACGAACGCTTATATTCAAGCAAGACTATTAATTTTTTACAGGATAAAATTTAGCAGTTTTGGAATGAATTTCCAAAATTTTGGACAATTTGGACATTTTTAAGTCATTCTGTGGTTGCCATGGAAACCGAAAGTTCTGCCAGGTGGCACAGGTAATACGGAGATCAGGAAAGCCAATGAATTGTGGCTGAGAGAGACCTCGCTCTACCACTTTTATTAGTGAGATTGATAATAATTGACACAAGAAATATAATATTAGCTTTTATAAATACTCGCAAGTACATCAAAAGCATTAATTCATACACCTGACCAGTTGAAATAAATGTCCCTTGTAGACCTTTTTGATCATCCAAAGCCTTTTCTCCTCCGAAACTATAGCCCCCAAAGACTAATGTAATGGAAAACTAGGACTTATGTTGAGCTATATGTCACAGGATTAGCTGGGATGTATAATGCTGTCCCTTTAGATCTCATGTTCATTCCAGTGAATCCATACTTTGTCATAAGTCCTGATGTAGTAAAGGACCCACATTCTTCCACCTGAATCTCTCTTGCCAAGTCTGCGATGCAGGGGTGCTTTCCCATATGGGTTCAATGTAAGAATACAAACATTTGGTGTGCTTGAAAGTATATTTAGAAGCTAGTATCATATTTCTTGCGTTAAATATTGTCAATTTTACTAATACAAGCGATAGAGAGAAGTCTTTCCCAACCACAATTCATTGACTTTCTTTGTCTCAACATTACCTGCCCCCCCTAGATCACTTAGATGGACATAACATTTAAAAGAAATTGTTAGCAACGACGTCCAAGCGAGCCCGTGAATGTCGAAATGAAGCTGCCCCCCCTCGACTACCCTGTCTGGATCCGCCACTGGTTTGACCCAAGGGAGTGCATGACAGTGACCTTGATGTTTCATGAGGCTGAACATGAAAAACACAAAAACAAAAAAACATTGAATTAAACCATAATAGACCAATTTCACTGATTGTTCTCTACAATATAACATAGCCAGTATGCTGTATTTATGTATTAGGCATCCTGTTGTGAAATTACAAGCATTAAATATTCAGCAATCAAAAGATTTTGCGATTCTAGTAAAAAATACATTAAAATGTACTAAAACTGCCTAATCTTCCAGCAAACTTAACCGATTTATTTCTAATTTTTTACCCTCGGCAATGTATACATTGCCGACGGGTATTGTAGTTACTTTGGGAAAATTTGTCCGTCCGGCGGGCGGGCGAGCGGGCGTACGGATAACGGGCGTCCCACTTGTGTATTGGGAGTAAAACCAAAACTATGGGATGTATACTTTCTTTTTTGGGACATTATTGTGTCTTTTATCCTATTTGTGCCTTTTAGGGGTTTAATCCATGTGGGATTAATACTTTTTTCACAATTATTGAAAAATATGAAAACATTTTTTTTGTGTATTGGGTCTCATGCCAAAACTATAGCATGTATATTTATCATTTTTGGGTAAATATGGTATCTTTTATCCCAGTTGAGCCTTTTATAGGTCTTATCCCCATGACATTAATACTTTTCTCACAATCATTGAAAAATGTGAAAAATTGTTTTTTTCTGTTTTAGGGACAGGACTGAAAAACCGCGGTACTTTTGACTGAAATTTGCATATTGTATGCATTAAATACCCAGAATGTGTTTTTTGTGGCTCTAAATGCTCTGAGAAAGTTGAACTGATGAAAATTTACCAAAAATATAAAAAAATACTATTTTTTCCAACCTGCATGATTCAGTCATTTTTGGAGTTAAATCTATGAAATTTTCCAATTAGGTGTCTAAATTATGTCTCTTTAAATATCTCTACTCAGTTGGAATTTTGGTCCTGTGAATTTTTAAAAAAACCCAAAAATGAGAAAAAATCCCAATTTTCCAACATTTCTGAGTGAAAAGCCAGAATGGTAATGGGTAAATTATTTAAATTTAAAGCTTATTGTAGTTAGACACACTATGAACTAATATTCACAGCCATTGCATGAGTTATTGCAAATTTTTCCATTGAAAATTATGAGCTTTCAGATAGACATCCGTTTTGAAAATTTGAGTTTTCGGCCTTTTTTGGGGCTCTGCCACCAATTGGGTAATAGAGATATTTCAAATCTGACACCAGAAACTGAAAATATGGGTGCAATTGTCCTAACAACCGAAATATTAGACCTGTAGTTTCAAAATATAACTTTATACACTGCTTCAAAATCAGACGAAAATGCATTTCCCGAAAAGTTACAAAATCACCCTAAATTTCTAATGGTCATACACTGTATCTCCATGACTTTTGACAGCACAGACTTCAAATTATGGCCAAGTGCTTAGATTAGGTAGCACTACATCTGAGATATTTTTCTTTCTTTTTTTTTTGGGGCTGATGACCTGAGGCAAGTCTCTGATTCTGGCTGATTTGGCATGGAATGACCCAGATGCATTTTGTTTGTTAATATTTTAAAAATGTTGACATTAAATCTTGAACTCCCAATTATTATAACTTTATGGCTAATATCCAATCTAAGTGATGTAAATGTTAGAAGATAAAGTAATGTCAGTCCCTTTTATTTAGTTATTTGCATGAAAATTAAATGTGTATGATACCGTATGAATCAGACAGACTGGCTTTTGTTGAATGGAGCACTGGAGAAGTCTTGATTGTGTAATGTTATGTCAGAGGGTCATTGTCTTCCCTGCTAATTCTTTCAATGACTGAAGCCAAGATCACTGGGGTAAAGACTTCAGCGGATATCAGGCTTGGCTGCTCCATGTGTCTACATTGTGTAATTGTTATATAATCTTATGTCAGTCACACTTGGTGGTTAAGTGGCTGGCTAATATGCAGAACACATCAAAAGCAGCAGCCATGACATTATGGAGATATTTTAATGAAGAAAAATGCTTTCAAAATATCATTTTCCAAATCTCCTTTTGTCAGTTAAAATCTACTTTATTCTTCAAATTTCATTTTATTTTACTTTATTTTTCTTTGGCTATACACTCAATACTATAATGATTATCATTAGTTTTTTAAGCATATTTTTATGAAAATAAACATGCAATGGATATCAGTTGTGAAAATCATGGCAAACTGGAACTGGATTTTTAAACATCTTATTATTGTTAGACAACTACACGGTATGACTGACTTATTGTCTGAATCATACAGGCCAAAAGAAAATGTCGATAGAGAAAAAACTCAAATGATAAATAGATTCAGATAAAAATTGGTTCCCATGGAGATTAGTGGCTGAAATAGTATAAGCTGTCAAGTCAATCTGAATTTCAAAATTGCTAATGGCCTTTCAAAACCTTAATTATTGTCTGTACCCAAGTTTTAACTGTTCTCCGAATTGTTTTGGGAGGCGGCCTGTCCTGCTACCCCCCCTCCCCAAACCCCCCGCTCCCACCCTGCAGAATAGCCTGCTGAATAGCCTGCTGAATAGCCGAGGGTATGCTGCTGCGCAGCCTATGTTTATATGTATTACTTGTACTATAAGATAGCATACTGGCTATGAGGCAAAGTATGTTGTTTACTCTATATATGAGAATAAGCAAAATTTAAACAACAAAAACCTTGATTAGGCCGCTTGGTGAGTACAAGGGGCGTTCAGAAAGTTCAAAGATTTTTTTAAATGTGGAAACTTATTTTGAAAGTAGAACAATGAATTTTTTACATGATAAAATTCAGCAATTTTGGAAAGGATTCCAAAATTTTGGACGATTTGGACATTTTTAAGTCATTTTGTGGTTGCCATGGAAACAGAAATATCAGCCAGGTGGCACCCCGCCCCCCAGGATCCGCCACTGCAAACAGATTACACTGTTAGAGCACACTATTAGAGCACACGGTTAGAGCACACTGTTAGAGCACATTGTTAGAGCAGACCGTTAGAGCACTCTGTTAGAGCACACTGTTAGAGTACACCGTTAGAGTACTGTTAGAGCACACTGTTGGAGAAAACTGCTAGAGCACACTGTTATAGCACACTGTTATAGCACACTGTTACAGCACGCTGTTAGAGCACACTGTTAGAGCACACGGTTAGAGCACACTGTTAGAGCACACTATTAGAGCACACGGTTAGAGCACACTGTTAGAGCACACTGTTAGAGCACACCGTTAGAGCACTCTGTTAGAGCACACTGTTAGAGCACACCGTTAGAGTACTGTTAGAGCACACTGTCGGAGAAAACTGCTAGAGCACACTGTTATAGCACACTGTTACAGCACACTGTTACAGCACACTGTTAGAGCACACTGTTAGAGCACGCTGTTGGAGCACGCTGTTGGAACTGTCCAACAAGTTTAATAAAGCAAGAAATAATGCATCTGATTGTGCTAGTAATTTATCAGAAATAAGCAAATAAAAATAATAAAGCACTTTGTCATTTTTTTTAATCATATGTGTTATTCAACACTCACAAACAATGACATTTGATCGATCATTTGCTGTTGTTGGCAGATATAGCACATCTTAGGGCACTCCTGCTTCATTTTGCTGAACTGGTACAATCCAAGATATCCCCATGGCTGGGGCAATGTGCAGTAACCAGGGTCCTTACATTGTGAAGAATCCTCTGCAACATAACACAAACATATGGTTACAGAAGACAAAAAAAAACAGTGCTTACAGAAAAACTGTTGGTGGACATCAATAACCTCACAACATGCCCTATAAAATACTTTGAAATGAAGTGCCAATTTGTCATTCAGAATTTCAGTATCTTGTGACCTCATTGATGAGTGGCATGGCACGTCAAATGGCTGTCCGGGGTTAGAAGGTAAAATTTGATGAACACTACCAATTTGGGGGAAGGATACTGATAACTTGGCCAGATGATCAAATATATATTATTGAAAATTAATGGTTCCCAAGTTATAATACATGAAATTGTATAAAATTTCCTCTTCCCTTTGGGGGCGTCATTGTACATGAAAAGATATATGAATGTATACCATTGAATGAAATTATAATTGGCAAATTGAGTCACTGCTTGTTCAGAGGGCTATAAAATATATTCCGTTATCAGTTCATGGGATTTTACATGCAACAAATGAAATATTTTGTACTGTAATGATTCTTACGTTGGTCGCATTCTCTCCTTGTCCATGGACTCGAAGAGCAAGTGCATGTACATGAATCCACATTTAATTTACCATCATTCTTGCACATGAGTCCAACACAGACCCCTGTAACAATGTTGTATAACAATAATCTCCTACAATACCTTAGGCTATATACACTGTAAAATTTGAAATTTTCGGTCAGCTCAAATGATTGAGTGAGATGGTTCATATCTGCGAAGCTGACTGATATATAAATATTCATAGGCTTGACATGAACTACTGGGAGAATCTTTTGGGGTTTGTCACTAGAAGTGCTTAACTTGTTCAGTCTAGTAAACTGAAACAACCAATTATGTAACACAAGACAACTATGAACCAAGTTGACTGATATTGTTTTGCAAACTACATGATATTATAAAGATAATTATACCATTCGACACCTCCGTCAGCGAATCACAAGCCAGTATTTCACTAAAATAAAACCTATATTCTTTGTTGTCCAGTTATCCTCCCATGGGAGAATAATAAGTGAAGCTGTGAAAACAGTGCAACAACAAAGGTCTTAAGTTTGGCCAACAATGAATGCACAACACAAACCAGAGCGAGTTTGGAGATTGAACGGATCACCCAATGCTGTCCCCCAGGGACTAAATGATTGCCTATTTTACATTTAAAATACACAAGCTAAAACAAATAGGCTTTCAGATTATCAGACATCACTTTGGTAGTGTATGGCATACTGTAAGTAATTTTTTTTTGGGGTGGGGACCCTACCCACAGTGGTCTGTGCCCTGCACTACAGCAACTCGCTGGCACGTTGTGGTGCAAGGATGGAAGAGCGTAACAGAAGAAGAAGAAGACCGTCACCTATGCAAAAACCAATGATATCACCGATTCACGAGCACAAGTTCAAAGCATGGCCAAAGATGGCTTAGGATGGGCAGAAATAAAAGTTTGCAGTTAAATTTCAGGTGGAAAATGGCAGAAAAAACCCCCGTTTTCGAGTTTGGTATGACTATAAAGCAGGTTATACTCCACCAAGACAGTTTTCCATTGTCTTTTACCGTGGTATAACCAACGGATTTGTTAGTTATACCACTGTTGGGGATTAAGTTAGGCTGTTGTAATACTTTTTTTGTAAACAATGCACCTAAAGATGAGAACAAAGCAACAAAATTTAGTTACAAATCATATATGGAGTAAAAGCGCTTATACAACTCATTTTCGGTGTATAAGCCCTCGGTAAATAACTACCTGAAATGTTAGTTATACACCTCAAATTCTTTGTATAACCTATACTTAGTTTGAGGACAGGTGTTATTAGGACAGACACACGGTATTTCAGACAGGATAGACGAAAGCAGGCATGATACATAGATGACAGAAATGCATTCCAAATTTGGCGCTTATAAAATATATACATGTTCCCCATCTATTTATATCTAATTATATAAAAGTGTAGCCCCAGTTGAATTCCAGTGGCACATTCAGTTTGTGGGGTCCACCTCCGACATCATCAAAATAGACCCCAAAGTCAGTCAGAGTTAAAACTCTGACTTGCTTGGCAAGAACTTCAACTGACTGGTCAACTAAGTTGTTGAACTCTGACTTCACTTGACTAAAACAAACTTCAGCTGACTTTGGGTAATTTCCTAGGCCCTTCAGTTAAATATTCTTTATCAGTACATTTAACTTCAGAAATTTCAAAATTTTTCAAGCACGAATAATTGTGTAGTACACAAATTTGTCAATTATTAGGGTGTTTTTATGTTGTATAGACTTTACAAAAGTCCTATAAGAGTCAGAAATACATTACGTGCTCTTTATCTTCTTTATGCTGTTTAGAATGGTACCAAAACCATTTCTGTGAGATGAAAATTGGTTAAGTTATGTAACTATGACTTGACTTTAGCTGACTCAAGTCTGACTTGACCAGACTGAACATTAACTGGCTGCTTGGGAACATAACTATGACTCACTAGTCGAGTTTATAGAGTTGACTTCGGGGTCTACATCAAAATCACCCCATTTTCACATCCTTACTATTCACACAGCCCCAAAATGGGCCATTTTCACAGTGCCACAGTCCACTTTACAGCGAAACACTTTAATAATTTGATATAGAATTAAAGTGGAATGTGGCAAAGTGCTTTGCTGTAATTCTATATCAAAGTGTTTCGCTGTAAGAGTATGTCAAACTTGGCTACATGTGCTTGTGAGCACGTGCATTTGTTTACAAAACAACAGGGATGAGTCCTGATAGGTTGATTAACTACACATGCTCATTAAGACCAAAACACGGCGCCATTTGCAGGAGTTGAAAGAGCTGTGGAAGACAAGAAAGGACATTTTTGGAGGTTATAGTGAGAAAATGACAACTTGTAGGCCAATATGTGCTCTGTTTTATTTGTGTACATGGCACATGGGCAGGACGAATTGATCAAGACACATGCACCTGCGCTTGCCGCAAATTGTGGACTGGCGATGACTGCAGCATCAGTACGTAGTTTCAAAGCATGTATAAAATATTTGGCCATATTTATGAATTATGTTGTCCATTTTTGCTTGGTGTGACACATACAAGAAACTTATTCAGCCTAATCCAAACCCCGTTATATGTGAAACTGAATTATTGCAAATATCGGCCCAGATACAAGTGATTCCATCCATGCAAAGGTTCATCCATATACGTTTGAGTGACAAAATGATATGATACATTTATTATTCAGGTTTTCCCACATCAGATGATTCTTTTTTTTTTCTTGAAATATTATATCTATTGACTAACTTCAGGCTAAATGATAGTCATCTGTGGAAATGACAAGTTTGGCAACTTCTTGGATCAAACCTTCATGAGCTGCGATACACCTAATACTACATAGTTTCAACATGGACACTGGAACTAATGAAATTGTCAGTCTTTCGGTATGCTAAATGACTGTAAAGGCTTATATTTATAAACATGACTTTTTGTTGCAGTTGATCGCTCACAATGCAGGGACAGAGGTTACTGTTCCAGACCCAAGCCGTATGGATACCTGGGCTTGTGCGGATACAGGATTGTCAAACGTGTGTGCCCCAAGATGTGTGGAGTCTGTACACCCGAGTAATAATACTGTAATACATAATCATCTTGATACCAATCTGGGCAGAAAAAGTAATAAACAAGAAGATAAAATAAAATGGGATTCTCTTTTCAATATCAGAACTGCAATTTTCAAATTTTTTCTACAACCTGTGAAAAGCATAGTAACACTTGAGCTATATTAAATACATGTTGCCTAATTGCAAGTCTGTAGAATTTTCACTGATTGAGTTACAAGACTTCAAGCTTCTTGACCTAGAAAATTTTGACAAAAATCTAGAATTTTTCACGAATTTTTTCAGAGAAACTATTCTAGATATTATCTAATGCAATTCAGTGCAATCACAATTCATATGCAATATTTACTTGCGATCCAATGGAATGCAATCCAATCTGATGCAAGGCAAAGCTAAAGTTTTTGTTGACATGGAAATGGCACTTTATAAATAGCATTTATGAATGATCCCTACTCTCATGTTTTAATGATGAGGCAAGAGTGAAACCCCCAGTTTTAAGATGAGCTGGATAGGTATACTTGGTCAGTGGAAGTGATAGGGACAGAGAAAAATCGCTACAAAGTCATTGGCAACCAATGTATTTTTTGAGTTGCTTGGCTTAGAGCATTAAAGCAGATGCTAGAAAAACAACTTCAAAAACCATTAATAAACTGTAAACTATCCATGCATAATTATTTTTGGTACTTAAAGCAGATGGTGCTGTATATTATCTTGCATTAAAATACAATCAATTGAAAATAACATAAAACGGCAAAAATATCAGGAATTCAGTAAAACAGGCGGAAATGTAGTAAATGCAGAAATGTACCACTATTTACCTTGTGTGGAAGGAAAGTCAAAGGACTCTGCTGGATGAAGTGGTACCTATAGCTACATATACTTTCTGCTGTGACAAATCACAATGACTACATATTTCTACTTCTGAATAATCTCTTTTATCTTACATACTGTATTACCTAATAGCAAAAACAAATAGAAATTTAAGCACCTTTTCATGGATATTCCAAGCTAAGAATAGGGTGTGATAAATAGAAAATAATAAAACTTGTAATGTCTTAAATATTCCCAACATTTTTTCGTTTGATACATTGTACATCAACTTATCCGTCTGACCCTCCTACATACATCATTGCGCAGACCCTTTTCTTGTTCCATTTTTGTAGAAAGTTTGTTCAGGCTAAGTAATGTATAGTAACATTTAATTTTGTTAAATTAAGTACCTTCAGCATCAGATGCTCCATTGGCAAGATCTGCTTGATCTTGTCTGCTGACAGTCTGCCAACAGTGTAGGCCTACGGAACATTTCATTAAGCCCCCCCCCCCCCACACCACGCTTCAACAATCAACATTTCTCTGCATCCCACCCTGATACAATGTAGTTACTAATTTGTATTAAAAAAAATTTTATTCAGCCTAATCCTTCATGATTTCATTTTAGAGTGTTTTTCAAGGTAGATTATTCTCTGAAAATTAATTGGCATCTATTTAAATAGAATAAAATACCTCCACTAAGGATAATTCAGTTTTATTCCAATTTTGTTTATTGAAAAACACTTAGCTATTTTCACATTTTTTCAATCAATTCAATTAGGGTCTTGTTGAGTTATTTCCGTGAAATGTATGACAGACTGCAAAACCTGCCGGAAAGACATATGTTAACCAATCAATCATAGTCATAAAATGATGAAAGATAACGTTTATGAATTAGTAATACAATTTGGAGTCTCATATAGATATATGGTCCAGCCATCAACCTTTAATGTATCTGTTGGATCGCAGGAGGAAATTTCACACTTCAGTGGAATGACTTCAAAATGGAAATAAGCCGAATTGGTAAGTCCTTGAATTTCTTCGTTAGTCAAGGTTTGGCCACATGCTGAATAAGTTGCAGGCCTGTATACATTGTAATGTAAGTCAAACTTTCATAACAACAGTGAAATTTTGACTGCACTGTCATAGCTCTTTGCGGATTGGCGGTCCACTTGAAAAACAAATTTTCTGTTGTTTTTTTTTTCAATCTGCAAACAGGCTTTAAATTGCCACATCATTGACAGTTATCTTTTGGTCTCCTAATCTTTTTTTTTTGTGAAGTACCTTAAGTCATTTAATTAGTTTGTTTATTATCACCTATGCTGCTCGATCTGATAAGCAGTGAATCAACTGATTAACCACAACTGACACAAACAAAACATTTTAAGCCAGTGACATCACACAACCAAGTTGAAAGTTAATTTTGAAACTGTTTGGACTACTAATTCGCAAACAGCTCTAATGCAGGTTTCAACATCGCATGTGCATTGTATAAAATGTTCCCTATCAAGAACATGGCCAAATATTGCCCCAAAGTGGTGACCCTAAAGACAATTTAAGATAGGACAACTAACATGCCACCTGAAATCTTGAATATTTTGGTTAATTACATTTGAATGATACTGAGCAGCAGGTAATACACTTAGGTTCTAGGGTTCTTGATACTTGTGAAAATTGGAGAGAATTCCTCAGACTTAATTAACACTGCCTCGCTTACCCTTTTACAGATAGTGATATTTTGATAACGATAGATACCCGTATTTTGCAAAAGTATATTTATACAGAAAGGGTCATTAGGACATGTGTGCGAATGAAGGAAAATAACAAAGAAACGCAGCATAGGTGTTGTATTTGATTTTTTTTTTACATATTTTATTTTAAAAGCATTAGTTTCCATTCAACTTGTTATGTGACATTTCACTTGATAATCTGACTGGTTCATGAAGCAAGCAGAAATGATAGGTAGCTAGTTGAAAAGACTCTCATACATATTGAAACTGCTACACTGTACATGTACATAATCTAGCGAACAACAAGCAAACGATCTGGGAGACAAAATCCGTTAGTCTTACAAATATGTTTTTCAGGGTGATCATGATTGCATTTAGGATCGACTAAAATTCAAGTTCGAAGGTGTCACATGCTCTCAAAACATTTTAACATTATTTGTGACATTCCAACTTGACTTGGTATTGTTCTTCATTCTGCAACACTGTTTCAGGTTTGATGATATAAATCAAATGTTTTAGATTATAATAACTCAGTCAACCCTGAACACCATCCTGCATACATGTTGCATTTGAGCTGGACTTATTACTACTCTTTTCCAGGAACATTACTCACCATTCTGGTGGCTGTCAGAGCTGGTAAGTGTTTATTACCAAGAAAAAAAAGAATGAAATTGTAATAATTAATAGATATGAAAGTCAGCATTTGAAAAAAAAAATAGTCTTCAGCTGTTGTAAGAAATCCTTTTCTTCTCATACTTAAGGACCTCTTGCTCTTGATTAATCCTCACATTATTTTTACGTGTATTACATAATCTTTGTTCTTTTCATTACCAGAGGATGCAAGGACAGTGGTAAGACATTTTCTTTACATTTTGGGTTTAGTAGGCGTACCGTAGAACGGGGTGACTTTGAACAGCCGGGGTGACTTTGAACATTTTTCTGAAAAAGATTGATCCTCTATGAATGCAAAGCTAAATGAGATACTGGAAGTATTTGACTTCTGATTATATTCTACTGAAGTCTAGTTTCTTTCTTCATAAACTCATTGTGACTGGAATTTTTTTTTTCATGATTTTGATGAATAAACTTAGCATACTTCTTTTTGCAAGATACCATAGCCTGTGAACTTCTGTGCCCACAACAATACTGAATGAACCTGTCCTTATAAATGCTTGCCATATTACAATGTCACTCAAATACTTCCAAAATCCACCAGAAGCTTGTTGGAGGCTATTCAGGGAGACCGACAACAAATAATATAAGTGGATGATGTTGAATTGTAACAAACTTCGGGGTGACTTTGAACATCACATTGTGATGGTGAGCACGGAGACCATCACATTTTCCCGTAAGCTATATTCACAGATATATCATATTTCATAATACAATGCATATAATTCAATGTCTGAACGCATGTTTCACTATATTAGGCAATCATTTAGATAGATAGATAGATTGTTATGGTAAGTGCAGCCCTCTAAGCCCAGTTCTGGGCGCTCACGAGGGTTGATTGATGAGATGAGAGAGAGAGCGGGAGTCTTCAACATGTTACACATTTACCCCATGTGAGGGATCTTTTACTTGCCCAGCACAGACACTGATACAAGGGGCCGCCAATTTAACGTCTCATCCGAACGACATCCAGCTGGAATTTTGCTCATAAAGGTCCACTGAAAATTTCGGGTTCCCCACCCGGGGTTCGAACACATGCAGGCAAAGACCTTCAGCGGAGCAGGCAGGAACCTTAACCACTATACCACCCAGCTCCAAAGGCACAGAAGTAGATCAGAATAAAAAAAGTCACAAAACATAAAAAAAACAGTGACAAAATTTCAAGGAAAGGCAATTGAGCCCTGCAAAATACAGAAATACAGATAAATATCTGTTTTCTGAGAATTTTTGGTTTTCCTTCATTGAACTCACTCTGTTCAAAGTCACCCCGGATCTCGGGGTGACTTTGAACGCACATTTGTCCACTGACACAGGCATATACATGATGTCTATCTCAAAATGCCGATGCACATGTTAACTATATGCCAGTGGCCAACATTTTATCCCATGAAATACCAGCTAGATTCTATACATTTTTAAGGACAAGGGAATTGAGGTGAAAACTGTTCAAAGTCACCCCGTTCTACGGTACCATATTTTATTAAGTAATAACTAATAATAATAATTTTGCCTGTATTTTAAGTTGTATCCATAATCTGTTATATTATCGGTTTGCAAGAAAACTCTTGAAAGTTTGGTATAGCGGTCAGCGGAAGAATGTTTTTTGAACATTGAGAAGCACTCTGAAGCCTATCAAGAAAACAAGACATCCCTGATACCAATCTCATTCACAGGACACATCATGTAGGGCGCCATGGCCATCAATTTCTACATTGTGTCAATATGAGAATGACGATGACCCCTCGGTCAAGGACAAGGGAATTTCTGAGGAGGACATTCAATTGATCTTAGATGAACACAACAGGTACAGGGCAGCTGTTGACCCTCCTGCTAGGCAAATGCAAAAGTTGGTGAGTCTTGAAAATTAAATTCCATTTGTCAATTTTGTTTAATAGCATCTCCCCAATGTAAATTCCACTTGTCAATTTTGTTTTATAGCTTATCCCCAATATGAGCTGAGCAGTTCCTGTAATAATATCGAAGCAAAATTTCATCTGGGAAGACATCTTTTAATATGTTATCAGTATTCTTTTTGGGGCGTCCTTATTAAGAGCTGAGCAGTGATATGACTACAGTTTGTAAAGTCATAGCAGGAAACAATTTTTTTACACTTCCGGTAGGGACGCTGCAGTCAAGTTGTTAGTCATCTCTTGTGACGTCACAACATTACAATGATTTGCTACATTGAAGCGTCACAAAATCTTGCCAGACGTAAACAAATTGACTGCAATGTTATTCTAAGGGGCCGACCAGATCTTTGAGGGGGCTATGGACATTTGGTGAAAAAAAAAGATTGTTTCCCACTTGACACTGAAAAAAAAAGTTTTTCAGCACATAGAAATAAAAAAAAGTTTGTTTCCACATGTAGGTAGGGTACCGTATTGTTAAAAATCGGATAAAAAATTTTGTCACGAGTGCAAATGCAAGGAATTCTTCGTCTACTCGCCGTGTCAAATTTGTTATAATAATATATATTTTTAATACTTCTTTAATGAAGTTTCAGCTGAATTATAAACTTTAATACGCTTTATGTTTTCTGAATATATCTGGCATTATCTGCAGTACTGGAGCAATGAACTTGAAATGGTTGCTCAGAAATGGGCCCAGACTTGTGCTCGGTGGCATGACAGTTTCGACAACAGAGCAATACCAGGTGAGAACCAAATTTTGTGTAAAATGTAGGCCTATGTCTGTTGTTATGACAATTTACAATAATTATCAAGTATGTCACAAGAAATTGTAAATGAAAGCTAATAAAGATGATGATGCAGTAAAGTGCTTTTGTATGTATACATATGATTCTGTGTCATAAACGGTTTAAATCAACCATGAATCTTGGTGCAAGATACACATTGTCTGCAGTGGCGTTGCTAGGATTTTTCTCTTGGGGGGCAAATGAACCTGGATTTCCCCAAAATGTTATCAACAACATGGGTTATGTTCGTCACGGTTCGGAACATTTGAAAAACTTCACTGAAATCTCAAATAAAGCATACAAAGCATGGAAAACACTCTGGATATAATGGTGCTGGTTATGGCAATTTGTAAAATAATAGGAAAAGTTGCTAGCATCCAGTATCAGACATAATTTTGTGAGATAGGTTGCATCTTTTAGAAACTCGACAACATTAAAAACACACAAGTTTTTAAACACTTAACAACTTTCTTGTTATACATTGTAATGTAATTTCACACTGACGTCAATTTACATCAATCAATGCAGATTGGCACAAAAAATTAATCATGAAGTCACATGTTCCTTGTCTAAATTAGTTCAGTGGTTTACACGCAAGCTTGGTAAGTTACTTAAAAGATAAACCTCAGCAGTGAAAAAAAGTTATGAAACTTTGAAATGAACTGGGTTTTTAATGCTGCTAAGCTCAAGTCCCTACACTCTAAAAAATTTCAGACAAAATTGGTTTTTTAGATTCAAAATGGTTTTCTGAAAAACCAAATTTCAATCCAAAAAACCGACATGGATTTTTTAAAAAGTAGATCCAGTAGTTTTTTAAAAAAAATCCATGTTGGTTTTTTTGCATTGAAATTTGGTTTTTCAAAAAACCATTTTGAATCTAAAAAACCAATTTTGTCCCGAAATTTTTTGGAGTGCAAAGTTAAAATTTCTTTAGAAAAAGGAGCAAATTTTATAAACTGGAGCTTGATCTGTTATGACATTGACTCCTTTGTGTCATTATCATTCATCAAATCTGTAGACCTGTATTCAGAAAAAAAAACCAAGGCAGGCAGAGACATCCTTGAAAAAACCATTGGCCATTTAAGAAGATAAAGTTTTGCCAAGGTGTTGTGAGCATGACCAATAAGCAGGAAAAAGTTCAATTCATTGACAGCTATTAAGATCAGAAAATCGTTCTGAAAATTCCTGTTTGATTCCATCAAGCAGTGCTCATTGAATTATGTTTTTGAATTCTAATTCCACATACATTTCATATGTTCCAGTTCATCAGAATTTTCTCCAGTCATTCTTCAAAGTGATCTGTCTTTTGGACAGTTGATTTCAAAAGTTTTACTAAAATCTTCAGTCTTGTTTGTTGCTGTTGACCAAAATATTATTAAGAAATTGTATGCTTTTATGCTAGGAGTGAAATCATGCGGACCATAAAGACCACATGGATATACTTTACAAGCTAGCACTGCTTAGATAGATAATAAATACTTCAATTTTCACACTACCGTAATATGCACTATACAAGTCTCTCCTACTGGTTCCTGTTTATAAATTTGTCAAGTACTCGTACATTGTACTTCGAAGTTTCAAATAAAGTGTCCCAAGGAATTCAACAGGATTTCCCCAAAACGTCTATTGCCCTTTCTATTATTTTTCCCTCTCTGTTTTCCCCTTTACTTCCCCATTTTCCCATCTTTTCCCTCGCATTTTCCCACATTTCACATTTTTTCACAATTTCCCAATTTTGGTCCATTTCCCCTTTTTTCTTCTTCATTTCCCCATTTTTTCTCCATTTCCCATTTTGCCCCAAAAAGTTGTCTGGGGGGCAACTTGCCCCCCCCCTGCCCCCCAATAGCTACGACACTGATTGTCTCTGTTGGTAAATCTGCTGCTATAAATCTCCAGGTATTATTTCATAATACTTCTACAATGTACCGTCAAATAATTCTTATGTTTTGATTGTTTGTTTTAAATATGATACGGATAATTGGATATGGATTAGCTTTGATGGAAATTTCAGCCTTTCATTTCATATGAATAAATTCAATTTTAAGTTGCATTTATATGCTTGAAAAGATTTACTTAGGGTTTTCTAAATTATTATCTTAAAGGCTGGTCAGTTCCAATTGGTCAAAATGGAGCATTTGGCCATTTAAGCTGGAGACTGGCAATCAAGGCGTGGCATGAGGAGGTGGAATTGTACACCTATGGTATGGACTATAATAAAACAAGCATCCCACATTGGAAAAAGATTGGTCATTATGTACAGGTTTGTCACATCACTTATAAAAATCTTATAAATCCCTACTTCTCTCAAGCGATAATTATAGCAACATTTTCAATTTGGCACCCTTTTTATATACTACGGTACCTGTATATATTCACGCTGTACCAAGCAGATCCAGTAGTTTTGTTGTGTGCAAACAACTAGGGACTGGACGTCCAGTGCACTCCAAAAAATTTCGGGACAAAATTGGTTTTTTAGATTCAAAATGGTTTTTTGAAAAACCAAATTTCAATGCAAAAAAACCAACATGGATTTTTTTTTAAAAACTACTGGATCTACTTTTAAAAAAATCCATGTCGGTTTTTTGCATTGAAATTTGGTTTTTCAGAAAACCATTTTGAATCTAAAAAACCAATTTTGCCTGAAATTTTTTAGAGTGTAGGGACTTAAAATTCAGCAACAGGATGTCCAGTAAAACTTACCAGTATATCCCCCTTGAGAACTATATGGCCCAATGGTATAGGCCTAAATGAGGCCTGTGAAACGTCCCTGCTAGTTTCCACAGACTGAATGATATATCTACATTCTACAATGCCAAACAATATATCCAGATTCAGGAACAATTGTGTTTTTCGCATGTTTTAAACTAGGCACTATGTTAGATGTACTTCACAATTTCAGTCAAGGGCGTAATTTGCTTTACTATGGATATTGATAAAGCCTAAATGCAGTGAGAAAATTGTACCACTCTTAAAGATGTATGTGCCCTGCAGTAACTGTTATGCAAATGATTTGCATGACCGAAATCAATATTCTTTACCTTCAGATGGTTCAGGATCGTTCTGTTCTGGTTGGGTGTGGATATGCCCATTGTGGCAAGTTAAGGACATATTTCTGCGACTATGCTTACACGTAAGACCTAAGATCAATATTCAACAAAAAAAGTTGTAAAATGATTTCTGTCATTAACTGGGAATGTCGAAATTTAGAAGAGGAGAATCCAAAAGGGAGTATCAGGTTAAATAAAATAATTTTTAAAGTAATTGATCTGAACTTAAGGCGATCACTGAAAAAACAATCGAGTTGGCGCTGAAAAGAATTAATCATCTGTTCAAAAATGACCTCATCCCACATCCATGGCTGACTTTAAAGAGACTGCATGGGTTACAATTTGAAAGTTTCTTTGGCTCCAAGTTATTGACATTGAAAAAGTCTCATATAATGTTGTCTTATTCAGAAACATACAAGGAAAACTCGGTTGGCCATATGTGTGGGGACCATCATGCGCAGGGTGCCCCGGACATTGCACCAAAAATTTGTGTGGTGCGTTTCTTTTTTTTTAACTTGTGTGAAAAAACATACTTTGCATTCTTATCGCTCAAACTTGTGTGGGATCACACCATGATGAAGTAAAGTTTTTTTCTGATACAAATTTTTAACCAATATACCAGTCTGACATAAATGTTTTTTTCTTATCGCAAAGGATATTGGATATTTAAAAGTCAGGTAAATTAGTTAATATTAATCTTCATTGATTTAATCTTCATCATATTTTCTGATACGAATTATTTCATCAATATCCCAGTCAGACATAAATGTTTTTTTTATCACATAGTAGCGAGTTACTGCCACTTCAGAAAACTAATATTGCAGCTAGATAAATAGGTTAATTAGTTATCCAGAAACTGTTTGTATGCTTTGGTTCATATTTGCATATCATGTAACTTTTTTTGAGTGTTTTTTTTTGTTTTACAGATTGCAATGGTCTTCTGTGCAAGAATGGAAGATTAGACCCTAAAACCTGCACCTGTATTTGCAAGAATAAATACTGGACTGGTGAAAATTGTGGCACAAGTATAAGAGATATTTCTTTTTCAAGAAAATGTAGATTCCATTGTAGAAGTTTTTTTTTTGTCTCTGTAAGTCAGGATCATTGGCTTTGCTGTTCTTGCACTTTAAAATTCTCACAGATCTGTGATTTCATAATTGTAGACACTGGGACTGAATATGATTTTTTTTCTGGAACATGTATTCAATAGGGAAAAGTGACATCAAAAAATTTATGACATCATTTTTTTTATATATTGACTAACATGTCCTAATAATTCAGTCTTAATGTCTAAAATTATGAAGTCATCTGTATTGTCAACTGAGCAATATTGGCAAATCTGCGAAAGATTAATTCTTGAATACGACTGCTTACAACTTCCAATTTGGTCATTTAATTTATATAATATGACAATGACAATAACCAAAACTTCATTAATCCCTACTAAGGAAAAACTTGTTTTACAGACATATAAATTATAAAATTTGATGCCAGTCATGGAGGCATACTGGCATAACTACCATTTTCAAATTGATTTAAGCGTAAGACTACTTTCAGGAGTTTGTGGTGGACTTCAATGCAAGAATCGTGGCAAATTTGATCCGGATAAATGCACCTGCGCTTGCCGTAAAATGTGGACTGGCAATGATTGTAGCATCCGTAAGTTGCTTCGGATAATGTAAATTATATTGACAAATTACGTCGTCAATTTGTGCTTGATGTGACACATAGAAGAAATTTTTTAATCCAAATGTAATTATCTGGACACTAAATTATTCATAATAATATTCCTTTTTTAAGCAAAATGCAAGTGATTCCAACCATGTTAAGTCCATTCATACATTTGAGTGACAAAATGATATGATTCATTTATGATAAATATTTTTCAGCACCAGAGATTTTTTTTTTGTTGAAAGATTTTACCTCATGTCTCTTGAGTAAGTTCAGACCAAATGATAGTCATCTACCAGAAACCACAAGTTTAGCAACTCTTTGAATCTAACTTTCATCAGCTGCAGTGCACCCAATAATTCATCATTGGAACATGGACACTTGAGCTAGTTTTGTCAGGACTTTCATGTTCTGTGGAATTTTCAGTCTTGTGGTATCTTAAATAACCATAAATGGCCTTCCATTTACAATATGATTTTTCTTTGCAGTTGATCGCACAAAATGTGTTGTCAGACCCAGACGTAAGTGCCCGAAGGTGTGTGGAGTCTGTAGGGGAAAGTAGGGAGAAGTGGGCCGTAGGGAGAAGTGGGCCACCATGCTTTATGCTTAATATAGCATTGGAAGATCCCTGAATTTGAGTGCCATGGGTGTAGTGTGCTACCCAAGAATGATATTGAAGCCAGGAAGGAGAAAACTTATTCCATTTTTTTTAAAACTTAAATTGTAATTTTTTGATGCCTTTTAGTAAAGTTTCTGTTTTATCTAAAATTTTTTTTATATATGATGAGATTGGGGATAGATTGGAAATGAAAGGGTTGTTATAATCTCTGTTAAATCAGAGTTTTATCAGGTTATTGTTGAGGCATTCTGTGCATATAGGAAAAAATGGCTGCCACTTTTTCTGAAAATGTGCTGGAGGGAGAAGTGGGCCACCCTGCAGAGGGAGAAGTGGGCCGGGGGCCCAGGTCTCCCTTCGTGTACCACAAACAAGGTAAAATGCTTTTTTTTTATTCAGGACTTGAAAAATCATAAAACAATGGTAGGTTTGGTGTCTCTGGGCTTATTGTTGCTGAATACATAAATTAAAAGCTTAAAATATCATATTATCATTTTTAAGAAAATCGCTCATGTGGCCAAATTGTCTTTTCACTTTGTTATGTCCCACTTGTGTGTCCATGGCAACAGCAATTTTAAAAATACGTATTAGAAGAATGTTGTTGGATTCATTGAAGTAAGTGCATACTCAGTTGAAGAGTAAAACCCTATTCTGCTATTTCTCAGTCAATTACTAAACAGATGGCCCACTTCTCCCACCCCTGTGGCCCACTTCTCCCTACCAGAGGGAGAACTGGGCCACTTGGTCATAAAAATTAACGACTCCATTTCACGAAAACATATCATGGACTGAAAGTAATACACACCAGATATAAATTTTAACATACCAAAACTCCATTCTAAAAGGAAATACAGAAACTGAACTTCATTACTGTAGTCATAAAAAGGTGAAATGCAAAAAGTGGCCCACTTCTCCCTACTTTCCCCTACACCCAAGTAATAATACCGTCATATAGGCCTATGATGATCTTGACACCGATTTGTGAAAAGAAATAAGAAATAAACGAGCAGACAAAATGAAATCAGAGTCTGTTTTCAATGTCAGAATGACAAAATCCTAGAAGGTTGTCAACAGAAAAATAACTAATGGTATCCCATTCTTAAGGGTTTATACTGCTTTGCGTCCAGAGAATACAAAAATACAGTGTACATACATTCATTTTGTGAGTGCTGCTTCGTCAAATAAGGGAGCCTGCACTGTGTACGAGGGGCGTTCAGAAATTTCATGGCTTTTTTTTCATATGAACGCTTATATATTCAAGCAAGACTATTCATTTTTTACAGGATAAAATTCAGCAGTTTTGGAATGAATTTCCAAAATTTTGGACAATTTGGACATTTTTAAGTCATTCTGTGGTTGCCATGGAAACAGAAAGTTCTGCCAGGTGGCACAGGTAATACGGAGATCAGGAACGCCAATGAATTGTGGCTGAGAGAGACCTCGCTCTACCACTTTTATTAGTGAGATTGACAATAATTGACGCAAGAAATATAATATTAGCTTTTATAAATACTCGCAAGTACATCAAAAGCATTAATTCATACACCTGACCAGTTGAAATAAATGTCCCTTGTAGCCCTCCAGACAAAGTTTTGTAAAAGCATTTTGATCATCCAAAGCCTTTTCTCCTCCGGTGCCTGAAACTATAGCCCCCAAAGACTAATGTAATGGAAAACTAGGACTTATGTTGAGCTATATGTCACAGGATTAGCTGGGATGTATTATGCTGTCCCTTTAGATCTCATGTTCATTCCAGTGAATCCATGCTTTGTCATAAGTCCTGATGTAACTTTGAATAGTTTATTAACTCTGTTGTGTCCCCTTCTTGTTGTTATTTGTAAAATAATTCGCATTTTGTAATTATCATGTAAAATGTATGTGTTCTGACAACAAGATAAATAAATATCTATCTAGTAAAGGACCCACATTCTTCCACCTGAATCTCTCTTGCCAAATCTGCGATGCAGGAGTGCTTTCCCATATGGGCTCAATGTAAGAATTCAAACATTTGGTGTGCTTGAAAGTATATTTAGAAGCTAGTATCATATTTCTTGCGTTAAATATTGTCAATTTTACTAATACAAGCGATAGAGAGAAGTCTTCCCCAACCACAATTCATTGACTTTCTTTGTCTCAACATTACCTGCCCCCCTAGACCACTTAGATGAACATAACATTTAAAAGAAAATTGTTAGCAACGACGTCCAAGCGAGCCCGTGAATGTCGAAATGAAGCTGTTGGAACTGTCCAACAAGTTTAATAAAGCAAGAAATAATGCATCTGATTGTGCTAGTAGTTTATCAGAAATAAGCAAATAACAATAATAAAGCACTTTGTTATTTGTTTAATCATATGTGTTATTCAACACTCACAAACAATGACATTTGATCGATCATTTGCTGTTATTGGCAGATATAGCACATCTTAGGGCACTCCTGCTTCATGTTGCTGAACTGGCACAATCCAAGATATCCCCACTGCTGGGGCAATGTGCAGCCTTACATTGTGAAGAATCCGCTGCAACATAACAAACATATGGTTGCAGAAGACAAAAAAAACAGTGCTAACAGAAAAACTGTTGGCGGACATCAATAACCTCACAACATGCCCTATAAAATACTTTGAAATGAAGTGTCAATTTGTCATTCAGAATTTCAGTATCTTGTGACCTCATTGATGAGTGGCATGGCACATCAAATGGCTGTCCGGGGTAAGGAGGTAAAATTTGATGAACACTGCCAATTTGGGGGAAGGATACTGATAACTTGGCCAGATGATCAAATATATACATGAAATTGTATAAAATTTCCTCTTCCCTTTGGGGGCGTCATTGTACATGAAAAAATATATGAATGTATACCATTGAATGAAATTATAATTGGCAAATTGAGTCACTGCTTGTTCAGAGGGCTATAAAATATATTCCGTTATCAGTTCATGGGATTTTACATGCAACAAATGAAATATTTTGTACTGTAATGATTCTTACGTTGGTCGCATTCTCTCCTTGTCCATGGACTCGAAGAGCAAGTGCATTTGCATGAATCCACATTTAATTTACCGTCATTCTTGCACATGAGTCCAAGACAGACCCCTGTAACAATGTTGTATAACAATAATCTCCTACAATACCGTAGGCTATATACACTGCAAAATTAGAAATTTTCGGTCAGCTCAAATGATTGAGTGAGATGGTTCATACCTGCGAAGCTGACTGATATATAAATATTCATAGGCTTGACATGAACTACTGGGAGAATCTATTGGGGTTTGTCACTTGAAGTGCTTAACTTGTTCAGTCTAGTAAACTGAAACAACCAATTATGTAACACAAGACAACTATGAACCAAGTTGGCTGATATTGTTTTGCAAACTACATGAGATTAGTCTTAGTCTTATGTGATTTATCACCCGTGGGCTTTAGCCCAAGGTGTGATAAACACATATTCCTGATCCCATGGTGAATAACTGGCTTATACCATGAGACAAACACTCAAACAGTCAAACATGAGAGGATAACTGAACAACAAAGAATATGGGAATTATTTCCCTGCAATACTGGCATGTGATTGGCTGGCAGAGGTGTCGAATGGTATAATAAAGATAATTATACCATTCGACACCTCCGTCAGCCAATCACAAGCCAGTATTTCACTAAAATAAAACCTATATTCTTTGTTGTCCAGTTATCCTCCCATGTGAGAGTAATAAGTGAAGCTGCGAAAACAGTGCAACGACAAAGGTCTTAAGTTCGGCCAACAATGAATGCACAACACAAACCAGAGCAAGTTTGGAGATTGAACGGATCGCCCAATGCTGTCCCCCAGGGACTAAATGATCGCCTATTTTACATTTAAAATACACAAGCTGAAACAAATAGGCTTTCAGATTATCAGACATCACTTCGGTAGTGTATGGCATACTGTAAGTAATTTTTTTTTGGGGTGGGGACCCTACATCACAGTGGTCTGTGCCCTACACTACAGCAACTCGCTGGCAGGTTGTGGTGCGCCGCGCTATGTCCAAGGATGGAAGAGTGTAACAGAAGAAGAAGAACGCCGTCACCTATGCAAAAAGCAATGACATCATCGATTCACGAGCACAAGTTCAAAAGCATGGTGTAAAACGGCAGTAATAACCCCCGTTTTCGAGTTTGGTATGACTATAAAGCAGGTTATACTCCACCAAGACAGTTTTCTATTGTCTTTTACTGTGGTATAACCAACGGATATGTTAGTTATACCACTGTTGAGGATTAAGTTAGGCTGTTGTAATACTTTTTTTGTAAACAACGCACCTAAAAATGAAAATAAAGCAACAAAATTTAATTACAAATCATATATGGAGTATACATGTAAGTCGCTTATACAACTCCTTTCGGTGTATAACTATAACTAGTTATACACCTCAAATTCTTTGTATAACCTATACTTAGTTTGAGGACAGGCGTTATTAGGACAGACACACTGTATTTCATACAGGATAGACGAAAGCAGGCATGATACATAGATGACAGAAAAGCATTCCACCACGTCTACGAACTACGATGTCTGGACAAGTTCAAAACATAGACCGCTGGTAGATCTAACAATCTACTGGTGATCAATAAACTAAACTTATCAATGATCAACAAAATGTCTCACTTCAGCATCAGCAAAGACACATATATAGAAATTGTCACTGCTTTTCTAAATTCCGAGGAAAAAAACTTCAACTTTACCTATCTTAAATTAGACAAAACAAAAAGTGTTTTTATCCAAAAAAAAAGAAGGTAGACCAGAAGATCCCAAAGTACATACATGTATGTAAAATTTGGCGCTTATAAAATATATACATGTTCCCCAATCTATTTATATCTATTTATATAAAAGTGTAGCCCCAGTTGAATTCCAGTGGCACATTCAGTTTGTGGGGTCCACCTCCGACATCATCAAAATAGACCCCAAAGTCAGTCAGCGTTAAAACTCTGACTTGCTTGGCAAGAACTTCAACTGACTGGTCAACTAAGTTGTTGAACTCTGACTTCACTTGACTAAAACAAACTTCAGCTGACTTTGGGCAATTTCCTAGGCCCTTCAGTTAAATATTCTTCATCAATACATTTAACTTCAGAAATTTCAAAATTTTTCGCGCACGAATAATTGTGTAGTACACAAATTTGTCAATTATTAGGGTGTTTTTATGTTGTATAGACTTTACAAAAGGCCTATAAGAGTCAGAAATAAATTACGTGCTCTTTATCTTCTTTATGCTGTTTAGAATGGTACCAAAACCATTTCTGTGAGATGAAAATTGGTTAAGTTATGTAACTATGACTTGACTTTAGCTGACTCATGTCTGACTTGACCAGACTGAACATTAACTGGCTGCTTGGGAACCTAACTATATATATGACTCACTAGTCGAGTTTATAGAGTCGACTTCGGGGTCTACATCAAAATCACCCAATTTTCACATCCTTACTATTCACACAGCCCCAAAATGGGCCATTTTCACCGTGCCCCAGTCCGCTTTACAGCGAAACACTTTGATAATTTGATATAGAATTAAAGTGGAATGTGGCACTGTGAAAATGGCACTTCGTGGCTCATGATAGCCGATGAAGTGTCATCTTCTCTACTTTCAACATGGGAAACATAGAGGCTGTTTGATTAGTCATGATCAAGAGTAACCCATTTGACTTCTCATATAAAATTTTAGAGTGAAAATCAGATGCATAATCCTTTCGTTTTGCTGTCACCAACAAGTTGGATAAGTCTCCTTCAATCAAATTAACATTGAAAGTATTGGGTTTGATCATGACAAATCATCAGCATTATGACACACGAAGTGCCATTTTCACAATGCCACAGTCCACTTAATTCTATATCAAAGTGCTTTGCTGTAATTCTATAACAAAGTGTTTCGCTGTAAGAGTATGTCAAACTTGGCTACATGTGCTTGTGAGCACGTGCATTTGTTTACAAAACAACAGGGATGAGTCCTGATAGGTTGATTAACTACACATGCTCATTAAGACCAAAACATGAGTTGAAAGTGCTGTGGAAGACAAGAAAGGACATTTTTGGAGGTTATAGTGAGAAAATGACAACTTGTAGGCCAATGTGTGCTCTGTTTTATTTGTGTACATGGCACATGGGCAGGACGATTGGAACGACCTTTGTGAGCTGCTTGATTTTAGTATAGAAGTGTCCCAGTCTGCTACGCAAGGCTCTGCCCCACGTCCAGATTGCCTGATTTATGGTTATGCTCAACCTGTACTTTACAATTCTTAGTGTCAACTGAGTAATTTTGGCAAATCTACAAAAGATTGGTTCTTAGAATATGATAGTTTTACAAATCTACCTCGTGTATGCCAATTTGGTTAATAAAGATGACTTGACAATTACATGACAATGACAAAAAATTGATTTATGCCAATTATGGAAAAAATTAGTGTAAAAGATATATAAATCATGGATTTTCATGCCATTTATTGAGGCAAAACTAACATTTTCAAAATGGGTTAAATGTAAATCTACTTTTATTTCAGGAGTGTGTGATGGACTTCAATGTAAGAATGGTGGAAAAATTGATCCAGACACATGCACCTGCGCTTGCCGCAAATTGTGGACTGGCGATGACTGCAGCATCAGTTTCAAAGCATGTATAATATATTTGGCCATATTTATGAATTATGTTGTCCATTTTTGCTTGGTGTGACACATACAAGAAACTTATTCGCCCTAATCCAAACCCGTTATATGTGAAACTGAATTATTGCAAATATCAAGTGATTCCATCCATGCAAAGGTTCATCCATATACGTTTGAGTGACAAAATGATATGATACATTTATTATTCAGGTTTTCCCACATCAGATGATTCTTTTTTTTCTTGAAATATTATATATATTGACTAACTTCAGGCTAAATGATAGTCATCTGTGGAAATGACAAGTTTGGCAACTCCTTGGATCAAACCTTCATGAGCTGCGATACACCTAATACTACATAGTTTCAACATGGACACTGGAACTAATGTAATTGTCAGTCTTTCGGTATGCTAAATGACTGTAAAGACTGTATAAACATGACTTTTTGTTGCAGTTGATCGTTCACAATGCAGGGACAGAGGCTACTGTTCCAGACCCAAGCCGTATGGATACCTGGGCTTGTGCCGATACAGGATTGTCAAACGTGTGTGCCCCAAGATGTGTGGAGTCTGTACACCCGAGTAATAATACTGTAATGAATAATGATCTTGATACCGATCTGGGCAGAAAAAGGAATAAACAAGAAGATAAAATAAAATGGGAGTCTGTTTTCAATATCAGAACTGCAATTTTCAAATTTTTTCTACAACCTGTGAAAAGCATAGTAACACTTGAGCTATATTTTAAAAATACATGTTGCCTAATTGCAAGTCCGTAGAATTTTCACTGATTGAGTTACAAGACTTCAAGCTTCTTGACCTAGAAAATGCTGACAAAAATCTAGAATTTTTCATGAATTTTTTCAGAGAAACTATTCTAGATATTATCTAATGCAATTCAGTGCAATCACAATTCATATGCAATATTTACTTGCGATCCAATGGAATGCAATCCAATCTGATGCAAGGCAAAGCTAAAGTTTTTGTTGACATGGAAATGGCACTTTATAAATAGCATTTATGAATGATCCCTACTCTCATGTTTTAATGACGAGGCAAGAGTGAAACCCCCAGTTTTAAGATGAGCTGGATAGGTATACTTGGTCAGTGGAAGTGATAGGGACAGAGAAAAATCTCTACAAAGTCATTGGCAACCAATGTATTTTTTGAGTTGCTGGGCTTAGAGCATTAAAGCAGATGCTAGAAAAACAACTTCAAAAACCATTAATAAACTGTAAACTATCCATGCATAATTATTTTTGGTACTTAAAGCAGATGGTGTTGTATATTATCTTGCATTAAAATACAATCAATTGAAAATACCATAAAACGGCAAAAATATCAGGAATTCAGTAAAACAGGCGGAAATGTAGTAAATGCAGAAATGCACCACTATTTACAAATTTTGAGGCAGTAACGTCAAAGGACTCTGCTGGATGAAGTGGTACCTATAGCTATATATACTTTCTACTGTGACAAATCACAATGACAACATATTTCTACTTCTGAATAATCTCTTTTATCTTACATATTGCCTAATAGCAAAAACAAATAGAAATTTAAGCACCTTTTCATGGATATTCCAAGCTAAGAATATATAGGGTGTGATAAATGGAAAATAATAAAACTTGTAACGTCATAAATATTCCCAACATTTTTTCGTTTGATACATTGTACATCAACTTATCCGTCTGACCATCCTACATGCATCATTGCGCGGACCCTTTTCTTGTTCCATTTTTGAACAAAGTTTGTTCAGGCTAAGTAATGTATAGTAACATTTAATTTGGTTATATTAAACAATCAACATTTCTCTGCATCACACCCTGATACAATGTAGTTACTAATTTATATTAACAATTTTTTATTCAGCCTAATCCTTCATGATTTTATTTAAGAGTGTTTTTCCAGGTAGATTATTCTCTGAAAATTAATTGGCATCTATTTAAATAGAATAAAACATCTCCACTAAGGATAATTCAGTTTTATTCCAATTTTGTTTATTGACAACCACTTAGCTATTTTCACATTTTTTCAATCAATTCAATTAGGGTCTTGTTGAGTTATTTCCATGAAATGTATGGCAGACTGCAAAACCTACCGGAAAGACATATGTTAACCAATCAATCATAGTCATAAAATGATGAAAGATAACGTTTATGAATTAGTAATACAATTTGGAGTCTCATATAGATATATGGTCCAGCCATCAACCTTTAATGTATCTGTTGGATCGCAGGAGGAAATTTCACACTTCAGTGGAATGACTTCAAAATGGAAATAAGCCGAATTGGTAAGTCCTTGAATTTCTTCGTTAGTCAGGGTTTGGCCACATGCTGAATATGTTGCAGGCCTGTATACATCGTAATGTGAGTCAAACTTTCATAACAACAGTGAAATTTTGACTGCGCTATCATAGCTCTTTGCGGATTGGCGGTCCATTTGAAAAACAAATTTTCTTTTCTCTTTTTTTTCAATCTGCAAACAGGCTTTAAATTGCCACATCATTGACAGTTATCTTTTGGTCTCCTAATCTTTTTTTTTTGGTGAAGTACCTTAAGTCATTTAATTAGTTTGTTTATTATCACCTTTGCTGCTCGATCTGATAAGCAGTGAATCAACTGATTAACCACAACTGACACAAACAAAACATTTTAACCCAGTGACATCACACAACCAAGTTGAAAGTTAATTTTGAAACTGTTTGGACTACTAATTCGCAAACAGCTCTAATGCAGGTTTCAACATCACATGTGCATTGTATAAAATGTTCCCCATCAAGAACATGGCCAAATATTGCCCCAAAGTGGTGACCCTAAAGACAATTTAAGATAGAACAACTAACATGCCACCTGAAATCTTAAATATTTTGTTTAATTACATTTGAATGATACTGAGCAGCAGGTAAAACACTTAGCTTCTAGGGTTCTTGATACTTGTGAAAATTGGAGAGAATTCCTCAGACTTAATTAACGCTGCCTCGCTTACCCTTTTACAGATAGTGATATTTTGATATCGATAGACACTCGTATTTTGCAAAAGTATATTTATACAGAAAGGGGCATTTGGACATGTGTGCGAATGAAGGAAAATAACAAAGAAACGCAGCATAGGTGTTGTATTTGAATTTTTTTTTTACATATTTTATTTTAAAGCATTATAGTTTCCATTCAACTTGTTATGTGACATTTCACTTGATAATCTGACTGGTTCATGAAGCAAGCAGAAATGATAGGTAGCTAGTTGAAAAGACTCTCATACATATTGAAGCTGCTACACTGCGCATGTACATAATGTAGCGAACAACAAGCAAACGATCCGGGAGACAAAATCCGTTAGTCTTACAAATATGTTTTTCAGGGTGATCATGATTGCATTTAGGATCGACTAAAATTCAAGTTCGAATGTGTCACATGCTCTCATAACATTTTAACATTATTTGTGACATTCCAACTTGACATGGTATTGTTCTTCATTCTGCAACATTGTTTCAGGTTTGATGATATAAATCAAATGTTTTAGATTATAATAAATCAGTCAACTCTGAACACCATCCTGCATGCATGTTGCATTAGAGCTGGAATTATTACTACTCTTTTCCAGGTATATTACTCACCATTCTGGTGGCTGTCAGAGCTGGTAAGTGTTTATTACCAAGAAAAAAGAAGGAAATTATAATAATTAATATGATATGAAAGTCAGCAATTATTATCGTTTTCATAGCTACGTGTTTTTCAAGTTTGCAATTTGCTTCATTCCAGAACTGTGATGTCAGAGATTAAGTTAAATAATTTCGTTTATTACAAGCACAGATTTCAACAAACTGACTAAGTGCAGTGACACACGGATGATGTATGTTTTACTCTGCGCTGTAACTGAACCAAACAGACTACTTAGCCTCAAAGGAGAGTTGCAATTACTAACAAAAAATGTTGTTTGAAATTTTGATGACTGGTGTCCTGTGAAAAACAGTAACACATTTTGTATGAAAAACAATTAATAAGGTGAAACACTCAGCTTAGACATGCGTTGTTTGTTGTGGTTGTACACAAATCGTAACATTGCCTGACAGTTTTAAATTCCTTTGTCATTAACTGTGATGTCAAACTATGAACTGATATGTCACAGATTGAAGATTAGACCAATCACATTGACAGATACCCGATGATGTCACGGTTTAACTGCAAAACGAAGTTTTCAAAAAAACACTTAGCTATGAAAACGATAATAAAAGAAAGAAGTCCTGAGCTGTTGTAAGAAATCCTTTTCTTCTCATACTTAAAGACCTCTTGCTCTTGATTAATCCACACATTATATTTACGTGTATTACATAATCTTTGTTCTTCTCATTACCAGAGGATGCAAGGACAGTGGTAAGACATTTTCTTTAGATTTCGGGTTTAGTAGGCATACCATATTTTATTAAGTAATAACTAATAATAATAATTTTGCCTGTATTTTTTAAAAGTTGTATCCATAATCTGTTATATTATCGGTTTGCAAGAAAACTCTTGAAAGTTTGGTATTGCGGAAGAATGTTTTTTGAACATTGAGAAGCACTCTGAAGCCTACAGGGTGGTCAAGAAAAAACTTTACACACTTTCCGTGGCATAGTTCTATAAATTTGTCTGTAATTACTATCCAATCTTTTCTAATGTAAAGAGGATATTCATGGCAATATATTATCTGTAGTTTGTTCCCCTGGAAGATGATATGTGAACTTGAGTTCTGATTTTGCAGAAATAAAAAAAGGCCATTTTCACACATTTTGCTGTCCCGAATACAAGGCATTGTTAACAATTCAAATATCGTACCATTGCTTTCATATTCTAACAGTAACTTAGTGTTGTTGAGAGGAGTGTGGTCCCAGGATTTCAGCTCTCTTTGGTTGTAACTCAATCCTGTAGGGAGCTTGAAAGAGAAGAAGGTTGACAGAAATTGCACGCTACGCCAATAAAGATGATTAATAAGAAACGATCGTCTTCTCCAAACGCAACTTTAATCCGGAAGGAAGTAGAATATAATAGGCGCGCGAAATATGCGCTAGGGTGTGGCTGTTGCCCATCAAAATTGAAAATTTTGGAGGAGCCCCCTGTACCTTTTCTTGGTATTGTGGTTTGATCTGAGAGACATTTCTGTGAAGTTTCAAGAAAATTGAAATACGTTTAACTTGAGCACAATGCAGTTGAAGTTTTGTCTCATTTTATTAAAACCCAAAGTCGCGGTTTCCCGTAACTTTGTCAATATTCATTAAACAACAATATAATATGTGCAGTTGGCCAGGGCTCAATAAGACCTTCATTTTGAATACCAACTTCAATGGTATCAGATGATTTTAAGCAGTGTATCAATTCATAATTTGACTGCAGTTTCGTAATTTGTGTGATTAGTACTGATTACCTTCATATTAAATGTCAACAGGCCTTTATCACCCAAAATTATCCTATGTATTGAAGCAATGACAATGTCTTGATAGACTTTGTTTTTTAAAAAGTTAGTATCAGTCTAATATTGACAATACCATACACTTATATATGGGAACACGTGTGTGGTTGATACATAGAGACGGTGTATGCTGCAATCTATGGTTGGTGGCTGATGAGTGTTGCTAAAATTCAAAACATTTCAGTTCCAGGCATTCTGTTAAATATGTGAATTAGCCAATTGTCAATCTTATCAATTCTAAAAGTAAATTGGTCCAAGGAAAGTGAAAGGTAAGCGTAACCTGGTCTACATAATTATGTCAAAAGAGTTTACATTGACACCAGCTAACCATTTTGTCTTTTTTCGAAAGTGAGGCGAGATGCGAAATCAGTACTAACTGAGGTAAGCTAGGTAAAATTGATAAACAAGGATGATGAAGCAATACTTTTGCCAATACAATTGAGAATTCAATTATTTGGTCACATCTGAGTAAAGACACAAATGTATGCAGTGTCTTAATCATCTCTTTAAATACCATAATATTGTCACTTGTCATTAATCACAGTTCCTTCAAACATAGCATTAGACTTCAGAAACCTGAATAATGAAGTTTAGAATGTTTTGTGGAGGATAAACATGTTTCAGATGTCACACATTGTCATGATTAATCCATCCTAAAAAATGTGACAAGAGAGAAAATAAGAAACCTTTGTTATTTATAAGCATCACATTCAGCATGTGTCATTTAATTCATTATTCAACTCAAATTTTAAAAATGTGGCTAGCTATATAGGCCACTTTTGCCCATATAGTCAAAAATTTCGATTTTATTAGACATTTTGTGCTTGAAATATGTCCTAGATCATTATGAGTTGATTGAGAAAGGATTTTCCCTGACTTTATGATAATATACAATGGTCTTGCGAATTGCTAAGACGCATTACGTATGGACTACTAAGGTCTCACCCACATGGTGCCAACTTAATGATTTAATTTTGTTTTCCAGCTTAAATTGGTTTTATTTATCTGTTGTTTTATGCTAAGGCCCAATGCCACTGTGTATGAATAAAGATATTGGGTTGGATAGGCATAGGCTGAATTTAGCTACTCTCAATTTGCTTGCCTTATAGTTTTAGATTTCACAAATAACAGTAAAACTTCTTACAACAGTGCTCCAAAATATCCAAATATAATCAAATTCCTTCAAAATTTCAAAATAGTGCCTTTGGCACTTTCTGACATGCTATATTAACCGGATTAACATCAAATCTTCATCTTTTTATAATTTTCAAATTATTTCTCAAACAAACCTTGAATTATAGATTTGTTTCACCGCATAAAATTTTCCGACACCATTGAAGTTGGTATTCAAAATGAAGCTCTCATTGAGGGCAATTCAACCATATATTTTATTTTAATGTATGACTCATATTGACAAAGTTATATAATACCGCGGTTTGAGCTTTTAAAGATTAATTAAGAATTTTCAACTGGATTGTGCTCAAGTTAAGCATTTTCTGATTTCCATGAAACTTTACAGAAATGTTTTCTGGACCAAGACACAGTTCCAAAAAAAGGTACAGTGGGATCTGAAAACTTTGGGGCACCAGCCACACCCTAATATGCGCTACAACAAAACCGTTGCGAAGCGTTGCAACGCTGGGACATGGCGTTACCACTTTTCCTCTTTCTACTCTATTATTACACAAAATACAAGTAAACTGGTATAAACGGATATATGTGGTTAACATGAAACACTACTCAAGAGTAATACGAAACAGTACGCAAGGTGGTACCCATACACTAAGTAACACAAATTAAACATGGAACAGGGAACTGTAACTTAGTTACTACAGACTAAGTGCTAAAGAATGAGTATAAATGTACATAGTACCAGAAAGCAGTAAATTATACGAGCGTTAAGTATTTAAATCTGCTAGAGAGAATAAACACTAGTGAGATGACTGGAGGTTTGACAAGACTGAAACTGACAGTTTACAATCTACTAGACACATGGGAAATGGGAAAGCATAACATTGACAACAATAATTTTGACAAGGACATTGATAAGTTTGAAATTGACATTGATAATGTGAGATTGATATTGATAAATGTGATTTTGAAATTGATAATAGTGACATTGATAATTGTGACATTGATAATTGTGACATTGATAATTATGACATTGATAATTGTGACATTGATAACTGTGACATTGATAAGTGTAAATTTGATATTGACATGAGTAAAATTGATATTGAAATAGACAAGTGTACTTTCAAAAATGGCAAAATTGAAATTGACAAGTTTAAATTCAAAAATGGCAAAATTGAAATTGACAAGTTTTAAAATCAGATTTGATTAAACTGAAATACACAAGGTTACAAGATATGCTCAGAAGTCTGTGATATAGTCTTTCAAGTAAGCAGGTTGACGACGATTGCGGGTGGAGGGTGCAGAGTCTATGTCGCTTGTTGGGGTGGGCGGGGCTGGATCGACCGTAGGTGTATTGTCTTGGGGGTCAGCGACACTGGTAGCGTTAAGAGGGGGCACAGTGATGGGATCACGAATTTCAATTGGTATGGGGGGGTCGACTATGGCACCTGGACTGTCCGGGGCAGCGAGTGTTGACAGGGGCAGGGGGGGTGAGGGTTGGCAGCCAGCGTCGTCGGCTGCATCGCCAGGGTCATCCATAATATTATCTTCGCGACGAGGCACAGGGTTGAAGGTGTGCGTAGGGACTTTATAGATTTGGGAACGCTTCACTCTGTATGAACTATTGCGCAATTGAGGGCCTGTGAATTTGCGGATATTGCACCAGGACCCTTCCACTGAAGTAACAATATATCGTCGTAAAGGTACACAATATCACCAACAGAGACTGGGGCACTTGGCGCTCTCGAGTGGTTATGGGCCTTGGAAATCTCACTGGGATTGTGGTTGGAGATACGTCTGTCATGCTGGCTGGCTATTACGTCCCTGTCTTTGATAGGGATCTGACTGTTAGTGAACTGATCCCGTTGCAGCCAAATCTCACGAGCCGACAATCCGTTACTGCGGACTCTTGAGTTAAGTTGAGCCATTACTATGGCGAGGGCTGTGGCATTGATGCGATCGTGGTGAGATACGACACGAATGATTTCACCTTCAAGTTCCTGTATGGCTCTTTCTGCTACTGGGTTCTTGTTGGTGTTCTTAGGGTTGCCTAATTCTAGTGTAATGCGATGTTTGAACAGGAGCTCATCGTTACAAAGTGACTTGAAGGCAGGGGCACAATCGGTGCGTATGACAGCTGGGGGACCGTCAATCGGGATGGATTCAACACATAACTGGAGCAGGGCATCTCTAAGTGTATTGCTCTTCTCATCGCTCACTAACGTGGTCATTGTGTAGGACGTAACGGTTTCTCGAACCACCAGGATGCACTGTTTGTTGCGGCGCAGTACATCTGCCGCGTACGTGATACCAACGACCTCCGGGGGTGGGGAGGTCGATTGCTCGATGGCGAAGTGGGGGGCCTGATGGAGTGCAGCACACTGGTGACAGCCGGAGGTAACTTCGTCAATCGCAGCAGGTAGATCCAGTGCATGAAAGTTACGCTGTACTACTTTCAACAATTGATGGCGGGAGGGGAGGTTCAACTTCAGATGCAAGGATGTAAGTAGGCCATGTAATACGGCACGGGGCACAATGATTGCTTCACGTGAGGTGTTGAGGGGTTCGTTTTGCTGCACAACTAATAAGCCGTCACGGGCAACAGATGCCATCTGAAGGTATCGATTGACATCTTTAGCATCCGTCACTTTTCGTGAAGGTCTTGTGCCCTGCTTCAGGTGAGCACACGTTCGACGCAGGTCTTTGCACTCAGCTTGAAGGGAAAGCCATGTTGACCGAGTTGTTTACGGGACCTTGTCGGTGCCATTGAGGACAGCACTAGGGCTGACGCGGTACACAATGGTATCGAGCTGTTGATGAACGAAAGTGCATATTTGGCACTGGGGTATAGAGCACGCAGGGGCATTCCGACTTGCAAAGTCAGAGGGGATGTTGGAGGAGCCGGCCAAGTGTTGGACAGTGACATGGTATCGAGCGACTGTGCTGAGAAAGGTCGTTAGTCGGGGACTGGCCGAGAATTCACCACGTCTTAGACGCTCGTAAGCTTGTGAGCAGGGCTTACTGTCTGTCAGAACACGGGTGGTAAGGTGAGACTGGGTGATGTAGGGGCTGAAATGTTTGACTGCAGAAGCGATAGCTAGGGCTTCTATCTCACATGGCAACCAGGACTTCTGATTGGACCGAATCTTGGCACTGAAGAAGCCCGCCGAATGGACTTTAGAACTACGCACAGTATACAACGTTGCGCCGAGGCCTGGGTCATGAACGGTTGCTATCCATAACTGGTCTTCTGCGCGGGGGAGAGTTACAGTCTTGTGGGACAGGAGGACATGTTGAGCGGTCTTGAAATATTTCAAATTGTCATCACACCATTCAATTCTGTCAGAGGACTGTTGGCCTGCCACTATTGAGTCAAGGGGGGAAAGGGCACTTGCACTGTTGGGGATAACACGGGATAAGGCCTTGAATGCACCGATGAAGGAACGTAGACCCTTGACAGTTCCGGGGGGGTCACAGGTGGCAAGAGTGGCTACTCTGTGCGGACTGGCTTTAAGAGAACCTTCTTGCCATAGCCAGCCTAGAATAGTAGTTGATTTGGGGCACACGATGGTCTTGTGGGGGGACAGTCGGAGTCCAGCACGTTGCAGGCATAAGAGAGTACGGTGCCAGCGCTCCAGGAGTTCCTCAGGTGTGTCTGCACCACAGTACAAATCATCAGCCAGTTTGGCAATGATGCCATCTTTCAACAAGTCACCTAGCACTCTACACATCAGCTCTTCAAGGGCAGTTTCGTAGCCGGGCATGCCCATGGCACATCTGGCATAAGTGCGAATGCCACGGAATGGCGTGACGATACCACAATACTTCAATGACTCCTTGGCAAGGGGGATTTGATAGAAAGCACTTGTGAGGTCGGTGGCAATTATGTACTTCCACTGCGCAATTCGTCGCAGGGTGGAGTCGACATCTGGCATCATGGATGGTTGGGGTTTGCTGTACTGCCCAACGTCTGCAAATGCGGTCACCAAGCGAGAGCCACCGTTTGCTATCTTCACAAGGAAGGAGGGATTCACATACTCAACAGTGATATTTGCAGATTCTGGTTTAATGAGGACACCCATGTGTTCAAGCTCGTCACACTTGGTTTGGAGTTCAACAAGTCTGTCATGATTATACTGAGGGAGTCTGCCCTTACGCTGTGGGGGCTGGACTGGGCCCATGTTGACAACTGCTTGGAAGGGGCCATAGGCACCGTTATATTTACCTAAGTTGGAGTCAAAGACATCGGAATAGTCGTTCATCAACTCGGTAAAGGACTTTCGGAGCGGCTCCGTAAGGAGACTGTCGGGATCGACTGAGACCAGGGTGTGTCTACCCGGGACTGGGCGGACAGGTTGGGGCGGCATGTCTTGGGGGGGCTGCTCTTGTTGGGGGCAATACACGGGACGAATCTGACAGAAGTGCTCGTGTTTGCGCAAGGTCACGGGATGGGGTGTGTCGTTGGGGATGCGGATTGATCCGTAGATGCTGGTGACCATCGACGGTGCTGGCCAGGAACTGGCCGTAGGGGTGCTGGTTGGGCAGGGGGAATCGAATCGTGGCTCCAGGGCAAACGTATTGTCCTGCTTGGAGTAATCCTGGGGGACGGAGACTTCCATATAATCACCGGGCCACAGGGTAGCTTGTGTGGGGGCGCGAAGAACACAAGCTCTCCTAGCAACAGGGGGGTTGCTAGCTTTGGAGCCATAGCTGTAGACAGAGGTACCCACATGAATTTCTCGTGTTGCTGGTCTTGCATAAACGTCATTTGTTTCCATGAATGGTGTACCGGCCAGTATGGGGACATCGAGGCACTCCACCACTAGAGCTTGTAACTTCAAACGGAGACTGTCTCTAGTGACAACAAAGTTTGTTTCTCCTACGACTTGCAACTGAGATATGCCATCAGCTTGACCAGCTGATTGGGAACTAGCTGAGATGGGGACACGAAGCCATTCAGCTGTAGCGCGACTGATTAGGTTAGCGGTGGCACCAGTATCGATTGTTACTCGAGGAGTCTTAGAGCCATAAAATACGTCCAGGTATGGGGACTGGCGTACCTGCACACGTCTGGCTGCTGGCTCGATTGCCAAACAGGGCTCTTTGGGCTCAGTATACGCAGCATCATGGGGCTCGACGTCGGAGTCGTCATCACTGTCCGTAACCTGAGCGATGAGTCGAGCCCTAGTCATGAACCGTTTGTCGCTGTCTGGAAGATAAACGCACTCACTTAGGAAGTGGCTGTCGGGCCGTTTATTGGCTTTGCACAGGGGGCAGGACTTGGCGGTTCTGGGTGGCTTCTTGGGCCTGAAGGGTTGCCTAAAGGACTGCGACTTAGGAGCAGGTGCGGAACGTAGGACTTTTGCCTCTTGGGTCACATGAAGATCGTCAATCAGAGAGTCAAGGGCCTGTGATATTTCGGGCTTGATGCTGGCGAGTGTACGTGAGCGTAGTTCCGTCCCATAACGTTGCTTGACAAGTTTAGGGAGGTCCTTGTCAATGAGATGTAGCCATAGGTAGACGATTGTGTTCTCGACGGTGGGGGTCATTTCCTCATCAGACGTGATTTTTTCGTCGTATTGGGTCAAAGCTCCCTCTTTTACCAGCAGGTTGTCTTCGAAGAAAGCTGAGAGTCTTTGGTATAAGTCTTCGTAACGCTCATCTGCTGTCAATTTGATGTCGCCTAGGTCAAGGAAGTGTGCACCCGTGCTTTGGAAACCGTAGTGTGCACGAATAGTTTGCCAAATACAATCTAAGGATGTTGACTTCTTGGTGATAGCATTTCTATGATGGGGCAGTAGTTGGCTATCTGGCCCAACATTAAGTCTAACATTTGGCTCTTTTGCACGGCAGTCTTTCTGTCATTTTCAACAATTGGGGCTTCATCGTCTTTAAAGCCTCTTGTGGCATCAGCAGCTGCCTTTTTCCAGGTTGTTTCTTTGGACAGGAAGATGGCAAAGTTCTTGTCTAGTGCTAGGGTATACAGTAAATTTTGCCGCCATGACTCGAATGTGTTAGTGGTTTCAGTTTTGGTCAGGGACCACTGCTTTGGGGCCCTGCTCGTCGCCATGTTGACAAGCCACGTGCTTCGTGGGCTTCACTGCTGAGAAATAATGTCTTTTACCGGTGCGAATTACTGGCGATTGGAGGGACGATGTCCACGGGGGACGACACACAAATGAAGAATGCCTCGTTTCCGTCGTTTTTCGACACTTTGAATGAGTGGGTCTTCGTTTTAACGCTGCCACCACGCCAATAAAGATGATTAATAAGAAACGATCGTCTTCTCCAAACGCAACTTTAATCCGGAAGGAAGTAGAATACAATAGGCGCGCGAAATATGCGCTACAACAAAACCGTTGCGAAGCGTTGCAACGCTGAGACATGGCGCTACCACAGTTTTTCAAAATGTGCCTCCTGTCGTAACGCCTTATCCAAATTAGATCCAAGAGTAGAAACATAATACTGAAATCCCCAGCTGAACTTCATGCAAGAATGAGACTGATTGGATAAGAACTCACTGAGTTGTGCCTCATGAGCCGCAGACTGTAAAGTTTTTTCTTGACCACCCTGTATAAAAAAAACAAGACATCCCTGATACTAATCTCATTCACAGGACACATCATGCAGAGCACCATGGCCATCAACTTCTACATTGTGTCAATATGAGAATGACGATGACCCCTCGGTCAAGGACAAGGGAGTTTCTGAGGAGGACATTCGATTGATCTTAGATGAACACAACAGGTACAGGGCAGCTGTTGACCCTCCTGCTAAGCAAATGCAAAAAATGGTGAGTTTTGAAAATTAAATTCCATTTGTCAATTTTGTTTAATAGCATCTCCCCAATATGAGCTGAGCAGTTCCAGTAATAATATCGAAGCAAAATTTCATCTGGGAAGATTTCTTTTAATATGTTATCAGTATTCCTTATGGGGCGTCCTTATTAAGAGCTTAGCAGTGATATGATTACAGTTTGTAAAGTCATAGCAGGAGACAACTTTTTTACACTGGGGACGCTGCAGTCAAGCTGTGACGTCTCATAACATTGCAATGGTTTGCTACATTGTAGCGTCACGAAATCTTGCCAGACATTTATAAACAAATTGACTGCAATGTTATTCTAAAGGGAGAAAAAAATTCTTTTCAAGTCAATCTGGAAATGTACTATGATTATTCCAAAACTGATACCATTTAGGTGAGTGTTTAGATTTTGCTTGTACAAGCCCCACAGGCTGAGCTATCCAGCCAAATGTTTGTCCTCTGCTTTACATTACAAAGAGTAATTATTAATGTCAAATTTGCTATAATATATATTTTTAATACTTCTTTAATACACTTTATGTTTACTGAATATATCTTGCATTATCTGCAGTACTGGAGCAATGAACTTGAAATGGTTGCTCAGAAATGGGCCCAGACTTGTGCTGGGAAGCATGACAGTTTCGACAACAGAGCACTTCCAGGTGAGAACCAAATTTTGTGTAAGATGTATGTCTGTTGTTATGACAATTTACAATAATTATATAATATATATATATATAAGTATGTCACGAGAAATTGTAAATGAAACCTTACAAAGCTGTCGATGCAGTAAAGTGATTTTTTATGTAATCAAATGATTCATTGTAATTAATGGTTTTAATCAACCAAGAATCTTGGTCCAAGATATACAATTATTACACATTGTCTGTGTTAGTAAATCTGCTGCCATATTAAATCTCCAGGTATTATTTCATAATACTTCCACAATGTACCGCCAAATAATTCTTATGTTTTGATTGTTTGTTTTAAATATGATATGGACATGGATTAGCTTAATATAAAGGAAATGTCAGCTTTTCATTTCATATGAATGAGTTCAATTTTAGGTTGCATGTATGTGCTTGAAAATATTTACCTTGGGTTTTCTAAATTATTATCTTAAAGGCTGGTCACTTCCAATTGGTCAAAATAGCGCATTTGGCCATGGAAGCTGGAGCAAGGCAATCAAGGGATGGCACAAGGAGGTAGAATTGTTCATCTATGGCATGGACTATAATAAAACAAGCATCCCACCATGGAATAAAATTGGTCATTATACACAGGTTTGTCACATCACTTCTAAAAATCTTATCAATCCCTACTTCTCATCAAGCAATAATTATAGCAACATTTTCATTTGGCACCCTTTTTATATACTACCTGTTTATTCACACTGTACCAAGTAGATCCAGTAGTTTTGTTTCGTGCAAACAAATAGGGACTTACAATTCAGCAAGTGGATGTCCCAGTCTGGTGAAAATGAGAACTGCATCCTGCTGCCACCTGGCACAAAAGTTGACTTTGTATGCTACAGCATTGCTGTCTCAAGAAATAGTTCCAATTTCATTGCACATTCATAAAATTTCTATTCAACATTGATGCACACCTGAGTCAGACTCGGCAATCACATTGTCTAAAGAAGTAGACAAGGCCATCAGCACATTCAGAAACAGCCCCGGTGTCTTCCAGACAAAATTGTGTGTGTTCCTCTGATTGAAATGATGGGGACGCTCCCAGGAGCTCTTGGAATAGCACTCTAATCACTAGGTGGCAACATGAGACAGCACGTGTTTTGATCTGCCAAGGCTGGACAAAGAAGTGGCAATGCAAGAGCAGACCACTTGTAGACAGTGAATGTCCAGTAAAACTCACCAGTTTATCCCCCTCTGAGAACTATTCGGCCCAATGGTAACTGAGGCCTGTGAAACGTCCCTGCAAAAGTTTCCACAGACTGGATGATATATCTACAATGCCAAACAATATATCCAGATTCAGGAGCAATTGTGTTTTTCACATGTTTTAAGCTACTCACTTTGCTTCACTATTTCACATGTACTTCACAACTTCAGTTAAGGCGTAATTTGCTTTAGTGTATAGGTATTGCTAGATCCTAGATGCAGTGAGAAATGATGCCATGCACTCTTAAAAATGTATGGGCCCTGCAGTAACTGTTTTGCACATACAGTAATTTGCATGACTGAATGCAATATTTTTTACCTTCAGGTGGTTCGGGATCTTTCTGTTCTGGTTGGGTGTGGATACGCTCGTTGTGGCAGGACAAGGATATATTTCTGCAATTATGCTTACACGTAAGACCTAAGATCAATATTCAATAAAAAATTTTGTAAAACGATTTTCTTCCATTAACTGCGAATGTCAAAATTTAGAAGAGGAGAATCCAAAAGAAGGTATCAGGATAAATAAAATAATTTCTAAAGTAATTAATCTGAACTTCAGCCTATCACTGAAAAAACGATTGAGTTTGGGCTGACAAGAATTAATCATCTGTTCAATTATGACGTCATCCCACATCCCTGGCTGACTTTAAAGAGACTGCATGGGTTACAATTTGAAAGTTTCTTTGCCTCCAAGTTATTAACACAGAAAAAAGTGTCATATGATGTTCTTCTATTTAGAAACATACAAGGAAAAATCGGTTGGCCTTATGTGAAGGGACCATCATGCGCAGGGTGCCCTGGACATTGCTCCAACAATTTGTGTGGTGCGTTTCTTTTTTTTTAACTTGTGTGAAAAAACATACTTTGCATTCTTATCGCTCCAACTTGTGTGGGATCAAAAAATGATGAAGTAAAGTTTTATTCTGATACAAATTTTTAACCAATATACCAGCCTGACATTAGGGCGGGCCAAAAAACTTTTTTTGTCAATATCAATTTTCATACCCTCCTATTTTGTGAGAAATGGTGCAAAAACAATGCAGGGCCATTCCATGCCAAATGGACCAATGCCTCCCACATCATGGTTTCAGATTTTAATGAAATTATTACACAAGCTACATGTACATGTTTAATGAAGCCATGCAAAATATTTTCCCTGTATTCCAAGTATTTTGAATTTGACAGCATTTTCAAAATTAAGGTCTGCAAACTAAAATTTCTATTTTCCGCTTGTCAAGTCATTTAAAAAAGCTGCCGAAGCTACGTTTTTCAAGATATTGTAATAAAATTGTACACAGATCACGCTCAGATATATAGAATTCTGCTGGCCGAAGCTAATACAGATGATGCTTTCCATCCGTTCGCACCAGCCTGTTAAATTTGGTTCATTTTTGCGAAATTTGGGTAAATTGTGGGTTTTTGGAATTTTTTCACTCAGAAACCAAGCTTTCAGTAAACCTGAAACTCTGCATGAATTGAGACAGTATTGAGAGCTGATGGTACAAATTTATTCATATTTCTAACTCCAATACTTTTTATGCATATGAAGAAAATCTCAGGACGATTCCTAAAATTGACTTATTTCAAGTGCAAAAATGGCCATGTGGGACAGGTGATAGAAACTTGAAATTTAAATTATAAGCAGTTTATGAGATCATCTTGTATTTCTGCAAAAACGGTAGAGGTGTTATTTTTCATTTTTCTTGAATTAATTTTTGGAATTTCGAAAAAAAAGCCTTATTTATGCTATATATCGTATGTAGGAGCCTTCCAAAACCAGGTGGAACCTTAGATAAAGAGCTGAATTTATTTTCTGAAAGTACTTCGGATGGACAAACTTTTAATATTCCAAACTCTAAAGAGGTATATTGGGTTTCTCAAAAAGGGAAATAGTAAAACAATTATGTTGAGCGAATTTTTGCAAATAAGTTCAAAATTGACAATATGGGTCTGTTGTGACAGATTTTGTAAATTAGATTAGTTGATACAGTTGCCTTTTAATGATGTTAAATATGAGAAGGTATCTTCAGTTATCAATATGTAAAAAAAAAATCAAAATATGATGAAAAATATGTAAAATTCATGTGCAGTGACACTAATTTCAGTTTTGGAAATAACATCTAGTGACAGATGATCAGAATTTAGCAAATGTGGCTATATAATTATTAAGTATGTGGGTATATATACCCAAGGGACCCCATTATGGGTACAAAGTCATGCATTCAATCGTAGTCATGAGAATCTGACATGATTTCACACGAAAAGAACTGGACAAAATAAAATAAAAATTCCTGGTGATTCTAAATAAAACTGATTTGTAATGTTCAGAAGGCAATTTGAGGCACCTTAGAAAAAATTTGCACTTTATTTTGAATTCCACCTGCTCTTGGAAGGCTCCTACATGGTATAAATAAGGCTTTTCTCCAAATTTCTAAAAATTAATTCCAGAAAAATGAAGAATAACACCTCTATCATTTTTGCAGAAATACAAGATGATCTCATAAACTGCTTAAAAAATAAATTTCGAGTTTCTATCACCTGTCCCACATGGCCATTTTTCCACTTGAAATTAGTCAATTTTAGGAATTGTCCTGAGATTTTCTTCACGTGCGTAAAAAGTATTGGAGTTAGAAATATGAATAAATTCGTACCATTAGCAATCGATACTGCCTCAATTCATGCAAAGTTTCAGGTTTATTGAAATCTTGGTTTCTGAGTGAAAAAATTCCAAAAACCTACAATTTATCCAAATTTCGCAAAAATTAACCAATTTTAACAGGCTGGTGCAAACAGATGGAAAGCATCATCTACATTATATTCAGCGTATATTATGCTCTACATCTCATCATGATATATGTTCAGTTTTATGGCGATATCTTGAAAAATGAACCTTCAGCAGCCTTTTTCAAAGATATCAAGAGACGAAAAATAAATTTTATGTTGGAAGCCCAACATTTTCAAAATGCTGTCAAAAGCAAAATGTGTGGAATATGTCCGAAATATTTCGTATGTGCTCGTTAAACATATACATGTATATCAGGTTAAAATTTCATCAAAATCGGAAAACATGATGTGGGAAAATTTCTTGATTTTGGTCCATTTGGCGTGGAATGGCCCTGCAGCTTAAATTTTATGAAAATCCAACAAGAGGAAGGGGTCCCCCAAAGGCCTTTAAGTTGCAATGTTTTTTTAATTTTCGACCATTTTCGCCAATTCGCGGTTCTCTATAACTTCGTCAGTATTAGTTATACAACATTCTTATTGCCATGGTTGGAAAGCTCTCAAAAAGACCTTCAATTTGCATACCAACATCAATTGTCTAGGACGATATCTTGATTCCCATTAGCCCTTCAGCCTGCACTCTTTAGAATTAAAATGACGCAGATTGTCTAATCCTGTTTAAAAAATGGCTTTGGAATTTTTTTCAATGATAATTACAGTGATTCGCATTCGCATAGTTCCAGAATGACCAAATACAAAAAACTTTTTGATGTTTACCATGGGAGTGCCTGGCATGTGAGTGATGAAGTTTTAATGTTAACGTCAGTTGAAAACTTGTAAAATATGAGATGGGGCCTGTTGCATTTCATATAATATCTTCGTCAGAATTTATTGCAGGGCAACATGAGTGGTACCAAATGAAAGGAAATACTCTTAGCATTCTCATGGTACCAATGATGTAGTCCTATATTTAATTCTTGTGAAGTTAAAATATGAAATATAACAGCTCCTCCATGAATTGTTTCAATAATTCCGACGAAATTTTGCATAAAAACTTCCAAGCTTATAAATCTGGATTTTCCATAACCAAAAATTAAAAAAATATTTTATTTGCTTATTCTGGAACTTGATAATGTGAATCACAGCAATTATCTGTGAAAAAAACATCAAAAGCCTTTTTTTAATAGGATTAGACAGTCAGCAACATTTTCATTCAGAAAAGTTCAGGCCGAAGAGTCAATGGGAGTCAAGATATCGTCCTAGACCATTGATGTTGGTATTCAAAATATTGGTCTTTTTGAGAGCCTTCCAACCATAGCAATTAGAATACTGTATGACTAATACTGACGAAGTTATGGAGAACCGCGGATAGGCGTAAATGGTCGAAAATTAAAAAAACATTGCAACTTTAAGGCCTTTGGGGGACCCCTTCCTCGTGTTGGATTTTCATAAAATTTCTCATGCATCAGTTTTATACCTAACCTCATCAAATAAGAGGGTATGCGATGTGAAATTCACAAAACAATTTTTTCCCATCTAAAAATGAACCACCCTACCTGACATAAATGTTTTTTTCTTATCACAAAGGATATTGGATATTTAAAAGCCAGGTAAATTAGTTAATCTTCATTGATTAGAAACTGTTTGTTTCTTAATTATTGTTCATACCTGTGTGGGATTACAGCATAAGCAAGTATAGTATTTTCTGATACGAATTATTTCATCAATATCCTAATTTTTTTTAATCACATATAGCAGCGAATTACTGCCACTTCAGAAAACTAATATTGCAGCTAGGTAAATAGGTAAATTAGTTATCCAGAAACTGTTTGTATGCTTCGGTTCATATTTGCATATCATGTAACTGGTTTTTTTTTTGTTTCTTTTTTTTGTTTTACAGATTGCAATGGTCTTCTGTGCAAGAATGGAAAATTAGACCCTAAAACCTGCACCTGTATTTGCAAGAATAAATACTGGACTGGTGAAAATTGTGGCACAAGTATAAGAGATATTTCTATTCCAAGAAAATGTAGATTCCATTGTAGAAGCCTTTTTTTTTGTCTCTGTAAGTCAGGATCATTGGCTTTGCTGTAGCCCTACTTGCAATGGAAAATTCTCACAGATCTTTGATTTCATAATTGTAGACACTGAGACTGAATGTGAATTTTTTTTTTCTTGAAAGATTTAACCTCATTTCTCTTGAGTGAGTTCAAACCAAATGATAGTAATCTATGTGAAACCACAAGTTTGTAATTTCCTTGAATCCAACCTTCACGAGCTGCAGTGCACCCAAAACTACATCATTGAAGCATGGACACTTGGACTAGTATTGTCAGGACTTTCTTGTTCTGTGGAATTTTCAGTCATGTGATAGTTTGTGATATTGTGAATAACCGCAATGGCCTTACATCTACAACATGATTTTTCTTTGCAGTTGATCGCTCAAAATGTGTTGCCAGACGCAAACGCAAGTGCCCCAAGGTGTGTGGAGTCTGTACACCCAAGTAATAATACAGTGATCTTGACACCAATTTGTGAAAAGAAATAAGGAATAAACAAGCAGACAAAATAAAATGAGAGCCTGTTTTCAATATCAAAATTGCAAAATATTCGAAAGGTGTCAACAGAACAAGACAATTTTTTCAACAAAAAATACTGCCGATGTTACGCCATTTAGATTGATGAAAGTTACTGGTACTTCAGTTATCAAAGCAGTGATTCTGCAGGCTAAATCATGATTCAATACAGATTTTTTTTAAGAAAGTAGTTTCCAATTCTTCTTGCAGTGTATTTTGGTTTAGTATGCCTTTGAGTTTCTTGAGTGTTGAATGTGAAGGGCTTGCCAAGTAGTTATACCAATAGTGGATCAGCCAATGCTGAGTGCCTTATTTTAGGAGTTTAATTCATCGGTGGTACACAGACCTGAAAATTGGTTTATTTGGTTAAGGTATTCCTACTTTACTAGAAAAATGATGTTTCACATTAAGATATGCATGTGGTCCATTGTGAAAAATTCAATGGTTTACAGAGGGAAACAACCCTCGGCTGGAGATCGCCTTTAAATCCCATGCACTCACTTCAACCCAGGCCCTCATAATTTTACAAATGCATAAATAATTACATGTAATAGGTCTTTACCATGACATAGGCTCGGTATTTTCTTAATTCCATATTCCACTCTGCAATTTTATTATTCTTTCATGTTTTATCCATCACATCGGTTCTATTTCATTATATATTTTGTAGCGTGTGCACTGTGCACACATAACAAAGTATTTTTGGATGTATAAGAGTGGTACCATAATAAATAGTAAATTTTGTGCTGCTTTAACTCTCTGAGGTGCAGTATGGACCTACACATGTTTGTCACACCATACAGATAGACAGAGGTGAACGGTTTTCATAGATTGTTGAAAGAAAAACTCCTCAAATTCGTAAGAAAAACAAAAATTGGCTGCCAAAATTCAAATTTTCGGCCATATTTTCAGTTCTATTATAGCTAGAAAGTCAATCTTTGAGTCAATATACATGTTTCAGTCAGGGACATCTAATGAACACGTTTTCAATGACATAGGATGTGATCCTGATAAGGATGTGATCCTGATAAGATATTTGTAATATTATTGAATTTTTCAACAAACTGCGGTCATAGATCAGTGTTAACCACAAAGGCACTGACTGAAGAAAAATTTGATAGAAACTGTCATATTTCAAAGGGAAGAAGTATAACGTGTATAATGTAATAGAGTTATATGTTGTTTGTAAAAAAATACTACCTTCTTATATGCTCATGGGCCTTGAAACGATAGGGCACATATACAGCACTTTGCGGAGCACTGCTTCAATAAGGACCTAATTAATGCACATTAAGTATGTGGTAGAATATCATACAGACAGACAGACAGACAGACAGACAGACAAGACAGACAAAATATTTATTCATAGTGAAAAAGCCAATCATCCTAGGCCAATCATACCCTCTTCACGAGTGTCATTTCAAATTACAAGAAAATAATACAGTGTAGGTTGTCACAGGTCTAATGGTACTTTTAGACATATTGTCTTTGTTGTTGGAAACACTTGTAGGTACGTGGTTCTAAAGTCAGAATAATGCATCATCTTGCCTGTTATGACTCACCTGTATGCTTGCCCAACAAGGCTAAAGTGAAAAGTTAGGGGAGAGTCCCCGCGATCGAGCCAGTGCGTCGATCGGACCATTTCACTTATTACGTAACCATGAAACCTACGAAGTTTGAATCACAAGTACAAAATGGCAGTGTCTGATGTAAAATAGGGGTGGAGACCCTAATCATCTGGTGGAAAATATTTCAAAATCTGTAAAATATCAAAGCACTAATTGAAATTTTGCAAATGACAGTTATTTCCTCAACTGGACCAACTGAGTGTCCTCGATTGGACCACCCCAAGGATCTAAGTACATGTATATTGACAATATGCAGACATAACAAATGAAGCTTTATGATGAACATTAATCTCTAGAAATTAGACATTTTGGTCCAGGGTAAAGTCAAATCCCCTTTGCAAATTTAACTCCAATGCAAAGATGTCCCCACTGAGCCCATGAAGTTAGGTGCTCCTATCACGGGAACTCTCCCCTACAGTGTCAGTGTCTGAATTGGCCACTTTTAATATGATTGAGTGAATAATATGAGCTCTGTGATAAAATTGTCAGCAAAAATTTCAAACAAATAGAAGCTTTTAAAGCTTGAGTAAATTTTGTGTAATGTAATGGAAGAGGTGGTCAAGGGGTGGTGCACAAACATCGCCCTGCATGGTATAATCATTAAGTTAGTTAACAAGAAATAAAGAAAACGTCATTTTCCTTTAACCTCATTACACATGTGCACATGTCCTTCTTGCCGCTGTTCTCCATGGAGTCAAATTTCACGACTCACACTGCTTCTTGCTCTCCACCTAGTAAGACCAAACAGATCATCTCCCATGACCCCTTCTTCCAGATATATCCTCGCCAGTCATAAGCCTATTTTATGGCCTTTCAAAGCCACCTTCTCCCTGCTTCCTCCCTGCCATGGTCATAAATTGATCTTGTGTACATCTTCCTTCATACCCTCTTCCCCATGCCTCCCTATATCTATCTATATACATATATAAAATTCACCTCCCCATATTCCCTTTGTAACGGGTCTTCTCAGCTATGGCTTGACTGACAGTCATAATATTTTACCACTGTGTCCTTTTATGTCCAGACTGTGTTCTTAAAGCATTACATTTATCGTAACTTCCGAATTATTAATTATACAGAGCTAAAACAGTTAGTACACCCCCCTCCCAATATACAGCAGCCACTCACAGCCAGTGCTTTCACTTTTATTATGAACTTTTTAAAATAACTCTAAAACAAAGGAAGGGAGAAAGGAAGTAAGGCTGGGATGAAGGAAGTCAAGCAGGAATGAAGGAATGCAGCAATTAAGGAAGGAATTAAGGAAGGAATTAGGGCAGCAATTAAATAAGCCATGGCACTCAGAACGAGTGTATTGGAGAATCCCCAAAATGAAGTATTAAACATACTATATAGAAAGACCGAAGGGAGGGAAGGAATGAATGAGGCAAGGAATATAGGTATGGCATGAAGAATTTCAAATGCTATAAAAGAAAGGGAGGGAGGAATTAAGGCAGGAATGAAACAATCGAGGAAGATAATAAGGGAGGAAGGCAGGAATGAATGAGGGAAGAATGAAGGTATAAAGTTGGCCTACTGCATGAAGGAAAGAATGAAGCAATGAATAAAGGAAAGCAGCAATTAAAGTAGTAAAAAAGGCAGAAAAGGAAGGAAGGAGGAAGGAACGAAAGAAGATAGAGATAGATCATACATAGATAGATTGATAGATATACAGACAGACCTCCATCAATTGATCAACACATCCTTATAGATAGACAGACAGGACATTGGTAAATACATTGATTGTCTCTTTTCAAGTACCTAATGTGCTTGCACATTATTTTCCATACTATTTATATTATCACTACAACTTTTTTAAATTATGAGAAGAAGTAAAAGAGAACGGCTGCTTGGGCCTTTGTATCACGCATTTCTGCACTACATAGATTGATAAGAACACGAGAACTTCACGCCAATCAGGCGAAGCTAAATTGAAACTGCTGTCCAACATAGGCCTATACGCCTAGCTCCAGCTGCATGGAGGGTGCAGGGCCTGGGAGATTCACAAGCATCTTCACACGTCTCCTGATAGGGTAACATAAACAATGCATTGTCAACTCCCCCTCTACCCATCTTTAGACGGGTACACTGCTAGTGGTTGTATATAATTATGTCTCCTTGAATCTCCCTTCTTTCATTACATACTCATTTGTGGTCTCCCCCCTCCCCAGCACTTCCTTCTCTCTCTCCTTCCTAGTCTTCTCTTTCCCATTCTTCTTCTTTAGGTAAGGTCCAACCTTATTGTCTGACTCCAGTTTCCCCTCTCCATGCCTCTCGTTTTCATATATATCTCAATGCCCCCTCTCTCCATCCATTTTCCATTCTGGACTCCCGCAGTCCCCCTACTGTGACTCCTCCTCCCATTCAATTTCTTACTCCCTGGCTCTAATTTTCTCCCTCTCTGCCTCTTCCCCATCCCATCTCTGCCTCTTCCCCATCCTTCTCTGCCTCTTCCTTCCATATATCATCATCCCTGGCTGATATTCTTCCCCTTTCCAGGTATCTCCCATATAATCTCCCTTGTCTTTCTCCCACTGCCTCCTTCCCTCTGTGATTCTTCTTCCTCTGCCTCCCCATCCTTATACACTACTATCCAACATTATGGAGGAGTCAGGGAGAAAGACATCAGGGAGAAATAAGACTCAGAGGGTGGAGAGTGGGGCCAACTGAAAGGAAGAGGGAAAAATTCATTGTGTTTGGAGGGAGGAGGCACATATGTGAATGCAGGGGAAGGCAGAAAGGTGAATACCTAAATGGATGAGAATGAGGAGACAAGAAGAGGGAGGAAGCAGTGGGGTGGGGGAGAGTGAATGACTGCTGTGGAGATATATGCAGGAGATGAATGTATCAGTTGTTGACATGCTTGATAAGGCCAATAGGTGATAGTCTGTCCACCAAAGTTCAACCATGGAAGTCGGAACAGATCCGAGACCAGTCCAAGTCAATTCTAGATGATGGACAGCTTTTGCAAAGGAAGTTAAAGCCTTAAAGGCTGCAAGAAAAGCATATTTTTGATCTCCTAGCATGAAAAAATGTTCATGTTTTGATATGTTCAAGTATTGTGTTATGGGTATACATGATATAGCCTCCTTGTAGATGAAGGAATCTACTGAAGTCATCTTTCAGGCCTTTTAACTCCAGAAGTATAATAAAAACTATTCAAACCATAGTTAAATAGAGCGAGTCAAGGTGAGAAATTAAGATAAAGAATAGAAGGCTTCTCCACTGCATGGCACTAGGTTTAACTGGGACTGATTTCTTTTGCATAGTAGAACAAATAACTAGAATCGCAAGCGATGATAATATGACCGCCGGCGCTGCTGGACGCCTTTTGCTGATCAAGTGCAATCAAGTGTGACTGTGTCGATCCATAAAAGATGAATAACAATTTGTGTTTTGAGTGCAGCTTGTTTGGACCTGGCTTAAAAAAGCTCAGTCGTATAATAATAATAATAAAAAGATATATATTCGTTGTTGTCCATGGCGCAGTGGGGCCTCTATTTGACGGGGGGTTTATTCGAGGGGCGTATATGTGTACATCCATTGTGCATGCCTGTGTACAGCCATCGTCAACTGTACGCCCATCTGTAGCTCGTCTGGCATGCCCATCTGTGTGTGCACGCCAATTTGTGTGTACACACCCATCTGTGTACACACCCATTTGCGTGGGCATGTGCACCTGAATGCCTATCTGTGTGGGCAGGCCCACCTGTACACCCATCTATGTGTACGCCCACCTGTAGGCCTATGCCCATCTCTCGAGTGTATGCCCATCTGTGTTGGAACCCTCATCTGTGAGTGCATGCCTTCTTAGTGTGCACGCCCCCCTTTACACCTAGCTGGGAGTACGACCATCTGTGTGAGTATGCCAATTTGTGTGTGCACAGCCACCTTCGTGTGCACGCCCATTGATATGGCCATCTGTGTGCGCATGCCCATATGTACAGCCATCTGCATGTATACGCCCATATCAGCACGCCCGTCAGTGTGTGTAAGCCCATCTGTGCGTGCACGCTCATCTGTGTGTGCATGCCCACTTGCATGTGCATGGCCATCTGTATGCCCATCCCAGAGTGGAGGCCCATGTGTGTGTGGACGCCCATGTGTGTCTGCAGGGCCACCTGTGTGTACACACACATCTGTCAGTGCAGGCCCACCTGTACGCCTAGCTGTGTGGGTATGCCCACCTGTACACTCATCTGTGTGTACGCCCACGTGTATGCCCATCTGTGTGTGTATGCCCATCGGTCAGTGTATGCCCATGGGTGTGTGTACGCCCATGGGTGTGTGTACACCCATGGGTGTGTGTACTCCCATGGGTGAGTGTACGCCCATGGGTGTGTGTGGACCCATGGGTGTGTAAAACCATTGGTACAGTATATATACACCTTTTGATATATATATATGAACACCCTTTGGTATAGACTCGCCCATGTCAGTAAACTGTCATGAAAAGTAAGCCAACCGACCTGCCGCCTGACCTGTAATGTAATGTATTGCTTTAATGCAGTGCTGTAACACAGCGCTGTAATGCAGTGCTGTAATGCAGTGCTGTAATATAGTGCTGTAATACAGTGCTGTAATGCAGTGTTGTAGTGCAGTGCTTTAATGCAGAATACAGAAAGCAGTCCAATAACACGTTGCTGTAATGCAGCGCAATGCAGGGCATGTCCCCGGGCATGTCCCCATGTCCCCGGGCATGTCCCCATGTCCCCGGGGGGCATGTCCCCATGTCCCCGGGGGGCATGTCCCCATGTCCCCGGGGGCATGTGCCCATGTCCCCAGGGGCATGTCCCCATGTCCCCGGGGGCATGTCTCCATGTCCCTTGGGGCATGTCCCCGGGGGCTTGTCCCCATGTCCGGGGGGGCATGTCCCCATGTCCATGGGGGTCTGTCCCCATGTCCGCAGGGGGTTTAGTAGATATTAAATGGTTGCCCCCTTATTCTTAGTAATAATGGTCGCCCACTCTTTAGTATATATTAAATGGTCGCCCCCTTATCCTATCTATCTATCTATCTATCTATCTATGTATATCTATCAGCATTGCTTAGTAGATATTAAATGGTTGCCCCCTTGGTTCATACATTCTTAGTAATAATGGTCGCCCCCTCCTTAGTTGATATTAAATGGTCGCCCCTTATCCTATCTATCTATCTATGTATCTATCTATGTATATCTATCATCATTGCTTAGTAGATATTAAATGGTTGCCCCCTTGGTTCATTCATGCATGTACTTTTGTTATCTTAGCACCTTAGTAGATATTAAATGGTTGCCCCCTTATTCTTAGGAGATATTAAATGGTCGCCCCCTTATCCTTAGTAAATACCTTATCTATCTATCTATCTACCTATCTATCATCATCATTGATTGCCATCATTGATTGCCATCATTGATTGCCATCATTGATTGCCATCATTGATTGCCATCATTGATTGCCATCATTGATTGCCATCATTGATTGCTATCATTGATTGCCATCATTGATTGCCATCATTGATTGCCATCATTGATTGCCATCATTGATTGCCATCATTGATTGCCATCATTGATTGCCATCATTGATTGCCATCATTGATTGCCATCATTGATTGCCATCATTGATTGCCATCATTGATTGCCATCATTGATTGCCATCATTTGTCTACGACTCCGCCACATAAATCCTCCGACACCCTCCGACACATGAAATCCCGCCATGTGACCGCGTAAAAACAGAGATCAGCCTAAAGGCGATCAATAAGAGTTTGGCTGCTTTTGAGACATCCCCCAGCAGTCAAGTGATCCAAGCAGGTCTAATCTGGCACAGTGCCAAAAATCACGAAAACAACATTCACACAGCCAAAATAACAATAAGGTGGGGTGTTTCACTGAAAAATCATGAATCTCTGAAAGGTATGAAAGACCCCTTGGATCATCCTGGTCTTCAGGGGTTGATTGTAGAATGTAAAGTTATGTTTATATAGCAACTTTCATGATTGTACATTGAGTGTAACTTGTTAGATCCATCCCCAAAATGTGAGTTAAATGGTACAATACTGGGGTAAAAGCAAAATGACCGCGCCAGCAGCTGGCGGCGGTCATAATTATGTTAAGACTGCAATATAAACATCTCTTTGAATAAATTTTGAGTTTCTGAAATTCTGATACCCTGATATTGAGAAGGTATTATTGTTGACAGCTGACTGTACCCCGACTCCCTGTAAATGATGGTTTAGTGCAGTGAAATGGTCTTTCCGCTTTTTAACTTCAAAGTATAGTTAGAAATGGTTCATCCTGGTAAGTGTAATGAAAAATTCAATATGGATGTCAATTAATCACCTAGTGCATCTGATTTCTTGACTCTAAATATGGGGATATGGCCACTGAAACAAAGTCTCTAACTCAATTACTTTCCATGATACAGTAGAAAATAGGTTTTCAATGGCGGCCATCTTGAAAAACAATATGGCTGCCATCAAAATGATTCCGAAGTACCCCCTATGAATTGAGAAAGTGATCTTAAGAGCATTGCCGCTGAAATCAACTATCTATCTATCATAGTTCCTGAGATATTGATTAAAATAGGTTCGGAATGGCAGCCAGTTTGAAATCCAAGATGGCGGAGAGAACAATGTTATTCTCAAAATGGCTCCCAGCCTTAAATGGGAGAGTAGGTCCTTCTGAACTTTTGTGCCAAGTTTCATTCTTTTATCACCTTGCAGGCAATTCTTGTAACCATCAACCTGACAAGTTTTGCATATTCAGGGATTTTTTATTTCCGTCCCTTTGTGTACTTTCCGATACTTTGACGTAATAAAAAAAAACCATAATGGACCACGTACACAGATGTAAAACATAATTTTTGTCTTATAATCCTTGTGGATAATCCTGGGAAGTTTCATCCCTGTGTACTGAGGCTTGATTAAGTCACTTGAAATGGCCAACTGGCTGCTCCACTAAAATTTCCAGAAATTGTGACTTTAATAGTCATTTCTTGTTAAAAGTCGGCAAAGGAAGATCTCAACAAGGAGGAACGATGTGACTAGGACAATAGAGAGACTCAAAAGAGGACTGAGGTAGATGGATAAGAAGAGCCGGACGTAGTAGACCAATGAAGCAGAGGGAGGTCTGACTGACAAGCCAGTCTTCTGTAAAGCAAGTGAGGTCCCTCTGGCACTCTGGTCACAATTCAAGCATGCTGCTGAAGCCTGGAATTAGGTAGGAGTAAAGAGAGGAAGAGGAAGGTCCAAAAGCAGAGACTAGAAAAGAGGAGGGAGGGCAGTTGAAGACTGGGGAAGTGGAAAAAGGGATAAATTGCACAGAGGAAACTGTTGGTTGTTCATTATTATAGGTACCATTTAAAAAATGGCTGCTTGTCACAGTGTAAAGATGCTATGAACAACGTTGAATTTGTTGTCAATTAGCAGGTTAGGATTGATTGTCGCTCTTCAGCAGAGACAAGGCTATTCATCACTTCTAGCTGTTAAAATGCTTTAAAAAATCTATCTCAAAGTACAAAAGCATGCTCACACTACACACATTTATATAGGAGTAAACTTTTAACAAGAATAAACCTGTAAATGAGGTTTGAAATTACAGGTTAATTAACAGTGATTTTTAGAACCTTCATTATTAAGCTGTATAATTTGTCCATATCAGTGAACAGACCCTCAAAAGTAATGGTTATAGGGATATATATAAAGATTTGGTTAATTATAATGAGGAAGAAGCAAGAGCTGTCGCTTACCAAGGTTGAAAGCATCCAATTTGGCAAGATTTTACCATTTGTAAGCTTCCTTTTTGTATTGTTCCGCGCTATATCAACCTCTGATAAGTGCCCTTGGAATAATTTCACAAACAAGCATTGATATTTCTGACAAGCAGATAACATCAGACTTAATAAATTAGGGAACAAGTGAACAGAATTGCACGAAAATCAACAACTGAGGCTCAAAGATGAAGAATGTCTGTGATTTTGACCTTCCGTAGATGCCAAATTTGACCTATTGGGGCTTTAAAACTTAATTTTATGTCTGTTACTTGTCTGCATATTACATCATTATATTAATTCACAAAATACACTACACATAAATGGTATGTTTAGCTGAGAAAAATGGAATACAAGTAACTACACAACATCTTATTTTCATCAAGGAGCTCGATTTATGCAAATTTTTAACGTTTTGGTGAGGATGCCACTCAGCCTTTCCATTTTCCAACCATTTAAAACCAATTAAAACTGAGAAAAAGTTTTTAAATTGGTCACCAGTCTTATGAAAAATGCATAATAACCTTCTTAGTGTTACAGCCGATAGGTCTACATGCCCGATTTGCAAATCGGGCTGCCTTTTGCATGCCAGACACTAAATAGGTCTTTGTCATAATATCTACTCCCCTAACCATGCTTTGCCAATATCCCTACAAAATATCCAAAAAGTGCAACCAAGCCACATTTTCTACTGAACTTTTCCATAAGTTCTAATGTGCTATGTTAGAAACTTTGTCGTAATATATTTGACAGCCATCTCTTCTACATCAAATAGTGACCAAATAGTGCCTCATGGTTAGAAACTATTTTGACACTATTTGTAGAAGAGATGGCTGTCAAACACTGCCAAATCTCCTACCACACAAGGGGGCAGCACTCCTGAAGTGCGCAGGCACAGGAGAGACACCTGGTGACAGGCGGTGAAATGACATCTATTTAGCCAAATTTACTTAAATTAGCCTGTCTCATGAAATTCCTGATCTTTTCTCAAAGGAAGTCAAGTCATTGTCAATCTGAACTGCCAGGCATGGGTTGAGTTCCAGTTCCGTGAAGCCGATATTGATAATTTCTGTCCAGATTCACAAAATTATTTCCCAAATGATGTGAAAATATTTTTTTGAAGGGGTTGTTAATCCAATAGCATTGACCAGCAAGCAAACAAAAGGCACTGAAAACACTTGCAAACAAAACAGTCATTGCAAACAAAGTGACATCAGGCCATGACGTCACTTTATGACGTCACTTGATGACGTCACAGGCTGGCCAGTTCATGTATGCCAAAAAGTCGCAAAACCGAAATATTCTTGGTGCAGAAATTATTTCTTAAAAATAGCATTTTAATGCAATCGTCATGAAACTGCTACACAATGTAGCCGAGTGATGTCTGCATCTACGCTGCAAAGGGCGTGAAGATACATTGAACAAATTTTATTCGCCAGCCCTCTAAATTTAGACATGTGAAAAATTTGTTTTTCCGCGGTCAGAGTGCCGTATAATAAAAACGGTTTACCCGAAATTAATGTCGTGTTCAGCGAAGTACCCAGGAAGGTGCTCTATCAATTTCAAGGCCATAACTGCAAAATTGAGGGAGCGAGGTCATTTTTACTGTCATGGAAATTGTTTTTTTTCTGTCTTTTTTTCCCATGTCAAATGATGCTAATAGTTTTGGGATAACCCCGGGAATCCCCGTAAAAATTGGGATAATTGTCCCTCACAACAATAAAAAGACTTAACCAGTTATTTGTTGATACAGCACAAGCCAATTTTGTAAATCCGGTTAACTAACACAGAAATTCACTAACACAGGCTAGAGTTAAGTTAGTTAACCCACTCGTAGACACAATCTAGTACAGAAGTCACAGGCCCCTCTCCTTGGAGTAGATCTATATTGATAGTTTATGTCCAGATTCATCAAAAAATTATTTCTCAAGTATTCCCTGGCTTTCATGATTTTTCTATTGATAGTCTGTGAATTCCACGGCTCTGAACATGGTAGGCCTATATTTTGCAAAAGAGAAATAAGCTTTTTCGGATCTGAAATTTGCGATGTTTTGTGTTTAAACAAATGAAGTTTTCGGCCAAAATTCTGAAAGCCAGGTGACATAATTCAAGTATTGACTCAAGTATTCCCTTGCTTCCATGATTTTCCTATTGATAGTCTGTGAGTTCCATGGCTCTAAACATGGCACGTTTTGCAACCGAGAAATAAGCTGTTTCGGATCTGAAATTTGCAATCTTTTGAGTTTATACAAACGACATTAGACGTTTTTGGCCACAAAATAAATTGTAGAAAATTTCTGAAAACCAGGTGATAAATTTCAGATATTGACTGAAATATTTCCCAACTTCCATAATTTTCCTATTCATAGTATTCGAGTTTCAGGTCTCTGAACATTGTATGTTTTGCAAAAAAGTCAGCAGCATGACGCACATGAAAATCATGATCTTTTATGTAAAAAAAAAATGGCCTTATTGACTGTTAAAAAAATTGTGAATAAATTCTAAAAACCAGGTGATAAAATGCAGGTGTTGAATGAAATATTTCCCAACTTCCATAATTTTCCTATTCATAGTATTTAAGTTTCAGGTCTCTGAACATTGTATGTTTTGCAAAAAAGTTAGCAGCATGACGCACATGAAAATCGCGATCTTTTATGTTAAAAAAAAATAGCCTTATTGACTGTTAAAAAAATTGTAGATGAATTCTGAAAACCAAGTGATAAAATTCAGGTGTTGACTGAAATAGGAACCAACTTTCATAATTTTCCTATTCATAGTATTCGAGTTTCGGGTCTCTGAACATTGTGTGTTTTGCAAAAAAGTTAGCAGCATGATACACATGAAAATCGCGGTATTTTGACCTTAGTGATTGTTAAAAAAATTGTAGATGAATTCTGAAAACTAGGTGATAAAATTCAGGTGTTGACTGAAATATTTCCCCAATTTCATAATTTTCCTATTCATAGTATTTGATTTTCAGGTCTCTGAACATTGTATATTTTGCAAAAAAGTTAGCAGCATGATGCACAAGAAAATTGTGATCTTTTGTGTTTAAAGAAATGGCCTTATTGACTGCTAAAAAAAATTGTAGATGAATTATGAAAAGCAGGTGATAAAATTCAGGTGTTGACTGACATATTCCCAAACCTTCATAATTTTCCGGACAGTAGTAAGCAAGTGTCAGGGCTGCAAACATTGCATGTTTTTCCTGAAAAGACAAGCAACTCTACTGCATAGCATGGTAACGTCACAAAAATAGGACCCGTAGAATAATTGGCAACTGCCAAAAGTCCATATGGTCAGGCAAAGCTCCATACGCTCAGCCAAAGCTTAAGATGGAATATCATCTAATGAAATAGGGTCTGATGAAATATCCAAATAACATCTTGGGGGATATTTGACCTTTTCAAATATCCTCATAGTGCTATTTGGAATATCCAAAGTCTTTTTTTAAAAACACTTTTTGATATTAGACACAATGGCAGTAGAGACATTGTCACAAGCACTTAGTATGCGTTTCATTGAATTAAGTTAACAACAAACCAGATTGAGTCAGAAAGCTGCATTAAAAATCGGAAATTTGGGAAAATCTGAACTACTGTGATTTGCACCCTGACATTGATTTAGCCTTCATTTTGACCCCTTAACTAAATAATTTTAAATGAAATAGATGCAACAGCCTTGCATTATACTGGAATAGTGACATGAGTAATTTAAGAATGATTTATAACACAAATGAGTTCGATTTGTGGCACCAAAACCAACATTATTGGTAATTTGTCTGCCATTTTGTTTTCCAGGCTGTTGAACCCCCAAAAACTGAAATTAGACCGCTAAATGTCACTAAAACAGTTCCAACAGCCTTTGTGTAAACTAGAATCAATGAATTTGGTATGTCAGAAGGAGATGTTGCAAGAAAAAGCTGAATGTGTAGTTCATATTGTCATATTTCTGCCAATTTTTGTCATTTTGGCGGCCATTTTGTTTTGCCATTTTGACCCCTTAAAATTCAAAATAAAGCCTGGCAAGAAGCGGATTCAGAATCAGCACCCTCAAATTAGGTTAAAACCACTTGTTGCCGACTTTTAAAAAGAAATGCCTATTAAACTTTTTACAGAGGCTTTTTTGAGAATCTCTCCTAGACTAATGTGTTTTTTTTAATATTTGGTGTCTGATAGCATTTTCACACTGCAGCATTTTGGCCGTTTACTTACACGCTTGGTGTATGCCATGTTAGTAGATTAGCCAGGGGTCCCGGAAGGAAAGAGGGTGGCAGGGGCAGTCGTTTGAGAAAGGGCAAACCTATTTTGCGCGACAAAAATTTAATGCAGCATCAATAATAATTTTTATATACTTATGAAAAGGGCAACCCTGTCCCTACTGGTCAAGGGCAGGAGGGGCAATTGCCCTTCCCCCCTGTTCTGGCACCCTCTAGTTATGGTTTCTTTTTTTTTTGCCAATTGATTGCAGTGCCATGATGTGGTGAAACAGGGAACTAAGTAGCATGGCAAAACAGCAGTAACAGCAGTAAAACAACAATAAGCAATCAGTTTTAGGAGTTATCTGAGGCAGAATGCAAAACAGCAGTAGACAGGCCTGTGGAGTTGGTGATTACACTGATTAGCCATTAACAAGCCATAAGGGAGGATGACCCCAGGTGATCTCTGTGCCTCTCATTTGCATAGGAGTCCTCAAACAGATGTAAAACAGCAAGAAACAGGAGCTGTTTGCTTGCGTGTGAAGCAGAAGAATAGAAAATGAAAATGAAAGTTTATTAACATTTAAGAGGAATGATAGGCTTGTGGAGTGAGTTTTAGCCACAAACAGGGCTGTGACCTTAAGTGACCTCATTTGCATGTAATTTGCATATCTTAGTGCATGTGCACACATTCCGATGATGTTGTGCAGCAGCCAGAAGGAAAGGTTCTTAAAAATGTTTAAAACGTTAAATTAAGGCAATTACAGCTCTGGCAATAATGAACAGGGACGGACGCAGGGGGGGATGGGGGGGATGCATCCCCCCCCATCCCCCCACACCATTAGAGCACACCGTTAGAGCACACTGTTAAAGCACAATGTTGGAACTGTCCAACACGTATAATAAAGCAAGAAATAATTAATGCATCTGATTGAGCTAGTAATTTATCAGAAATAAACAAATAACAATAATAAAGCACTTTGTCATATTGTTTAATCATATGTGTTATTCAACACTCACAAACAATGACATTTGATCGATTTCTTGCTTTTATTGGCAGATATTGCACATCTTAGGACACTCCTGCTTCACGTTGCTGTACTGGCACAATCCAAGATATCCATATGGCTGGGGCACTGTGCAGTAACCGGGGTCCTTACATTGTGAAGGATCCTCTGCAGCATAATCAACAAACATATTGTAACAGAAGACATAAAAACCAGTGCTTACAGAAAAGCTGTTGGCGGCCATCAATAACCTCACAACATGCCCTATAAAATACTTTGAAATGAAGTGCCAATTTGTCATTCAGAATTTCAGTATCTTGTGACCTCATTGATGAGTGGCATGGCACGTCAAATGGCTGTCCGGGGTTAGGAGGTAAAATTTGATGAAAACTTTAAAATACCTGCTGGCGCAAGTGCTACCCTCGGCCATAGATACTGTTTTATTCAAAACAAATAGAGTTATCATGTGCTATTCATGTAGGGCCAACATAAAGTTTTAAAAATAAGGGCAAGGTGTCATTATGATACACAATCCCTCTCAATTTTGTGATCCTAGGATCAATACAAAGGGAGTTATCTTGTATACAAGCTTTTCACAAATATGGCCACCAAGGTCACAGAAGTACGTCAAGGTCACTCATTTCAGAACTCATTCAAGGCCTTGCTATGATACAAAATCCCTGTTAATTTCGTGATCCTAGGATCCTAGGATCAATACAAATGGAGTTATCTTGTACACAAGTTTTTCACAAATATGGCCGCCAAGGTCACAGAAGTAGGTCAAGGTCACTCATGTCAGAACTCATTCAAGGTCTTGCTATGATACAAAATCCCTGTTAATTTCGTGATCCTAGGATCAATACAAATGGAGTTATCTTTTACACAAGGACGATGGACAGACAGACGAACAGACAGACGGATGACACTGGCCTCTGCAATACCCAGGCCATGTTCATAGCCGAGGGTAAAAACATATATATACGACTTGGTTATCAGTTCATGGAATTTTACATACAATGTAAATAATTTGTACTGTAATGATTCTTACGTTGGTCGCATTCTCTTCCTGTCCACAGGCTCGAAGAGCAGGTGCATGTACATGAATCCACATTTAATTTACCGCCATTCTTGCACGTTAGTCCAGCACAGACCCCTGCAACAATGTTGTATAACAATAATATCTTACAATACCGTACGTACACTGTAAAATTTGAAATTTTCAGTCAGCTCCTCTGCAATACCCAGGCCATGTTCATGGCCGAGGGTAAAAACATATATACCATTGAATGAAATCATATTTGGCAAATTGAGTCAGTGCTTGTTCGCGGCCTTTAAATATATTTGGTTATCAGTTCATGGAATTTACATATAAAGAATTTAATAATTTGTACTCTAATAATTCTAACGTTGGTCGCATTCTCTCCCTATCCACAGGCTTGAGCAGGTGCACGTACAAGAATCCACATTTAATTTGCCACCATTCTTGCATGTGAGTCCAACACATAACCCTGTAACAATGTTGTATATCAATAATCTCTTACAATACAGTATATATACACTGTAAATTTCGAAATTTTCAGTCAGCTCAAATGATTGAGTGAGATGGTTGCACAATCAGTTTGAGTGAATGTAGCTTGTTGTTTTGAGTTATGATGATCTTTTTGTTGTTATAACTTAAAACAAAAACATATACATGTTGGCTCAATGAATTGAGCAACCATCTCACTCAATCATTTAAGCTGACTCAAAATTCAAAATTCACAGAGTAATAAAAGTAAAAGTTACTGCAGCTGAGACATCTATTAGACACATTAGTTTTGAAGTTCACATGAATCTGGAGTTCAAGCAGTGCCCGATTTAGGAGTGTGCGGCCGCACAGGGCCCCCACATTTGAGGGGGCCCCCACATAAGCAGATCACGCGTAATATGTATAAATTCTTATTATACTAGTTCACGCGAATGATGCCGATCTGAGACATAACCTTATTCAAGGTCAGCATGTATAGTTACTAGTTAAAACTTAAAAGCTAGATGGGCAAGCATGACTGAAAATACTACAAAATCACTGGCCTATTGCTCATCATATTATGCTCCTGAGTGAAATTTGTAATTTCTTAAATTCATTCCATTTTCGAGAATAATTGGACAATAGAAATAAAAGCTATGAAAATTAGGGAAATATTGAGATCAGCATTCTTGATTTATTTTTCAGAAGATTGCAATTTTTTTCTTATCAAGACATTTAGAAAAATGAGCTCACTTGTTCCGCAGTCATCTCCTGTCCAGTAGTTGTCCCTGCATTTGCATGAACAGGTTTTAAGGTCTATCTTTCCATTCTTGCACAGAAGACCATTGCAGTCTGAAATTAAACAATATTCAACGCAAATTTGCAAACAATGATAATTATGAATTTAACATTGAAGCTTTTATCAGGAAACAATAGATCTCTGTTAACACATGTGTTCTGCAACTTTGTAACAAACTCAATCAGGAGATCTACTGCTTGCATGTGAATTCATATGTTGTGTTTTAGGACTTTTGAGGTCCAGTCGCATATAGGCCCTATAATCAATACATTGTATCTTTAATTTTATAACCCAATGATGAATGCTGAGGGACAAAAACAAACCAAAATGACAGTTTTGTTAGCTGGCAAATAGTATTATCATATATATATATAGCAACACTTCAATTAAATAAATTACCACACAAGTTGTCGGAACAGTTGTCAGGACATCCAATACATGAGCTTGAATTCGTAGGAACCCTAACATAAGGTCTGCCAATCGTTCTACCATTATTTCTGAAAACAGCACAATCATTGTTAACTGATACAAGTAGGGCAGTTTTCTATTGCCACTTGTCCTACAGCATTTTCAATAAATTCTAAGAGCGGCAAATGAACCACCCTATCAGCGTGCCTCGGCGGTCCAACATCGGCCCGAAGCTGGTCCGATGCTACTGACATCGGAATGACGCTGGGCCGACGTTGGACCGCTGAGGCATGCTGACAGGGCACTAATATATTTTTTGATTTCCGGCCGACAGCTCACAACCTATTCCTTGTATATGTATGAAACTGGTCCATGACTGTCTACAAGTGGACTGCTCTTGCACTGCCACAGATCAGAACATATGCTGTCTTGTGTTGCCACCTAGTGATTAGTGTGCTGTTCCGCGAGCTCCTGCGAGCGTTCGCATCATTTCAATCAAAGGAACACACACAATTTTGTCTGGAAGACACCGGGGCTGTTTCTGAGTGTGTTGATGGCCTTGTCTAGTTCCTTAGAGAATGTGATTGATGGCCTTGTCTAGTTCCTTAGACTCTGGTATACATCAATGTTGAATAGAAATTTTGTGAATGTGCAATGAAATTGAAACTATTTCTTGGGACAGCAATGCTGTAGCATACAAAATCAACTTTTGTGCCAGGTGGCAGCAGCATGCAGTTCTCATTTTCACCAGACTGGGTCCATGATATGTGTCAATTAGTCTAGTTAAGAGAGGTTTTCTGAGAGCATCAAGGATTTGGTGGAAAGTGGGGGTCAGCGGATTTGAACGAAATTTGGTGGAGATGTTACCACATCTGATCGAAGAAAAACCTGACCATCAGTTTTCATTTTTATAAATTTGCCTTTCCAGGCGAGGCATTTAAACAAAATGGCCGACAATCGCCTTTTGGGCCAATTTTTGACGTTTTCAGTTCAAGAATACAGTGCATATTTGAGGATATCCTGCTCTTTTTTTATAGATGCCATGGCCACAATGTAAACTAGGTTCATTTTCTACATTCATAAATAACATTTTTGCCAGGTTTTACATTTCTCCTGTAAATAGGCATTTCTGTATACCCCACTTAGTGCGGCAGTATTTTCTCGACTTTTGCAAATTTGGAAATGTGCAGAAATTGAAAATAGATATCCTCAAATTTCCAGTCTGAACACGCCTACCCTGATAGTCCATTATAAGTGGCTAAAACTACAGCTGTTAGTTGACAAATTGCATTAAAAAAATCACGGTTATTCTCATAAGTTTTTTTTTTAGAGCCTCGGCAAATAAGCATCTTTTTAAAAAAATCAAAAAACGTTAAAAACACCCTAAGAAACATGTGAATAGCAAAGCTATCCCTACCTTTTCAGTAAATTTGAATACATAGCCTTAAAGAACAGCATATGAGACATATATTTCATTAAAAACATCACGGTTAGCCTTTTAGAGTTTTTCTATCCAGCCCCAGCAAATTGGCATTCTTTTTATTTCTTGAAAATGGTGCAAAAATGCCGAAAATCGAGAAAACCACTGTAACCTACTCCCATACGGAAAGCCTTCCCCTTTTTTCTCAAAGAAGTCAGATATACCACCTTTAAGAACATAATCTAATACACGTATTTCATTAAAAAAATCGCGGTTAGCCCAATAAGCTTTTTCTACACAGCCTCAGCAAATAGGCATTTTTTTGATTTGTTCAGAACGTTGTGAAAAAGGCAAAATCAAGAAAATTGCTCTGAGTTAGGCCAATAGAGCAGCTTTCCCCCTAATTAACTAGGAAAGCCAGTCATGCAACCTTAAAATAAATCATCTAATACATATGTTTCACTAATAAAATAAAATTTATTCATATTTACATTTTCCACAGAACCTCGGAAAATAAGCATACTTTCAAAAAAGTGAAAAAAAGTGAAAATCACCCTAAGAAACATGAGAGTAGCACACCTAACCCCATATTTTCAATAAAGTTGAATACATAACCTTAAAGAGCACCATCTAAGACATGTATTTCATTAAAAAAATCATGGTTACCCTATTAGGGTTTTTCTATCCAGCCTCAGCAAATAGGCATTCTTTTTGATTTCTTCAAAATGGTGCAACAACGCCAAAAATCGAGAAAACCGCTGTTTGTTGCTCCCATATAGGAAGCCTTCCTCTAATTTCTCAGTGAAGTCAGATATACAGGCTTAAAGAATGTAATCTAACACATGTATATTGCTGACAAAATCACAATTAGCCGAATAGGTTTTTTCTACACAGCCTTAGCAAATAGACATTCTTTTGATTAGTTAAAAATATTGCAAAAAAAGGCAAAATCAAGAAATTTTTTGCACTTGTCAGCATGCCCGTCCTTTCCACATCTTATCAAAAAAGCCATTCATACTACCTTTAAGAATGCCATCTAATACATACATTTTACAAATAAAATCATTCTTATTCATATATATTTTTCTTCAGAGCCTCGCCAATTAAGCATACTTTCGAAAAAGTAAAAAAAAAAAAACACCCTTAAAATCAATCTTAGAAACATGTGAATGGCAAAACTACCCCTAAATTCTCAGTAATGTCAAATATAAATTTTATAACTTAAAAGAACACAGTCTAATACAAATTGTTCATACAAAAACATGGATAGCCTCAATGGTCTTTTATATACAGAGCCTTAGCAAAGAGGCACTGTTTTTCATCTTAGTCTTTTAACTTGTCCAAAATGCTGTAAAAATGGCAAGAATCCAGAAAAGAACTCAAAGTTGCACCCTTACATAACCTATTTCCTTACCTAAGTAAATGATAAGCCTTAAAGAACAACATAGGTGTTTTTCACTAAGGAATCATGATTGATCACATAGGCTCTTTCTACATGTTCTTTTGATTTCTCCAAAATAGTGTAAAAAGGGCGAAAATATGGAACATCACTTGGAGTTAGTCATACAGCAAGTCTCCCACTAATTGCTCAGTCAAGTCTGTTATATCACAGTGGAAACATCTAAAATGTAGCAACATCATGAAAACGTTGTGACAACTTTTTGACAACATTGTGACAACATTGCCTTGTTTGTCCCATTCGCATAGCTCAAAACTGTTATAGCAAGGCCCCTGGTCTATTCGGGGAACGATTTTTTTAAATATAGATAAGCAAGAATAGTCAAACTGTGTGAAGAATGATGAAAAACCAGTTGATAAATACTGGTGATATGCACCTGGCTAGCTTTCTATCTTGCTTAAAATGAATGTTGTATGAATAGACTCCCGTCTCCCACCATTTTGTTGTTGTTTTTGGATGGACTATAAAAATAAATTTTGCCGTTACTCAATGCAAAACACTTTTCCAAATGTTCACCACTGAAAGATTATGTGTATTCATGGTGTAAGAAGTCACAAAGACAAAAAGGAATTAGGGAAGAGAGACAGAAATTAAGGCAGGAAGAAAGGAAGACAGAAAGGCAGAGAGAAAACTACAGAGGAGGCCAGGAAAAAAGGAAGGCAGGAAAAACGGAAGACAGACAGAAAGGAAGACAGAAAGGAAGACAGAAAGGAAGACAGAAAGGAAGACAGAAAGGAAGACAGAAAGGAAGACAGAAAGGAAGACAGAAAGGAAGACAGAAAGGATGACAGAAAGGAAGACAGAAAGGAAGGAAAATCTAGGAAGAAAGTAAATGAAATATTGAAAAACGGATGGAACAAAGACACTAGGGAAGATCAAAACAATTTAAGGTATGAAGGAAGGTATACAGGATGATAGGAAGGTACAAAGAAGAGAAATAATCTTAAAAAAAGGAAAGAAAGCGGCGAAGAAGGAAGGAAAGAATGCATGAAGAAAAAGTATGGAATGCAAAAAAAAAAATCAGAGGGTGAGGGATGAGAGGAAGAAGGGAAGAAGGAAGAAAGCAAAGAAGGAAGAAAAGAAGGGAACTAAAGAAGGTAAGAAGCAAAGAAAAAATGAAGAGCAAGAGGATTTAAAGAAGAAAGTATAGAAGGAATGAAAGAAACACGCATTATGTTAGAAACTGTGAATGTGGCAATCACAAACAGCCACTAGACTATCATGAAAATGATTATTTTAAATTCATACATAATTCCCTGTGTATCACACTTTTTAAATAATATATTAAATTGTAAACACTGCTGAGTATTTTTATACTGAGGTGTTTGAAACAATAGACCACTAAATAATCAAAGAAATGAAGAAAGGAAGGGAAAAAGAAGAAATCAATACAGAAAGGATATGGTAAGATTGGAAGGAAGAAAGAAATGGAAGGAAGAAAAGAAGGAAAGAAAAGAAGAGATGGGGAAAAGAGGAAGAAAGACAAAAGAGAGAAAGAGAAAACAAGTATTTTTAAATGTGTTCAATGTAAACCTACCAGAACCTTTGTACCTTTGATATTTTACTAGAGGTGGTGTTGCAAAAGGAAACAAAAGGTTTTCATGCTATACTTCCATTTAATTAATTAAGACAAAAACACAATTCAGCTTTCTGGATCATAATGGCCCCAAATGTGAATTGCCATTTGAGAGATTCATGTATCTGAATCACATGGAGTTATTCAATGTTGTGTAACTGACTTTACACAGAAATGAGGAGGAATACTACAGTACTGGTGCAACATTAGAGCAATCAGGGGGAGACTTGCAAAGCAGGTGTTACTAGGAGCAATTTTGCCTTTTCATATCATTTTGTATATATATAAAATAATACTTACTAAAATTCACAGGAAAGCCCTGGAGAGAAACCTGCAGAACTAACCTTCTTATTTAAATGAAAATTGTGCATTAGATAGTGTTCATTACAGCTTTACATCTGGCATTACAGAGAAAATACGGAAAGGTTGGATTTAAGGTGATTTTAAGGTTTTTATGCCTTTTTTTGAAAGTTTGCTTATTTGCTGAGGGTCTGTAGAAAAAGCAAGTTGGAATAACTGATTTTATTGGTAAAATGCAAGTTTTAGATGGCATTTTTTAGGGTTGTATAACTGGCTTTACTGAGAAATTATGAAAAGGACTGGTATACTGGTGTAAATAATTTTCTTGATTTTTGCGTTTTTCACGATATTTTGAAAGTCAAAAGAATGTCTATTTGCCAAGGCTGTGTAGAAAAAACCTATTCGGCTAATTGTGATTTTCTCCTGGAAATACATGTATTAGATTATGTCCTTTAAGCCTGTATATCTGACTTCACTAAGAAATTAGAGGAAGGCTTCCTATATGGGAGCAACTTACAGTGGTTTTCTCGATTTTTGGCGTTTTTGCACCATTTTGAACAAATCAAAAAGAATGCCTATTTGCTGAGCCTGGATAGAAAAACCCTAATAGGGTAACCATGATTTTTTTAATGAAATACATGTCTTAGATGGTGCTCTTTAAGGTTATGTATTCAACTTTACCGAAAATATGGGGTTAGGTGTGCTATTCACATGTTTCTTAGGGTGATTTTCACTTTTCTTCACTTTTTTGAAAGTATGCTTATTTTCCGAGGTTCTGTGGAAATGTAAATATGAATAAATTTTATTTTATCAGTGAAACATATGTATTAGATGATTTATTTTAAGGTTGCATGACTGGCTTTCCTAGTTAATTAGGGGGAAAGCTGCTCTATGGGCCTAACTCAGAGCAATTTTCTTGATTTTGCCTTTTTCACAACGTTTTGAACAAATCAAAAGAATGCCTATTTGTTGAGGCTGTGTAGAAAAAGCTTATTGGGCTAACCGCAATTTTTTTAATGAAATTCATGTATTTGATGATGTTTTTAAAGATGGTATGTCTGACTTCTTTGAGAAATAAGGGGAAGGCTTTTCATATGGGAGTAGCTTACAGTGGTTTTCTTGATTTTCGGCATTTTTGCACCATTTTCAAGAAATAAAAAGAATGCCTATTTGCTGGGGCAGAATAGAAAAACTCTAAAAGGCTAACCATGATATTTTTAATGAAATATATGTCTCATATGCTGTTCTTTAAGGCTATGTATTCAAATTTACTGAAAATGTAGGGATAGCTTTGCTATTCACATGTTTCTTAGGGTGTTTTTAACGTTTTTTGATTTGTTTAAAAAGATGCTTATTTGCCGAGGCTCTAAAAAATAAACTTATGAGAATAACCGTGATTTTTTTAATGCAATTTGTCAACTAACAGCTGTAGTTTTAGCCACTTATAATAGACTATCAGGGTAGGCATGTTCAGATTGGCAATTTGAGGATATCTATTTTCAATTTCTACACATTTCCAAATTTGCAGAAGTCGAGAAAATACTGCCGCACTAAGTGGGGTATACAGAAATGCCTATTTACAGGATAAATGTAAAACCTGGTAAAAATGTTATTTATGAATGTAGAAAGTGAACCTAGTTTACATCTATAAAAAAAGAGCAGGATATCTTCAAATATGCACTGTATTCTTGAACTGAAAACGTAAAAAATTGGTCCAAAAGGCGATTGTCGGCCATTTTGTTTAAAGGGCTCTCCTGGAAAGGCAGATGTATAAAAATGAAAACTGATGGTCAGGTTTTTCTTCGATCAGTTGTGGTAACATGTTCACCAAATTTCGTTCAAATCCGCTGACCCCCACTTTCCAATATATTGGCAAAATCCTTGATGCTCTCAGAAAACCACTCTTAAGCCTTTCGATGGTTTTACATACCCTGGCAGGCAGGCAAGTGGCAGGGCAGCAAGCATATAATTTCAGGCCAAGACGGGGCTACTATTGTATACACATGTACTTGCGTGTAATTTATTATAATTGGCTCACATCACTTTTATGGTGTACAATGTAATTGTGTCCTTTAATGGTACATTAAGCATATGTTTACTTATAGATTTACATTATATCATTGTAAAGAGAATAATTAGATGCTTACGTATAAGAATAGTTGCAGAAGCAGAATTTTGTTGAACCGCATTTGGCGTATCCACATCCAACAAGAACCGAGATATCACGCACCACCTGGAGTACACAAAACGTATTGTGAATTGCCCAAACTGATACGAGGCGAAATTGGTAAAAAGTGAAGCAGCGGCGTAGCCAGCGGGGGGGGGGGGGGGAAGTTGTCCCCATCCCCCGAAAAGATTAAAGATTTTGGGGAAATTTTTGCAGATACATTGCCCAAAATAGGAAGAAAAATGGGGAAATAGAACGAAAAATGGGGAAATGATAAATGGGGAAATGTTAAGCAAAATGGAGAAATGACCAGAATTGAGGGAAATGGTAAAAAATAATGGAGAATTAAATGAAGAGAAACTGAAAGAAAAGGGAATATATACAAAGAGTTTTATCAGATATCCCCATTTTTCTTCACAATTTCCCCATTTTTCTGGCCCCGAATGATACGCCTCTGCAAAAAAAATTCCTTTAAAATTTTCAAAATGAAACCAACGCATAATAATAATTTAATAATAACTTTAAATAGCGCTAATTCAATTAAACTTCTCCTTAGCGCTGCTCAAATGAGCTCAGGGGTAGAAGTTTTTAGTAAGTGAGTTTTAAGGTTATTCTTGAAACTTTCCAAAGTGTTTATTGTTCTCAATTATTCCAGAGTTTTGTGGCTGCATATGAGAAAACTCTGTCCTAAAACCTATTTTTGTTGCATGGGATAGGTTCTGCTAACGGGTGTCTATGGTTGCTTCCCAGATTGTGATCTTGTTGGGGTTTGGCTTGAATAAGTTCTTGAATGTACAACTGTGCTTGGGAATTCATTGCTTTCTATGTGATCGTCATCAGCTTAAACTGGATTCTTGCTGGAATCGGTAGCAAATGTAGTTGCTTTCTACTAAGACTTGCACTGTCATGTCTTTTCAATCTCTCAATCAATCAAAACAGCTGAGTTTTGGGCAACTTGAAGCTTATTCATCAAACCGCTGGTTGTGCCGTACAAGAGCCCATTTCCGTAGTGAAGGTGAGGGGTGACAAGAGCACATGGGACAGTTTTTGGGATCAAAGGAAATTGTGCTAGGCCTAAGGTATTTGCAAATATTTTTAATCAAAATATGTATTGAACAAAATTTGCAAGATTTCCAGGTTTCTGATTTGACCTTTTACAAATTTGCACATTATTTCCCTTAAATTTACTAATTGAAAAAATCCTGGATTTTCCTAATTTTTTGAAGAAATCCTTGATATTTTTTGTCACTGTATATATATATATATTTATATATCTCCCTTAAGTCTTTATTGAATTACCAAAAAGAGAACACATTAATTTCCTCTGCTTCTTTTTTTTTTAGACATTTCACTATTTCCTTTCAACATTTATTTCCCTGGATTTTAGATCCTAGCTTTTCCTATTTTTGCAAAGAAATGCTTAACTTTTTCAGTTATATCTTCCATAAATTTCTCAATTGCCAACCAAGAAAGTAATTTATTTAGCTCTTTTACATTTCCCAACTTTTTACATATTCACGATATTATCCAGATATTTTCAACATATTATTCAAACATAATATGACGATGCCAAAGCATAGGGAGACCACAGGACAAAGATCCACATATATACATTTGCAAGTTGAAAGGTAGTAAGTCCGCATATTTAATAGACTGTCTATTTATAGATTTCAGTCATATTTAACACATTCCAGTTGAAAAATTTACCTGATTGCTATTCTGATGGTAGTATACGAAGTTTATTTCCTTGAAAAATGTAAACAAACAGTTTTTCATGCCGTGAAAAAGGCCCTGTTTTGTTTACATTTCAGCAATGCATGCAGGGCTTTCCTTAAGTTATTTAAACTTTTTAATCAATTTAATTCACTTAATTGTGGAAAACACGCAATTCTCTCGATTGGAAGTATATAGTATACTTAAAATCTGCCTATTTATGATCTATAAAGTAGTTCTACAAGTTGAATTTTACATAGAATCGGCTGACTTACTACCTTGAAACTGTTGCTCTAAAAGAATCGTTGCATAATCAAAATTTACATATCTGTCAAAAACTAGTTCTGAGGCGGCAGTGAGGCCCAAATATATAACACAAAACAATGACATTTAACATTGAAAAAGCAGCTGCATATGAAAAATGTTATCGAAGACTTATTAGCCAGTACCAGTGTTTGAAATTCGCTAAATGGGCTATTCCACAACCCTGTGGGCCATTCAAAAATTACATAACGCAAAATAACTCATTTGTGACACCCCCCCCCCCCTTGTAACAGCTCACAATATTTTAAATACTGAATTCAAAGATCCAGAGGTCATACCAGTTCAAATTTCACGTCTTTTAATAACTCATGCTCCAAAAAATTCAATGAACAAGAACACAATTTTTGTATGCAGACCGTCATTGCTATGATTAATTTTTTTCATGTTTCAAAAAATGTAATTGTGTTGCATAACACTATATCCTTGGCTGCCACTCAAATCGGATTTTTCCCTGACTTTTCCCTGACTTTCCCTGTCTCAAAACAGGTTTTCCCTAACCACAAAAAAAGGCACTCGCACTAAATTTTGGATGGCAATTCTCAGGTTTTTGTGATTTTTAGTCCACATCGATGAATGGCAAATGTAATTAATATCAATAGGCTAACTGTAGAATATATATATATATATTCATTTAATTCATAGGCCTAATATTGATATCAATAGCTATAGATAGATAGATAGTCAGAAAGGTAGATAATCAGATTCTTATGAAAAATATAAAATATAGCAGTGCAAATTAAGGTCAAGTAATTTGGAAAGACAGAAAGCTAGACAGATAGATACACAGATTTATAAATAGATTTTCATCATGCAGGTGGGTCACTGGGACTGACCAGCTGGCAGTTCTGATTGGTCCTGGAGATGTCTAACCAGTTCTGAATGGTGTGAATTTCCATCCAAGTCTTGTGCCATCCTTGCAATGATAAAATTTCAACTGTCAAAGAATACAACCACACAATACAGTCACACAGTGCAGACCTGTCAGTCATTGTCCCAATAAATGCCATGTTATCACTCCTAAAGAACGGGTTCACTCAAATCCTCTATAAGAACGAGTCCACAACTCAATAAGAACACTACCCTCAAGTTGAACGCTTTATGATTATCCCCTTGATAATTATTTTGGGCTTCGTAGCGTCACCATCTCTGCATTAAATGGACTTATCTATTTATAGCATCATGTCATTGATAAAAGTGACGTCACCTCTAGCAATCTGTTGCGACGTCATCACTATTGTGTCTCATCCAGTAATGACGTCATAATCACGGTGCCACTTTTTGACAGCTTGCCCCATCTCCAAGATGTGCCTAGTATATCCCTGTGTGAGAACAGCTCCTACCATATTAAGACCTGCCGGTCTCGGGCGCTCCGCGCCCGAGACCTGTGGTCTCCATTACTAAGTTTTATTATATTATAAATTCACCGACCCCTTACGCTACTCCAACAAAACTACTGATAGTTAGGAAAGCTTGTAAGCTGCTTTTCTACACTCTCTACAATGTCCTCAGCTTGGTTTGATGTTCAGATTACAGCCACTGAAGTCGAAGGGATGTTTTCTCATAATCTAACTATACAGGCAATTTCGAAACACCCTCTATTTTCTTCCTTCTCAAATGCATGTCTTCGCTGGTTTTATGCTAGTTACTGATAATTTAGGGACAACCACAACAGTAATGAGATTCTGAAAGATTTTTTACGCAAAAAGCTGTTGCAAACTTGGTAGCGATTACAATTTTGGGGAAATGTCTTGGTGGTTTGCCCCCCCCCTCTGGAAAAAATTTTGGCTACGCCACTGTAGTGAAGCTATGTTGACCTGCATGGGTGACTATATTCAATTTTAAAAGGATTCAAATGTTTCAAAGCAACCATTACTTGATAATGGTTCATGTTCAACTTTAACATCCTTTCTCAAAATTGTCTGTTTTGTACATATATATAAAAGGTCCTATGGGTGTAATGCCGATACCAGTTAAGCAAATTTCTTTTTTATCTTCATCTCTTGGAGTTAATTCATGTTGTAATTACCTGTGTGTAGTGCCCGATGGCAGTCCATTTTGGGGTGGATCTGGATGTATATTTCTTGCCATATGTGAACAACTTGACCTCACCGTGCCATCCGGCGATTGCTTCGGCCCAACTGCTGTGGCCAAACGCTCCGTTCTGACCAATGACAACTCTCCAGTCTGGAAACAGTGACAAAAAAAATTCAGATTAAAGGTATAAGGAAATAATATATCAAAAACATCAGCACATTGCCATGCATATTCCACATTTTTCAGTGGCACTGTTTACATTATTTGTATGCACTACGGCTGTGATCTGCAGATTTGTAACAAACCTGAAATCAGAAGTCTTACAGGTTGCTGTTCTAATAGTTATCTTATAAAAGAGTAACTTGGATGTCGCCGATGGTACACTGCATTATACGCCACAATGATATAATGAATCTAGTAATGATACGTATTTTCTCTTCATAATATCTTATATGACAAAAACCAGGATATAGCAAACCCTTCAGCATCACTCATATTGAGCAAAAGATATCCCTACCTGGCACTTTCCTGTTTGCAAACGAGTCATGTTTCTTGTTGCAAGTTTGCGCCCACTTCTGAGCAGTTGCTTCCAGTTCATCGCTCCAATACTGCAAGTTGGAATTTAATTTATATCTAGAGGAAACATATTTGTATGTTCAATATGCATTTGGATCAAAGGCAAAGACAAAGCATTACTATAATTTTGTTACAGTAGACGAAAAAACGACTGCTTGCAGAAAAACTGTAAGTGGCCATCAATGACCTCACAACATGCCCTATATCAAATACATTGAAATGTAGTGTCAATTTGTCATTCAGTATCTTGTGACCTCATTGATGAGTAGCACGTCAAGTGGCTTTCACTGCTAGCATTGTTTAAGATATGACCTCACAAACTTCTTATGACTTATACATGGCACGGATAGGGATGTCACCTCGCAAAATAAAACTCCAGTGCTTTTCTGTGAGCACTCGAATTTCGTCTGCTGTAAAATGGATCGCAGGTGTATAATATAGCTTTGTATGATTGTCTTTGATGAATTTAGAAAAGATAAAGATGGACAGATCAAGTGAAATCTATAAATTATATAGTGGAGCATCATGGGTGACACATACTGCTCTAAATTGTATAAATTGATTTAGTTTATTAATCCCGCTTGTTGGTGACAGGCAAACGAAAGGATCATATATGCATCGGATTTTTACTCTAAAATCAACTATAAAAAATCATGACTAATCAAACAGCCTCTATTTTTCCCATGTTGAATGTAGAGAAGATGACACTTCATCAGCTATCATGCGTTACGAACTGCAATTTTCACAGTGTAACAGTCCGCCTTTTTTTGCATATCATATTTCCTGACTGTAAAGCAACTACTTCTAGTAGGATTGCCACACACACCAGACAATATGCTTCTATTATACTATCTTGCAGTAATATCAAGATAGTCATGATATTATGTTGCAGTAATATCAAGATACACAGTCACGATCTTATGTTGCAGTAATACATTGTATCAAGATACACAGTGATGATCTTGTGTTGCAGTAATATCAAGATATACAGTCATGATCTATTTGAATTTCTTTTACCGAAATGATAGCAGTTGTAATAAATGCACAATTTTACGTAGATCTGTAAGTTCATCATTCTCATCACTCACCATCTTTTGCATCTGCCTGGCTTTAGGTTTGACGGCTGACCTGTACCTGTTGTGTTCATCTAGGATCAACTGAATGTCCTCCTCCGAAACTCCCTTTTCTGTGACCGAGGGGTCATCGTCATTCTCGTATTGACACTGGACTGATTTTTCTGTCCATGGAGCTTTGCAAGAAGTGTCCTAGCAAAATTAATGAGAAAGAATAAGTATGGTCCATGGAGATTTGCAAGCAGTGTCCTAATAAAATTAATGAGAAAGAATTAGTATTGTCCATGGAGGTTAACAATAAGTGTCCCAACAAAATTAATGAGAAAGAATAATAAGTATGGTTCCTGGAGATTTGCAAGAAATGTACGAACAAACGAGACAGAAAAATTATGGTCCATGGAGGTTTGAAAGAAGTGTCCTAACTAACGAGAAAGAATAATTATGGTCCGTGGAGATTTGCAAGAAGTGTCCTAACAAATAATAAAGAATAATTATGGTCCGTGGAGATTTGCAAGAAGTGTCCTAACAAATAACAAAGAATAATTACGGTCCATGGAGGTTTTGAAAGAAGTGTCCTAACAAATAAGAAAGCAAAATTATGGTCCATGGAGCTTTGCAAGAAGTGTCCAAACAGATGAGAAAGAATAAGTATGACATCAAAATCAGATAAGGAATAAAACCTCATTTTGAGAAATACATTTGGCTTCCTGAACCTGGCTGTCTAGCAGCTGCTGGCTACCCAACACAGGTACCCCACCTGACAGCTACCTAAATACGTACAGGCATGGAAAGGGTAGCTAGTTTAACAGCTAGTTTGCCTGAAGATATGAAGGAAAATGTCAACACAAACCAAATAATGTCCAATATGTTTCCAACACCTCCCAAAGAATCATTGAATGTCGTACGAGTTCTGTCATGCAAAAAAGTAATTTTACTCCGTAAGTTGGTTCTCTCGAATGACATGATCCTTTTTTGTTAATCAATAAATGCGAATATTGTTGAAGAAGGAGAAATAAACATCAGAAACAAATGTTGATTGAACTTGTCTTACCACTGTCCTGGTGCTCCCTAATAAAATATATAGACATTATGTTTATGTGACTAGTGTTACGTGCATACATTATTATAGGGAGGTCGAACAACAAAAAATTTGAAATAACATTTATGAATAAAATCTTACCAGCTCTGTTAGCCATCACAAAAGTGATGAAAAGTAAACCTGCAATGAAAGATTATGAAATGTGGCAGAAGATTATAAAGCTTTTTCGCAGCATCAAATATTTTCTGTTTACATCTTTAATGGGAAGAATTACTTTTTTCTTTCTGCTATAATCAAGCTGATGCAAGTAATTAAAGGCACATATATAATATATTATATAGTGTATGGTGAGTCATGCAATCTGTTTGATTACATTTCAATGATGTATATAGTTTGTAAATAATCTAGATATGTTGTTGTTATTATCAAAAGAAAAAATAAAGAGAAAAAGTTTGGTGCTTATGATTACAATTCAATGACATGGGGCTTTTAGTTTATGATTTATATTTATTACTCAATTTTATTTTAATAGGAAGGACCCTAGTGACGACCAGTTTTGCTGATTGGGCGCGCTGTCCTTTGATAAGATATTCGAATAATAAGATTATACAAAATGAAAAAGAAAATTATTATGACTATGGGAGGAAATTAAGCTAAATTAAAGAAAAAGATATAATGTCAATTCCATTTTGCAAGATTTGCTACAATTATGCAGATGGATGGATAACTGGGGCTTTATGTCCTGTAATAATGCACTTGTTAGGCCAAATAGAACAGGAGCAAGACACTACAATTCTTAAATTTTAAAACCAGCTGCTTCTCTTCAACAGAAACTACCATTATGAATACTCAAAGAGATTATCTTCTGTCGGATTCCAGGTCATGAGGATATTGCCGAAAAAGAAAAGGCAGATTACAAGGCGAAAAAGCCCTCTTAAAAGCTATCAATTCACACAGACCTTCGTCCAACTATGAAAATTGTGATCCACTTAAGTCTTACTACTGGATAACTCACCTCCAAACTGTGACAACTGCCAATGTCGACTCACAATGTAGAGACTTTTGACTACAAACAGACACACCACTCCCAACAAAGCCATTACAACTTCTCACACTCAAACCAGAAAACATAATCACATTTCTGCATCAAACACAGACATATTAAAAAATATGAGTAAATAGACAAAGACAAATAACACACTAGCCTGCCTCGATATCCCACAAAGGTGCTGAAGAGCGTAAACTCACACACCCATGCACTATGATGAATACAACAATTGTCATTTTACATTAGAAAATCATTGTTTTTATGGCAGGAATTGTTGTTTTAATGGTAACTGCTGCAAAAGTGATGACAGCTGGTTTTACATAGTAAGTTTTAATGTATTTGAAAATGGGCCTTTTGGAACTTGGGGTACGTTGGACCATCAATGATGATATTTCTCAATAAAGTATGGAGCATTAACCACATCTCCAAAAAAAAGACCTTTCTTGGCGTGACTGCCAGCCCAAAAAATTCCATGAGCATTTAAGGAAAAGTATGAGGGGCATGGAGGGCCATTTCAGGTTTCCTGATTCTCGGCACAAAAAGTGACTTTTTGCAAGTCTCGATTGCCACGGAAGCCCTTCTAAAGTATGGGTGATATAGTCACACAAGTTTCATCAATTAAAAGTATCATCACTTATGTAAGGTGTATAGTTTCCCGAGTTTACATTCAACCTTGTTTTTGAAGCATGGCCATTTTCAGTTTATGCCCTGACTCGGCACGTTGGACCATTAAACATATTTTTGGCATTATTTTTCTCCAAAACTGTACAAAGTGGATAGAGATGGTTTGGCATGAGGTTATTGTAAATGTTAAGCCAAGAAGTTAGTTTGTAAACAGATTTTGCACATATTTTAAGAAGTTTTCGATTGAGAGCCAAAAAATAAAAAATGTGGACCGATGTGCCCCGGTCTCCCCAATTTAATGGAAAAGGATGGATACTGGGGGCTTCCAAGTGACGTTAGATTGAACTGGAAGTCTATAACCTATATATTATAATTAGAGATCCTTTTTTTGCATTGTTTGTCAATACAAGAGGATCAAACTATATTACACATGCCAAGATGAAAGAGGTCCATCAAGAGGAGCTTCATGAAAAATCACCAATAAAACTGCCAAACTATCATGCACCATATATCTAAAGCTGATTGCTCTATCATTAAGCATTGTAATTTTAAATGTATAATGACTTACCAACTCTAATCATCTTCAGCCTGATGATTTCCAACGGTATCGTGAAGTCCTCCTTTCTAGATGCAGTTGTGCATGCAGTGTAGAGGTCCAACCCATATTTATATAGGGTAAATACTTTCACAAACATTTTTATTGTTTTATGAATTTATGTTATTGCATTGAAATGATATTTTTCTAATTAAACTTCATCATCGTGATCAAATTTTAATGCCTGAAATATCATAATAACATTTTTTGGTTGTTTTATTACTCAGATATCAAAAATATAAATTGCACTGATGCAAAATATAATTTATGAAGTCATAACTCTTTATGGGTAAAATGATTCATTCTATGAGCTTGCCCTGGCAGCAATTATCCTACCCTCACAATTTCATTACAAGGTTGGGCTATATTAGGGGATTAAGACTAAAGGTATAATTGGTGTTTACACACGTAAGATTTATGTACAATGTACATCACATTAGATAATAATACTGTCAGCCAAGCCGTAAAAATAAATGACAGTCTGTTCACAAGTTCAAGCAAGAGAAGAGCGCGTTAAAAGCAGGGCTTTCGAGTCGGAGTTGGGAGTCGGAGTCATGGACTCGGGAGGTTTTTGGGTGGAGTCAGAGTCAGAGTCTGAGTTGGAGTCAAACTTTGACTTTCAGGTGGAGTCAGAGTCGGAGTCGAAAATTAATTTGGTGACTCCTGACTCCTAAAAACAATTTACATAATTTGCAAGAACCCAGTCACAATGATGTGAAATGGATTCAAACTTTGCACAAGACTTCCAAAAGAAGTATTTATGTACAAAAACCTATGGAATCATTGCAGAATTACTTTTTATCCCCTATTGACCATATAATATATGTGTACAATAATGCCGATAAGCGGAGTCAGGAGTCAGAGTTGTAATTCAGGAGACCTAAGGAGTCCGAGTCGCTTTTCAGAAAGGCAAAGGAGTCGGGAGTCGGCTCAGTAACTACCCGACTCCAAAGCCCTAGTTAAAAGTCAGACGCCTTTTCGACCAACTTGCAGTGACCTAATGCTTTAGCTTAAATCATCAATAGGGATACTTTATGAGAAGAGGGTCTGCAGGTAGGCCTAATATGAAATTTATGTCCATTATGCAAAGTGGGCTTTTACCCATCTTGTGCATTTTTGGTGTCCCAAACAGGTTTTATGGATTCTAAACTGTGACATACTACGGTATATACATGTAGCAATTAATAAGTTGGGCATTGTTTGTCAATACAAGAGGATCAAACTATACTACTATGTTTCAAGGTCTTTTAGACAGTTGTCTTTCATGCTGTGAACCAATTTTTGGCCATATATGGTCACCATGTTGCAATAATCATGTGTTGAATAACTTGAATTGAGAAAATACAAAGATAGTTAACTGAGTACTGAATATTTACGCCAAAGATCATTCAGATCTGTCAAACACCTGCCCAGTACTGGCGGCTTCTTTGCATTTTGTGACTTCTCACCCCCTCCATCCCTGATACAACAGTATTGTCTCCTATATCTGTCCTTTCAAATTCCAGGATTTTCCAGGCTTTTCCAGACCAAATTTTCACAAAATCAAGGCCAATCTTTCGGCGAGCTGATGCAAAAAATAACACACAGTACATTTTTTTTATGAACATCAAAACGTTTTTAGCGACAGACTATGACAAGAAATTGCATCCAGATTCCAAGGCTGACTCTTGGCTGTCATAATACGCTTCCAATGCCTTCCATGCCTGAATTTCAGGGCAGTTTCATTAGTAAGATCAATAGATCAATATTTTGGCTATGAGTTTAGCCAGGAGGGAAAAAAATATGGACATTTTTGTATTTCAATTGGTATGCATTTGTGGAAAAAGTAATATCAATTTATAGCTATTTTACTGCTTCATATTAAGTCAAATAGTAAAGATTGCACCTGTTTTGAAAGTTAATTTTCGCCAACTGAATTACAAATTTGATTTATATTTTTAATCACATTTATTATAAATTAACAGTCAATCCCTCCTCACTCTAAACGGCTGAAGTTTGCTGGACAATCTGCCGGTAGTAGTATAGCGCTACTTATACCATTCGACACCTCTGTCAGCCAATCACATTACAGTATTTCAGGGGAATAATTCCCATATTCTTTGTTTTCCAGTTATCCTCTCATGTTTAAGTGTTTGTCTCATGGCATAAGTAAAGGTTATTCACAATGGGATCAGGAATATGTGTTTATCACACCTCAGCCTGAAGACATCGAGTGATAAATCATAAATTCCGTCTCCCGTGGTGAATAACCTTTACTTATTTTGGTTGAGTGCATCCAATCCAGTCTCCACATTTCCTGATCTTTTTTATAATACAGTGGGCCTAATTTTGTGTTCATTAAACATGTGCATGTCGAACATGTCTGTCTGTTAAACTGTGAGATAATTAGTAGGCCAATACAGAAATTTCAAACTGACTTTCCAAAAATCTGAGTAGGCCTAATGTTTCAAAATTATATTTACAGTAAGTTATTATGTGAAATATTTTTGACATTCGGCGGTCACACAATTTGAGGCATGCACCCAGCCCGCAAGGGACTTACAAGTCATAAAGTTCATTATTTAATCAAAGTTTTTAAAAATGTTATTTTTCATAGATTTGGTTAAATAATTGTCAACACATTTTACCATTTAACCATCTTTTTTATTTTTCAGATAAGCAGGAGAATAACCAATCATCATCTCTCAATGAAATTTTATTAAAAATATATTGAATCCACTTTATCATTCCAATCAATTCAGATCATGAAATCTTGTCTCAAGTTCCAGGTTCAACAGACTCCACACATCTTGGGGCACTCCACGGGCACATTGGAGAAGTACGGGCAGAGGCCGAGGTATCCGTAGGGTTGAGGGTTCATGCAGTAGAAAGCATCTTGACAGTTAGAAGTGTCCTCTGAAAGAGTTGGAATGATAAATACTAATTTAGTCATTGCCATCACATTGCTTGTTTAGCTATTTACTATTTTTGTCTCAAAAATTCTAGAGGGCTTAAGATGCATCATCATCATCATCATCATCATCATACTATAAATTCATGGATGCTTTATGCTACTCCTCTGAAACTATGCAACCCACAGTCTCAAAAACTTGCACACAACTTATCAAGCTGATCTACAATAACCATATCTATGTCTCCTCTCCTTCTCTTCCATTTCCACTCGGCCCCTTTCCACCAAATCCCACCCCTCACTCTCTTCCCACTGCCCATGGCTTAGTCGCATGCCACATTGGCAATTCTACAATCCCCTCTATCTCTGCCAATCGTACTCTCATTATACCCATTATCACTGGTACAATGCTTACTATTAATTCACGGATACTCTACTCCGCCTGGACTTCTCATTGCTCAGGCATGAAAACTTGCAAGCAGGTTTCTTTCACTTCCTACAAGAGCCTTATCTGGGTTTTGTCCCTTAAACTTTTTTTTTTTCAGTAATTTTTAGCTGACATCTTTATTCTCCAATCATTTTACTTTATTTCCATTTCAATCATTTCCACTTCATTTTTTATCTCCAGGAGTCACCCCTGCATAACATGTTTCTCATGCTTCAATGACAATCTATATTTCATTTCTCATCTTTATTACCCCCACTTCACGAATACTACGCCAGTAGAACTTAAAATCTCTCAGGCCTATCTATATTTGAAAAATTTTTTTCATATCCAAGTCAAACAGACCTCAGTCCCTTTGTTGCTGAACAGCGCTGGCTGTGAAGAGAATGGCAGAATTCATGGTCATGCATATGTCAGTTTCAACTTTCAGGGCAGTTGTTCCACCACAGGGGCGGTTATTGTAAAAAGTTTGTCCATTAACTCGACATTGCTAAAACTGCATATGTAGCGGTACCATCCCAATGGACGAAAGAACAATATTAAATGCTTTATAAAGTCAGATACTTACTTGTGCCGCAGTCGCTTCCAGTCCATAGAGCACTTGAGCAGGTACAAGTGCAGGTCATAGGGTTAAGGACTCCTCCATTCTTGCAAATCAAGCCATTGCAGTCTGAAAAGAAATATGACGAAGAGACACATGAGGCTGAATTTTAGGCGGAAAATTGAAGAAATTTAATGGAGTCCTGGGATATCCATTTAAGTTTTACATCATATTTCATATAACAAAGAACAATTCTAATAAATGAGGCTAAGTAAATTTAAAGAGGTGGATGATCACTGATCAGCCATATATTAATAAAACGTACAAAATATTTGGTCACATAACCTTTATAACATAACGCAGCAGTATTCGTGGGTGACCATTTAATAATCAGGAGGGGCTTGGATTTCCTCAGCGAGAAATTATTTACTTCACGGTAACCGTGATAGTTATTATTTGTTTCGGGCGCGTTATCCCAAATATTCCAAATATTTCGTTCAAAATCAAGCAACACCCTGTTATTAAGAAATACCCCCACCACAAATTATTTATTTCAATACTGCCAACCCCCCTTGAGACTAAATGGTTGGCCCCTTATAGCAAATAAAGGAATTGTGAAAATATGAACTCACCACACAGGCCATTGTTGCACTTTCCAGGACACTGAGAGCATTGGCTACCAGCAGCATAAGGGAAGCCCAGTTCATTGAGGTAGGGGTTTCTGAATCAAGAGAACGCCTCATAAATTAATATCCAACTGTAAATTGACAATGCAAGTTATTCAACAGGGAATATTTCTTACATTCCGAAATTTGGTTTCATATCTTGTACAAAATATATTTCATTCAATTATCACTCACCCAAAGGCGTAGTTGCAGATGTATCGTGGGGTGCTTCCACACATGGCAAAACCACAACCGATGCTAGTTGCTTTGTCACGTACAACCTGCAACCAAATGCTATATATAAGAGGACAGATTTAGTGAAAATATAAGTAAGAGGGACTGATGTGGTAACCCCTCCATCCCCCAAAGGCCAGACAAAATTGATCTCCAGCTTCTTGGATCTTCTCAAGGCAATTTTTCTAGGGTTGGTCGGGCGAAAAAAGGGTGTAATACTACTGTAATCTCAAATTTTTGCAATGTCAACTTAATAAAAATTGTGGGTAAACTGAATTTCTTCTTTCCGAAAGCAAAATGTCTGTAAGGTCGATCAATCCGAGAGGCTAAAAATTCAATATCTCTTGCCTAAACATCAAAAATCATCTGAGGCTCAGGACCAAAGCTCGAGAGCCTACCTCAAATGTCACTTTGGTCATTCAGAAAACATTGAGACTCTACCTGAGTGTAATGAGCAATGGTAAACCAGTTGGTGTAGTCGTATGTCTTTCCATACGTGAAGGCATTCACTTCACTGTGCCACCCTGCAATGGCGTTCTTCCAGCTGGAGTGTCCGAAGGCGGCGTTCTGACCAATTGCAATTCCCCAGTCTGAAAATAGGTTGAGATGGATGAAAACAAACTTCAAACTCAAAGGCATTGATTCTTCAGTAATGGCTGTGAACTTCTTTTTCAATATAAGACTATCAAAATTTAACGTGGTCAACACAATAGCACTTTTCGGAAACGCAAAATCTTACCTTTGACGACGCGTTCTTCATTTTCATCATGGGGTTTGCTGGCACACACTTGGGCCCACTTCTGGGCAAGGGCTTCTAACTCAGAAGACCAGTACTGAAAAGTAAACCAATCAATTAAGTGATAATTAGAATGAGTAATGAAATACTGAACTCAAGTTAAAATTCCTTTTCTGGCTTTTCATCATGCAAAAGTGCAGTAACAAGCCATGGAGAGCGAGATAGCTTGACAGAAAGGCAGATTACAGCCATGGAAGTACGAAAGCCGAAATGGTCCTAAAATCTCCTTGTGAAGTCACATTCCTATTCTAGTCATGTTATACTTGATGACACATATCTCATTAGTGAGGTCATATCATAAACAGCGTAATATGTTATAAACACGATTTAGGGAATGAGTTATACCTCTCACCAGTGCAGTTATAATTATTTCTCATGATTAAATCACAAATCGATCATTCATTTCAATGTTAAGTATAGGAAAGATATCATTGACATACTAAAACAGTCAAATTTAAATCACTTAGCCAACCATGGTTGCAACAATGTAACAGACAACTTACCATCTTCTGCATCCCACTGGCAGGAGGAGACACATTGCTCCTGTAATTGTTGTGTTCTTGGAGGATGGCAGTCTTGTCAGCTTGTGTGATGCCCTTGTAGACAACAGTTGGGTCATCATTGTAGACACACATCGTGGAGGTGGCATCCCAATCGCCATTGCAAACTGTGCTCTGTAAAGGAAGCATTATAAAATATTGTAATTTTGGTAATAGGCCTACTGGTAGAGGTGAAGGAGGTTTCGGATAATAAAACTGGATTTTTAAAACTGATGCGGATACCTCTGTCTTCAGATAAATTTTAATTAAATATACACTGTATATTTGGTGAGCCTTACACATAGTGGATCATAGACATAGACCCAGTGTGCAGTTTTTATTAATTACATTTTTAAGATGAAAATTGATTTAAAGCAGAAATGTGGCTTTTAATTGAAATAAATATTTTGGTGTAAAATTATTCAGTGAAAATTATATTTACCACAGCTCTCTTCTCAACTGAAGGCTCATCTGAAACTGTATTTATAAGTGGAAATCAAGTTTTGATTAATTTTTAAATATATATAATAATAACAATATTTAATTTAAGTCTTTAAAACAGAAAATGAACATTAAAAGTTAAAAAGATAAGTGGACATGGATAGTGTTTTTTATGTCATACGTATTTGTTTGTCAGGAAAAATAATTTTGGCACATCCATAGAAACATGTAAGGTACAGATCCCTGAAACACTCAAACAAAAAATGTTGCCTGTTAGACTAACCTTCCAATCCTCTCTTGAGCTCCTCCACCAAGTTGTCCTCATTCAAGACTCCCTTCTTCTTCTTCTCAACCAAACCCTTCAACACATGCAGGAGCAGCTGGTCTTCCCTGACATTCTTCTTCGTTTCATCGTCTCCGGCATTGTGCGGTGGCTTGATTCTAAAAAATGTATTTTGAAATTTATTACGGTTGATAGACTTCTCTTTAAAAATAGATTTGCAGGTGATTTCATTATCAACATTAACAGTTTATATGATATCAAGAATGTGGCGCATAGGTTACTTGTATAGCGGTTTTCATTCAAAAAGGTTGAGATAAAAAATAATTGTGAAAAAGATGGGTGACAGTATCTTTTTGAAATGAATAAATCATTATACTTCGTGAACTATTTGTATTTCAATAATACTTATATTTTGGTGTATGAGAAACCTACATTTGTACTCTGATCCCTGGCACCAAAGCTTCTTAGTATGTATTAATATATGGTGTAATAATAGAGAGGTTTTGCTGCACGTTTCCGTGTGACGTGTACGTGGGAGTTGCCATGACTACAATGTAATAAGATAGCACTTGTACACGTATACGTCACACGTGAATTGGTCAATAACGTTTTTTTGGAGGGCATTATGGGGTATTAATTAGTTATGTCCAGAGGGCAGAAATCATTAACTTAATGCCCGAGCCGCCAGGCGAGGGCATTAAATGATTTCTGACCGATGTTATTATCATTATTATCATTTTTAACATCCAGGAAAAAAAATACCTTCACTGAATGCCCGCGCCGATTTTTCCGTTCGTACGGCCTTATTATTAAAGCTACAGCAAATCCGTGTCCAAAAATGAACTCACCATGCTGAGTTTGATAATCCTAGGCTTTTAAATTTTCAAAACGGACCGTTTTTAGCCGAGATTGATCCAAATAGACAGCTTGATTCAATTTCTGAAGTCACAACATCGCCATGACGTCACTTGTGATGACGTCACGATACGGTACAATACACCAGGGGGCGCTTTCGCGGGCGTTAACGGCCATTATTATATACTTGGCCATGCATTAAGTAGGCCGTTAACTGGATTTTTCAGGGCCTTCATATGCCATAATTCATGGAGGGCCATAATCTGGTTAACACATGGGGGCCATAATCTCATTAACACATGGGCAAGTGGTGCCCTCTTGTGTACTATGGCGTCGTGACGTCACCATACATGACGTCATAGAAACAACTGGTATGGAGGTGACGTCACTTTGAGTTCTGACAGCAGGATTTTCGCCAGAGAGGACTCTGTTTTCGCTGGTTGATCGACCGACTTCAAACCTTCTTATCTCAGGACGTATCCAATTGACAGTCATTCTGAATAGTGGATTATATAACCTGATAGCCCGTTTGTCACCACACCAGAGCACAGGCTTCTATCACCATTGGATCTCGCGTAATGACGCGATGAAAACGGACTTCCAGGCCACGGAAATTCAGCCTGAAAAACGTCAGCGCTTACAGAATTGGGGTTTGCGGGCCGTGAAATTGACCATATTTGGAGAACAATAGATTCGTGACGTCATGTCATTGTAACCATGCAAAAAATGTTTACATGACGCAATCAACAGATGACGACGATCTTGTTTGGTGACGCAAACAGCAGCAAAATAGACTAAAAACGTAAGGTTTAGCAAGTTAACATTTTAGTTCAAGTTTGTTAAAATAATGCCATGGAAACCAATAGGCGGGGATGGGTGGGCGGCAGCCACCACGTAAACCACCAAAAAACGATCGTTTTCACTGCCAAATATGGTCATTTTCACGGCCCGCTATAGTGAATTTTTTCCCAGAATTGCCTCATTGCCACATAGTACGGTACCATACATACAATGTCTTTTTGTTATCTTTTTTTTAGACAATCAGGTCTTGTCTTTAAACCTTTATGCCGCAGTTAATAGACGGCAAAAAGTGACGGAAGATAAAATCATAATTCAGAATATAAAATTTGGAAAGTTCAAACATATTTTTAAAGTATATAATAATGATAATAACATTTTATTTGTCGGTCATTATGGCGTATTAATCAGTTATGGCCCTCGGGCAAAAATCATTTAATGCCCTCGCCTGGCGGCTCGGGCATTAAGTTAATGATTTCTGCCCTCTGGCCATAACTGATTAATACGCCATAATGCCCTCCAAAAAAACGTTATTGTATAATTAACGCCCGCGAAATGAGCATTAACCCACAGACAATGCCCTCTAAAATGATAATAATATGTAGCAAAACCTCTCTAATATATGGTGTAATTAATTTTAATGAAATGTATTAAACTGGAAAATATTGACAAGACTGTCTGATTTGGAATTAGCCTATAAGCCTATTTTCAGAACTTACAAGAACGTTTCCTCGACCTCGTGCAATATAAATTATACATACATGTATAATCCTTGTAATCAAATTAATCAAACAGTTAATTGCCACTATCCTGTCTACATAAATTGTTATGTCTCGTCGGCTTTTGATATTGCAGATTAACACAATCTTTTTTCCTTCCTAATTCCAAATGCTTTGCCAAAATTATTACTTTTAGGTAATTAAGTGAAGAGTGGAGTATTCTTGCATTAGAAATTTATCATACAGATAAGTAAGAAAATGAAATGAAATAATCCAATTTCTTTCTTTTTTTCACTTTCTTGTACGTGTATTAGAAGATAAAGCCTTCTTTTATATTCAGGTAACGAATTTGGTAGAAGTTTAGTAATGTTTTTTTGTATCGATGTCTTAACCTATAAATAACCAAAAAAAAACGTACATGTAAGTTATCTTAACAGTGAATCGATTCATCATGGTAAGGAAAATCAGTTACCTTGGTTTGGTATTATCTGTTGGAAGAACAGGCGCTCCAAGGGAGTCACCCTCCTCACTGGTCCTAAAACCGTCTGTTGAAAATAATTCAGATTAGCGATGAATATGCATAACAAAACGTATGATTCTAATTTTTTGTTAAATAAAGCATTCAAAGAAATTTTTGAAGAAAATTCAACGATCTTTAATTCATTTCGAATTTCTGTCTTAGAAAAATAATAATTCCAATGTAAAATGTTTCTATTAAAAAAAAAATTGGTATACTAAGATAAAATAAAACCACTTAAACACATTTTAAACCTATAGAACTCCTTTGAAAGGGAAAAAAGGAAACATAGGCCAATAAATAAAGACTGTATTCAAATTTAAGTAAAATATGTGGGGCCTTTTTAAACCATGAAGCATCTAAATTGAAAATAGTTCCAGAGATTAATATGCCGAATTTGCAGATATGACTTCTATGTCCTTTAATGGCTTCAAGTAAAAATTCGGGTGTTTCAAACAACGCAGCATTTTATTAAACAGAGCACTAAAAGTTTACAATAAGGCAAGCTGAGTGAGCACTGCATATTTTTGAAACCTTAAACTTAAAGAAATGAAACTGAAAAAAAAGCGCTTCAATAAAGTTTGTACCTTTCACACATCTTTCATTTTACTCCTGCAGATTAGAAAAAAAAAGGAAATTGTTGTCTATCTATATAGCTAATGCCAAGAGCAAATATCCTGTACTATACAATGTAAATTAATGAAATGAAGAGTACTCACCACATATACTGGCAATGGCAAAGATTGCCAGAACAGCAAAAGCTATTCTCTTCATGTTGAAAGCAACTGGATCAAGTGCCATTCTTGGAGGCCAAAGGGATTTATATAGCAACCCATGTTCCACATGATTGACCCGATAACTTACATTTCTATAATACCTTTAATAAGTGTTACCCCCTGCCAAGAGTATTGACCCACCCCCTGGCTCGCTTTAATGGTCAACTAGAAAATGAAGGTTAGGCCTAAATGATCAGCAGGTTCTTAAAGAATTAAGGACCAGGTAGAGCATGTCAAAATCCTTTTACTAAGCATTTTAAAGGACTATTTTAATATAAATAATATAATAAATAGAATTTCAAGGGCTATCTAGTCTGAACTTTATTCAAAATCCAAAATTTCAAATATTCTGTCTATAGTTTGACCGTGAGAAATTATTTATCAGGAATTAATAAATTGATTAAATACTGTTTATGATTTATGTTTTTCCAAGAGGAAGTTATACTTTTTCTGTATTTTTAAAATTGAAGTGAGTTCTGTATTTTTAAAATTGAAGTCAGCATGGAGACCTGCCAGCTGATCTAATACCTTGGATAGGCTGTCCACAAGTTGACCACTATATATATAATTTGCTGCCACCTGGGGTGCAAAATTTGCCAGCTCATGTGAGTGGTCAGCAGAATTTCATTGTCTGGAACAAGGACAGTTTCTGGAAGAAACCAGGACAGTTCCATCATTTAGTGATGGTCTAGTTTATTTCCAAAAACTCTGTAAGTGTCTAATCTGACTTTGGTTGGCTTCAATTTTAAGCAGACAGCTTGTAAATAACAAATTAAGTTGGAATTTATTTTTTATCATGGAGGATGCATGTATACATTGTAGCCCACATACAATGCCAGTATAGAAGTGGCATATACAAGACATTTTGTTGAGTGTTACACAGCTTTTATGAAATTGTAAATTATATTATTATCCTAGTGAATAAATCTCCATAAAGTAACAGAATAAATACAAATTAGTATTTTTGATATCACAAAGCAAAAACATTGGCTTTGTATAGACACATGAATTACTGTGGGAGTGCATTCTTTTGGACACTTTTCTGACCACAATTTAACAAGCATAAATGGCATATGAATGGCATAAGTAGATTGAACACCATCAAACTTCTGATGAGTGAAATCATCACTTTCACAGGAAAAGTTTATGCTAAAGTTTCAAAACTTTCTTTTGTCTCATGATTTCCAGACATTTTCATTCAAAGCAGTGTACTAGATCTTTGCCAGCAACCATGCTTTGTGAAAGTAGTATATTGTAGTAATATGGACAGCTGTTGTGCGACCTGATCTTGTGATCTGTCTAAAACAGATCAAACTAATGTTGACCCAATTTAATTTTCCAGGGACTGTCAGCATTCTGCTACCACTTCTCAGTCCCGAACAGAGACAGTGGGTAAAAAATTAACCATCAAAATACTTGTGGCAAATTATTCATCACACAATGTGAAAGTGTTCAATAACCTATTTTCTGCCATTCTTTGGATTTTTTTAAAGAACCTGTATTTTGGGTTTTTTCGTCAGAATGGTTTTTTGTTCACCACATGCCACTGAAAAAAGGATATTCGATCTCTCATATCTCATAATGATATCATTGAAACAAAAGGCAGAAACATCATACACTAGAATTTGTGTCGCAAGCGGAACACATGCGAGTTCACCATGCTTATGTTGTTTTGCTTTGATGTGTTGATTCTTGGGAAAATGGTGTCGAATTTGGGGCCTAGATTTCCATACATGATCGGAGAAATATAACAGACTATAAACTTAGCAGTGGTATGACCAGGGGGGGCAGTGCCCGTTCCCCCCGAACTTCAGATACTGATGGTTGCAAAAAGTGGAAAAATGGAATAAACAACTTAATGAAGTAAAGAAGAAAGTACAAGCGGCTTACAACACAAGTATGGCTATAGCAGGAAGCCCAGACCTTAAAGGTATTAAGATGAGAATAGTGTGGCAGGTGGTAAAGGCCTGCATAATACCAATTGCCACATATGCATGGGAACCAGTAACCACTACGAAGAAGGAACGCGAAAACCTAAAAAGGACCATTGACAGCGTCATAAAAAGAGTAATCTGCACACCCTGATTCTTTTCGAGTTTCGGAGCGGCTATGCGATCGTGTGGAAACATTAGACTTTTTGGGGTCGGTGCTCATATTGAGAACTAGTGATGATGAGGTGAGAAATGATGAAAGATATATGTTATGTGGGGAAGGTGATGGGGGTAAGTGGGGGTAAATGGGGGTAAGTGAGGTAATTTAGGTAAAGGAAGTGAGTAGGTAAGAAGAGAGAAGTTAAGAGTGAAAAAGGTGGTGGGGGTAAATGGGGTAATTGGGGGTAAGTGGGGTTAAGTGGGGTAATTGAGGTAATTCAGGTAAAGGAAGTGAGTAGGTAAGAAGAGAGAAGTCTAGAGTGAAAAAGGTGGTGGGGGTAAATGGGGGTAAGTGGGGGTAATTGAGGTAATTTAGGTAAGGGAAGTGTGTAGGTAAGAAAAAAGAAGTTTAGAGTGAAAAAGGTGGTGGGGGTAAATGGGGGTAAGTGGGGATAAGTGGGGGTAAGTGGGGGTAAGTGGGGGTAATTGAGGTAGTTTAAGTAGAGGAAGTGAGTAGAGAAGAAAAAAGGAGTTTTGGGTGGAAAAAGTGGTGGGGGTAAATGGGGGTAAGTGGGGCTAAGTGAGGGTAAGTGGAGTGATTTAAGTGTTGCAGGTGTAGAGGGAGAAAGAGTTGGATTTGGGTGGAAAATGTGGTGGGGGTAAGTGGGGGTAAGTGAGGGTAAAATGAGGGTAAATGAGAAATTTAAGTATGGGATGTAAGGGGAGAAAGAGAGAGTGGTTGAGAGAGTAAAGGTGGTGGGGGTAAATGGGGGTAAGTGGGGGTAAGTGAGGGTGAATGAAGTTATTTAAGTACAGGGAGAAAAGTGAAAAAGTGAAGTTTTGGGTGAAAGTGAAGGTGGGGGTAAGTGGGGGTAGGAGGGGGTAAAGTAGAGATGGGTGGGGTTATGTATAGGAAGGGATGGGTAAGTGAGGGGAAAGGGGTGATGAGAGAGAAGTGGAAGTGAGGGATTTATACGAAAAAGGGAGTTGTGATTTAGATGGTGAAAATGCTATACACTGTTTACAAAATAGAGTTTGGTTCTAGATGGTGAAAACCATATACAATGTTTACGTTTGGGTCCTAGATGGTGAAAATGGCATACAATGTTTACAAATGAAGACAGTGGCGGATACAGGGGGGGTCTAGGGGGCCCGTGCCCCCCCTAGACCACTGAGATTGATAATAGTATTTTGAAGAAAAATACACTGCGACGCGAGCCCGCGAATGCCGAAACACGCCCGGGCCCCCCCTAGATGACCCTGTCTGGATCCGCCACTGGAAGATGTGATGCTGGATGGTGAAAATGAGATACAATGTTTACAAAAAGCTAGATTATGAAAATGGGATACACTGTTTATATTGACAGCCAATGGGCTGACAGTATGAGAAGGAAGTGAAAAATTGAAGTATATAGTAATTCTAGGAAGAAAGGGAAGAACTGGGGAAGAGAGGAAGGATAGAGGGATGTTATGAGGGGATAGATGAGGTCGTGAGAGGAATAGGTTGATGAGTAAAGGGGAATTAGAAATTGAGAGATCTGATTGGTTGTTGGAATGTAGGCCTATACTACACTAAGTGTAGCGGTGAAACAACGTTGTGAAACGGACGTTTTATAGAAGTTATTATGGATTGTTTTGAAAAATAAAAAACACCAGCTTGTAGAGAATTAAATTGCGAAGACAATGAGCCTACTTAGAGATTTCTACGATGATTACAAGTGGTTTAAAAGTTGAAGAGAAGTTGAGAGTGAAAAATCTGAAATTTTGATAAAAGAAGAAAGTGATTTGCGGTAAAAAGACGCTATCGTACGAGCGAAAATAAGGGGTTTTAATGAATAGTCGGACAGGAAATGATGGTTTTGTTTCTTCAGGGAGGTTCTAAACTGCGTTGTGTGAAAATTTGGTGAAAATCTGATGATTCTAAGCGGCTGAAATGAGCCTATAAAGATTCACACCTGCATCAACACTGTGCATATTTTTTAATTTTTTTCAACGAATTCTCGGCAATGAATAAAGATATCTCCATAAAAAAACGAATTCATATGGTTCAAGGATTTGGGATTCTAAAGAGCCTAAAATTATAATTTTAGCCCCATTAGAAGTGTCCAAAAAACGATCGCAATTGTTTCGGCCAATCAGAGGGCAGTAAAACAATAACAACAGTATTTCTATTTCCTGTTTTGCCGTGATTTTGTTGAAACTAAAAACTTAAATTGTAATTAAACAAGACACCAAAGACACAAATGTGAGCAAGGCGCCTCAAGTTAGCCAATTCTTCATTAATTTCATGAAAAAGAAACTTTAAAAAGTGCTCCCTTGTCTCTCACAAACGATCCAAAATTTCTGACTACCCTTATTTAACCCTGTTTGCTCACAAATGCGAGTGAACTCGCAAATTACTGTAACATTAGTACATGCAAGTTCAATTGAGAGTTTCTTGCATAAATAGTCTGTCACAGATCTAGTGGCAAGTAAGGACTCTTTGTGGAACAGGACTGTTATTCAGTGAAACTGTACAATTAATAACTTACAATAACTTCTTTGACAGTTGCAGATTACTGATAACTTTAGTTTCCAAGGACTAAAATGGATTTATTGAGTGACATATAAATATATACTAAGGTACTTATCTTGTAATTTATGAAGGTAATAATTAGTTATTTTTAAATCAGCAACCACTTATACTTTGATACATTTATGTTGGCAGAGGGAGTACCTACTATATCATTATTTTCACAATATATCAAAATCTTTAATTTTGATCATTTCAGTTTTGCCAGAGCATAGCAATTATACTTTGATAAAAGTTCGATTGGAACAAATCCAAGCTGTTAGCCTTTGAATGACCTGCCTTTGCCTTTACAATAAATGTTAAGGCTTTAAATTATCACAGCAGACAAATACATTCCAATATCTACAGTTACTTTTTAAAAGTCCTTGTATATGCTTCATCAAATTTCAATGTGTTAGCCTGAGAGTCATGCAGTAGCAAATTATCACCCACGATGTGGGAATCACAGTTTGTACTTGTAGGTTTGCTCAAGTCTATGCATCTAGTAATTATTCCTTAAAAGGGTTTTCATTGACAGCAAAATAAACTGGAAAGAAACTTATTTCCCAATGGGTATGTTACATTACAATGGCGGCATTTCATGTCAAATCAGCCAGGTCTCCCACTTCCAGGATGATCATGAGTTGCGGGACATGTCAAGAAGGCGGTGAACTGGTAATTGTAGTTTTTCCACTAGTACTCATTCTCTATGATTCCTATATGGCCATTAGTTAGACTAGCATAGTACCCGTGATAATGGGTATAATGAGAGTGGGAGTCCAGGGAAAACAAACAACTACCAGTACAACATTAGAGCAGATTGATAGGCGTGAATAAATGATTAATAAGTATACTGGTATAATATGAACAGTTTGAGAAACCAGAACCACTTATGGTTGTTGTAAGAGTTGAAATAATGTTGCTTGCAAAGTTTTAGGTGTGGGCATTGAGTAGTTTGGGAGGAGTAGCGTAAAGCATCCATGAATTAAGGGTATGATGATTCATGTCACAAAAATGCAGTTTCTGCTCATTTTATTTTGAGACAATCTACGTCACTCCAGTTTCATGACAAAAATTTGAATGCAATTTTATAATATTTGAAGATTCACTCTAAATCGGGTATTCATATTTCTATTTAGAACAAATAGTAATTTTTTTGAACTTTTTTGGCGCATTACATCCAGGAAGCCATGCCCAATCAGTGGTATTTCACTGAATCAGACATGACATAAGCAAGTGTCAATTTTTCTCCAAATATACCATTTTTTAAAAGTTTCCTTGCACGATTCGTGGGAATAGAGAAACTTGAATTCATATATATATATTTTTTTTTTCTTAATTTAATTTAATCAATTGATGTTAAATACATGTCACCATTTGATGTCTCCAATTTTGTCCACTCTGTTCCTTGCGGCAGCCTGTTTCGCTATTGTTTTTATGAGCGATTCCATTTATTGTGGATTACAGAATGGAAGCAGCTTGTATTAGAACTACAATACCATCCACATGTAATAACTAAATTAAATACCATCTAAAATGACTAAATGAAAGAACCATCCGAAAGGTACTTAACTACCATCCAAAATGTAATAACTTATATATTGTTGTAAACTACCATTCACAATGTAATTCTTGATTTAAACCACCCAAAATGTAATTATAGTGCCATCTAAAATGTAATTTGTGAATTAAACTTCCATCTAAAACGAAATTGATCTACGATCCATAATGTGATACCTAAATTGAACTACCATCCAAAATGCAATGGCTAAATTACTACCACCCAAAATGTAATAAATGGCATGAAAAATATTTCCTAAAGTTAAAGAAAGAAGAAATGCTGAGTTTTGCTATCACAATACCTTTATTTTCAAGTTGGTGCACACTTTATCACAACCGGAATATCACAACAGAATACAGTATAATTGTATGTGAATGTAAATGTAACTATATGACATAGATAATATATATATTGATATTAAATCTTTTATATAATGATAATAAATCTTATATATAATAGGTATATTTATCTAATATGCCTTAATAAATTACATAAGAAAAAAAGGAATGTATGATAGAGGGAATGCATGATGAAAACTTCAGAACCAGCGAGTGTAAAGGGGAACTAGATTAAAAATATCCATATATCCGATTGTGAAATATTGAGAGATAAGTGAATCGATGTGAAAAACATTTTAGTGACACAATCACTGTTCATCGGTATCGTTAAAATCATCTAAGTTACACATCAACACTATTTCACAAACCGTATGGTACAAAAATCAAAACGCTTTACTCCTACATAACATATCTACAACTGTACTTGTGATACCAACTGATCAAGTAGTAATATATGACAATATCATAAATATATATAGATAAGTTATTAAATTATAGCAAGGTATATACATCAGCTGGTTATTGCCATTTTATTCTAAACCCATGATTATATTTAGACAAAGAGAAAACTTCATCACTTTTAACAACTTAACACATACACCAATTGTCTATCAGAAGATAAAACCGCCAAACTATAGGCAAACTACAGGTACCATGCATCCTCTCTTTTTTCTCTAAGACACCAGATATGACTAGCTTAAAATTGGAAATAAACATAGTCCATACCATTTAATAATTATAAGACTTAGTACCAATCATCTCCAAGCACCATTCCAGTGATTCCATTAAAAATATATTTCATGAACTGCCACTGGCTAATGTCACAGAATAAATTTTTCTTTATCATTTTTAAACTTCTTAGTTTTAAGTAGGTCTACTTAATAAAATCAGAAACTAGACGGAAAATCTAACAGTAGTTTTTCTTCATTTTCAATTAATTTTGGAAATGCCAAATAAGATGAAATTTCAAGCACAGAAGTCTAGAATTTGAGCATATATATACACACTTCAGAAAACTGATTGTACTCATGCAATAATTGTTCAAATCCCTTAGGGTTATTAGAGCAACCGTTTTACACCGCCACTAATTGCTCAGCTTTTCAGACAATCACTGACAGGAAATGTGGAACTATAATGTCCAAGATTATGTCTGGAACAACTATTGTATAAGTTTCCATGCAATTAATTGTTATAAAGGAAAATTACGCAACTATTGTACAGAAAACAATCAGTTTTCAGAATGCATTTTCGACGCACATTATCATCATGCAATTATTTGATTAAAAACTTCAGTTTCGACTTCAAAAGGTGAAAAGGTCACACCGGGCTAAACATTTAAATTACATCCCAACTGTAGCCAACATCACCTGCATTCCAGTACTAAATATACTAAAAACTAACTAAAATGACTAATAATTGAATAATTGACTAAACAAGGGCATTTCCCAAGCTGTTATTGGAGTAAAGGTGTTTGGAGATTATTGATTGGAGGGCATTATCGTCCACTCCTGCTAACCTACAGAGTTGGACATGTCTCATGAGAGTAGCATTACGTCCCTCATTTCTTTTCCAACTCATTAACATCTTTAGAATTCTGTCTGGCAGATGAGGATGCTGTTGCTCCATCTGGACCAAGGATGCTGAGGTGAGACCCATCAGGACTGCTAGGGTTTTGTAGTTGGCAACAAGACTCACAGTTTCAACCAAAATGTCATCGTCGACAATCTGCGATCCCGTTGAACCAAGACGTGCTAGCCAATCACCTGCAGAAGTAAGAAAAACCATGGGTGTAATGAATTGTGTGTGTATTAGATCTGTTAATTGCAGGAGAATTCATCTATACTGTTCTTATTAAGAGCCCTTCACTCCAGGCCTTGTTATGATAAACATAGTTTTAAATACCAAACAATCAAGACATGTGCACCTTTACGTACCAGGTCTGAGAGGTGGCATTTGCAATCTTTCACTAGCAGTTTGGTAAGTGTTCCACAATTCCACGGCTACAAAGCCCCAGTCGGCAGAACTTAAACTCCGAAGGAACTGTACGAAGATATCAGTTTTTCTCGACGACATCAAAATTGCTAGAATACATCTGATCTTGTCGTTTTCCGCAGGATGACTGTGAACCTGTTGAGCATCTCCTTCTGTCAAGACGCCATCTTGAAGTAATTGAGGTAAGAGATACCTGGCAGACAGATTGTCCACCAGGTATTGGAATTTGAGAAGGCATGTTGTGGTCTGCCTTTCATCCATCAGAAAGAATGGAACCTGAAAGAATATGAAGTTTACAAATTACATGAGAATATCATTAAAAATGTATGTTAAAATCGAAAGTTAGGTTCTATTGAATCATGCTCTTCATAAGCTGTTATCATAATTTATTATAAAATCTATTATAATTATTTCTAAATTTCTAAATATCATTGAAATGTGAACTTATAGATGTGTTGTATTCAATTCTTCACCGACTATTGCAATAATTTATTCATAGTTCATACATTTTATCACTTGGTAATGAAATGATCGCTGAAGGAACACACCAGAAAACAACTCCAAACATTCAGCCATGCAGTATCCCTACCTTCGGTTTAATCCGTTATCAAAAAAGAAATGCAAATCAAACTCTTTGCAAGCTTGGGTCATGGTCAAAAGTTTGTTTCAGACTCATTGATTTAACAATAACTATGCATCAGCTGTAAAATTATGCTTTTCTTTCCACAAGGGGAGAGTGATACAAATATATCAAATATAAAAAAATTGGTAAGGCTTTAATATAGAAGCTCTCGTTGGAGATTACATGAGAGCTGACAACTGATGACTCATAAATTGGTTACATCATCATCAGAGCCAGTGGGCAACTGAGCATGCATGGGTGAACATAAAATGTCACACCTGTAGTCCTGTACTACAATAACTACTCATGCATGACATTAGAATGAATGCCTCAAAAGGCATGTTTCAGGGCATTACATTTAATTGTAATTTGGTGATCAGAAGCACTTTTTAAAAGGCCTCCAAAAAGCACAATATGTGTTCACTCTGTTCATTACTATGCTTCGAAATTATTCATTTTAGATAATCAATAAGAACAGTTTTCATGAGGCTTGTGGATGACAATAATACACAGTACAGATACCACTTTTACAGAAAACATCACATATCATAGAGCGGTAAGCGAGAGCAATTTGCGCCGAAGGCGCAAATTGCGATCGCTTAGCGATCCTTCCCACACTAGTCATGTACGTACTGAAAAATCATGCAATACTGTCCGTTCAATCTCAGCGTGTCATTCGCCATCTTTGTGTTGACCACGTGATCTACATGGTCGCCGCCATTATTCTACTGCGCATGCGCAGGTGGGTAAATAGCATGACTCCGTTCATAACGCCGCAAAAAACGACAGAGGGCGCGCCGAAACAGTGGCGCCTCTAGCGGCCGTTCACGAAATCGGCAAAATGACGAAAATTTCTGATCTGATTGATTGACATTCACACATGCACACCGTAATACAACAGCGTTGGCCTAGTAAATCTACACCTGCTTACCGCTCTCTCCTGGCTTGGCAGATTACATATTATCCTTATGTTTCATGTATCCAACTGTATAAGAAGCATGTTACTTTGTTAAAGCTGACTAATCCAGACTGTTAGCAAATTAGCTGTTTCTGCTGACATAGGCAAGCCATAATATATACATGATGATTTGCCTGAATAACAAAGATCATGAACTGATAAGACTTTCCATGTTGATCAGTGACAACTTTAAATGTAACCTTCAACATAACATAATAGCAAATGAAAGCAAATCATTTCATTTTCACTTACCTGTATGTCTTGTTTTCACCTGACAGGAAGTTTTGATTATGGTGTCCAAGAAAATGAGCTCACCAAAAATTTTATTTTACCTGTACAAATCACCAGGTGCAAGGTGAAACACTCCCCCCACTAGGTGGCATAGCAGTTCAATGGAACAATTTTCTTTGATGTCCTAGAATCCACCAAGTGGCTGAACCAGAGACGAATTAGTTGCACTCCCACAAGAAATGTTTGTATTGTTTGGGCCTACCAACTATTTTAATTGATAAAGATAAATTAGAATGAAAAGGGAACAATTGGTCATTATCAATAATTTCATCTTTTGTACCAATCGATCTGTTGGTACCTGCTAAATGTAAATTTAGATTACAAAGCCTGTCAGAACTAAGTCTGAACTGAAAGTGACAATGTCTGTGCCGAAACCTGGTATTGAGAGTTTAATATTCAGTTTTTAAATTATCAAAAGACAATTAAGACTGAAGGGCATGTCGATAGATTTACAGTGCTCCTCACCAGTGTAAAACGGTGGCAGGAAGTCATAATTTCAGGCATTTCTTTTCTCCTTTTTTTCACTCTTCCAAAAAGAGCAGCTAGTCCTAATATATTTTCACTTGCAGAGAGTCCTGAGTTGGAAAAACACAAGGAAATAATTTCCTGATTTATAATTAATTTTATTATTACGATTTTTATTGTATACCAATTTGAGGTAGATGTCTTTGTTGGATGCAGCCATAACTTCATAGCATTTTTTAGGATTCTTGTTCTCGGAAGCCAACGCTTCTTTTGTCTTTGCTTGTTCAGGTGACATCTTCATTTGAGGGATATCAGTAGAGGATGTATGACTTTGTTTCCTGGGCGATATGCAGGAAACTGGTTCAGGAGAGTGCACGGTTTCTTTCTTCTTTGGTCGGTCTGGTGAAGATTTCTTCTGTAAGACATCCATGAAGAGGTTCCTCTTCAGCTGAATCGGTCTCTGGAGATAAGTGCAAAAGTGGTCTGGGGTAATCTGGTCTTTGGTCGCTATCGTCCGTATCCTCTTCTACACAGCGTCTGGCTTCAGGGAACGTTATTCCTGTGTCAATCTGTAGTTGTAGGATTTCCCTTTCTTTCTTGAAAATTCTGCAGTCTTGGCTAAATGCAGGGTGATCCCCTGCACAATTACCACAATGCGAGGGCTTGGACAATGGTTGCTCTCTTGTGTGAGTGTGATCCAGTTCTCCGCAATTGGCACAAACTGTCGACCTTCTAAACATACTGCTGAAATGTCCGTAGATTTGGCAATTGAAACAACATTTTGGGCGAGGAAAGATAGGGCGAAAGCTACAGGTACTTTCTTTGGAACTTTATCATCTTTGAATGTCAGGTGTAGTAATTCATATCCATTTTGTTGGGACAGACGTTTGAAGTGTTCAATGCCACATTTCTTGAACCACTTGCTTAGCTGAGCACCAGTGCATGTCCTGCTCTCTTTTGAGAAGATGAGGCCTTTGCCTGGTCTTATGAAAGGTTCAAAGGAGATTTTTGTTCCGGCAATTTCGTTGACTGATGTCAGTTTCTCTTTTTGTTGATTGTTCTGAGGATGAATCAGGAAGATTCCATTAGTTTGACATCTTATTTCTCCAGCTACAGTGTTGTCACAGGTGTCTGCAATAACTTTATAAACATCATTAGCAGACAGGTCATCAAGGGATTTTGTTTCACCTTTCATCACAAGACAATTTTCGTCTTTCAAGATGTGTGGGAGGCGGTCAGGGTCCATCAAGTCATCCGAGGATGTCCTTGACCGTTGAAATCTTGGTAGTCCAGTCGCTAATTTTTCGATCTCAGCCTGGTTTCCCGCTGAGGGACGCGCACCTTGGTTACCCGGTTGACGTATGATCCGGAATTGAAACATGTTTTTTTGAAATTATCATTGATATTTCCCTGTGAGGTAGGGGACACACCGTGCAAACGCACTGTCTCATGTTGGCCACTGAAGGATAGAGGTCTTCACCTTAGCGTTACCGCCCTCCGCCACGAGGAGGCCCGAGACCTGCGGGGGCACTATAGGGCAAAGCAAAGGAATATTGGCCAAAATGCCCAGACAGTGCCAGACATGCGTGTATTATAGATCTTTGTGGATGAGCGGCACACATAATTTTCAAAATAAACTTTCAACTTGGCCATGTGATGTCACTGGCTCAAAAGTGTTTTTATAAAATGTTTGCATCAGTTACTGTTTAATGATTAAGTTAGCATGTGATAATAAGTGATATACCTATCAGCATAGGTGTCAATAAACAAACTATTTGACTTTGTTTGCAAGATATGCACCTAATAAGAGGATTGGAAGACAAACAGGTAACTGTGAATGACGTGGCAAAGCTTGTTTGGAAGTTGAAAATGAAAAAACTGTAAAGCTGATTGTGAAAAACATTTACTCCAAATTGTCAGTTATTGTTTGGAAGGTTTGGCGTTGTTTGTTCTAACATTCAAAAGATCCTTTTCTATCTTCAACCTTTGTCTAACTACTGAAATCACAAATAGTAATAAACAAGGTATGACGAGTGTAGGCCTATTTGTCGCAGTTGTAACAACATTTTATAGTTGATTCTGAAAAACTTGCTTTCGAAATTGACAGTTATTGTTGGGTGTTGTTCGTGCTAAAACATAATGATCCTTTTCCATTTCCAGATGATGTTTAAGTTCTAACTGATGAAATATATATAATATATATATAATAATATTCTACATCTGATGACTAGAGTCTAGAAGGCAACAGTTACTGTTCAAGGAATGAAATGGCCTTGAAAAGGGGAAGAAGGGACAGGGAAAATGAGAAGACCAGACATTGAATAGAAATTGAGATAAACCCCAGATGCCATCACTTAAATTAAAAACGATGAAGACCATAATTAAATCAAATCATCAATTCTTTATTGAAACAAACAACACATGGAACATTGAACATGCAGGAGTATTGTAAATTTGGATTCCTATCCTCTGGGATATTGAGATCTGAAAAAGACTGATTACAAAAATATCTACGTTAAAACAATTTACAATATTTTACACTGTGTCGACACATGGATGCGTGCTTCATCTGCAGAATCAATGTGCATTATGGTGCTAAGTATATATATTAAATATATGATAATGTACCCTCTATCTAAACTTTCATTGGCCACTATATAATAGCATGGTAAACAACATGGGGTATTAAAACTTCATTAATAATCATGAGCATTGTTAGTTGCAAGAATTATTCTTTGATTAAAGTGGTCATACTTCACTTCAAGGTTTGTTATTTCATGATTTCATTGTCATTTAAAAGCTTTATTGCATTGTATATTTATTCATATCACCAACATTGGCAGATCAAGACACAGTAGTTGGGAGTTCCTGGAAACGTCAACCGGACCGTTTTAAGTTGTGAAAACAACAAAGAGTCAATGGTTCTCTTTCCGCCACTTCAACACCCTGCAGAATTATTGTTGTCACTTGAAGTATGTTTGTTTATTTGTATATTTATTAATAGGCTCCAGAAAAAGCTGAGGCTTATTTAGCTGGGGCCTTTGATGCCAAAAGCTATGTATACATTGAAAAGTTGAAAACATGAAATTTAGAATGTAAATTAACAAAAAAAAAATCATTATGTTCCACTCTCAAGGGACAAATACGTAATTTTCTGTGAGTTCACATGAATTGTAAACATAATGGTTTCGACTCAAATCTTGAATGCTAACAAACTAAGAAGTTTTGTGAAACCGGTAAAATTTGGACCTGACACAAAAATTATCGCATGTTATTCTCGCAGTAGAAGGCATTGGTTCGCCATTTGTTTTAATGCTATTTTTAAGCCACTTGTATTATATAAGAGAGGGAGAGGGTGTCTTAAAGTGCCCTGGAATCCTGAATCACTTGTGTCATTTATTATATTCAATTGTCTGACAATTTGGTTTACTTATTCAACTTACACAAGACAACAAAAATTTGTCGCACAGTAATAAATATTTTGTCACAAATTATGAATGAAATGTACACCTTTTTATAAAATCCATGGGATTTTTTTGTTTTCTCCTAAATGTCTACAGCCATCTTCAACAACAATTTTATTTCACAAATATATCTACAATCATATGGCATCAATGAAACAAAGAGCCATCTTTTGTGTTCAATTGGACATTGGGGTCTAGAAGCATTTTATATCTGTCATGATCAGCCAACAAACTTGGCAATTAAACAAACAAACAAATTATTTAAACAATTGCTTGGGCATAACAAATACACTACATGCAGTAATGGACATGATGCCAGAAACATCAAAACATGAAAAAGTCAGGAAAGTGTAGTGTAGTCTGTAGTCTACCACTGAACATTAATATCCAAACCATTAACATATAAAATAAGATGGCTAACCTACAATTGGTCACTAATTACCAAATGTAGTAAGTTATGCAGTAATTACAATAAACAGTTAACAATATAAGCTATGGCCACAGATTATCTACAGACAGTATTTACAAATAGAGTTAATAAAATACTGCTACCAAGCAAGTTAATAACAATCGTCAGAGACTCAAGAGTGCAAAGTATCACACTGTCATAGCCTATCAAAAGAGTCACATTGACTTTTAGGCAGTCTGAATTCCATTGGATAAGTCATTGTCCCAGAGAGTCAGTTATGACCATCTTGATTATCGTTGGATTGACTACTGGTTTCCAGTTAAATAAATCATTCTTGTTAACAATTAGCACATCCAAAATTTACATAAACCAGGGATTTACAATAACACATTCAAATAACATAGCACTTTAAACAATTTAGGTCTAAAAACAAATACAATCATTAACATTGTTAGAATATACAGATAACAATTTAAACAATTCTGTCTACTTTCAACTTCATAGAACATGGATAATTAATAGACATCCAGCGTAAGCACAATTAAATTGTATCTAAAATTCATAAGGGTAATATATATTACAGTTATATCACTATGAAGCACTGCATATATTTGTTATTTAACTAAAATTGTCCTATCTGCAGCCTATATGCATAATGATACATATATTATAGTCTAATCACATTTGTAATATTCTGGTGTAACTTTCTCTAAATCAAAGATATTTGCAGACAGACAACCAGCAACCAAGGAAACTAGCTCATTGAAATTCCCTAGTTGTGCATAGATAAAGAAGCTATATAAAAAGTAGAAAAGATTAAAAATCTACCAGTACAGTGTCGAGAAAAATAACATTTCCTATAGTGAGTAGGACTAAGCACAAAGCAACAGCTCGGATGATCTTGCTCGGAAAATCTGGCACAAAAAATCTTGCACATATGATCTTGCACATACGATCTCTTGCAGAATATCTGGCACTAAGAAAATCTTGAACTGATGCTCTTGCTCAGATGATCTTGCTTAGACAATCTTGCACAAAAAATCTTGTGGCATTGATCTTGCACATTCGATCTCTTGCAGAATATCTGGCACTAAGAGTAAGATAATCTTGTATCAATGGTCTTGCTCAGATGATCTTGCTTAGAAAATCTGGTGCAAAACAATCTTGCACTATTGACCTTGCACTTACGATCTCTTGCAGAATATCAGGCACAAAAAAATCTATCTTGTACTGGTGGTCTTGCTCAGAAAATATTGCACAGATCTTGTTTGTAAACTACAGTTCATCTCGTTCATAAACTCTAGCACTAAGATAATTGTGTCAAATTGAACAGAAAACCTTGCTCAGATAATCCTGTCAATAATATCTGTCACTAACAAATCTTGCACAGATGATCTTGCTCAGCATATACTATAAAGATGATCTTGCTCGTATAATCTAGCACTAAGAAAATCTTGCATAACCTTGCTCAGAAAATCTGGCACTGAGAAAATCTTGCACAGATGATCATGCTCAGAAAATAGGGCATAGATCTTGATTAGAATACCTCGTACACTTGATCTTGCTCTTATAATCTAGCACTAAGAAAATCTTGCAGAGAGAACCTTACTCAGAAATCTGGCACTACAATAATCTTGCAGATAATTCCAGGCAGAAAATTTGGCACAGATAATCTGCTCAGAAAATCCTGCACAGAGGGAATCTTGCACCTGGATGGATGATCTCGCAAGATGATTTTGTTCAGAAAATCGGGCAGAGATGATCTTGTTGTCTTTGTCCTAGACAGTTCATGCTTTTGCTTCCACAGGAATTCTGGTACGTTGGATTTGTATACACTGTATACACAATATACATTAACAATGGGTGAAGTGGGGTTAAATATTTACAAGGACATGGCACAGCCAGTCCTGCCTTAATCACCTCTTAAGGTAGAGGCCATTTGATAAGAAACACAACAACAAAAATTGACATTTGTATCACATGCATGTATGAGGCTATGTCTCAATTGCTAAATCTTTTTTATATGACACAAGCAAATCATTTGAAATAAAGACAATTGGAGATAAGAGTCACAGACATAGTCATCTCAGTTATTATTACATTGCCCCACAGGTAATGTCTTAGTGGACTGAAAGTGACATGATTCACCAGCTTCAAGTTCCTAGTAATATCTGACAACTAGAATAGAAGAATTATGAAAGGGAGCTGTCCATCTATGAATATAAAACATTGAACACCCATGATGTCCAGGGTGATCCGCTATGTAAGGTGTGATATTGATATTGTCTTTGGCTTCCACCAACAAGCTTCACCTCATTATCAAAAGTTTTATATATGACTTGTCTTATTTCTCTATAAATTTCATCAACAGGCAAAAAATATAGCAAATTTGCAGGATGATTTAATTGAATCACAACCAAGTAGCTACAGGATGGTCTTTTGTGTATTAATCATAGTACAACAGTTATTGTAAAAGCAATTGGTGATGGTATACTATGGTAATAGTATTTTGGTTGATTCTATGGTTGATTAACCGCCACAACCTCCGCAACCACCGCATCCACCACAGCTACCGCACCCGCCACATCCACCGCACCCTCCACAGCCCCCGCATCCACCGCATCCTCCACAACCACCGCAACCGCAGGACCCTTGGTTCTCCTTGATATAGCGGTTGGAGGGAGTTTCGTGTAAGTAACCGGCAGCGACGGCCATGGTCAAGCTCTCCGAGTCGATTCGTCTGACTGGTTTAGGCGATCCTGATGCAGAGGCTGAACTAGGGGTATGTGGAGTTTGCGGCTGACATAATACCATCAGGACAGCCACGCCGAAGGACAGGCAGAGATTCTGCACTACCTCCTCAGTATCCTCGTTCACAGTCAGAGTACCCGACCGCAAATCCACGCTGACTCCCTCAATGCGGAACTGGAACTGATTGTTCCTCCCTGGCACCGTCAAGTTGCTCGTTTTGTTTGTTCGCAGGTTCTGGAAGGTTAAACTCAAGTGGCCTGGATCCCCTGGGATGCCTGGAGTCCCTTTCACTGGTGACTGTCCTGGGCTGCCAGGTACTCCTGAAGTAAGATAACATAAAAGAAATGTGAAATTATATACATTGTTATTAATATAATTCCCATGAATTCAGGCTTGCAAGTTTTATTCTCCTGATGTTGAATACTTAGATTAAATTTCTTGGTCGGAATACTGCATTCACTAATTCATGTAGGTGGTTATCATATATTTTTGCATATCAACACAAATTCTAAATGAAAATGGGACAAATGAAAAAGATATTGCTTTGTATACTCAGCTATCATCATTCTCAATGTACTAACATTTTTCTCTTTCGCTTCATATCGAAACCATAGAAGAATTACAAATTGATTATAAATACAATGTATATTCAATACCAAGAGAGAAAATGAAAGAGATAAAGACCTATGTGTTTAAGGTTTTTCAAAAGGTAGAACATGTGAAATTATTATAAGGATCTTGTCTTAAACATATATATATGTATTAGTTTAAGGCAACTGACTCCAATGTTAACTTCAAACCTGACGCATGCTAGACAAACCACAGAGGACGCTTTAGTCGTTTGTAAGTTGCAAACAAATTTTAAATTTAGTGCCACATGCTCTAAAGCGACCTCTAATGGAATATTTTTTAACTAATCACACGGTTTTTAAGTTTGCCAACCAAGCAAACTTGACCTAGACAAACAAATGAAAACTACACTGATATTAGAACTATGGAATCTCCTAGCAGCTGGACATGTAAATAACCTATAACCAAATTTTTGCAGAAAGCAAAAGAAAAACCAAAATCTTATCATAATCCTTTGTTGTTATCTCCCAGGTGGCAGCACTTACCTGATCCCCCAGGCTGACTCGGGCCACGCCCTGACGGAAATAAACGCAACAAAAAATACAACAATGCTTCTTGGAGCCTTTCGCAAACCACGATACTGATTGACAACAATCTACATTCTCTCTGTGCCAGATTTTATTATTGTTTTGGCAGTTTGTATAACTTATTTCAGTTTTAGGCTTAATTCTCCAAGACTCTGTTATGATTCCAAAATTCTCTTAAAGCGTAAACTGAGTTTATTCTCCAAGACTTGTTATGATACCACCATTCTGTTAAATAGCATACTGAGTGTACTTTCTGTAGTTATCTATATTATATATATGCCTCCTTTTGTGCCACTGAATAAAACAAGATGAAAAGGTATTTTCTTCGAACAAATTACACCTGTAATGAAACTAAGGACTAAAACTTAAGGTTAAATGGCTCGCGTCACAAATTAGATGCGTTCGCATTATTCACAGCGAGTTTTATTGGAGGTATTTTGTCTGGCTGGCCACCATGCTGTGTTTTGAGCATCGAAAAACTAGGGCTGGGGCGGGTAAGGTGTATTCGTGTAAAATGTGATGTATGTAAACTACGTTCGTCATATGTTCATGGACGGTTGCCTAAATACCAGGGCATAGGTATACAACAAGAGATATACAAGAAATAGAAGAAAAAAAGGGACGGTTGGCTGAAAGAAGAAGTAAAGACAGGATATAGTGAAAGAGAACCAGGTGGCAAGATCCCTGGTGTACCCTACCTGGTATGCCTGGCACTCCCTTCCTGAAGCCCTCCCACTTGGCCACACACACTCCCCAGTCGCCATGGTAATCCTTGACCAGCATGGCCCTCTCGCCTTTCGCCGGGTCAAGGGTCAGCGCATCTCGGCCCTTCACCTGAAAAATCAAATTAAAGCAAGCATTCTTAATATTTCGCCATTACTTCCGATTCAACATTTTCATGTTCAACAGTGAAACTTCACACCACCAAAACCTTTTTTTTGGTAATATTCTAATTCAGAACATAAAGCATAGGCTTATATACATAATTGTATTGGTGAAAGTAAGCACCTGAATGTGACCTAAATAATTGATATAATCAGAAGTACAAGTGTATGTAGTAGTACACCAATTTGAACCTTGATTGATTGATTGATTGATTGATAATTTATTTTACTTTAGAACAATTACATTTTTTCAAAGCACATTAGATACAATTAAGGTTTTAGTGTTCTAAAGCTGGACATCCCTAAAGCCGTGGCTGAGAGCGGAATTACCAGAAAGTTGCGCAGATATACATCAAAACATGAATTTACAACTTAATTATAGCCTAAAGATAATATAATTATTACTAATCTTTACTTATATACTCGCAGAAATAACAACAACTCGATCAAGGTCAGCTCTTATTAGTTTAAATTGTTACTACTTAATCTCTTAAGTTTGCACAGTAAGCGGTTACAGTTCACATCTGTACTTGTCCATTGTCAAAATCTCAAGATGTACAATATACGAAAATGTTAGTTATTCCCGTAAAACAACCTTTCTGTACAAGAGTCCACTAGTAAGTGAAAGGTATAAATTCTTCAAACTAAATGTTTACTAGATTAGGAAACGGATCCAAATCGGAAAACAAAGACACACAGAATAAGTACAGTTTGGTTTACACTCAATCGAACAACAATTTGATAAATTTCAATATGACAGTAAACTAATAACAGAAACTCATTATTAGTTGACGTTGTTGTTACAGATGTAGCAAACAGCCTTATTACACACTCTATTCAGTGATTGAAGAAAAAAGTCTTTTAAATTTTTGCCAAAATGTTTTTCTGGCAGGTTAATGCTGTTTTTTTAATTCTCTTGGGAGATCATTCCAGGTTTTTCCTATCTTATATACAATAAGGATCTTCTCAAATTCACTTCGCATATTTGGTATATGTATATTACTGCCAGACCGTGTCAGATGATGATGAACTTCTGAATTAATTTGAAACTTCGATCTTATTGTTTCTGGAAGAGATTGGTTGATAATTTTATAGTACATTAGACAACATTTCACTTTGTAATGTTCACGTACTGGTAGAATGTTGCTACCATAAAATAAATTTGCAGTGTGACTATTATACTTGCTGTTACATATGATTCGTACTGCTTTCTTTTGTAGTTTAATCATCCGATCCATGTGCGAAATGCAAGAGTCCCCCCAAGCTACAAGACCATATGTAAGGTGTGGAGATATAAGGGAATGGTATATGGTTTTGAGCACCACACAAGGGAGTGTCTTTCAAACACAATGTGTTGATGATTACCAACAAAATGAGCCACAAATCAAAGACATGTTAAAAAAATTGATGTTCTTATGGCCACTCAAAGTAGTGTAAACTTTTTTTTGTGTCACCCGGCCCTGTATCTGTGATAAATTCATCTTTTAAGGTGTGGAGATATAACGGAATGGTATATGGTTTTGAGCACCAAACAAGGGAGTGTCTTTCAAACACAATGTGTTGATGATTACCAACAAAATGAGCCACAAATCAAAGACATGTTAAAAAAACTGATGTTCTTATGGCCACTCAAAGTAGTGTAAACTTTTTTTTGTGTCACCCTGTATCTGTGATAAATTCATCTTTTAAGCCTTGTCAGCATTCACTGAAAGAATCTAAATTTGTCATATATACGGATCGATGCTTCATTCATGACATGCCAGACTTCCAAACATCGTTCCCAGACGACCAATTTGAACATTTTGCTGACGTAATGGACAGACATTGGAATTTTTCAGCCTGGTCTCCAGCGCACAAGTAAAAATATTTGTTTTAACATTTTTCAACTGCATGAATAGTCGGGAAGCGATAGACACGTATTTCAATCTGAGCTGACCCCAAAATCATTCATTGACGTAATGGATATCGGTTTCAGTCATTAAAAAAAAAACCTCTTACATCTTGCAATCATCAACGGTCATTGTAATTTGTTAACTGTAGTTAATTAGACAAACATTAAATCCAGTTAGAAGTTGCAAATTTAGCTAATAGTCACATAAAAAATATCCTTCAACATCTTCTTTAACCCCAGACAGAAAAAATGTTCTAAAAATAATATGGTTAAAAGTAGAATTTTGCAGATATTTCAAGAGCTTCATACACATTAGCGTGACGGAGGGGGAGCAGGGGGGGCAGGCGCCCCCCGGCCCCCCCCCCAAAAGTTTGGGAAACCGTGAGATTCGGGCAAAAAAGCTAAAAGATTCGGGCAGATTATTAAGTAAAAACTATTGAAAATTAATGATTCCCATACTATTTCATTGGAAATGGTATTAAATTAAAATCTTCAAATTCGGGCAAATGTCGCTCCCCCCCCCCCCCAAAATTGCGTGCCCGGTACGCCTATGTTCATACATTTCCCTTGGACATCATGGCTGCTATAATTATCACGATGAAAAGTCAGTCCATAGTCCCCGAAGAGGCCAAGGAGGTACAGTATAAGCAGATCATGTCACCAGTAAAATGTGAATCAAATACGTAATAGGCTACAACATTGCTGCATTTGGTGCAGCAGAAAGAGAGCCCCTATAGTTACACGCTGAAATTGACAAATCATTCCCACCTTAAGGTCTGCCAGGACCATGGTTACAAATTGTAGGCTCATGGAAAATTAACGGTGAAGCAACAAAGCACACTTTAGCAGAAGATTTGTTTTAATTTTTTAAAGATAAATGACAACTTTTCTTGAAATTCAGTAAACAATTCTATGGAACTGAATTTATATAAGTACAGTTGACCCTGCATAGTAATACCAACTCGCGTTATGAGACAACACTCTCGTCCTGTATACTAAGTAGACAAATTTAGACTGCCAGTTTATGATCACAACAGAGAGTTTCCCCGTGGCCTAATTGGTAAGTGGGCTTGTCAACTGGCTTTGAGGGCGTGGGTTCAAATCTCACCCCGGGAACTCACTTTAGTCCGAGCCCATGGGACATTAAATGGAGGCGGGTTGTATCCAGTATTCTATGCTGGGGCAACTGAAAGACCCTGGGCATCCCTGAATTAATAGGGTAAATGCCAGACTCACAGTCTTCTCATCTCATCATCATACGGCGATCGCCTGCTTCGATACAGCCCACTAAGGTGCTGCAGAGGCGTAAAACACAAACAAACAATGATCACAACAGACCACTTTATATATGGCAGCAGCAGGGGGGAGGTCTTATATTGCAGGGCAACTGTAATGCTCTTTGGGCTTTGTACAAAAATTTTTTGCATCTTTATTCTTTTTTCTTTTTTCTTTTTATTATCTTGCACATATTTGCACGATGCAGTTTCAAATTGGTAAATGTATGAATTGTCCAGGATAATTGTTTCAAAATCAAATATCATGTTTATGAATTACATGACAATTTTGTCTTTTCAGGCAACATTGACAACGTGAGAAGTCTCGAGATGTTTAATTTAAGGTCTGTGATATTGTTATTTGACTGAAAGTTAAAAATAACAACCTGGTGTTACATTGACAATTAGAAGTGAAAATCCAATAATCGAGGGCCAACAATATACCAATATACCACGATGTTACATCTAACGTATGTTTGCTTGCATGAGTTGAAAAGAGACATTCACATTTTAGCACAACCACTGGTTGGAATGCTTTGTTTCTCAAGGAGGCGTGTTTTTCCCCAGGTATTTTTGATTAGTGGGAGAGCCTGCAAGAACTGCCTGAATTATGGCCTCTTAAAAACTCAAGTGTTGAGATAGGCATTCAACTGGCAGGCAGTGGGATAGCCTCAACTCATGGTAAACAGGTCTGATTTTTACAATTATCTATAAAATCAAACTGAATCCATCCAGGAAGACATATCACAGTAATTAAAAGAATCCACAGACAGATTATGAGCAAATTGTGCATGATGATGGCTGGTTTATCACAATCAGAAGACGCCAGAAGACATCAGAGATCATAAATACAAAGTATGAGGCCTCCCCGCTCAAGGTTAGCCAAGCTTTAAACTGCTCTTCTGAAGAATTCCCTGGAAGTAATGAATGGCCAAGGTCTGCAGTAAAGCAAACCTGGTGCAGATCCTCTCCAAGCTGTTCAAACATCAACTCTAAGATAAGTTTTTCAAAAGAGTTTCGCGCAGTTTCCGACCGAGTTGTTGTGAGTTTTTGATTCTCGAGGGAGACCCTTGCTGATGTTCACCTTCGCTTCGTGCAATCTCCCATTGTAAAAATCACCTCTGATATGAGACTGCTTCTTCAGCAACAATTCGTATTTATGACTTATACGTTAAAATGTTTCCTAAAGAAATGGTCCATGAAAGACGACATCCAAAGTGCAGATGGGACTGATCTCACAAGGTTGATAGCGACGAGCATAATTTAAAAAAAATGAAAACAAAGAATGCATAAATTCAGTCTAAACAGTGACTAAGCATATCACTTTACAGCTTTTTTTTTTCAGCCTCAGTTTCAAGTTTTTCATTGGAGTGAAATATAAAATATGACCCTCCTTTCAAGAAACGTGGGTGGAGCAGAAAGTTTAAAAACCTGTGATTAATATGAAGTCTTTCTTTTTCGATTTATTTTTAGTAGCTTTTTGCAGAACAAGACTGCACATATCAAATGAGAAAAGTGGACAGGTTCTACCTGTTTGTTGGAGTACATTTCAGTATGTGCCACATCAATCGCCAGAACAGATATATCTCCTTGTATCTACACACCGTGGCGATGCATTTGCCTCTCTTGCTGCGTTACCTGTTTTCGGCGTAGCGCCACGAGCGGAGATGCCGCATTAACTGTAATGAATGGCAGCAATTGCTCAATACCATTTGCCAAGTATAGCTCATTACAAAAGCCCCTGCAATGCCCTGCATGGTTGCTGCCGCTGCTGAATGAAATGGAATGGAACTGAACGAAACAGCAGTGAAACAGCAGCCTCCATTATGCGGATAAACTATGTAGGAGAAAGAACTTGGAAAATTCAGCCCAACATGCTCTTCAAAGGCTTGCAGTAAATGGAAAGCCATTCAGCCTTTGTGGTGAAATGTTTGAAAGGTGCCTCCCACCCTCTCAAAAAGTGAATGCTGCAAAGATAAAAGAGACTGAGGGGATCATACCCACAGGACCTTAAGCCAAGGGGGTCTATTCTAAGCATAAACAAGATGTTCTCTTATCCCCACAAGGGCCCCTGCTTCCTAAAAGGCATAAGGACCTATGAACAAAACACTAGAAAGACAGTCAGAGAGATCCTCAAGATTTCCCCACTAAGTTCTAGTCTTTGCTCTTCATGTTATTGTTTTACCTCATCTAACACTGTAAAAACAGTCCATGTAACACAGACAAAGTTAACGCCCGGTATACAATGTACATGCAAACTTAGAAAACTAATAATACACAAAGCAAAGCTCATAACTTTGAAACACCAGACCTCCGGATTCTGGATCTTGATTTAAAACTGTCAACAATCCTCTGTAGGAGTTTAGGCGTTGACACCTAAAAATACTGACATTTCCTTGCCCAAATTGGTGAGGGTTAATGATTTCTTTGGTTGCTTTACAGTACAAACCACAGAAAACGTTCGGATCCCGAGCTATGTACTGAGCCGTCCAACCCAAGACATACTGAGACAGACGAAGTCAGACTGAGACATCTAGACATTTTGAGACACTCTGAGACATATCTAAATGCACTTGCCTGCCCTCTTATGCATAATAACAGAAACAGCAAAAGAGGCCCTGGCAGGTGAAATAACACGTTTCTTTGTACTATGTCATTCTTAATTTTATCAACAGGAACTCGCTCAACAACAAATTTGTGATCGGCTGACTGAGATGTCAAATGTTAGTTATACTAATTGACACCTCTGTCAACCAATGACTTGCCAGCATTATCCCTGAAAGTCACCATTGCTGTATAATAACTACAGGAATAAAAGAACTCATGAACTAAACACTAGAAAGACACGAGTTCTGCTATTACCTACTCAAGATATTGTTTTACCTAATGGCACGCCAAGAAGACGGTTTGTGTGAGTGAGTGAGTGAGTTTGTGTTTTATGACCCATCAGCACCAGTGTCCACGGGCTATTTAGAGGCAAAAATGGTTTGTGAGACAATCACTTAAGATAAGCAGCTGTTGATGGTCTTTCAAAATATATTTTACACATCAGACAAAATGAAAAAAAAACTAGATCAATAAAATTTACTTGATCATTAAATTGGCCAGGGTTGGCATTTCGTGGCAAACTCCTTTCCCACAAACATTTTAACTGTAGTATTTTCAGCCTTGTGTTTGTACCGCATTGCGTGTTTTACTATTATATATAAAAGAAATTAATGCTTCTCATACATATTAAGTTGCGAGTGAGTCATATAAACCTTTTTTATTTATTCGCTTTTATTTTGTAACAAATCTTCCTATCAATTTGGGTCTGCTATTCTTTTTTCATGTCCAATTTATTATAAGAAGACCGTAACAGAAATATGGTCCTTTATAATGACATTAATATATATATAGGTAACTTCTTGGTCTAATCATAACATTCATGTGACTGTCAAAGGCATGTGACTTTCCTAAAATAGTAACAAAAAAGGCTTCATTGTTTTCAACTGCGCTTTAATTAATGTTATCACATCACATCACATGTAAGAGACCACAATTCTTCATTTACTGACATTGTCAGGAATTTGCACATTTTGTGCAATTAAGCAGTAATATACCAATCCGTCAAACTGCATTGTATCAACAAGTATAAAGAAAAGGTTATTCACCTCAGGAGTTCTAAGCAATTTGTGAATTATCCATTGAGCTTTCACCCAAGCTGTGATAAACATATATTGCCAATCCAATGGTGAATAACCCACTTATGTCAAGATACAAATACATAAACATGTAAACAACCACGGGAGAATATTCCGAATAAGTGGACATAAGGAATATGGAAATTATTACAATGAACAATGAAACACTCGCATGTGATCGGCTGACTGAGATGTCAAATGTTAGTTATACTAATTGACACCTCTGTCAACCAATGACTTGCCAGCATTACATAACAACTCTGCTATTCGTTGTAGTCTACTTATCTTCTTATGCTTACATGTTTGAGTGTTTACAATGTAGTTATTCACCACGGAATTGGAAATATGCGTTTATCATAGCTCGAGCTAAAGTCCTTGTTGGATAAACCACATATTGCCTATCCTCATGTCCAGAGACCAATAAGCTCTGCATATACATTTATATTCTGATTGTTTCTATGGAAAGGATACATTGCTTTTTGGTCTTTTAAAAGCTAATCGGACAGTAGCAGTCTCGTTAAATTTAGTCTTGCATAAAACAATTTTTTGAGGATACTGCAGTTCATTGGCCATAGTATATATTTGTCAAAGGTGATAACACTCATAGGGCTTCATTAGCTTCACGCAAGTTGATTTTGCCAAACCTGTTTACGTTGCTGGCCGAGGTGGCTCAAATGACAGAGAAGTCAGAATCAATCAATCGGCCGAGATGTGATGCCAGCTCACTGGTAGGGATAACTCACAGGCCAGCTGGCTGTAATTACTGTAGTTATGTTGGATGTAAGAGTCTACAGATAATACGGTGGCAGACAGCAGGAGCAGCTGCAGATAACTAACTACCGTGTTGCCTCGTTTAACTTCAAACTTTCTAGTTAACGACTCTCCCGATTCATCGCTGCCTCTAAAAGGGTTTTGAAAAAAATTGATTCAAAGATGAATAACCTGATACATAAAAGCGCTGGGAGTAAAGTCTGCCCTAAAAAAATAATAAGCACCTTGGACACCAATTGAGCTAATACGGTAAGCAGAATTTCTGCTGGGAGCCGAACTGTGGACGAGAAACCTTGCCTCCTCGCCTAAACAGCAGTAAGAGCAACGGGGACCAGCAAGGGCAACCATGGCTGCTTTTGAGGAGGGGAAGTGGCATTTGGTAAAAGGGCAAAGGCTTACCTGTTTGTCAGAAGGCAGATGGTCCGAACCAACAAGGTGGGCCACGGCGGCCATCTTGTCGGCGAAGTACACCTGGACCGCTGACATCATTAGAGGAATAGAATGGATGACCCTGCAGGTGAACTTAAGCTGCTGAGCATGGTTGAACAACCTACAAAGAATGACAAACAACAATAAGAACACCTGAGAAACCTGTCATTAACCATGTCCCGGTTTGTTTTCAAAAGTCAAAAACCGAGGCGTGAAGAATTGTGAAAACAAAAATCAGGAAAATGGTACAAATGGTAATCGTCAGCATTTCCAACTGCAGAAGATGAGTGTTTGTTGTTGTTTTTATGCAGGGAATGTTCCAGGCTCAGACAGCAGCAGGGGATGGTGAAAGCAGGTTGTTGAGTGATGACTTCACAGTGGTCTACCATCCCACCCTGATGCCTGTAACATGTGTGCCATATAACATTGCCAATAGCCAAATTGTTAACAAACTCAGTATGTGTTGTTACTGGCACCGCTCAGCCAAAATCCAAACAGTATCGTACTAGCCCAATAGTGATTTATCCCGGCGGATTACATTTCACAAACATATCGTGGAAGGGATTGTTTTTGTTTTCTTCCCATTTGTAACATGAACAATTTTTCCAACATATTAATTTTCTTGGGAGTCTAGTATGCCAAATGTAACTGATTTAGAAAATGATATGCAAGACTCCAAGCAATATATTCACTTCAAAGTGTATAAAAATAACATAATTTCTGTTTAATTAATATTTGCTTTCTCAAAAGCTGAAATTATAAAACAGTATTCAATTTCAATGTGATATTGCAATAAGGGATTGAGTTTACCTGTGAGATGCCACAATGCATGTGTTGGGCACTCCTTCTGGTAGACGGGGAAGAGGGATGGGTCCCCAAAGCTGTTCGATACTCTCTGGAATAGTATAAGGTTGGAAGGGTCCAGGTTGCAGCATGAGTATACAGGGCCCTCTTTCAGGGGGGTTGACAGAAGCAGTGAAAGCTACACTCAGTCCATTGTTAGGTCCACTGCCTCCTTCCAAAAGTGGTAGGGTCTGGCTGACAGTTTGGCCATCCGCGGGTGTGCTCTCAACCACCTGACGGAACGGGTAGTTGTGGATGCCAAAAGACTGGTTCGAACAGAAGCAGAGGAATCCCTTTTTGTCCATAAGGTCGAACTGCAGCAGTGAGTGGTGACCCGTGTCAAATGTGAACTTGGTGATGCCCTTTCCTGAGTTTTCCCACTCCTTCTGTGGTCCCTTCAACTTGAGAAGAGTGGACCCGGATTGCTGACGTCCCGCGAGAGACACCTTCAGAGTGAACTTCTGGTCTTCCTGAGCGAGGTTCTCGATCTTAACCTGGTCTATCGTCACCTCTGCCTTCTTGCTGGACACACTAAAAACTTGGTCATGGGAAATACTGGCAAGTTTGCCATAGGGTGGCTCTCCGCGGAACATGCACCCGTTGCGGTTGAAGTCTTCATGGAAAGTCTGCCTCCAAACATCTCTCGTCCTCATGTCACAGCGGGAGAGTTTTGAGTTTGCTGCTCTGTCATTTACTGAGTCATCATGATTAAACATTTTCCCCAATATCGCTGTGGTATCCTTTTCGTACAAACTGGGATGTAGCTGATGTGAATGCCATATTAAGTCAAAGTCATAACATGGCACCAAGAACATGTCAGGGTAGGTCTTCTTCAAAAACAAATATTTCTTGTACCTCATTAGTGCATCTTTCAAAAAAGCTGAGTCTTTATAATGTGGTAAAGACACCTGGTAGTAAAACATTCTTTGCCGCCCAACTGCGGCTTCAATGTCATAACTGCATTTGCTTTGGTAACTGCTTTCTGCAGCTTCTTTTGATTGCATCAGTTTTTCTCGCGTAACATCAAATGGCTCTTTCTTATACCTATCGTCCCACAAAGAGCGGCATCTTTCCATGGCTGACTGGCGATAACCTTCACTCCTAAGCTTATGACAAGGCACTGTATTAATGAGGTTCTGGCAGTCCTTTTGGTAGTGATACGGGGCCAACATGTGGACATGCCAGATCCAGTGGACATCTAAGGGCGGAGCAATATCCTTGCCTTTGTAGTCCGCGATGAGTGGGAGCCAGTACTCCTCGTAGCGTCTGACGGCATTTTTAACCAAGGGTCCCTCGTACAGGTACGGGCTACTGTCCACCTCCTTGAGGAAGACCAACTGCTTTCGCGCGGCATCCACCAAGTCAACACCGAAACTGATTTCTTTGTCTTTGAAGACGACCTTGGACAGAATAGTGTCATCCTGCCTGCGCGGTACATGTCCATTGGAGCTGAGGGCGGTGGTCCCCTTGTCTGGCGAGGCTCCGTGGTTAGACGTCATCCTGGCACCACTCTCAGCAGGAACAAGTCTTCTGATCTGCACAAGAAAAAGGAAAACCACATTAACCTCAAGCACAGAGGAGCAAATGACATTCCTCGACTGATAAATGAAGCACATAATGGGAATGGCCAACACACATCCTCTTGGCAAATAGGACCAACAAGAACATGGAATATGCATTAGAGGATACATTCAACTCCACATGTAACATTTGGAAATATACTGTCTTGAAGCCAGCTACATCGCTAAAAGCTAGTTGTTGGTGCACTATACACTATTGACATAGGAAGCTTCTGTGTGACGTTTTGTGGATAGTGTAGAACACAATATGCACAACATTTGAGGGTGTGTGTTCAGCTGAAACTGGATATAGTGAGCAAGGCTGGACCACTAGGTTTTCTTTTCTCCATGCTGACTTTATGTCTGCAGTGATGCTTGTAGAAATATAACTGGAAGCGTTTGTTTGGCTGCGGATGTGGTAAACATTCTATCCTTGGCAGGCTTGGTGTGTAAAACAAGTGTCACTGCTTGTGTTGCGAGTGTTTTACTTGCAGCATTTCACGAAACAAGGTTGTGTGTGCCAAAACAGTAAAGCTGCAGCCATTTAACATTGGACAGTCTATGGCTGTGTTGTTGTTAATCCTCACGTTCGACGCCCACACCGTAAAAGCCCTGGAGCTGGAGGCGGCCGGTTCCTCCATGCAAGACTAAATAATGTATGACTGGTCTCGTTTGCACGGCACAATCACTTTGAGGCAAAGAATGGCGTCGGCCTCTCAACAAAAGAACCGCAGAGCCGAGGTTCATGAGTCTTGGGGCCGAGAAGGGAAACCTGCCAAGTTGTTGTTAGGAAGATAATAGATGCAGAGCAGGTGAGGAGAATAATAAAGCTGCTCCATGCTGCTGCAGCAGACTCACTATATAGTTATATAGGCTGAGCAGTCATTATACTGAGTAAACTCGTGTGTTAATGTGATGTCTCTTTCGGAGGCAGTAATTGCCGTTAAGAAAGTCGGTCAGTAAATCTAGATGAGCCGTAGAGCCTGCTTTCTCTGAAGCTGCAGGGAAGCGGGACAACGTAAACACAATGATGGAGCAGGCAACTCTATCCAAGCAACACTGAATGCTGACCTGCAACAGGCTATTTTTGCACCCATTTTGGGAACAGGTGGGCCTGGCTGCCTCCCCCATCTCTTCCCCTCTTCCTCTGGGATGCTCTGACTCCTCTGCTTGCCTCTGCCTGCCTCAGCAGCATCTAGCCATCATGCATATCTGCACCAAGGCATCTGGGGCATTCTACTATGATCCCTGGCTACCTGTTTCTCAGGTCCATGGGCTCCCCAGCAGGCAGGCTGCTGAAACACTGGCCCTTAGTCCCTAATCTGATCAAGCAAGCAAGTTCTGATTTACTCCACTCACAAGCAGCTGCTATACTCTCCCCATGATATGCTGATGAAGGTTGTCTTGAGCCTAGCTCTCACAGCTTTTTACTTATGTTACCCCATAACCATCCAATATTGTTGACATAATGCCAGTTATTACCACAAGGCCATTGGCATACTTATTGTTATGACAATGGCCCCCAATATATACATATCTGTAAAATACCACATAATTATGCTGTAAAATACAATTATGTTATGGAGCAACCAAACAAACTGTGCACTACAATAGTTCTATTAGCTGAAAGTTGCTAATCTGATAAATTCACTACCAATGAAAATAATCCTCGAGTTGATTGCACATTTTACAGACATTGTTTGCCAGCAGAGCAACACAGATAAAAACTAAAGTCATCATTTTTAGTTGTGCATTATTTAGAAATATTTGTACTTGAGTATTCACAGTTACAAGAATTTGCATTATATACTACATGGGAATTTGAAAAAGAATGTTAAATTTTGAATTGTTTATCAAATTACATTGCAAAAATCTATCCATCGTGAGCACCAACCTTTTTGTATTTGAATATTCTCAACATGTTGAACTTCACAAGTAGTCTCATAACCATAGAATGGAAATCACGCTATTTTATTTATATTAAAAAGCCAAAAGCTGGGTATCAACAATCATCAAGAGATAATTTTAAAAATCCTGATAAGGAGAATGTGACATATATATCTCAACGAGATCTATGAGATCTACGATAGATATTAATTTACAAAAAAATGTAATTGTAAACATGTGATAAGCATCTTTACCATGAACCATAAGTTCCAATAACCAAATTAGGAAGTGTGATATCTTGAGAAATGGGATGGTAACTAAAGGTTTACTGCGTCGTTCCAAGCCAACAACTGGAGCATGACAACTGGAGAAGCTTCGAGAAGAGGCCTTTAATTTATTGATGATCTAAATATGTTGTGATTCCCAAATTAGGAAGTTTCAAAATCTTAAAAAATGGAGAGCAACTGAAGGGCGCCCCTAGCAATCCATCAAAAAAAGCACAAGAAAGCAGCCCAAAGTTAAAAATGGTCGAACCTACAAAAAGATGGTCTCACATTTAAAATAAATAATATATAACTGGATGTTTACTGCATCTATCTATCTATCTATCTATCTATCTTCTGTCTCTATTTATCTATTTATCTATCTATCCTCTATCTGTCTATCTGTCTGTCTGAGCGCCCAGAAGTGGGCTTAGAGGGCTGCACTTACCATCTATCTATATATATATGTCTATCTATCTGCATGTGTGTAATGATCCAATGACCCAGAATGACAAGATGTGATTCAGAATCAGCAGCCCATGTTGACTCAGATACCCATGATCTGGTGACGAGGCAGCACATTATCTTCTTAACAAGTATTTCACGTCATCTAATCAATAGAGATTGGCTTGGCCATCAGTCTTGTTCTCCCAGCTCATGGTCCACATAAATTAGTTCACATGGCGTGTGACCTTTGACCTCATGTCCGAGTTCTGGAGTTCATTGACCTCAAGATGAAGGTCCCAACAAGGAATCCATATCTGACTGACTTATCATGCTTAGTGACCTTATAGGTTCCTCCTCCCTGCTTCTAACCAATGGAACCATGTTTGGGAATATCCGAAGAGCCAGAAGAGGAGCAATATGATGTACATTGGAGCAGTAAACATCTCTGTCAATATCATCTTGCCCTCGGAAGATAAGACTTTATCTACAAGCCCAGCAAGACAAGGCATACAACAGAAACAACTATACTACATAACAGGCAGCAGTACTTTTCCACAAGATAAACACACACAGCAGAAACAAATGGGACAGTAGATCTAGTGAAGAATCAACAACAGACCCTTGAGCCCCTGCAAAACATTCAGTTTATGACCAGTGCTGAAAAGTGCTATAAGCAAAATGTAAAGAAAATGTGTAGGTCCTGGCTTACCTCCTCAAGTTAAGTGTTCTTTGTGATAGCCATGTGCTTGTTTACAGTCCACAAAACTGGCATACAACAGCGACTGGCCCAAGTCATTGACTGAGGAAGAGGCATGTGTTCTCCTCATAGCATACCGTTTTGAGGGGAGAGCAGAGCTTGCCTGGGAAACCCAAGGCTGGAGGATCAATAGAATGGCAGAACTGGTCAACAGTCAACAGACTGGTCGCAGAGCCTGTGTGACAGTTCAAGGCCCAACCCTTTTCCCCAGTTGGCACTGGTCGGTGGTTAAGGTATGGGTGATTTGGTGTTTTTTTTTGCGCCTTGTAAGAAGTCAGTGGCTTGCATGTGATGCCACCGACCAAGCAGCATCAGCAGCAGAAGAGCTTAGCTCTTGGCAGCTTGCCAACTCAGCCTGCCAGCTCAGCCTTGGCAGTGCGAGGAGCTTTCTGTCTGTACAAGCAGCCCAGGCAGCCAGCCTACAGCAACTCTCGGGGCATGTGGTGCAGCCTGCTTCGCTCACCCCGGCTCTCCCTTCACTCTGTGAAAGCTGTCTTGCTTTTTAGCAGGACTGTTGGCTAGCTAGCTGGCAAGTAATCTGCCGAGCTACTGCTACCATTACATTACCCTGCTGCTGTGTGCTGCTCTATGCCTTTAGCTGATGCTTTAGCTCCTGGTGCCTTTGCTGGCTGAGCACTGCCTCTGCTTTTGCTTCAAGACACGTTTCTTGCCAACTCTTCACTGACCGTCTTAATGCCCTGCTTAATGCCTTGATGCCAGCCAAGCATGTGAAGCTGAGAGCAAAAACACCAGGGCACCACAACAAATGGCACATGTCACCTCCCCCCTCCAAGCTCCATTATGCCATCCAGATAAATACAGGTGGATGGGCCACTTAGGTGCATAGATCCCCTCTCTCCCTGAATCTCCCTGAGTCTCCCTGAATCTCACTGAATCTCCCTGAATCTCACAGAATACACCTTTGGCCATAACAGATTCAGCGCATCTGTTCCATCTGGATGGCATCCTGCTTTATGCCTTGCTGAAACCGCTCTGCCCAAATGGCCATAAAATTCAATACTGATACATCAAAGATTAAAGAGACATTGGACACCACCAAGGCATCTATTGATTCCGCGAACATAGGTCAATGGCTGTGTGTTTGTGGGTGGTCTCATGACACTTTACTCCAAATGCCAAGACACCGGCAAATGCATTGACCATTGCGCTGTCAATATTCAAACGAACCTTCAAAGATATAACAGACAAATACAAAATTTATGATGCTTTTGACCATATCATTATCGTACCTGTAGAAGATACACTGACTGTGACCGGACTCATACGACCGAGGTTGGCAATAATTTGCATTTTCTTAGAAAAGACAAATGAACATTCTTGTGCAACTAATACGACACTACTATATAATGCAAATGGTGAGGTTTTAAAACATATATATATATACTTATCAGAAGTGACACACACTAATTTCAATTTTCCTACACAACTCTCCTTCACCGCATCATACATTTTGCCACAGGCATAACCGCAACCTACAGCGCAGGCTATATCTTCATCTTCTGCATTTAAGCCTGTCAAAATGATCTGAGAGGCTTAGCATGCCAGGCCCTGGGAAATGTCAATTAACCTTGCCTTGCCATTTGTGTCAGCCAAGAGCAAAGATAAGACAAGAATTGAGCTTGATAATTGAAATGCGCCTAATTTGGCCGGATCCTGTGCAAGATAACAGCCACATTGTGCAAGGTATGGAACGTTGCGAAATCACTGTGACTGTTAGAGAGCAAGACATTTTAGCTGGAATCTGCACTCTAAAAAATGTCGGGACAAAATTGGTTTTTTAGATTCAAAATGGTTTTTTGAAAAACCAAATTTCAATGCAAAGCCAACATGGATTTTTAAAAAAATCCATGTTGGTTTTTTGCATTGAAATTTGGTTTTTCAAAAAACCATTTTGAATCTAAAAAAACAATTTTGTATGGAATTTTTTAGAGTGTGGAATGGCAGCATGAGGCATTTCATCCAATATTAAACAATCACTGAGATGGATAAGATTGTATATTCAACAATGAATATCCATCAAACAAGCATCCCGGCTGAATCGAATCTGGAACTACCACAAGCACATACTGTTGGCAACCAAATAAATTGCAAATTACCAAAGCAAGGCGCCCAAAACATTACACCATATTAGGCGTAAAAGTATGTGCAGTTGCTTACCCTACACCCAGCTTCCAAGCGTTTGAGATATACCTTAAATATTCAACAACTATTATCAGTCTAATATGCATCCGAGTTGAAATTTTGAACTTAGAACGATGCACCTGAAACCAATTTCACCATACCATACTAACCGTACCACTGCACTTGGACACTAGCCCTATTCGCCCAGCTTCCACACGACGAAGTCATGTGACTCCGTTGGCCCCTGCAGGAAGTATTGCCCTCTGGAGCACTGGAGAGACATGGCGGTCACAGTGACTGGAAAGTAGTCATATTTGCACTCAGTGATGAGCCCAGATTGCCCTCAGTGATGAATGTGACAACCTCCTCCTCCTTGCCATAAACTTGTGTTCTGCGTTTACTGTGTACTGATCGGTTGACGCTTCAAAATGAATATCACTGTGGGGGACAGAGCTGTGTCAACAGTAAGCAGACAGTTATTACAGGAAACAGTGACTGATTTCAGATCTCAATGGTCCATTGATGACTCATCCTTAAAAACCCTATTTTCAGAAATTTCTCTGTTGTGGTATATCTAACAACTGAAATCATGGGGCCATTGGCATAACTGTTAGACCAAAAGATGTCCTAAATGTCGCTCCTGACCGAATGAAATTTCGGATTGAACCTAATAGGCTAGGCCTATATGGCTTTATCACGAATCTTGACAAAGGCATTCCAGTTGTAGATTCACTATGGTTTCATAAATCCACTTAAGGAGGTCAAAATCTGGGTCATTCATAATAGATAACAGATATTACCCAATTGCATCCTTTTTGTGACCGGGGGGAGAGGGGGGGGTAATTCGTTCACATAAATGTTTAGCTGCAGGATGTTTCTCAAAAGACTTTCAGGATATGGAGTTAGAAATGTGCGTAACCATCATGACTGCATGCGCTCAACCAGATAGTCAAAGCATAGTATATTCATCATACTTTAGATATTTATGAACATTATATCCATAACGTTCCATTCGATATTTCCGTTTACTGAGACAAATTCCATTTTTGGCAATGAATATACATCACATTGCATCGTAAGGTATCGGATATTCTGTTTATGGTGACATCTTGAACAATGGGCTATAGAAATTCTTGTGGCACAGGCTTGAGATGTTGAACTTGAAGTATCTATATACCTACCTTCAAAACATGCATAATACAGTGTATGCTTGGCACACAATGCTTTCGGCAATCTGCTATGCAGATGAGGAAAACAATTTGTAAGGTCCTATTGGCTCTAAGCGGACAATATATCATTGGGCGGTGACAGATCAATCAACATGAACATTGCAGATCCTATGAATCTCCCACAGAACACTGGTTTATACAGACCACCAACTGATCACACTAGGGGTCAGAAACATCAATGACCTTGTTTAAATTGTCGAGTTATGTACTGCGTAGGTGGCACTATAAAATATAATATGGACACATACTACATGTACGATACTATATAAACAAAGTAGTGGCATAATTTTGGTCGTTTGTTCTGACAAGACAACAAACCTATAATCTGATTAGTATTATCTTGACTCAAAGGACATAGCACCGTACCCAGTCGTAGTGTCTCAAACGTTGCCAGCAACTGACATCAGGCCAGCGACAGTCACAAACAAATGTTTTTCATGACATCCCGAGTCGGATCAACGTAAACAAGAAGCAACATCAAAGCTGTCAACAGACCATTTATGAGCGCGGCGACTGAAGTCTATCTTTTTTTATGATCACACGCAAAATGTTTTCAGTGGTATCACCTGTATCGTGTTGCCATTGACATGCCAGACATCTATTTTAAGTCATAACACTATGACTACAGATTCAATATTGTGTGTCGTGATTCATTTAAGGTGTTTGTTTAGCATTCTGGGATTCCCTAAAAGGTCTCTATTTTCTGACCACCAAGGCATTAACAAACCACCATTAAGCTGTATAAGCTATGCAAGGCTGTCAAACGACCATTGGTGTATTTACCAACTGGCATCTGTGATTGATAACGGTCAGGAACAAATGTTTTCAGTTGTATTCTGAGCATTAAGCAGTGTAACATCGTAAACATACAGTGGATGTATGCAGCAACTGATTTGAGTCCTATAATGGTCAGAGAGCAATGTTTTCAGTGATATTGTAAGCAGAGGCAGCATTAAGAGGAATACCATTGGGGCGGATGAAGCTGTGTAAACAAGCGTCGCTGTATGCACCGCCATTATTCCGAGACCCGTGATGCAGTTGTGCGTAATCTCCTGCGTGGGCGGCGGAGGAGCGTTTCCGCTTCCTGGAGCTTGAAAGGATCCAATGAATAAATTACAGAGGTCGCTTTCTGCTTCCGCAATACTCAAATGCGTAATCATATTTTTCAAACATGGTGCTAATGTAGTTTCGCCGGCTTGCATGCATACACCGATAGCTCACAGCCTGTGGCGTTCATGCTGTTCCCTGATGCAGCGACACAGGACACTGTCAGGACAGAGCCAGGACACAGACAGGACACAGCCAGGACAGCAGCGGGATACTGCAGGGACGGAGAGAGGGAACTGATAATGCTATCAGCCCAGCAAACGGTGCAATGAAATTTAGTCGTGGCATGCAGCGGTTGTGGAGCCGGGGTCAGGCGCTATTGAATTACTTTCCGGGTTTCCATCTCTCACACAGTCTCACAGAAGCAATGGGGGAGGGTGAAGGAGCCCGCGATTGCAAGAAGATGACAGACCAATGAATCTTATAAGTTGCAATCGATGGCCGGGATATAGGAGGGGGAGATATGCGACCAAGCTCTATTCATTCTGACCTAAGTCATATCTATAGCAAGGAAGCCTGTGTCAGACCATACATCAAAGGCATACAGATATGGTTGATGGCCTAATATAGCTGTAAGGTAAGGATAGAGGCTCTTCCTGGAATGTCATAGAAACCCACACATAATAGGCTTCTCCAGACAAAGACTTCCAGATCTATTCACTTTGTACAATAAACTCATTTCGTACACATAGAGGCTGGGCACTAAACAAACAAGACTACTTTGATCACAGTCGCTGGTATAACAAACGCCGCCTCTTAAGTCTGGCAAGGACCTTACAATAAATAAACCAATAGTATCAAATTACATCATGCAATTTCAAAGTCACACCTGTAAGGTAAATTTTCTTATGAACACATTTAATACTTGGGGAAAACTGTACTAGTTTTGCTGTGAGACTGTCAGCAGATTTTATTACTGAAGCCAGACAAAATACCACAAGGCCAATTTGTCAAGGTAAGCCTGACAAATATGAATACAAAAATGATCAAAAATATAATAACTATCAATCAAAGTACTTGAACATCTTATTTGACATTAGACCTAATTTGGCATTAACCTCAGTTAATAAAATTAAGGATTAGAAATGGTATCAAATTCAAACCAACTTCTAATTTAAATATTTAGTATTATAATGACATCTAATTGTGGTTGGAGGTTAGGCTAATTGGAATGTGCAAATTCACAAATGCTTAGTTCTATCACTACCAATCAATAATTCCAATATGGTGTTCCACCTCAACATTCAAAAGGCTGCTTCCTGCCTTAGACAAGTTCTGAGGGTTGGCAGGCTATGATCAACTGTTGGTGCAATTTGTTTGCTTAACACAAGCTGGACCAGAGGGTAAATCAGATATCTAGGGTCACCTGCCAAGCACTGGCTGCCACGGAAAACTAGGCTCCCAGCAATTTGGAAGAAGCAGTAAAAGCTTTCATTAGAACTTGGACAACAACATTCCTTGGTAAGTGGCACACAGCAGGCTGTGGCTTCAATTGCCTTCTGTACCAATCCTTTTGATCATAATATATGCATGTGCTTTTACTGATGCATTTGTTGATTAGGCCATTCTCCTGTTACTGTGTGGACAACGTAAAATTAAGTTTTTAGAACACATATATGATCTTCCAGGGCAGAACAGAGCTGTCACTGCATGACATATGCATTCAACATATCTCTGATTTCATTCACTCATCAGATGTGCAAACACATAAATCATAAAAACATCAATATGTACTTCTCTTCCTTATTAAAAAAAGGGCAAAAGACAAAACAGGTAAGAATAGGCAACAGAAGCTGTCACATAGTAGATAAGAATAAGCAATTTTATTAACCATATCCAAGAATCTGCCTGTCAGACGTCTTGGTAGAAACAAACAATTTGTTTTCAGTGTCAAAAGCAGAACATTATCCACAGTGTGAAGCCCTGCGCTTAGCACATGCCTTGCGAAAACAACATTTTACGAAATATTTCCTGTTGTTTTTGGCGTGCCGTGTATTTGCAAGAAGAAAACATGTTCTCTTGTGAAATTTAATAACACCTTTTTTCTTTCTCTTATTAATCAGTTGCACTTCTCGGGTGACAGAACGCATCTTATTAATGCTCCAGGGTAGGTTAAAAACATGATTATCGACTTGAAACTGTTCAATAGTTTGATGAATGCCAACCCTGACAATGATAACCCATCAGAAACGGCGAGAATGGATTTTTCTTGGTTTTACCCACTTTTTCTGCACCGGAATCTTCTATGAAGACCTGCAGTTGACTGGCAGGATCTTCGTGATGGAAGGAATCTGTCATTCATGTGGAAATATATTGCAAAACTATTGATTGAAGATCACCAGTGCATTCCCAGGTCATTGGAAAATCAATCCATTGCTGATATATGAGATCATTCATTACTAATAATAGGCAACTTGCACTGCTCTGGATCACTGCAGTGGAACACCAAATGGCATATACTTCCATATAGCAATATATATATATAGCTCATCATCTGGCAGCGTATGTGAAGACATTGAAGAGATATATGAAGTGGAGTTCCAAAAGTACTTACATTTCACAAAGCCACACAGTAAGTAAAGGAATTCCACCTTAGGCTCTCATCAATCAGATTTCTCCATGAACTATCACTGCTAGTCCCAGTCTTTTTCTCTCACATGATAGGATACACAGAATTGGCATTAATCCACAATCCAGGGCCGACAGACAGAACACAGCAGAGAGCTGTGAAGTGAAGGCAGCCAAGTGTTTGACAAAGTGTAATACGCTATTACCTTAATCTCCGCCGAGCCATTCAGTGGGCTGTACATTAATTCCAGGCACATCGCGATGACAGGCCATGTTTTGAGGATCTCGTAAGTAAAACCTCCATCATGATATAAATGGGATGGAAAGCTTTGAATGGCATTAAAACTGTGGACTGCAAGGCCAGAGGAAAGCAGCACAGCCTCATGTCCTTGTGGCTAGCTAGGACGTGACAGAATGGACCCCTGGTCTCATTTTTCACATTTTGTGTCAATAATTGCTGATGCTCTGAAGTTGACACGAATATGAAAGGTTTTTAGTGTGGGTCTAGGATGTGAGGTAGAGCCGGCCAAGTGTTCAATAACGGCCATCCCGTGTTTGCCATCACTCCGCTGGTTACGTTTATAGGAAATCGGTTCTGAGCTATGATTGGGAAGCGCTCAAAATGGTAGGAAAGCAATCGAAGCTAGGCCTGACAGTCTTGGCGCCAGGAATATCACAGCATTTAACTCGGTGATGCCAGTTTCCCTTTCTGGATATGGGAAATGAAACGGCAAAATGTTTCGCCTCCGGTCACATGACCTTGCCGGCCCCAGGCACATCCACTTCCGGCCACCAATCCTGACTCCCAACGACCATTTCCCTGCCCGACTACTGGCCTCATTTCCCACTGAGGTAGCCCTATAGGTGTTCAATGCATAATTACAAGTCAGCATGATATTTCTGTGGCTCTACAAAACTCAGTAAAACATAACATGAACTAAAGTGGCACATGTTGAAAATCATTTCATCCCCGATTAAATAAGGGGAAGATTTGGTAAGAGATCAAAGGAATATTTTGTAAGAAATGTTGAAACTAAGAATGAAACAAACCACCAAATGACCAATATATTAACTGTATCAATTGCCAATTTGTCTTATTCACCCCACTAGTTGGCCTAATGATTTCTGTATTGCCTAGTATGCCTTCCATTCATTTGAAGTGCCTCAGGCCACAAGTCTGTAGGTAGAAGATACATGTAGTTAGCTACTAAGAATTCCAGACATGTTACTCTGCAGTCAGTATCCCAGCTGCCTCTCAGGAGCTAACCATCCAAGTGGCATCTGAACCTGCTTTATTACCAGCCTTCACTTCTCACTCACAACCTGAGTTTAAGAGAGAAAAGCTATCTTGAAGCGGCCCGAAACTTTCAGTTAACGTCTTGTTTGCTTTTTAAAAAAAATCGAAGAGATGTTCCTATCGCAGTTCCTTCGAAAAAGAAGTGAAAACGTTGGATCCTGCAGCAAGTGCAGTCTCAAGTAATTACTCAACATTTTTTAAAAAGAGTGTAAGTGTTATCTACGCCAGACAAGTAAATTGTAAAACACCCACTCCTTATCAAGACTAAGACAGACGACTCTAACCATTTGATTAGAACAAGTAAATGTAAATATATTCTTAACGGAAGCTCAATATCATCCCTACCACAGCAACATATGGCGCTGCGTCTCAGGACATTTTGCCAAAATTAGCTCTGCCTCAGAACAATCTTCAAAATTGAAAATATAATGAGAGCAGATTCTGTACATTACATGTAATTTCATGAACCGTCAATTTGTCAGTAAATTTATGTGAACCATGTCAATAACACACCTTGAAACAGTATATAGTCAAACAGAATGTCCAAGTTGGAACTATAGTGTGAACAAGTTTGAAAACCAATATTCCTTATATCTGTTCATTAACTATCCATACAATGTATTAAAAGATAATGCATCATTTTCAGTCATACATAAATATTATACAACTTGTAACAGTCCTAGCTCAATTTGTTGACATGAGTAAGTAGATACATTTTCATAAACCTGAAGACCAATAATATTTCTTGGTGGAGACCATTTAGAAGACCAAAGATATGACTATCGCAGAGGATAAATGTCAAACCCAAAATGTGCCTTTTCAGATAGTTTTCTTTGAGTTGACATAATGGAGATTATTCTTTCCCGCTAAAAATCCTCCTTGTGACATGATCTGATTACAGTGCTTCGTCCAGGTCACAGGAAGACAGAGGTCACCGCCAAAGCCTTGTGAGGTCACACGGTGACACAGTGTGACATCATGTTACGTGGTCTTGGTCACCGATGGTCAAATCAACCCGTGACAGCCTGATATGCGATATGAGACATATTAAACTGTCAGTGCGATAGATATGTTCCTTTTCTTGGCAAAATTACTTAGGATGCCATCATTACGTGGATATTTTGTTTTGTCCTTATACCTATTTGTCTATCTGGATGGTAAAAGTACATAGCCATAGCATAACCAGCATTGCTGTAATAATGGTCCTGTAGGTTTGTGCCTTGTTATAGTACTGTCAGAATCCCCAGCTTTATTCCCGTTCATGGTAAATGTTCTCAGAATGAATTAACTGCTTTCAGATATTTACACCATGTAAGAAAACGACTCTCATTTTGGAATTTGGATGATCACAATATCTGCGGGTGCCTGAGTGGTTATGGTTCAGGCCTACTTCGCTGAACATCTTTATATGTATGGGTACGAACCCGGGTGGGGAACCCAAAATTTTCAGTGGACCTCCGTGATCAAAACCCAATTGGATGTTGTTCGGATGAGACATCAAATTGGTAGTCCCTTGTATCAGTGTCTATGCTGGGCAAGTAAAATATCCCGCACATAATGTAAATGTGTGTAAATTGATGACGACTCCCACTCTCTCTTCCACCTCATCAATCAACCCTCGTGAGCTTCCAGAACAGAGCTCAGAGGGCTGCACCTACCATGTCTATCTATCTTTCTATATGCTAGGGAAGACGCTGCATATGACAACCAATGTATAAAGTATCGCTTTTATTCCAGATATCTTCGCTACTAATTATTTCCTTTACATTATCCAATATGGTAATTTATTTGAATAACATTATGTCCTTTAGTGTATTACAAGAAATCTTAGAAAGAAACTTTCATATTATCTTAAGAAGCCACTGGTGTGAGGAGAATTGGAGCTTCTATGATCATATGGTCCTTCCCCAAATTGGCTAGAAGCCTTACAATCAGACAGCGAAGCAGAGCCGGTGAAGCCCAGACAAAGGCACTGATGTTGGGGCTGTTTTTCTACAGTTTTCCTTTGAGTCCTTCGACATTCTATGATCTGGAAAATGCTGGGAGCTTTAATTCATGCCGTCCGATGTTTTTGTTTTATGGGTTTTGATAGATTCTCCCAGCGGAGTGCGATTCTCCAGCCAAAAGTGGTCCCAACGGTGCCTCCAATGAAAATTGAAACACCAAGCCCTGTGTTTTAACAGCTGATGAAGCTTTGCCTAATTGCAAATGAAAGCTACACGCAAAACAGCCATGGTGGAGAAAAAACCTGTGTAAACCATCCTATGAAACGCTATAGGAACAAACGATACACTGCATCCAAAGAGATTTGTTGTGGGAGGTCGATCGCGTGTGTGGGTATTGTGTTTCTGGATAAGAAAAACTCAACAATCATTCAGCAGAAGTTGGATAAATTCCTGTTGATTGTACATGTTTCAAAGGCGTTCATTTTGCGCATTTCAAAATCAGGAGACAACACAAACATTGAAATGATTCTGTATATTTACAACAAAACTCAGAATATATCTCCAACTGAACAGCAGAATGTGATAATATCAAAAGCGGTAAGAGTAAAGACTCATTCGCCGACTTGAGCTGATATCAAGGCAATTCTACATCACACTGTCACTTTAATATGTCTCATATCACATATCAGGTTGTCACAGGTTGATTTGACCACCGGTGACCACATGACATAATGTCAGACTGTATCACCGCATGACCTCACTGACAGGATATTACCTCACAAAAGGAGCATTTGCGTCCATTTTTCAACAGCTGCAATTATATTTGTCATCCTTATTGAAAAACACTTTAGTAAATCTTATGATATACAGCAACTGCCATGCAACTATTATTCATAAATTCAAATAAATGTATCAAGAAAATCTAATTTATATTTGGTCAAATTGTTGTCTCATATGCAGACGGGGCAAAACTTCAGACAAACATATAACTCTAAAGTGTGCCAAGTCCTCAACTCATGCAACTATGCCAATCTGTCATTGGAAAGTATATAAATTACGATTAAATATTGGCTTTGGTTGGTTTTCCAACACTCGCATAGATGAGTGGGGTCTTTATTTCGGGTGACACACAGCAATTTATTCTCCTTGATAGCATCACCAACTTCACTAAGTGAACTCACTTCTTTCCATCGATCTCATCAATCAAGTCTTGGGACCACAAATTTGACCTAAGAGATTTAAGGAGATCACATTTTCTTTCATAGATCTCATTATCCACCAGACAATGCAGGCAATAAACTAGAATAACAATCGAACTTCTGAAGTTAAATTCTAAAATATCTCAGCTTCCTTTACAAATCAATTCTACCCAATCATCCAATTGCCAGAAGAATTTCCTCAAGGTATGAAAGGCTGTTGACAAACAGCATTGAAGATTTCCGTGCATGTTTGCTACAGAATTCCTCCAGGCTGTTAAGGGCTTATTAATTAATCATGCATTGTGTATAAATTGCAATCTGTCAGGAAAGATTGTATGCCGGATCTTTTCGGGCAAAAGAATGGTTCGCGTGTGAGGGAACTCCTTCAGAAGGGAAACATCTCTGCCGCAGCACCTGATCGAAAGATAAGTGGCTTTGTGATTTTCGAAAATTTACAATATAAAATGGCTGAATTACATGATATATCATGAACAAGAACACGAAATGCAACATCACATAGTTGTTAAGCACAAGTCCATTAGTATTCCATATTCTTCCTCTATGCACACCAGAAAAAGGATAAAATGGTGTGAAACAGCCAGGGATATTGTGCCAAGTAATCATAATATGTAATTGGATATATTTGATCAGAGTAATGACAATAATGAGCATAGTTTTTTGCTGAGTTAACACATATTTACAAGTAGTATGGATGGTATGCAACACTAACTAATGCTACAGTAGTCTGTTTTAGGCAGACAGCCTTATATTCCCCAGCAACAACTATATCTGTATAGTAGAGCTGTGCTTAGTTTGGTGCAGGCCTGTCAAGCGAGTTCTTGCCAAATATGAAGGTGTTTGCCGAAACTCGCCACTGAGATCATGGATTGGTGCACATGAGCCTAAAGGGAGTTTCTTAGGTGCATATTGCAGAGCATAGAAATACACTATATGGAATGCCACTATGTAGTCAGGTGTTGTGCCAGTGAGGCAACATAAACATTATATTCCACAAGAGACCAGATTTATTTCAGCCTTTGCCATAGTGATGCACAGGACCTTTCAGGAGTGTTATTTAATCCATGTAATGGTTCTGTTTACAAAGCCTTGCTTCATTTGAAACATTGATAAACTGAGGGCAAAACCTAGCGTTTAGGCAAGCCAGTAAATATGTCAGGATAGACTGTGAGACAATTGTCCTTGAATAACAATCTCAAAGAGATTTCCCCACTAATTTGCCTGTCATGAGCAGATTAATGCCCCGACCTCCACAGGATTCAGATTTTAATCCCGAAAAATGTCATAAATAATGCATATCGATCCGCAGAGCTGAAATTACGATTCATCCAATTAGCAAATTAATAAATCAGTTTTCAATTGGTCAAATATGGGCTTCAAGCATAGTCAAGGAGCTCCATGATTAGCCTGCATAAATAAGCGCAGGGAATTTTAAGTGCCGTAATTTTGTCGGGACAGGCAAGGGCCCAATAATACGCTGTGATTTTTGTGAGACAACTCCTGCAGGATTTCTGGCCGTAACACTGCAGGTCTGCGAAGCATTGCCGAAGCAAGTACAGCATTGACATTGGGCAGAAAGGAATCGATACTAACTCCTTTTTTTGGCTGAGAAATGTATGTGTTCAGTGTTCACTTAGCAGTAAGTGGTATCGGAAATAAAAGCACTGATTTATTTGAGAGAAACTCTTGTGAATATCAAAATAAGTGAATTAAGGTACTTCCAAATAAGCATTTACCATTGGTCATCAGCTTGGAATTATTTAACCATTACAAAAATTAAGAAGAACTGTACATTAATATGTCCTTATTCATGCTCCGTGAAGATTCCATAACGGTAAGTTGCCATTATAGGCATGGCCTTCCAAGCACTTCGTTCAGGGTTTCAAACATACAAAGAGCAAAATTAATGGGCTACTTTGATTCCTTTGCCTCATTGTTGGGCCCTCGTCTGTCGTAATTAGCCAAGCGAGGAAAAGAACGGGCGAAAGAAATACGGATCCAGCACACACATCCTCCTTTTTTAACATCCTTAATGGATTTGAAGACAACATCAATTTTTGGCTTCATTCCAATTATGTAAGTTTGTTTTCCATTTTTGGAACATTACACACAAAGCGTGATTAAAATTGAAAGAAAACAACAGCATATGGCAGGCTAACGCCATGGTTGTCAACTAATGTAAAGCGACTCAAGTCTGACGGCTGCATGTTTAGCTGTCTAGATATCTATCTTCTTGTCTACCCGCTTTGACAGCGACCAAACATGCCTGGCTTAGACCAGGAACAGAAGCTGTAACTGCGTCGTGTAAAAAACCATCGGGGATTTCCAAGTGCGATCGATTGCCTCACACATATCTGCCACAAACCATTTCTGGGTTGAAATTGCCAAATAGCTGCAAATTGACATTCATTGACTTGCATTGTGGCGGTGGCTGACTACCATCTTGCCTTGCCTCTCTCCTTCCCAAGAACCAAGGGCCGGGCTGACTGAATAGACATCTATTTTAGACAGAGCAATACCACAGCCCGAGGATTACTGGGGCTTAACAATGCCTTAAAGAGCCATGGCTTTGATCTCATTCCGGTTCTGTTATAGCCGCCTCCTAAAAGTAGTTCAATACATGCCGCATTTAACATCTTTGTGATGGAAAACATAGCACTAAAATTATCCAGAAGCGACTCTCACAAAGGCATAACTTGACTTGAGCCTTGTCCCAAATTGTTACCACGCCTGCTCAGTTTCATATTCGTCAAAACTACCGGCAACTTTGTCTCGTTCGTGAAAGAGTTAAGCTGATTGAGTTTGATGTTGGAGAGCCAAAGAGTTTGTGGCGAGTGGGGCTTTACGTATTGCACCTATCGAGCTAATTAGGCGTGAGGCACAGCTATGAAGTGAAGGACTTGATTGAAACAGCCATCGAACTGAAGTCTGAACCAGACTTTGAGAACAGCAACCACAATTTAGAATCAGAAGTTGGAAATACTATACCCATTGTGGTAGGAGACTGCTTCTGCATAGGTCCAAGTTACGGTGTCCATCATGACGAAAAGCATTTATTGCCGGTTTCAATATTTATTCTCAATACTTCAAATAAAATTAATGTCATTCTTGTTAACTTCTTTGTCATTATATATAAACATATGTACGCCAAAACATTTCAAAGATCCTGATAACTGCAGGCTGTCAATCGGCTCAAAACGTGCACATATCTCTTTAACAAACCTGTCAGCCAATTTATTCACCAAAGATGTCACTATATGTATAGACCGTCACATATATAATATATATCTCCTAAAATAGAACGAAATAGAAGAATACAACAGTGATCAATAAACATACACCTGAATAAGACATTCCATGTGTCATGGTAACACTGCCAAACATTTCTCATGGATATGTATAACAATGTCTTGTGCAATGAATGCTTCTAGGTTGTTTCTTTATTCTTCCATCGATGGTAATCCTCTTTCTTGGAACATTTAATAGGTGTTTTTCTTTTTCTTGATTCTTTCTAATTGGAGTAATGCCCTTAGATGGCCAAGCCTATATATACAAAGCAGGATTAACACAATGTAAATTTATGAGATGACAAGCTTAGAGTCTGGCTCATGCTCTATTAGTTCAGGTATGTCTAGGGTGTTCCAGTTAAAAAAGCACAGAAAAATGTCCCAGAGACCAGATTTATTTCAGCCTTTGCCATAGTGATGCACAGGACCTTTCGTGAGTGTTATTTAATCCATGTAATGGTTCTGTTTAGAAAGCCTTGCTTCATTTGAAACATTGATAAACTGAGGGCAAAACCTGTACATATGGGCCGGAAGATACGTTGAGCGCTGCTGACCCTTCATGGGCTCGAACCCAAGGAAGATCAGCCCTATATCTATAGCGGAACCGAAGCTCTGGTCGACTCCTGTTTAAAGCTGTATGTTTGACACACTGTTCCCTCTCTTCCAAACCAATCAAACCCATGATCTGATAAGAACGTATAACTAGAGGGCGGTAATATCCATAGGATTCCACACCAACCTACAACGTACATTGGATGCAACTTGGAAGTAAAGTTGTCTAAGCTCTTTCATTTAGGCCTGCTCAGCTGGAGATTCTGATTTTGATTCCCAGCCACAGGAAGGTTTATTAGGAGATCCTCACAATTCCAAAGCTGGAGATCATTCAGATAAGATGTTAATTAATGGTCTCCTGTGTCAGTGTATAAGTACATATACATGCCCAGCAAGTAAAGGTTCCCATGGGATAAATTAGTGAAATGTTGAGAATACCCATTGTCTCTGGATCTCTCTCTCCCTCTCTCCCATACATATCATCAATTAACCATCAAAAGCTGCCAAATCTGGACTCAGAGAGATGCACTGTCCATACCTGTCAAACTATTTAGTATTTACCTATCTACACCAGCCATGGAAGTTGTAGTTGTGTTGCAGGTGGCAAATTATATGGCAATTTTATAGCAATTGTTGAAGTAGCGGGGAAAATATTATTCCCCCAATCATCAACAAATCAGAACGATGAAATTTGATTATCGACATCTGATATCAGCAAGGTTGACAACGTGAAGATAAAATTGAAAGTTAAATAATTTGACATTCGACGAGCTCATCATAAAACTTGGCAAAATAGACAAACACGGATGAAATGGCATGGAGGAGGAGTACACCTGGCTCCATGGTGACGCCACATACAGATGAGCAAAATACGTATAGCGGCCTAAAAATTTAAAATATAGTAATGGTAATAGCATGGTGCAGTGCCAGTGAATACTCATAAAAGAATACCAGTTTGAGAAGGCCGCCCTTCCATGTACCAGTACACCATAAAACCATACAAGTTTATCACATGAGGCTGAAGTAATAGTCCAATAGTCATATTATACGTCTTACCATGGCTTCCATAATCAAGAAGCAAGTGTCCTCCAAAGCACCAATCATTCAGCAGCTTAGAAGAGCCTTTCAACTCGCTCTCTTCAGCTCTGGCATCTTAAGTATTCTTGAAAGGAAATGTCCCATCACACTGACATTGGATGACTCCACGTTCTCTGTCATTTTCTTTGAGCCGAATGAAAACAGCACCCTCAGGATATGAGGCACCCCAATTTGACGCAAGACTATAAGGTCCTTCGCGCCGTCTATAACGAAAGTCTGCAAACCCAGAACCCTTTAAACCGACTTCAAAGGTATCATGTCACATATTATCACAGTCTATATACTAACACTGACAAGCACCTAAATTACAGATTAAACGAGACAGAATGAGCTATTAGTACCCCTTTTGGTTTGGTGTTAATATGTTTGTAACACAATACAGAACCCCGCTCTCCATATTAGAGTATTCTCCATCAAAGCTGCAACAACAACAAGAAGAGACTCATGCAGAAGGGAGAAAGGAGAAGGTTCTTGAGTATTGCTCATCACCAACCAGAGACAAGAGCTTGTGATGTTTATTTGTCATGCCGCCATTTTGCAAATAGCAGCCCCGAGGCAGTGCGTGACAGTTCATAAGGAAGGCCACCACCAGGAGCGCCACTAGATAAATCACATGACCCAGTGTCGACGACGGTGGCCATATTGTCCTTGGCTGTCCTTGTCCTCCACTTCCTGTCCTTGCTAGATAACAGAGGGCGCCTTGACATGCCTGACAGACTGGCCATACTCCAATGCGAGGTCATTCTTAATGAGGCCACCGCCAAGGAGTACGTCTCCGGAAATCACAAATTTCCAAAGGAATACAACCTTTGCCAGGGAAAGGAGAAAGAGATTGCCGGCCTGACACAACATGACAGAGGTGACACACTAAATACTACTAAAGCACCATAGCTTTCAGGCCATACATCACAATCAACTTGATAGCATGACCCATGCACTATCACTGCATAACATGACAAGAGTCCGTTTGTTGTCAGCTAGGCTGAGACAGATGGTAAGCCTTTCTGTAAAGGGTATGTCACCTGCTGATGCCTTTGGTTATGCCATAAGCCAATATGCTTCGTTAATAGATTACAGAACATTAACTTCAGTTTATGGAGTTACTAAATTAATAGTCAGAATGAAACATCAAACTGGACAGAATGTAGTGCAGCCCTCAAAGACAAGACATTGATTGTGCCAAGCAGACAAACGGTTGGAAGACACCACTCATTTTGGGTCTCATCTGAACAATACGCAGCTGGTCTGGTTGTTGAAGGTTTACGCTCTACTGACAAATGGTTCCAAATTAATCGATTGATTGATTTAAAAATGAATCACCAGTTACAAAATTAAATTGACTAATGAGATTAACATGTCCCAAGACAAAACCAAAAATCAAATCCGAGACTGTCAGACGAGCAGGCCAAAATATAAAAGAATACCAAAAGAAATGCTTTTACTCCTCAGCAAATGGTTAAGTCACTCCAGCTTCATAGTGTATTTTGCTTTCATGTAGTCATTTTATGTCAAAGGCATCTGGTAGTTTATTCAGGTAAGCCATTCAGGAAGTAGTACGGGCTAGTAAGTCAGGTGCGGTTTGTTTAGGTTGTTGGTTAGGTGCCAATCATTCCGAGCATGGAATTCACAAAAGCATAAGACGTTGGCACTAGAGTACTGCAATTCTGCACATGCCAATGCTGCAGTTTGGCAAGTCATCCAAGTTCCTGAACACATTACAGTTAGTCATGAAACAGTGTTTCCACAATTTCCTTTCAGAGCAAGTAAAATAGAAAAAAAATGACATTTACTCAGTCATAAAAATAAATCCTTTGACACAAGACTCCTGAGGGTAAAGGTCATATCATGTCAACCTCAAGTAAAATACCAATTTACATAGAGCTTTATTTTTTGTGTGGAACCATTGAACTTACTGATAATCAGTGGTCCCCAATTTCCGTTTTATGGTTAGTGTCAAGTTATAGTATGATGCACAAAGCCCAGTAAATCGGTCAAACGGGCATCAGTTATTATGGTATCGTGTGTGACTCCCCTCTTTGGTCACAAGCAGTCATTCAAATGTCACAAGCAGGCGGTCATCCAGCAAAAGCCCCGAAATGAGATCTCAGAACAGGCAGACCAAGAAACATGTCCCTTCTGATTGGTCGGTCGGTCATTCACCCGACGGAGAGTTGTGACCTGGTGACCAACTCACTTGTCTCTCAGAGACGTGAGGCCCCTGAGGTGATACGCAAGGAACCCAATTATTAGCAGCATATAATTCAGTGTGTACTGACACACTGCTGGCATTCTGATGATCAGCTATGCAGGATGGCTTACCTCTATCAAATATTCACACCATCTGTTCATGCGAGGCTGAGCCAAATATCTTCGCCCCTTTTTCCTCTCTTTTTTGTCCACACACATACGTTGAAAACAAGGGCGGTTGAGCAGAAATGAGTATTATCAAAATGGCACGTATGTCCTGTTTCCACTGTATGTCTGCATTTGTATGGATATTACAGAAATAACACGAAAACATCATCAGATATTCAGTCACAGAATATTAACGCTTGGCAACCATGCAACTGCAATGCCTTGGGGGATTTCATCAAATAAGACGTTTTTTCTTCACACTAACTCCACACACTCTTCGTCAAAATAATAAGACATGCTGCCACATATCATTTCCATCTAAAAAAAAAAACTAGCAATCAGGCATTCACATACTTTGATGAAATTAGATGAAGTGAAGCAAGCAAACTAAATGAACGTCCTTGACTTTTGAAATAGAGCAGACTGATACAGCAACGTCTTAAAATTCAGCAGTAGAATATAGGAGCAAACTCTTTAGACCAAACTATTCATTAACCAATATCTTTTCATCTTTCATAAAGGTAAGTATAGAGATGTTATAAAGACATAATAAGCTGCTTCACACATAAAAACAACCTCAAATTCACTATTGCCATGTCTTTGATATTGGCCAATATTCTGCAACTGCCTCAAGTCTTGCCTTATTTCTCTTTCAATTTAGGATTCACAGAAAATGAAAGTAAATTTCCGCTGAAGAAACTTTGTCATTAAATTCTTCATAGAAATCTCACGCACTCAGTAATAATAGAGTTCTTTGCACCAATTGAACCATTATGTCCTGATTGTTTTGTCACAGGGATGAAGGCCAATTTGTGGCTTAGCTTATTTCAAGACAAAAGAAGAGTTGCCTGGCTATTCAATGGTTAACAATGGGCTATTTTTGGAGTATAATTCTAGATAATTGAGGTTCTTCGGGACATTTTTCAAGCACTTTTAAGGCTTTACCTTTTGACCTATATAGAAGAATTTAGCGAAATCCCATGCTAAGGCTGGATCACACAGGGGAGTTTGGATTAAACTGTGACATTATCTTTCATCTACATTTCCAATAATATAATATATATAGATAAACAAGAACTCCCCCCCATCTTACTGGTAGCAGGAATATGCATTTTAAAACTATTGCTAAATTCTGGTTTATTCTGCAAATTGTACTAACAAAAAAATAGAACAGGGGGTGAAAATCTCTAATTTCATCAAGCTAATTATTTTTATGCATCAGAATAACATACATGTGACTTCTCTGCCCTGATTGATATCACAGAATATTAACGCTTGGCAACCATGCAACTGCAATGCCTTGGGGGATTTCATCAAATAAGACGTTTTTTCTTCACACTAACTCCACACACTCTTCGTCAAAATAATAAGACATGCTGCCACATATCATTTCCATCTAAAAAAAAAAACTAGCAATCAGGCATTCACATACTTTGATGAAATTAGATGAAGTGAAGCAAGCAAACTAAATGAACGTCCTTGACTTTTGAAATAGAGCAGACTGATACAGCAACGTCTTAAAATTCAGCAGTAGAATATAGGAGCAAACTCTTTAGACCAAACTATTCATTAACCAATATCTTTTCATCTTTCATAAAGGTAAGTATAGAGATGTTATAAAGACATAATAAGCTGCTTCACACATAAAAACAACCTCAAATTCACTATTGCCATGTCTTTGATATTGGCCAATATTCTGCAACTGCCTCAAGTCTTGCCTTATTTCTCTTTCAATTTAGGATTCACAGAAAATGAAAGTAAATTTCCGCTGAAGAAACTTTGTCATTAAATTCTTCATAGAAATCTCACGCACTCAGTAATAATAGAGTTCTTTGCACCAATTGAACCATTATGTCCTGATTGTTTTGTCACAGGGATGAAGGCCAATTTGTGGCTTAGCTTATTTCAAGACAAAAGAAGAGTTGCCTGGCTATTCAATGGTTAACAATGGGCTATTTTTGGAGTATAATTCTAGATAATTGAGGTTCTTCGGGACATTTTTCAAGCACTTTTAAGGCTTTACCTTTTGACCTATATAGAAGAATTTAGCGAAATCCCATGCTAAGGCTGGATCACACAGGGGAGTTTGGATTAAACTGTGACATTATCTTTCATCTACATTTCCAATAATATAATATATATAGATAAACAAGAACTCCCCCCCATCTTAATGGTAGCAGGAATATGCATTTTAAAACTATTGCTAAATTCTGGTTTATTCTGCAAATTGTACTAACAAAAAAATAGAACAGGGGGTGAAAATCTCTAATTTCATCAAGCTAATTATTTTTATGCATCAGAATAACATACATGTGACTTCTCTGCCCTGATTGATATCTCAAATGCCTTAAAGACCAACAGTTACCAAAGACATCCCTACGGAGAATTCAACTGTATACGAGTTACAGTGGAGCTTTTTGATCAATAACGTATTCTTTTCAGACAGTATACTGTAAGGCAGTTCAGCTTTCAGTTGAATTCCGCCCGGTGCCTTTACATGCAACCGATGACTCTAGGGCATTTTACGCCTTTAATAATGTCGGGACACAGCACTGGAATGACATTTTCTTATATTTTGTATTTCGATTCTTTTCTGCATGGCTTTCCTTTTGTTGATTTCAACAGTTTTTTTAAATATTTTTGCCACCTGTTTCTTCTGTCTGCAATTTGGTCAGTCTTAATCAGAATCTGTCGTGACAAAAGACAGAAATATCAAAGGACCACAGCATTCATTAAGGTTAAAAAACATTGCCACAGTACATCGCATCAATGGTTATAGCATCATTAGCAATTAAGAAACTACATTCTACAGGTCCATTACTTGCAATCATTTGGACAATACCCCATAATGTTTACAATACCACATGAAAAAGCAATGGATATATCCCATGTGGTATTGCGTTGTAAACTCAATGGTTTTTTGTATACTCAATGGTTTGGTCATTGTCAATGATGTCATCGCGTTGTTTACCATTGTGATGTGATGGCCATGGTGACGTCACAACATTGTGTCATCGCCAGTTGAGCTGCTATCTGTGTTCTGATTGGCTGAGGCCACTGTTGAGTATTCATCATCAGAGTGAAGTTCAGCCTTCTTTTGAGTTACAATAATTATGGGGTATAAATAAGACCAAATGGTTGTGCGATGGTATTTTGAGATGTACTCCCACTCGTGAAGATATCCTGAGTCCTCTGTACCAACTCGTGCTGACGCACTTGTGGGTACAGAGAACTCAGGATATCTTCAACTCGTGGAGTACATATCAAAATACCACCATATACCCATTTGGTCTTATTATACAGTAGTACTCAACAGAACATATTTTCTCTCCTTTTTGTCCATCCATATGTTGAAAACAAGGGAAGTTGAGCAGAAATAAGAATTATCAAAATGGCATGAATGTCCCATATCTGCATTAAGTTTGCATGCATTTGAATGGATTTTAGAGAACTGTTATGAATACAATATATATATATATAATTATTCAGTCACAGATGTTAACGCTTGAAAAGTTGACAGCCATGCAACTGCAATGCTTGCAAGGGAGCTTTCATCAAGCAAGATGTTTTTCCCTTCGCAGCAGCTTCACACACTCTTCGTCTAACTAATTCAAACATGCTGCCACATAATCATTAATGGCACATATAATTTCCATCTAATAAAAAAAAGCAATCAGGCATTCACACACTTGGTTGAATTAGATGAAGTGAAGCAAGCAAACTGAATGAACGTCCTTGACTTTTGAAATAGATAAGCCTAATTCAGCAATGTTTTAAAATGCAGCATGCAGTAGAAAATAAGAGCCACCGATTGGACCAAACTTTTCATTAATCAATATCTTTACTACATCTTTAATAAAGTTATAAGTAGAAATGTTGTAAGGACATAATGAGCTGCTTCTCACATAAAAACAACCTAGTCTTCCCATATTCTACTCCAGCCTCAAGTGTAGCCTTATTGGCAGTTCAGGGTACGGCACTAGAATGATATTTTGTACTTCGGTTCTTTTCCGCACGGCTTCCCTTTTGTTGAGTTAAAAATTTTTGTCACCCGTTTCTTCTGTCTGTAATCGGGTCAGTCTTAATCAGAATCTGTCACAACAAAAACACAGAAATGTCAAAGGACCACATCATTCACTATGGTTAAAGAACATTGCCAATACATTTGTGTGGAACTTCATTCTACAGATCCAACATTTACAATCATTTGGACAGCACATATTTTCTCTCCTTTTTGTCCGTCCATATGTTGAAAACAAGGGCAGTTGAGCAGAAATTATTAAATTATTAAATCAAAATGGCACGTATGTCCTCTATCTGCATTAAGTTTGCATTTGTACAGATTTCACAGTGATGACATGAAAACAATAACACATTTTTAGTCACAGAACGTTAACGCTTGGCAACCATGCAACTGCAATGCCCGGGGAAATTTCATCAATTAAGATGTTTTTCCTTTGCACCAGCTCCACACACTCTTCGTCAAAATAATTAGACCTGCTGCCACATAGTATTTCCATCTAAAAAAAAACTAGCAATCAGGCATTCACACACTCGGATGAAATTAGATGAAGTGAAGCAAGCTAACTGAATGAACGTCCTTGACTTTGAAACAGTGCAGCCTAATTCAGCAATGGTTTAAAACGAATAGCAGAAAAGAGGAGCAAACTCTTTGGAACAACTCTTAATTAAACAATATCTTTATTACATCTTTAATAAAGGTAATTAAGTATGTTATAAAGACATGATTATCTGCTTCAGACATAAAACCACATAAAATCAGTATTGTCATGTCTTTGATATTGACCCATTTTCTACTTCAGGCTCAAGTGTAGCCTTATTCCTTTTTTTAATTTTAAGGTAAGTAGATATGTTACAATGACACAATAAGCTGCTTCACACACAAAAATATCAATTTATATAGGCCCGTTCTCTCCACCTGTCCCAAGTCTGGCCTTATTTCTCTTTTCGATTTAGGATTCACAGAAGATTAAAGTAAATTTCCACTGAAATAACCTCGTTATTAAATTTTTTCAGGGAAATCTTACGCACTCAGTAATAATTGAGTTATTTGCACCAGTTAAACCATTATGTCCTGGTTGTTTTGTCACGGGGATGAAGGCCAATTTGTGGCTTAGCTATTTCAAGACACAAGGATTAGGTACCTGCTTATTCAGTGGTTAACAATGGACAATTTTCTGAGTAATTCTAAATAATTTAGGTTATTCGGGACATTTTTGGTGCACACTCAAGGCTACCTTTTGACCTGAGAAGTAACAATGAAAACTCATGCTAGGGCTAGCATTGGATCAAACTGTTACTTTGCATTTCATCTACTTTCCAATAATATAGATAAACAAGGCTTCCCCCTTGTTTTTCTGGCAGTGGGACTGTAGATAGTTCGTAATTATTCTGCAAACTTCACTCGTACAAAAACAGTACAGGTGAAAATATCTAATTTAATATAACTAGTGATTTCTGTGTATCAGAATAACATACATGTGACTTATCTGCCTTGATTTATATCTGAACTGCCTTACAGACAATTACCAAAGACATCCCAATGGAGAATTCAACAGAATACGAGCTACACTGGAATTTCTAATCAATAACATATCTTTTTACAGACAGCACGGCAAGGCAGTTCAGCTTTCAGTCCAATTCCACCCTGAGCCTTCAAATGCAACTGATGACTCTACGGCTTTTTGCTCTGGAACCTTTCACTAATGTCAGGATACTCAGGGTACAGCACTGCAATGAGATTTTCTTATTTTTGTATTTTGATTCTTTTCTGCATGGCTATCCTGTCGTTGATTTTAACAGGTTAAAAAAAAATGTTCGTCCTTTATTTTTCTATCTGCAATTGGGTCAGTCTTACAGTAGACGAAAAACAAGAGCTTACAGAAAAGCACTGGAAATTTTCTTGTGAGGTCATTGCCCTAACCACGCCATGTTATTCTCTGAGTCATAAGCAATTTATGAGGTCATTGCCTATATTTGCAATGCAAGTAGAGAAAGCCATTTGATGTGTCATACACTCATCAATGAGGTCACAAGACACTGAATGACAAATTGACATTTCATTTCAACGTATTTGATATGGCACGTTGTGAGGTCATTCATGGCCACCAACAGCTTTTCTGTTAGCACTTGTTTTTCGTCTACTGTAATCAGAATCTGTTGTTACAGAAACACAGAAATGTCAAAACAACACATGCAATCCGTTGTCAACAACTTTCCTTGAACTTTGTGACCAACAGTATTTATTAAGCCTTGAAGGTTCAATAAACATTACCAATACGATGTATCCAGGGCTATTGCATGGGACAATACATGCAATCATTTGGAGAGCACACATAAATTTGAAGTCACAACATATTTTCTCTCCTTTTTGTCCATCCTTGTGTTGAAAACAAGGGCAGTTGAGCAGAAATTAGTAAATCAAAATGGCATGTATGTCCTGTATCTGCATTAAGTTTGCATTTGTACAGATTTCAGAGATACGATATGAAAACAATAACACATTTTTAGTCACAGAATGTTAACGCTTGGCAACCATGCAACTGCAATGCCTGGGGAGATTTCATCAATTAAGATGTTTTTTCTTTGCACCAGCTCCACACACTCTTCGTCAAAATAATTAGACACGCTGCCACATATCATTTCCATCTCAAAAAATAGCAATCAGGCATTCACACACTTGGATGAAATTTGATGAAGTGAAGCAAGCAAACGGAACGAACATCCTTGACTTTTGAAGGAGTTCAGCCTAACTCAACAATGGTTTAAAACGAATAGCAGAAAAGAGGAGCAAACTCTTTCGAACAACTCTTAATTTAGCAATATCTTTATTATATCTTTAATAAAGGCGAGTAAATATGTTATGAAGACATAATAATCTGCTTCAGACATAAAACCCACATAAAATCACTCTCATGTCTTTGATATTGGCCCATTTTCTGCTTCAGTCTTAAGTGTAGCCTTATTACTCTTTTTAATTCTAAATGTGAGTAGATATATGATTATATGTTATAAAGGCATAATAATTGCTGCGCACATAAAAACAACCTCAAATTCACTATTGCAATGTCTTTGATATTGGCCCATTCTCTCCAACTGCCCCAAGTCTTGCCTAATTTCTCTTTTCAATTTAGGATTCATAGAAAATGAAAGTAAATTTCCACTAAAGAAATCTTTTTTCAGAGAAGTCTCACGCACTCAGTAATAATTGAGTTCTGTGCACCAGTTGAACCATTATGTCCTGATTGTTTTGTTACAGGGATGAAGGCCAATTTGTGGCTTAGCTTATTTCAAGACACAAGGAAGAGCTGCCTGCTTATTCAGTGGTTAACAATCTACCATTTTCAGAGTAATCCTAAATAATTTAGGTTCTTCAGGACATTTTTGGTGCACATTAAAGGCATTAACTTTTGACCTATAGAAGTAATGACGAAAATCTCATGCAAAGGCTAGCATTGGATAAACCTGTCACATTATGTTTCATCTACTTTCCAATAATATAGATAAACAAGAATCCCCCTTGTTTTTCTGGCAGCGGGACTGTATAAATGGTTCTTCTTTTTCCTGCAAACTTCACTCGTACAAAAACAGAAAAGGTGAAAATATCTAATTTAGTAGGACTAGTGATTTTTGTGTATCAGAATAACATACATGTGACTTTTCTACCCTGATTTATATCTAAATTGCCTTACAGACCAACAGTTACCAAAGACATCCCTATGGAACATTCAACTGAATACGAGCTACACTGGAATTTCTAATCAATAACGTATCTTTTTACAGACAGCACTGTCAGGCAGTTCAGCTTTCAGTCCAATTCCATCCTGTGCCTTCAAATGCAACTGATGACTCTAGGGCGTTTTACTCTGGAGCCTTTCACTAATGTCAGGATAGGCCACTCAGGGTACAGCACTGGAATGAGATTTTCTTATATTTTGTATTTTGATTCTTTTATACATGGCTTCTCTTTTCTTGAATTTGACAGTTTTTAGAAACTTTTTGTCACCCGCTTCTACTGTCTGCAACTGGGTCAGTCTTAATCAGAATCTTTCGTGACAGAAACACAGAAATGTCAAAGTGCCCCATGCGATCCATCGTCAACAACTTGCCTTGACCTTTGTGACCACAGCATTCATTAAGGTTCAACAGCATTGCCAATACAAGTCCTTTTGGTCTAGTATTGTGTGAAATTCCATTCTACCAGTCCAACACTTGCACTTGGTCCACAGCGCATATCTTGATCTTGAAGGGGTAACCTGACGCAGTGCTACGCAATGATAACCTCCTCGTGAACAACCTTCCAAAGGTATGCAATCGCTACAATGTACTTCCCACTCCAGCATATATGTCATAGAAATTTTCTCAGAGGAAAGAGGCACTCCTTTAAGAGACACATATATAAAGTGTATGGGAAAACCGTGGCTTATCACAGAAATTATATGGCATATGTCTCAAACTTTCAAGATATCAACTACATTATGTATCGTGTGACACTGTAACTGTTTGACTCATGAGCAGTTAGACAATTTAAAAAAATCATCATCTCCCGTCAGCAAATGTTGCTATGCCATCGTTTGGCAGATGAAGTCACAACGTTGGTGATGTCATCAATAGACATGATCTTTCTGAACCACAGTGATCTCATAGGACAAGACACTTTATTTTAATTGGGACTACTTTGGAGACAGTGGCAAAGGACCAAGGTCGTAAAGCAATATCTTCCTGCCGTTTAATTAGACTTGAGTGAGAATTCACAATGTAGTCCGCAATTAACCATTGAAGTCAGTCGTCAATCATTCATTCCTTACATAAGAGGTGAAGGTCTCCCCCTTTACAAATGAACTTAAGTCCAACCTTGATGCTGCAGAAGATTGTGTGTCAGTCTTACCAAGAAGGAGTGTCAGTTTGACTAACAGCAGTGATTCACCACAAGTCACTAAGTGACTCAGTCATCAGTCAGTTAGCTAGTCAGTCAACTATAGTTAGTCAGTTAAAAAGGTCGTATTTAAGCAACACAAATCTCGAATTACACAGATAGATCAAGAAGACCTCAACAGCAAAAAGTCAGTTGTTCAGCACTCAAAATACATAAATCTCCCAGGTAAATCAATAATGAGGTATTCAACTAGAAAAATGATTTAATATAATTGAGAGCTTGTAAAGAAATACATTTGATGACTGTAACACGATATCAATTGCTTTTGTTGGGGGATTGTGAATCACTTTCAATTTGGACTCAGCCTTCCATAAACACATTTTTCAAAGGTAAAAAACATGATGAATGTGCATGATCATTTGCAAATTCGCCCACCGCATTCAACGCAGGCAGACTAAGTTCAAATCGATACCTGTGATTATGAAAAACAAATTTTGGTCTAGCCTGCCTGTCTGCTATTCGAGATTAAAAAGCTAGTCATGAATGTGGTATGGGTGAATGCATAGCATGGTCAACACCAGCAGACTAATGTAATTATTGTCATATCATGGTTTGGATATAATAACCTTCATGTTTTATTTAACAATGCAATGTGTACAAACAACTTTTGATATAAAGCCAGCACAGACCAAATGCTAAACCAATTGACCCCATAAAAGTAGAGGATAAACATTTCTTAGAGGAGAAAAATTTCAGAGATGACAAAAGTTACCCTGGGAGGCCTTATAGAAACAAAAATTGAATCCGAAGCACAATTTTCAATTGGAAAAGTCTGCTTTGTTCCCAACACTTACGGTGATCAGGTCACTTCAACGTACGTGTATAGAGACTTCACCCAGCCTTCATGATGTCATCAGGCAATCATCATACATTGGCATAGCAATCTTTGATGACGTTACAGTAGGGACAGTAGGGGTACAGATAGTGCACTGCACATGCTGACCAGCTGACTTTGTTCTTGCAAGCTTGACCAGACATTTATCAAAATCCCAAATGTGTGACACAAATGATGACTTTTACATTTGGCTTCACATCATCAACTTGAAATTTAATACCTTTCTTTAAAAGTTTCAAGTCGAAGCATTTCTCATCAAATAGGAAATCAAATAACACCGAAGTAACTTTTCAGAGGTAATACAGTTTTTTCATCATCAAATGAATTGCTCAAGCAATCTTCTTCAATGACGTATCATCAGTAATTCAGTCAGCCTATTTGATTCATCGAGAATCACTCCGTTTGAAAATCATGAATCATTTAAAAACTGCTAAACTGAAGATTGCATTAATTAAGGCAGTTGTCTCATCAAAGCCATGTCTCTCATTGAATATAAACTACTTTCAGTTTCAGTCTCCACTTTCCTCGTCACAAATTCGTAAGATCAGAGGGAATCGCAATAATGTAATTTATATAGAGCAGTTATTTCTCTTTCGATAGTTATCCTAATTTTTTATCACCAAAGTTTTTCAAGATATTTTTTTAGCTGGTCTGTCAAATCAGTAATTATGAACACCAGTCTTTATTGAGATGCATGGCTGGGTAGTCCGACTACACATAAGTCGCCTTCATCCCATAGGGTCACAAGTACCTGCAATTCCCAGATGGGATACCATTTTTCTATTCTGAGTGTCACAATTGGATGATGTTTGGATATATTAGACCATAAATTTGTAATGGAGTGGACTCAGCAGAGGGGTTCACTGAGCTGGTAGACTCGGAGCTCCGGGCTCCATTCGCAGGGTCCATGTTTTGATTCCAGCTCTGGCCGGTCATCTGGACAGGTCTATATTGGATGGCAGTTTCAATTGTTCTTAGTCCCATAACTGTAGTGCCCTCATCTTGTTTTAATAAGTTACCAAGCATAAATACAGGGTGTTAAGCCCAAATCATCCATCCAGCTAACCAAAAGACTCTCAAAAGTGGCAATAGCCCTATACACTATGTCCCTGTCAATTCATCCATTATGCAATATTTCTTGTGTAAAATATCCAATTATTATCCATTGCAATAAAACTGGAATAAAGCTATCCTATTGCATAAATTTTCAATGTGTTGTTTTTTATGAAAGCCTGCAATCCAACAAGGTCAAATTCTACCACAAAACTGGATGCATCATTCTCTTAGTACATAATATCAAAAACAGCACAAAAACCAATTCCATGGCATAGCAAGCCATTTTATGCTTTTTTCCATTACCAGGTTCATCAATTTCATGTATCTGCAATTTTCATGAGCATGACATTGACTTATACATCACATGCTCATATTGAATGTTCCGGAGCATACATGAACAAGTAATTACCATAGTGACAGTGATACATGCATACCGAGCATGCCAGCTACCTTGGTGGTGATGGCCTGGCCTGCCTCTATGTAAAAAATGTTGTAAGTTTACCAAAGGTTGCAGTGCAATCTACTGCAAGGCCACTTTATACCTGTTTGAATAGACACTACATTGGCAGGTATTGGTAACAAGTGCAATATGTATCAGAGCAGTTTGTAGCAAATCACAACAACAAAAAATACCTGAAAACACTAAAAGGTAAAAAAAAAAAGAAGCAATTTTTAATCCCAAAAACTTCTTAGACTAAGTGAAAACACATCAATTTTTTAAGACTTACACAGAAGACAGTCTATGATATTTTCTATTATTATGAGAATATTTCAGCAAATATTTCACAGTGTACAGAACATGTTATCCTGTTGATGGGTAACATGTCTGTTTCCATCTCAGATTCCAGATGGCAAGCCAATATTTTGCATCATCTGACTCATTAACATGCATTTATCGCTGTATCTTGAATTCTTGATCATATTGTAGAGTAATATTGTAGAGTATAACTGCATTGTACCAGAAGTCTAGAACTTCACATTTCTGTTAAAATTTCTCACCGATTCACAGTCATTCAACATAATACCCATTGGATAATAATTAGTACAGATCTCAATCAGGATCCAATGCGCCACCTTGGAGAAGCCTTGTTTTACTGAATATGGCTAAAATTAGAATGTATCTAGTGGTCTCAAATTCATGAAATGTCTCTTTTGTAAGACCACCATGATGAAATGTAACCTCCTTTCTAATTGGCTTCAAAGCGGAATGGTTGGTCTCTCAATGTGCACATTATACATAATTTTAATGTTGAGTCAGTACGCCAAGTATATTGTAATGGTATAGTAACGCAATGGAAACGAGGCAGATACGTCAGTAATGTGGAAGATAACAATGGCAGTTGATATCAGATAAATACTTGCAAATTGATGAAGATTTTCCTGGACTGGGGACTGTATGCTGAGAGCAGGTGATTTGTCTATACACTCTAAAAAATCTCGAGACAAAATTGGTTTTTTAGATTCAAAATGGTTTTTTGAAAAACCAAATTTCAATGCAAAACCAACATGGATTTTTAAAAAAATCCATGTTGGTTTTTTGCATTGAAATTTGGTTTTTCAAAAAACCATTTTGAATCTAAAAAACCAATTTTGTCTGAAATGTTTTAGAGTGTAGGAGGCGTTCCCTGCCCCAGATAATTCAGGTACATGCATACTTTTCATCCCCAATAAATGTTCTCCAGATGCAATATCATAATGCCACCTACCATATAGAAATATCCATGTCCCCGATTTCCTCCTTGCCCATTGATAGAATGGAATTCAGTTAATCTATACATAATATAAGTTCCAATTTTGCTTGACTCCTGAATTTTGAACTTCTCAAAAGATGACTGAAGATTACATTGCCTTTATGTGAATACAGCTTGGCTGGAATGACAAGGAACAGTATGACGAGCATATTTTCAACATGGCTAAGAAGACCCCAAGCAATTCAAACTATAATTCTGCTGAGGGCAAACACACATGTACAATCATATCATGACAAAAAATAAAGTTATTTGTTACATGGTATGACATACAATAAATCTTGTCTGCAGAGTACATACTCGTCATCAATTAAATACGTCTGTAGTTGATTCCTAGTATAATTCAGTAATGCATCAGATCAATGAGAGATGTTATTCCAAATAGAGTTAGATGCACACACAAACGGAAGAATCTATAACCAGTCGTATTGATTTCTGTCAGCAAGCCAAAAAGAATATTAGTCTCATATATCTGTCAGTCTGGATTAGACAAGGTTAAGCATATAGACAAAGGACTGAGGCCATAACATAAAATGATTCACAAAACAAAAATGGAGCTCACCTTGGCTTAGATTATACTGTACTCAATGTACTGAGAATACTAAGTACCAACGACCTTTGTTTCTTTCTGTCTTTCTCAGTCAGTCAGTCTGTCTCTGTCTTTCTGTCTTGTGACACAGACTTCATGTCTCTCAAATCCTTGGACAGGTGTCAATGGGCTCGTGTCCGCAGGTTCTTACACCGATCCAGTTTATTCCAGGAGACTGGTATACTGGTAGAGATAGATTTGCTAAGTGCAGCACTTTAAAAAAAAATACACCGTTGCTCATAAATATGGAATACTTCAACATTCGCCATTGAAATTGACAACTTTAGCAACTTCTGCTGGATCACATGATGGTCTGATTCAATGGTAACTACTTCCAATGACCGCTAAAGAGAAGAACATGCTGTAGTTTAAAACGCATGCTGCAGCGTTAACCCCACGAAAAGTTACAGCGGCACGAAATATGGAAATTCAGGGTTTTTTTAGGATGAGGTGCATTAAAAAAAATTTAAAATTCTAGCATAAAGTATAGTTAAGGCTCTCAAAGAGTGATTAGAGAAGATGTCTTGACCTTTACAATGGACCTAGCTTTCATTCAGACTCTGATATTTACATTTATTTGACACCTTTTTTCCAAAAAAACATTCCATATTAATGAGCAGGAGCGCATGTATGATATGACATGCAGCCTGGGAAGGACCAGTGATTACATTCGATTTTCTGAGGATACGAATTTGGTCGGTACAAGTCCAGCCGTTTAAATTGAACTTAGAGGTCAATATGTCATTGGGAGAAATATGACTTCAGTGGTACTTTGTTTCAAGTGTAGGATATGACCTCACTGGTAAGTCACAATCTGGATATGAGTCATCAAATCTACATGGCAAGAGGGCTGCACTTTATGCTTATCCCCCCCCTTGCCAGCTTACAACTTCTGACGATATAAAATGTTAAGTCTGGTTTATGAATAATACTGTCAGAACAAACTGATGATATTCAGCAATATCTTTCAGCCTCAACCTGCAATGACGGTGGGATGTGGTATTTTGCAAGACAACACTGGTATAAATCCATAAGATTCTGTATAGATCATCTATTGTATATGATTTACCTCAGGGCCATGGGGAATTTCTAGGTGGTTGGTGGCATTATGATATTGCGTGAGGAGAAAATTGATTAGGATGGGAAATACGCTCGCTCGTCGTTCAGTGTGTGTGCAAGAATTATCTGGGGCAGGGAATGGCTCCTTGGCAAATCACCTGCTCTCAGCATACAGTCCCCGGTCCACAACAATCTTCATCAATTTGCAAGTATTTATCTGATATCAACTGCCATTGTTATCTTCCACATTACTGACGTATCTGCCTCGTTTCCATAGTGCTACCATACCACTACTATACTATCATATAGCTTGGTATACCTGGCATACTGACTGATGATGTTCAAGATAACGCATGAAATATCCAACATGAGATATCTTGATGTACTTTTGAGTGACCCCGTAATTCAATGCAACCATACATCATCATAAGATTTGCTTTCCAAAGATATCACTGGGGCATCTATCAAGAGGTGGCATCCTACGCAGTGGCTGTTGCAATTACCTTTGGACTATACCCTCCCATATATCATACTCAAATCTACCTGTTTTTTAGCATAAAAAATATCTTGTGTGTTGTATGTCAGCACCTGTTTTGATCAGGACAGTCAGGGGTTATAGAAAGAGGAACGAAGTTCAATTTTCACAAAGAGTAAACAGCTAGAACTTGGCCCTATTATAATCAATACAATGTTTGAACGTTTGATTTGCCTGAAGTCTAGATAATTATTGCTCTGAGATGAGTTTGAACCCAAAATCAGGTGTCAGAACCAAATGCCTCATAACTAAAGCAACACAGTACTTTTGCTTCGGTTCTTTACCTCTTAGCCCAGTTGCTCCTGCACCAGCATTGAGGATTACCAGCACTAAAAAATATTTGAAATCCAACAGTTACATGCTTAAGAACCATTGACAATCAGTCAATACTGAGTGGTTGTCTGAGCCAAAGGTATTCACATTAAGATAAACCATTGACCGGCTCTTATTTATGTCTATAGTAATTCACTTAATGGGTTACAATTGTTTTACCACAGAGATTAAGCTCAAAAATTGGTTTGAACCATTGCAATTGGAAATCCTCAGTGTTCAGGACAGCTGTATTGAACAATAAGCTGGAATGTCATCTGCTGATTTCTAAACACACACATACTTCAAATCATGGAATAAACTAACATGAACCAAAGGCCCCTCAATTAATTTTGAATCTGGGACTATCACATCAGTAGAAGCGAAGTTTGAACCTGATACCAAAATGAAGCAAATGGAGTACTACACAACAGAGCCCACGCAGGGTTAAACTGATTGTAGACGTGTATATTGTCAAATGTCAGTGGTGCACAACTGAGCTGCAGTGATGTACAGCTTTATCACTGCAGTATGCATGGGGCACATCTGTAATTTATAAGTGCCCATCCCAGATGGTCAGCAGATCAGAAGTAGGCAACTGGGGATTTGAGAGATGTGTTGTTGTGCTGCAACATAGAGTACACGATTGTTCCATGGTGCACAGATTGACCTTTGTACATTCATTTGGAATCTGTAACTGTAATAGAGGACAGCCAGATTACCTTCAGCACTTCATATCAGAAGAGGTTAGAATTGCTTGAATTAAGCTAATTATTGTCATTAGTTACAGTAATGATGGTCTTCAAAAACTTTAATGAAGGTTGAAACTCTGAATATGTATTGTCCACTCCTGATCCTACACTATACAGATCAGTTTGGTCACTTTGACAGCAGCCAGAGGCAGATGTAATGGTGAAATGATAAGACTTGGACTTCACTACATGGTAATAACTATTACCAAGTGTGGGATCTTAACCAGACTATATGAAATCTGTTCTACTGGCACAAAACTGTCCATTAAACTTCAATTAAACTTCAATCTAAGATCATCCTTCAGGATGCCACATGCAGGTAGTCGTGACGGGGTTTGATCCGAGGACCTTTGGAGAAGGGGCAAGGCAAAGTTACCCAAGAAATATCAAAATAAACGTGGTGCGCAATGCATCTCAATTTCAACCTATTTTATCCGCCTCAAGTGATTACCAATGATCCTGGTAAATTCTTCTTTTGGAAGACATTGGAAGTTGCCAACATTTTACAATGTAAGAACACCATAAAACATATAGTATAGCTATGAAAAGGCTAAAATATAATGGGAGGAGGAAGACCGAACCATATATCACATGAGATGCACCACAACAGGCACAAGACTAGCACCAAAACAACCAGATGGCCAGCAGTCTACATAAGTAAGCAATTGGGGAGGTAGATGTACAACTGAGAGAGGTATTACTTACTCCTCAGACGTAGAATCCCACCATAGCATCTCCCTGCGAGGCTTACATGCCACTTCTAACCCAGTGCTGTGATTGATTGAAATACCAACCATGCAAACTGCCAGTCAGGTTGAAACGTAACCATTGCCAGGGGTTTTGCAACGTTCTCGGTGCATTTTGTTAACCTAGAACTTAACAAATATCCAGCATATCCATATTTCAAATGTTTAAAATCCCCAATTCTTATACCAATATGTCATTTGAAGTTGTTGGAAACTATTGTGTCTTTTCACACTTTTTAGCTGTTTTTTTTTCATCCTGTATCCCAATAGGCTAGGCCAAGAAAATGCGCCATACAATACCACTAAAATAACAGTTATTGCAATCCCATTCAGAGAAGTTCAACTGAGATTTATTTTGTGAAATATCCAGACGCTAAGCTACAGGGTGCCTTTTACCCAGTGTTCTATGCTAAGGCAAGTAAAAACCCCATACTTGGAAACAGAGAGTATCTTGGCGTGAACTCACAGTCTCACAGTCTTATCAGCTCATCTTTACGTCTGCCTCAGGCAGCAGCTCATATAAGCTAAAATGGTTTCAGAACCAGCAGCGCTGAGACACTAAGACGCGACATAACGTATGTATCGCATGTACAAAATAAAGTGTTTGTCCCTCTGCAGTTGCCTCTTATGATTTTAACTGCATGCAGGAGATGGCAAAATTTAAAGTAGATTGATACCAACTCAACATCAATGGCAACGGGTAGAAATTCTCTGTTTCATGGAAATGCTGCAAAAATCATCCGCATTAGGCACAAAACTAGATTTCAAAAGAAAATACAATCACAGCTAATCGAGTAGACATGACAAGTATAGAAATGACCAAACATACATTAGGCTGAGTTTTTAACCTAGGACCAAGGGATAGTAATTTACAGGAAGCCGAAAAGGCCAAACATTGTTGGCACTCATTAACCATTTCTCTTTAATCAGCCAATATGATTCAATCAATTGAGGCTATATATTACAAACACAAAGGTCACATTTCCAGGCAATCACAGCTGCCTGCTGTGCACAATATAATCATCTTACTAACAATCATATTATAAGATTAACATTGGCATGATACGATCCTCTGTCATACAGCCATATTGCTAAGGAATACCCATCTGCAGTAATTAGATTATTAAGGAGCGAAGACATGGCACTTTGCAGTTATGGCAATTATGTAAACAGAACAACAAAACCACTATTGTTGTAGATGTCCTGACACCAGATATATCAAGCCAGATTTTCTTCTGATGAGTCCCCTTGAACAGACAAGAGGTCAGGTGAACACATTATGTATGAATCAAGCAGAAAAAATATGAAATTATGGGGTGGGTATGTGGACAATACAACCCGCCAAAAGATCTGGGAAGCAATGAGATGTAGAAATGGAGAAAAGGCCATGGTGGTGTGGGATCGATCCAGAGGCCCCCACATTGCTACTGTCTAGTCTGTGGTGCGCAATACATGCTAACAGCACACCGACAACACGTGAGGTAATGTGATAAACAGTTTACATGTGATTAGACCAATGAGATCAAGGTAATAAGGTCAAGATATGGCAGACTCACCTCAGTTGGGCTGGTTCACTGTTGGTAACACGCCATGGCTTTTTGATCTAAGTCATCTCTTGTGTAGGCCAGCAGCATCAGCAGCTTGGAGGCAGAAGCAGCAGCAGCAGCAGCAGCAACAGCAGTTGCAGGCCCAGCAAAGCAAGGATGCCAGAGCAGCAACTAACTCCCCTGGTGGCTAACACTGGCTGAGTGGAGCAGAGTAAATCCATAACATCAACGTGCACAGAATGAACTTTCACACATCAATCTGAAGCAGGTTTTCATCAAAAAAATATCTACAGAAAAATAAAAACAGCATGAAAAATGTCCACACATTGATGAAACTCACCATTTTCTCTTTAGAATCAAAACACTTCCTTATTTTTAAATATCCAATACTCGATCAGAGCTATTTCAAACAGTAAAACTGGTATAAATGTTCATATAGCGGTTGGGCACAATTACAAAAAAACTATGTGAGGGTCTCAAGTTATTCTATCAGAATCTATGTTGTAGGACACATCAGGGCATCTAAAATTACAGCAACAAAACAGCCTTCAAACTTAAACAGCGTCATGACAGCTCACGTACCGTAGAACGGGGTGACTTGGAACAGTCGGGGTGACTATGAACACTTTCCCAAAAAGACATCCTCTGTCAATGCGAAGTTGAAAGAGATATTAGAGATATTTGAATTGTGATTATATGCTTAAGAGGTCTGCTTTCATTCTGCAGAAAGTCATTGTGACCAGATTTTATTTTCCTGATTTTGATCAAATAGGCCTAAACGTATCATGCCTTTTTCCATATTGCCATAACCTGTGAACTTGTATGCCCAACAGAACTGAACTATACACTGGCTTCAAAAATACCTATGTTAGAATGTGACTCGAATACTTCCAAATTCACCAAAAACTTGTTCCCTGGAAGCACTCGAGTCTCTGTGTGTGAATTTGATCAGTTTTCGCAGCCATGCCATCACTATGGCAAGATATGTATCATAATGATCACCCAAGGCACGCTGTGTGATGGTGGATTGTTTATCGAAAATTTGTATGAAATGTGCCAGTATCACATTGATTCAAATGAACTGGATGATAAAACTGGTGGTAAGATGAGGAATTCCCCAAGTTTGTGGGAGCAATCAGGGATTTTATCTGCAAAAGAGTAAGTAAACTGCATTGGTAAACCAGAATGATTTGATTGTGGCACAGAGCCCACCGGATGAGGAAATCCCCAAATTTCTCAAGTGGCAATTCTTGGATTTTATTTGGGGACTGTTATGGAAGGGATTTATTGTTATCCAGTGTCCACTAATATACTAAAGTAGTATATTAGATTAAGCCTTTGGGCTTGGGGAAACCCCTGGGTTCCAAGTGGAAATCTGGCTGTCTTATTTCTGCAACTTACTACTGTATGACACCCTATTATCGCCTGGTGTTCAATTTAAACAGTTTTGACAGCCATTGAGTTTGGACGAAATGTCAATTTGTAAAAGCAAGTGTTTAATGATTCAAAAAGAACTCCACAGGAAAAGCAAAATAACTGGTACAGCAAGATATGTCACATTATGTCTAATTACAACATAACGATAAATGAAAATATGACTTCTGATAAGAGTAGACTCTGCTAACCTGGCCAGAGGCGGCGGAGCTGGGGGGGCACTGGGGGCACGTGCCCCCCCCCCCACTTTTGGGCCCAAAAATATATAAAATGCCCCTTTTTCTCCTTAAAATTACCGTAGACAAGGTCCCCCGAGGCCAAGTGCCCCACCCCCACTTTTCGAAGCGTTCTGCCACCTCTAAAACTGGCAATGTAGATGGCAGAACAAGATAAAGCACTGTCGGGTATACACGTAATGATAACACCTTATATCCTAAATTAAGAACATACAGAGCATTTAAGACTGATTTTAGATCAGAACCTTACTTAACTCTGAACATTAATAAAAAGATCTACACAAAAATTGCTAGGTTCAGGTGTAGTTCACATAGCCTAAAAATTGAGACTAGCAGACACGAACACCCAGTAATACCAGCTGAAAGTAGGATCTGTGAAAAATGCACCTCAAATGAAGTTGAAGATGAACTACACTGTCTCATAACCTGCCAATCCCACAAAAGTCAACGTTCCAATCTTTTTCAAGCTCTGGTTGGCATAATGCCCAACTTTCACGATCTTAACAATAAAGACAAGTTTGTTACTATTATGAGATCCAAGGATCCAGTCATTCTAAAAACCCTTGGCCATTTTCTGAATCAAGTAATGTAAACTGAATAACTTGCCTAAAGAATATATTGCTAAAAAAAAAACTAAAGCGCATGAATTAATAAATAATACAGACAAATAATAACTTACATTGTCATATTAATATATTCATAGATAAAGTTAATGCCAAAATACAAAGAAACTTAATATCAAATTTCAATAGATAGAAGAACACCTGCACACTGTGGCAATACCAGATGAGGGTAACTGAGTTACCCTCCTCCCTAATTTTGCCTTAAATATTATGTTACATTGAATTTGAAGCTATCAATACGGATAATCTTTATCCAAGTGGTGTATTACAATTAATGATGGCCGAAAGCAATATTTCATTGGAGAACATGCTTGAATTGTGGCCGTGAGAGTGGAGAAATCACTTAAAGCACCTTCAAAATGACGAGGGTAACTGCATCTCAAGACGAGGGTAACTGTGAAGTGCCAATTGATGTGACGAGGGTAACTACTTATATCTTCATGTGCAATATGTCAGCAGAATGAGCAGATGGAGTGCTTTGAAGTCAGGGATTGTTATGATTTTCCTGCAGTTCAACAGGCTATATATATCTGATATTGGTCTAGGGCTGAGCCAGCTCTGTCACAACCTGCTCTTTTGCAAATGTACAAATTTGAAAAATAAAACTTTTAGTATGGTTCTTGAAGCCTATTCGAATATGAGTATTAATTTAATTTTTTTTTCATTGAAAGTTTCTGGAAATGTAGAAGAAATTAATGCTATTTCTTGCGTATTCATGGCTCACAATACACAGACGAAATTGGTTATAGTTTCTTTACTTGTGCTGCAGTAGCTATATGATGATGCACTGAAGTAAGACTGCATGAAAGTAATAGTGCAAAGAAATGTGGCAACTTTCTTCACACATTGTAGACCAAGAACGAAACACCCCATTAAAGGCAATTCATCTTGACAACCTTATCAAGTTCCAATGCACACTGGCACAAATAAGCCTGTTATATGTAATTGTACTCCCAGCTCTCATTCTCTTTATCGTAATATCAATGTGATTCTAGGTTGCACATTTGCCTAATCAAAAATTCTTTTAAGGTGCCTAAAATTGCCTTATGAACATTACAAATCAGTTTTATTTGGAATCACCAGGATTTTTTTTTTTGTATTTTGTCCAGTTGTTTTTGTGTGAAATTATGTCAGATTCTCATGACTACAATGGAATACATCACTTTGTACCCATGATGGGGTCCCTAGGGTATATATACCCACATAATTAATAACTAGAATTCACACTGCGAGCAGAATGTGAGGAGCTGCTGAGCCTGCTGCTTGAGAATTAAATTGATTTTTAGACAAGAAAAAGAAAACATTTGTGCAAAATATAGAGGGGTAGGTAGACAGATAGATAGACAGAAAGATAGATATAAACTGATAGATAGATAGATAGATAGATAGATAGATAGATAGATAGATAGACAGATAGATAGATAGACAGATAGATAGATACATAGATAGATCGATAGATAGATAGATAGACAGAGAAATAGATAGATAGGTCCATTTTTATGAAAGTGACTTAGATTAACTGACCAAATGCCTGTGCTATTGTCTAATAATATGAAATAGCACAATATTTTCATGGCATAACCCTGATTCATTTTGAATGCTATTAAACTGCTATTCAAACACTGGCTATTGTCTCAATTTCTATTCAAACAAAGGCCATACATGTCCATTGTGAGCAATGTTGCATTGCAACAGGGGTGGCTATTGTATGAGCATCCATGAAACATTATAACTTTTAGACAATTTTTTTTTTATCTTTTAAAAATTTTACTTTATTGAACTTCCCTGCATTTCTAACAAGCAAGTAATGATATAACAAATTAATATAACCTCTGATGATCAAATATCAAAATTTATTGGTCATATATGTATATTACATATAAAATTACAAGAGAAAAAAATGTAAGAAATTGTCTGGTGAATTACAAAATGTTGAGATCCCAGAAACTGACTTGGCAAAGGCAGGGGAATTATACCAAAACAAACCAGAGTCAGGTGTAAGGAGGTGTGAGACTTAGGACTCACATGTGATGTTAAGGCCTTATTTCGTGATATATGTATATGACTAAACATTTAACTGATTTAGTTGGACTGTGTTAGTACATGTACGTTTAGAATTATTAGATAGGTATTGGTTTATTTGTATTTAAATCCAACCCTGCTAGTAAAACCCAAGCCAACCAACATTTTACAATTAAATTGCACTGTAATTGCAGTGAATCTGGGGAATCCCCAGACCAGGGGAATTCCCACTTTGTTCATGCATCACTGAGCATACAAGCCTGTAACAGGACCCCATGACTAAACATTTAACTGATTTAGTTGGACTGTGTTAGTACATGTACGTTTAGAATTATTAGATAGGTATTGGTTTATTTGTATTTAAATCCAACCCTGCTAGTAAAACCCAAGCCAACCAACATTTTACAATTAAATTGCACTGTAATTGCAGTGAATCTGGGGAATCCCCAGACCAGGGGAATTCCCACTTTGTTCATGCATCACTGAGCATACAAGCCTGTAACAGGACTGGGGTCCTGAATGGACTGGTTAAAACCTGTACTGGCAGTCTGGCACAGTGCATGACTAGTCTGACCCAAAACCTGTCCTGTCACAGGCTAAAATGGCACCAATTTCAAATGGTGAAGCCAGCTGCAGAGTCCTAAATTATAGGATTTATGAGGCCTGTAGCATATTCGACAAAGCAAGAATGTAATGGAATTTACCCACATGTAATGCTAGTTTACATATCCTACAATAACCTTCAGTTATGAACCCTTGGAATGGTGAGGAGAGTCCAGAAAACTTCACAAAAATTTGGGGCATTTTCAAGTGACTCACAGATCATGAGCACAAATACAAAAGGAGCTGGCTGCCAGCGACAGCAGCTCCTAATTATAAAGCCACATTTGCTAAATTCTGGTCATCTATCACTAGATCTTATTTCCAAAATTGAAATTAATGTCACTGCACATGAATTTTGCATATTTTTCATTATATTGTGGTATTTTTTTAACATACTGATTACCAAAGATACCTTCTCATGTTTAATATCATTAAAAAGCAACTGTATCAACTAATCTCATTTACAAAGTCGGTCACAACAGTCCCATATTGTAAATTTTGAACTCCTTTGCAAAAATTCACTCAACATAATTTTTTTTTACTATTTCCTTTTGTGAGAAACCAATATGCCTCTTTAAAGCTTGGAATTTTAAAATGTTTCCATCTGAAGTACTTTCAGAAATAAATTCAGCTCTTTATCTAAGGTTCCGCCTGGTCTTGGAAGGCTCCTATATACTATATATAGCATAAATAAGGCTTTTCTTCGAAATTCTAAGAATTAATTGCAGAAAAATGAAAAATAATAACTCTAAAATTTTTGCAGAAATAGAAGATGATCTCATAAATGGCTTAAAAAATAAATTTCAAGTTTCTATCAGCTGTCCTACATGGCCATTTTTGCACTTGAAATTAGTCAATTTTCGGAATCGTCCCAAGATTTTCTTCATTTGCATAAAAAGTGTAGGAATTAGATATATGAATAAATTCGTACCATCAGCACCCCATACTGCCTCAATTCATGCAAAGGTTCAGGTTTATTGAAAGCTTCGTTTCTGAGTGAAAAAATTCCAAAAACCCACAATTTACCCAAATTTTGCAAAAATGAACCAAATTGAACAGGCTAGTGTGAATATATGGAAAGCATCATCTGTATTAGCTTCGGTGATCAGCATTTTATATATCTGAGCTTGATCTGTGTACAATTTGATCGCAATATCTTGAAAAACGTAGCTTCGGCAGCATTTTGAAATGACTTGACACGTGGAAAGTAGACATTTTTGTTTGCAGACCTTAATTTTGAAAATGCTGTCAAATTCAAAATACTTGGAATACAGGGAAAATATTTTGCATGGCTTCATAAAACATGTTCATGTATATCTTGTGTAATTATTTCATTACAATCTGAATCCATGATGTGGGAGACATTGGTCCATTTGGCATGGAATGGCCCTATATGCTTTCACATATCTCGCAAAGCTGGGGCCGTATAATATTCAATTAATTTCAAAGCTTATTCTCCATAAATACTATTTCTAATAATTTACCTCATTTTACAAACATTTCATGTGTATTTATGTGAATTATGGACAGGACTAACATGATTAATTAACTTTTACAATGGACACCAAAAAAATGACTCTTGAACACTGCCGAAGTGCATAAAATATACCGTTATACTAAGTAAATCGATATTCTGTACACCAATGTTTGTAGTCTGCAGCTGTAGTTTTCTCTGGTTTGTACATATTTTTCTGCTTCATATATATTTCAAAGACACATGTATCACTGTTTGATATCCAGTTGTCAATAAAATCTACTACTACTGTAATTTGGCAACCTGGTACTCAGTGGGGAGAGGAGTGACTCATTCAATTACTTGTCATGATAGCATTAAAGTCAGGGCCATAGCCTGGGCTGAATCCTGGGGGGCAAAGACTGGTCCGGATGCATGCGAACCCAGGAAAATTGCAGATAATTTGAAATTTTTACATGTTAAAAAATTTTTCTGTCAAATTCTAGGGGGGGCAGCTGCCCCCCTGCAGGCTACAGCCCTGCAAGTACTGGATATGACCTCACTCAGTACTTACGAGGCAGTAAGAATAACATGGCAAGAAAAGGGATATGACCTCAGAACAAAGAACATTTCAGTGCATTTCTGCAAGCACTTGTAATTATTCTCCTGTAACAACATTTTCATGAAATTTGAGATATTATAGTTCCAATAAACTTACCGGGGATCAGTTACAAATCAATTAAACTAACTTTACAGGTGATTTCATTAGCACGTGATTCTGCAGGTTCTTGGCCACTAAATACATAACATTTTTGCTTAATCTGATTGGTTCAGAAACAAAAAAAAGTCACATATTTAATATATCAAACGCAGCAAGTGTATGTTTAGCATTGACTTCTCACTGTCAAGTGTGAATGACCAGAATCACGTGTTAATGAATTCACCTGTAACAAAGAAAGTACATGTAACATATATGATGGGAGGAATCTAGGCACGAGCTAAATAAAAGTGCCACTCATTGATAGACATGATCATTCTGAAGGTTTTGCCAATCATATCATGATCTGCAGCTGCCCTGTATTGGATTGTTCAACACTTAACTTGGGTTATCCTACAGTGGTTAATCACTGGTGATTAGTTAAGTAATTTTACAGATATTATGTCAATGCTGAACATGAGTTAATGGTAGATAACTAGTTTTCTCTAACTGAACTTGTGTTACAACCTGACAAAATTTTTTACCAGAAGCCCAGTCGGAAGAGTTAACCACTTTAGGATAGCCCGTGTTAAGCATACATGTACATACAATCCGGTACTGGTGATCACAGTTTTATCTATTGTGTTGGAAATTCATGATTAAAGGAACTCCTTTTGGAAAGAGTCGTACATGTACTACAAGCATCGCGAGAAAAGCAAACACCATTATGGTATATTTCTGTAACTATCCAGAAAATATTCAATTAAAATAATATCCACATCACCGTATCCACAGGGAGCGAGAGTAACATCTAAATGCAATTACAAATTCAATTTATGTTCCAGAGTTTTAAACCTAATTCAATAAAAAAAAGTGCATATGTGATAGTTAATCATAAGTCAATTTCATTTTAATTAAATTTTCCATAAAAATATGGACTATGAAACTAATTTTGAAATTAAAAACATAAAAACCAAGAGTTACATTGAATAAGTCATAAACTGTGTTTTAATTCAACAATACTTGCTTTATGAGATTTTTATATTTACACTATATTGATTGTTAAATCCACACTAAACCCAAACTTTCATAAGAGACTCGGTCTGTTTCGTTTTCTCAGTGCACCAGTCCGGTCAAAATGAGAACTGCATGCTGCTGCCACCTGGCACAAAAGTTAGTTTTGAATTATTCAGCATTGTAGCTCCAAAGAAACAGTTCCAATTTCACGACACATTCACACAGATTCTATTCAACATTGAGGTAAACCAGAGCAATACTCACCAATCATATGCTGTAAGAAAGTAGACAAGGCCACCAGCATACTCAGAAACATCACTGGTTTCTTCCAGACAAAATTTTGTGAGTTCCCCAAAATGGGTTTATGAGGACCTCTCGCTGGAGCTTGCGGAATTTCACACTTGCCACCAGGTAGCAACACATGACAGCATATAAGTTCTGCCAAGGCTGGAAAAAGCAGTGGCAACGAAACAGCAGTCCACTTGTAGACAGTCCGTGCCTTGATTGATTTCTTGTAAAGAACAATTTCTATTTGTGTTTTAGCTGACTGAAAAAATACTCAGCTTCAAGTGCTGACTCTTGTTAAAAGTGTTGATAAAATTTGGTATATGTACTGCTCAGTGCTCATGGATGCCAATGGTGGAGCCACATGAGTGTCTCCTGTTTTCATCAAAACATGTCTCAGAAAATAATAGAATATCTGCCATCAATATACTGTAAAACTTGATTTTTGAGTCAGCTTATTGTCCATCCAATAACTATGTATCCTTCAATTTATTTCCTCAGACTCACAGCATGATGTAATGCTGGTTAAGAATAGCTATTGGTCGGGCAGTTCTGTGTGATGTGCAGCTGAAGAGCATGACAATGTGTTGACATGCAAATCGAATAAGCTGGTATAATTAGCAACAACAAACAGTTAAAGCAAATCCTTAGCAGTTACTTGTCGCTGGAATTTTGGGCTCAATTTAAGTATACATTAGTGACCTCCCTGGACTGAATGAGCCACAAGATTGGCTCATTCACAGTTGTTCACACATTTTCAACCAATCCTGCCACTTTCAGTTGGGCGAGGTCACTACTTGCTGGATTCTTAACTTGAGCCGAATTTTGATGGTTTTTGTTATTATTCATTGCACCTGAGTATCAAAACAGTTGGTCAAGTCTCAGTTATAGTTTTGAGTTCCTGGTGATTGAGCATGGTGACAGACTGCATTGCCCTTTTAGCTGGGATTCCACCAGCTGTGAGATTTGGTGTAATAGCGGGGCAGATTTGTCATGAATAGGGGAGTAATAGTGCATTTATACATAGAAGCATGAAACTTGGCACACATTTCAAAAACGTCTTAAAGAAAAGATTTAGACAGGGAGCCACTTCAGATTTGACCTGGTTGACACATGGCAGCCATTTTCCAAAATGGCGGCTAATTTTCTCATTTTCCTGCTTTCTGTGAAGTGCCTATAGTATTAAAGTAACGAAACAGTGCTCATTACTCCTTCTACAGAGCTAAAGAACATTATCAATTGACTTCTGGATTGAACTGACGAATTTTAGGGTAGTCAGGGTCCATTTTGTTAGAACTGTTGAAGAAAATGTATCATTTTCGCGGTTTCCCATAGTTACATGGAATCTCAATTAATTTCTAAACAGACTACATATTTGAATTCCCTGTAAGAAGAGCTTTCAAATGAATGGTCGCATCAATAGTTTCTGTGATTTTTTTGTCAAAATTAAAGAAACAACAAAATCTTCAAAAATCATTTTATTTTAATTTTTTCCATTTTCGCACCAAGTTTACGAAACCCGTTGATGCCACCATTCATTTGAAAGCTCTTTTTACAAGGAATTCAAATAATTTATTTTGAGATTTATTGAGAATTGGAGTAACCATCCGTAACCGCGAAATCCAGTTTTTGAATCAATATTTCTGACAAAAAGGACTCCAACAAGACTGAAAATAGACCAAGGCTACCAAAAAATGTTATAGTAATGTACTGAATACTTAGAGAAGCAATAAAAAACAATATTTACATGTATTCTATTTGGAGGAACTGCACAGAAAGCATTAAAATAGAAGAATTGACCGCCATTTTGGAAAATGGCTGCCAGTAGCCACCTAAGCTAAATCTGAAGTGGCTCCCTATCCAAATATGTTTGTATAGATGTTTTTTAAGTGTGCGCCATGTTTCATGCTTCTATGTATGAATGCACTATTTTTTTACATACCTGCCCCGCTATAAGTCTTGTTTGTGTTTTACAGCTATTCACTAAACTTCTTCCCCAGCTGAGTGATATGCATTCAATTGATGCATATTGAGGACAGATATTGGGATCAGATGTTCTCTATTTATATTATAAAACCTTTATCTTCTACTTTCCATCCTCTTCCAATAAGATTCCAAATCAAGCCACCCTGGCATCACATGGCATGCTTTGGATATCCATGTATCAAGAACACAAGAAAAGAAGCGGTCACCAGGTGTTGATAATATTAATTTTCCAGGACAGTCAATTGTGAAAATGTACTAGAACATCATGTTCATAAATCCTTTGGCACCAAGCATTTTTCTGGTGGGCACGGCTCCACAAACCAACTTTTGTACCTGTCAGTATGCAGGTATGTGACAGGTAATGTATAATACAGTCATTTTCCATATTAATTCAGTATTTAAAATCAAGTAAATGTCTTCTTTTTTCGCAATAGATAAACTTGTTCTTTCCTGCTGTCTAAAAATGATATATAAAATCTAGACAACCAACACAGACTTCCTTGTTGACACATACTTGATGACTGCATCCGTCAGACTGATCACCTCAAGAAATACTAAAAACTTCATAACAGTTGATGATTTCAATTTCAATTCAGCTTTGATCTAATAGCTAGTTCTATTCATAGGCACTGCAAACATTTACCCATTGACATTTCAACTTTCAAGTGCATTTTAATCAATCAAAAAATCATTGACATTATTTGGACTTCTGTCTGTTTGAAGTGCTGATTATTGGATGGAGTGTTTCTAGGTTATGCCAATGTTGAAATTAGGTTTGTGAAAAACAGAGAAAAAATAATAAAAACCAAGGGATAGAGAAAAATAAAAAACCAAGGAATCGAGATTTTAACAAAGACAAAACAAAGACTACATGTGTGTGCCAAGATGTTGATGATGTGTCTGATTGTGTCATTTTCAAGCCACTACTTTCAATAGCACTTTACTTTAAGGAGATTGATAGTATTGATTGCAGATGACACACACACAAAATGATTTCTGATTCTCTGAACTCTTTGTATGATCCTTGTTTTCAGACGAAAAGTTCACATATTCTGGCTGTTAATCATGCGATTATATAACAAACACGAAAGTACCTATATGTGATAGAAAAACAGCCAAAATCTGTATCAATACCTGTCATTTTCCCGTCCCATTCACTCAACCAACCATCGGAATTATTGCGACAAACAATGTACCGAAAACTGCATGCAAAAACATATAGAACATCTCATTGCAACCAATATATTTTCTTGCCATGATAAAACTGACAATAATGGTCTGCTTGAAAATGATCTACATCCATCTTGAAGTGTGGCAAGTGGTCAGTAAATTCCAGAAATAGAAATAAGGTCAGGATCGCAACTAGATCTATGCCCACTCGCGACAGTTAAATAGCTTAAAAATACACTGACTCAAACCTGATCCTTGACAGTTAGGCCAACTTGTCAGTTATATTTAGGATAGCCCGTGTTAAGCATACATACAATAGGGTACTGGTGATCACAGTTTTATCGAGTGTGTTGGAAATTCATGATTAAAGGCATTTCAGAACTCCTTTTGGAAAGACTCATACATGTACAAGCATCGCGAGAAAAGGAAACACCATTATGGTATAGCTCTGTAACTTTCCAGAAAATATTCAATTAAAATAATATCCACGTCACCATATCCACAGGGAGCGAGAGTAACATCTAAATGCAATTACAAATTCAATTTATGTTCCAGTGTTTCCAACCTAATTCAATAAAAAAAAGTGCATATATGATATTTAATCATAAGTCAATTTCATTTTAATAACATTTTTCATAAAAATATGGACTATGAAACTACTTTTGATATTAAACCATAAAAACCAAGAGTAACATTGAATAATTCATAAACTGTGTTTTCATTCAACTACTTGCTAAGGGAGGAGAAAACCACTCCCTTTGAAGTATTCAAAGTCCGATGTGGCTCGATTATTGCCGGCGTACCTGCAATATCTTTCAGCCCGAGGAGTTTCCGAGTTTGGTCGTCGTTTCTGGTCTTAAATAGAACAGTTCCATCTCTCTGCAAGGTTGTCTCTGCAGGTTCGCCGACTTCTTGAAGTATGGTCTTGTAGATGGCGAAGGGAGATAGCCTGGTCGATGGTTTGAACACTATGTATCTGTGTCGGTACTCTGACTTTCGTGTTGTCGTTTGTCAATTTAGTAGTTCCCGGTCGATGCAGTCATCCGAGGATGACCGCTGTCGTTTTAGTCGAGACTGTGAATTTGGAAGAGAGTAAGCCATATGAATGTTAGTGGTTCATCCCCCAATCCCCCATGCTCCCCACCCACCAAGAAGCCCAACAAGGAGGACTAATATGGGTAGGGCTGCGCCCAGTACCCTAGTCCAGGGATACATGGGGGATATACTCGTAGAAGGCTTGGTAAGAAATACAGCTGCAATCATATTAAAAACATGGCCAGCATGTAGTCTTGGTCAGAACCTTCTTTGATTGACCCATCAGCCATGGCCAAGTAGGACCGAAGTCCTAATGACAACATGACAAGCCGATTGACTGGACCGGGCCAATCCAGCCTCCCGTCTAGGAGAAATCCAGGCCAAAGTAGTGTATTGTATGGGAGGGACCAAGTTAGGCCCACCCAACTCAACTACCAGGACCCCTTCATCCTCCGACACGGGTCGCAACCCACGGCAAACAGGTTGCCCCATTTCCGTCGGGGAGACATGTGCTTGCGCACTGTCTCGTGTTGGCCACAAGAGTTAGAGGACTTCACCCTTGTGTTACCACCCACCGCCACGAGGAGGCCCGAGACCTGCGGGGGCAATTGTACATGATAAAAGAAGCAATGAAGTCATAATTTTTTTTAACTAGTCAAAGGCAGAGAAAACTTTAAAAACAGTCTGTGCAAATGGCTGCTCTTGCAGGGATTGTATATTGAGAGTGGACAGAAGAGAACATACCTGAAACGCTCATGGATAGAAGAGATGTTTTATCGGGCTACATTTCAATGGGAAAAAACCAACATGGATTTTTGAAAAGTCCATGTTGGTTTTTTGTTTGAAATTTGGTTTTTCAAAAAACCATTTTGAATCTAAAAAACCAATTTTGTTCAGAAATTTTTTAGAGTGTATCCCAAAATACCATCAGGCCTGTTCGTTGTTTTTTTTTAAAAATAGATACTGTAGGTTTATGGATTAGTTTCTTTTATGGAACCTTCTGATGTGTTGGAAAAAGAGAGTACCCTAAGTAGACACTGAAAGCTCTTTTATCTCACCGGAGATTCTGCCTCTAGCAGCAGACTAAGTTTATGACACACAAGAAAGGTTTTCTTCATCGCAAAACTTTGTAAGAGAGCAACCAAAATTAAATTTAAAATCCAAGTTATACTCCACTGAGATTCAAATTCTATTGTCTTTGCCAGGGTATAACCAACAGATTTGTTAGTTATACCACTATCAGGGATTTAAGTTATAAGCCTGAAGTACTACTTTTTCTGTAAACAATCTGTGTTCATTCAAATCTATTCAAAAGAAAAGAAAAAACAATTTTGAACAGAAATAAATTTGGTAGCAGCCTCACCCCACTCATCAGCCCTAGTACCACCAATGCATCTGTTTTTTTGTTTTTTTTGGTAATGACACAAAGCGGTCCTTCTCCTCCATTCGAAAGCAGGACACTTAAATTAAATCTCCAACCTGCCATGCATTTGTGCATTTGAATTGCACACAACTGTACTCTAGGGAATTACTTCAGCCCCTTTTAGTAATCTTTCAAAATTCCTCAGGCATATGATTTAAAGTTCCTACAGAAAATTAGTGCCACTGCATTGCATTAATAGAAAGGTGAAAGTAAACTGAAGAAATCTGTACCTCATCCATATTAAGACCAGTCAAAAGGTGTAGTTTTTTTTTCAGTACCTAAAGTATTTTTTGTTATTCTCAATCAAAAGCATATGATAATACAAGTTGGTGTAGCAGTTGTGCAACATAACATTATTATTACGCCCCAACTGTTATAATTGAATTGACTTTGGTTCCAGCTAAATCTCTATGAACTGGATTTGTAGCATATACCAAAGGACCACATATCCATGCTTAACGCAAGCAAAAGAAATGCCAATTGTCCTTAGAATCAGTGCTTGACATTTTTCTTAGATTAGGCAGGTCCGCTGACAGCTATTGGCAATTGTAGATTAATGAGCCAGAGACAAACATTTGGCAATCTTAATGGAATTGAAAAATAATTTGGGCACAAAAGCCAACTGAAGATGGATGGATATCTTGTCCATAATCAAAGGCATTGAGGGTTCTAGAAATTGACATTGGAAGTGATACTATTTATGACAACTTTGGAGATTTCTAACTGTGGCGAAACATCTGGGCAGACCATGTGAAAATATCCATCTTAAAATAATTACTAGCAACTACTGAGGCAGAAAAAGTTTATAGATTTGAGTAACATAATGAATTCACTTCCAAACTGTGTGTTTTTGCCACTAAGATGGTGTTACAGGTGATTTCATTAGTACGCGATTCCAAGATTCTATACACACCAAATACATAGCATGTTTGCTTAATCTGATTGGTTTAGGAACAACAGAACGTCACACAGCCAATATAGCAAACGTAGCAACTGCATGTATAACATTGATTTATTACAGGCAACTGTGATGGACCAGAATCGCGTGGTAATGAAATCACCTGTAATGTGAATTCTTGTCCTCTGTCTTATGTTAGGAACATTATTCGATTGAATTCTCAGGAATACCACAATAAAGTTTTCCATTGTAAAATGCCTATGCTCACACGGAATTGCAAACCCAGACAACTGAGATTCAAAGATTCTGAATGGAAGAAAGAAAAAACAGCTTCAGGCCTTGCTTTGGAAAGACAACAGATTTAATCGAAATCCCTTTCAGCCTTCTCGAAATACAATTTAGCTGGGGCAATTTTTAGTGGGAAGTTTTAATGAAGGGCAGGAATTTTAAGGTGAAAGGACTTGTGAAGGATCACCACAAGGGGCCCCAGTAATTCCTTAGAGTACAATGGTGTGAATTATGGATGCATGGCAGGTATGAGATTAGCGTCTCACTTGCCACTTCACAAGGGTAGAGGAGTTATTCAAGCCTTAAATACCAAAGGTAGTCATGTTTAGCTAAGAGAATACACAATCAAAATTCTATGCTGTTTGCAATTGTTAGTTTGAACAAGCTTAATGTCTGAGTATGGTAGGAGCTGGGGTAGGGTTTTATCGTGCACCCTTAATATCCATAAGTGGGTAAGTCAAGTAAAGCCAATATTCTATCAACCTTGTAGCTATATCAAACTGGCAATTTAAACCAAAGTCTATCTTTCAAAGACTTTGCCCATGGTTCAAATTTTAGCAATTTCAGCAGTAAGTGTTGCTGTCAGTGAGCCAACTCAATACCTGGTGAGTGGTTACTTCCTCGCAAGCATGATATACTATTTATCACAGTTCCGATTACATTTCATAGTTGCTTGTGAAAATGCATTTTTCAAAATTGCATTTTCACTAGGACTTTTTATGTTAAAATGTGAAAACCCTTCTCAGTTTCAACTGACGTCTGACAAGATCTAAACGCTGTCCGGTGGTATTTTGACATGTAATCTCATTCATGAAGTCTTCTGTACTACTCATGCCGACACACTCCTGATCCGTTAAATCTAATGGAGTACATCTCAAAATACCACCATACCATTCGTATCAATCAGTCAATAGATATTGGAATCCGTCATTGGTAATTTATTTATTTATTTATGCTTGCCTTCAAGATGTAGCGAAATCAATACAGAGTATGAGAACTTTTGAAATATAATAAATTGATCATAAATAACACTAACAGTTTAACTTGACACAAAATATCGGTATTGCATGAAAATGTCATTTGCAAATTTTGTCTCTGAAATCTTAGAACAACATGTCGATGCTCACAGGGAACTGCAAACTGAGACAAGCAAGATTCAAAGATACTAAATCAAAGAAAGAGTTTCAGACCTTTCAGTAATAGTGGCGAAACAACAGAAATAACTAAATCTGCTTCGACCTTCTGGAAATGCAATTTAGCAGGGGCAGTTTTATGTGGGAAGTTCTAATGAAGGGCAAGAACTTACGGTGAAAGGAATTGTGAAGATTAACACAAGGTACTGCGGCAATTCTAAGTATTCCATGGAGTACAATTGTGTCATAGTGGATGCATGGCAGGTGGGAGATCAGTACCACAAGATTCAGTGTTTGTAAAAAAATTACTTCACAACATAAACAAAACGTTGCTAATTAGTGGAGAGCTCAACTGTTGGTCACGTAGAAATGTATGGTAGAAAATTATGTTGCCAAAACATTAACAAAAATATTGCAGTTTTTTCACATCATTGTGTAAAACTTGGCCACAATGCCACATGCTTCTGTCATATCTTTGATGTTGATTCACAATGTTGTGACAACATCATTAATACCTTACAATTCTACGTAAATTTTACAAACATTGTAAAATTGTCATAATGTTGCTGCAACGTTGATGTGCCCATTGGGACTAACCTTGCTTGTCTGATCCTGACATTTCAGTCTGAGTGAAAAGAGAATTTGCAATTTATTGACCACTTGCCACATCTTAAGGTCTACTCAGATCATTGCGAAGGACCTGCATGCAAGCTCACCATCACTTGTAATCAGTTTTATCATGCTTACTTGGCAAGAAAAGTAATTGGTGGCTATAAAGGTCCTGAGGACAGGTGTTTGACCCCACAATTATCATTTATGAATGTAAAGTTTGGTTGTTGTTTGTCAAAAGGATCAGTGGTTGTAGGAATTCATTTGGAGTTATGGGGGCGGTACTGATACAATTCACCACTGCTTCATATAAAAAAAGATACTAAAATACCAGAAATAATTAAGCAGAAGACAAAATTATGTCTCAATTTGACAACGCTTATCATTGAAGTGGAGTTTCAGAAGTAAATCAAAAGTACTATAGCTACAGCCTACAGGCTTCAAAAATATTTTTAAGATGCCATTGCAGTGAGGTATATACACTTAGCCTCACTCCACCCCACAGCCCTAGCACCACCATTGTCCACCAATACATCTGTTTTCATAGCAATGACAATGGGGCGCAAGACACAAACACACTCACTCACTTCATAGTGATAACATAGAGAACTCCTCCGCCTCCCTTCTGCATCAGGACATTAAATTAAATCTCCAACCTGCCATGCATTTGTGCATTTGAATTGCACACTACTGTACTCCAGGGAATTACAGTGGCCCCTTGTGGTAATCCTTAGAAATTCTGCTCAAAAAAGTTCTGCTTTTCATTCAAAGTTCCAACAGAAAGATGAAATAGATTTGATGGAATCCAAAAAATCCTCCTCAAAAGCAAGACTGGTCATAAGTTGCAGTTTTTCTTTTTCAGTATATAAAATATTTTCTGTCATTCTAAATCAACACCACATAATAAGATAATCATACTAACAGTTGTGAAACATAGCACTATGCCCAAGCTGCTCAAATGGATTGACTTCAGTTAAGATCAATGATTCAAGCTTAATCTCCATGAATTGGATTTTTAGCCTTCGTAAGAACAATGCTACCGTGTTTAGAAAAATCATAAGAAATGCCAATTGTCCTAAGAATCAGTTTTCGACATTTCTCTTAGATTAGACAGGTCCGATGACAGCTATTGGCAATTGTAGATTAATGGGCCAGAGACAAACATTCGGCAATCTTATTGGATTTTAAAATAATTCGGGCACAAAAAACAACTGAAGACAGATGGATATCTTGTCCATAATCAAAGGCATTGAGGGTTCTTGAAATCAACACTGGAAGTGCTACCATTAATGACAATTTTGCAGACTTCTTCTGTGGCAAAGCATCCAGGATATCCATCTTGAAATAAACTGCTCAAACTTAAAAATGCACACCTTTAAATACAGCTTAAAAACTAACTTCTAATTGAGGTATGGCCATGAAATTATGCACTGATTTGGCTGAATATCCAGGCCAGTCTGGAAAGTTTCACAGAAAAACATTGAGAATCGGCTGCATCAGGCCATATTTTGTGGGACTGCTCAAAAACTAAAATCACAACCGGTGGGACACATTTCCGCATTAAGTCCATCAGAGTCCAGAGTTCATGGATAGTGAAAATTGTCCCCTTGCCCTTTCATGCATTTTTACTGCATTTTGTTGGTTGTGGGTTGAATTTTAGCCGAAGTTGGTGTTTTTCAGGTTTCGTTTGTCACATCCTCCTCAAAAATGTTGCGTCATAAGACTGGAAAGTCACCCCAAAGTGACAATTTTTGCAATGCAATCTTGTTGGACTTCTTTGTTGACAATTTTAAATCATTAACAAGTGGATGTGGGGGACGCATTCTTCGCATTACAGCCTAATTCAACTTTGCAAATCCCAAATTTGAAACAACCTTACAAAAGAGTGTCTGGCGCTTGAAAAACCAATGATTTTCTTCAAACTTTCAAAATCTTTGGCCAAACATTTAATTAGCAGGTTTGGGAGGTTTCAAAAAACTATCTCGAGTAGTCTACTAGTTCTGCCTCTTTTAAGAGGTGAGCATTCTTAAGTGTGAGCAGTTTACTAGCGACTACTAAGGCAGACACAATATATAGATTTGAGTAACGCAATGAATTCACTTCCCAATTGTGTATTTTTTTATATACTAAGATAACGTTAAAGGGAATTTTTATCCTTCTGTCCTATCTAAGGAACATATTCGCTTGAATTCTCAGGATTACCACAATCAAGTTTTCCATTGTAAAATGCCTATATTGAACAGGAACTGCAAACCCAGACAACTGAGATTCAAAGATGCTGAATTGAAGAAAGAAAAAAAGAGCTTCAGGCCTTGCTTTGGAAAGACAACAGATTTAATCGAAATCCCTTTCAGCCTTCTCGAAATACAATTTAGAAGGGCAGTTTTTAGTTGGAAGTTTTAATGAAGGGCAGGAATTTTGAGGTGAAACGAATTGTGAAGGATCACCACAAGGGGCCCCAGTAATTCCTCAGAGTACAATGGTGTGAATTATGGATGCATGGCAGGTACAAGATTAGTGTCCCACTTGCCACTTCACAAGGGTAGAGGAGTTATTCATGCCTTAAATACCAAAAGTAGTCATGTTTGATTAGTTTAGAGAATCCGCAATCCAAATTCTACGCCGTTTGCAATTGTTAGTTCGACAAAACTTAATGTCTGAGTCTGGTACGAGCTGGGGCAGGGTTTAACATGCACCCTTGATATCCGTATGTGGGCAATTAAAGCCAATATTCTATCATCCCTTGTAGCTGTATCAAACTGGCAATTTAAACCAATGACTATCTTCCTAAGAATTTGCCCATGATTAAAATTTTGGCAATTTCTTTAAGATTAGACAGTCTTAGTGACAGCTATGAAAATCTAGGGTGAATCAGTTTGGGAATTAATATAAGGCATTCTTATTGGATTGGAGTTTTGGTACAATGACAACTCAATGAACAATTTCTGGCAAGCAGTAAGTGTTGCTCTCAGTGAGCCCACTCAATATCTGGTGTCTTCCTGTCAAACATGATATCATATTTATCACAGTTCCAATTACATTTCATAGTTGCTTGTGAAAACATATTTTTCAAAATTGCATTATCACTGGGTTTTTATGTTAAAAGGTGAAAACCCCTCTCAGTTTCAACTGATATCTGACAAGACCTAATTGCTGTCCGGTGGTATTTTGAGATGTAATCTCATTAATGAAGAGATCCTGAGTCATCTGTACCACTCATGCTCACACACTCCTGATCTCTTCATCTTATGGGGTACATCTCATAGTATCACCATACCTGCGTATCAATCAGTCAATGGATATTGGCATCCATCATTGGTAATTTATTTATATATTTAATTTTGCCTTCCTGATGATGAGACATCAATACATAGTATCAGAACTTTTAGAGCTCCATGCAAATTGGTGGTCCACTGGAAAAATGTATTTTATTTTTTTCAATTTGCAAACTGGCTTTGCCACATCATTGACAAGAATCTATAAAACATAAGAAATTGATAACAGTTTAACTTGACAAAATATACCGGTCTTGCATGAAGATGTTATTTGTAAATTATGCCTCTGAAATCTCAGAACCACATGTCGAAGCTCAGAGGGAACAGCAAACTGAGACAAGCAAGATTCATTGATGCTAAATGAAAGAAAGAGCTTCAGACCTTCCAATGTAATAGAGTGGCAAAACAACAGAAATTACTAAATCTGCTTCGACCTTCTGGAAATGCAATTTAGCAGGGCCAGTTTTAAGTGGGAAGTTTTAATGAAGGCCACTGAAGGGCAAGAACTTAAGGTGAAAGGAATTGTGAAGGATTAACACAAGGTGCTGCAGCAATTCCAAGTATTCCATGGAGTACAATTGTGTCGTAGTGGATGCATGGCCTTTCAGCGTTTTCACAATGTCAGATTATTGGAATATCAACGTAAAAAATCACCTCACAACATAAACACAACGTTGCTAATTAGTGGAGAGCAGAGCTCAACTGTTGGTCACATAGAAATGTATGGTAGAAATTATGCTTCCACAATGTGAAAAAAACATTGTGGTTTTTTCCCTACATTGTTAAATGTTGCCACAACGTAACATGCTAATGTCATATCTCTAATGTTGCTTCACAATGTTGTGACGACACAATTTCTACCATAGGCCTACAATTCAATGTAATTTTCACAAACGTGACATTGTCACAACATTGCTGTTAAGTAGATGTGCCCCTTGGGACTAACCTTGCTTGTCTGATCCTGACATTTCAGTCTGAGTGAAAAGAGAATTTGCAATTTATTGACCACTTGCCACATCTTAAGGTCTACTAACATCATTGTGAAGGACCTGCATGCGAGCACATCATCGCTTGTGTTCAGTTTTATCATGCTTACCTTGCAAGAAAAGTAATTGGTGGCTATAAAGGTCCGGAGGACAGGTGCTTGACCCCACAATTAGCATTTATGAATGTAAAGTTTGGTTGTTGTTTGTCACAATGATCGGTGGCTGTAGGAATTCATTTGAATTATTAAAATTGAGTTGTGGGCGCGGTAGTGATACAATTCAGCGCCGCTTCACATAAAAAAGATACTAAAATACCAGAAAATAATTAAGCAGAAGACAAAATTAAGTCTCAATTTGATAATGCTATAGTATGTGTAAAACCTATAGCTACAGCCTACAGGCTTCAAATATACTTTTCAGATGCCATCACTGTGAGGTATATACAGCACACTCAGCCTCACCCCACTCCACAGCCCTAGCACCACCAATTCATATGTTTTCATTGTAATGGCAAAGAGAACTCCTCCTTCTCTTTCTGCATCGGGACACTAAATTAAATCTCCAACCTTCAATACACTTGTGCATTTAAATTGCACGCAACCGTACTCTAGGGAATTACAGTGGCCCCTTGTGGTAATCCTTTAAAATTCCTAAAGTTCTGTTTTTCACTCAAAATTCCAACAGAAATTTAGCCCAACTGCATTGCCTTAACAGAAAGGTGAAAGGGATTTGATGGAATCTGAACCTCCTCCAAAGCAAGACCTGTAATAAGTTAGCTTTCTTTTTCAGTACCTAAATATTTTTTACTAGAGTTACCCATAATAAAAGGCAGGACAATAGTGCATTGTTATGTAGAGTGCAACCCAGCTGCCTGCATGCAATGCATTTTGGGTGAGTGAAATGTGTTGATTGACTGTAGACAGTGGGTTTAGGAGTGAAATGGTGAAGCAGGTGGCAGACCAGGAAACGAAATGATAAAATTGAAGGAAAGGGCTTGAGAAGAGCTTTAAAATGAGAGTAATATTAGTGAGATCCGATGAGTAGAGGCTGGCTGTGGAGTGTGTGGATATTTTGGCGGGAAATGGACCTGTGGCGCCAGTCCCTGACGATGTGATAAGCGGAACTAATGAGCAGATGCATGCGCCCCTGGTGGCAGAGAACAGTTGGCGTAGAAAACGTAAATAAGACAGCAGTGGAACTGTTTTCTGCTGTTATCAGAAGGACAGGATAGAGCAATAAGGATAGGTGGACAGTTTAGGTGAGTTGCATTGCTCGGGGAGGAGTTTTTAGCTGTTGAAGGTGTGAGCATGTCACCCATGATTTTTGCATCTTATACCCGACTGTAGACAGTGGGTTTAGGAGTGAAATGGTGAAGCAGGTGGCAGACCAGGAAACGAAATGATAAAATTGAAGGAAAGGGCTTGAGAAGAGCTTTAAAATGAGAGTAATATTAGTGAGATCCGATGAGTAGAGGCTGGCTGTGGAGTATGTGGATGTTTTTGGCGGGAAATGGACCTGTGGCGCCAGTCCCTGACGATGTGATAAGCGGAACTAATGAGCAGATTCATGCGCCCCTGGTGGCAGAGAACAGTTGGCGTAGAAAACGTAAATAAGACAGCAGTGGAACTGTTTTCTGCTGTTATCAGAAGGACAGGATAGAGCAATAAGGATAGGTGGACAGTTTAGGTGAGTTGCATTGCTCGGGGAGGAGTTTTTAGCTGTTGAAGGTGTGAGCATGTCACCCATGATTTTTGCATCTTATACCCGGCAGGGATATTATTCTTAATCAAAACCATAATAAGATAATTGTACCAACAGTTGTGCAACATAACATTATGACCTATCTGCTTTAAGGTGGCTCGCTACTCGTGCCATGTGGCAGTTAGCGCACATTCACGCGCAGCCAGGCAGGCCCTATCTATCGTAACGTCACCACTCTGCTGACACTGTTCAAGATCTTTTTTTAATTTTGAGAATTTCCTGCGTCGGCCGCTTCGTTTGCAATTTGCGCCACTTCTATTGGGGCTAGAGACTTCTCGTTTGGAGCATTAGATGCGCCATGAAGAGTACTATATACAGCCGGAGATTCAGCTCGATACTCAAAACAAAAAATGTTTACAGGCGATTTTCGGCAAGCAGGTCTTATTTCTCAAAAATGACTTTGTGATATAAATAAATGTTTTTATCAATTTCAAGCATGGTAGGAAGGCTTGTCTATATCATCATATTGTTCCCAACTATTTTTGGAAATAAATGACAAAGAATTGAAAAATCCTATCCCGTCAATTTTTTTTAGCGCCATAGTTTATAAAAAAAGTTAAGATTGTCAAAATCGAAACTTATATTCCGAGCCCCTTGGAAAGTCCTTTAAACTAAATATATCTCTTTGAAATTGTTATCACCTTTTCCATGAAAGTGTCTTCTTTAATTTCATGCTTCATTGCATAATATGGGATGCATGACCACTGAATGGCAGAACAAACTTCCCAGTAAGAAAAATAAGAAAACATTTTAGTTTTTCAGGTTTGCGTGGACTGACTTTCGGGTACATAACCCCAAATATTTTTTTTAAAAGGCTGGTAGCAACCACTTTTGTCTACATATCCTTGCTATAAACTATATTTTGGATCATTCTAAACCGTTTTTAAGAAATCCTATCTTGGAAAGTTCACGAGTATCGAGCCACCTTAATGGATTGACCTTGATTGAGATCAATGATTCCAGCTTAATCTCAATGATTGGATTTTTAGCCTTCCTAAGAGCAATGTCTCCACGTTTAAAACAAAAGAAATGCCAATTGTGCCTGACAATTTTCTTAGATTATGCAGGTCTGCTGACAGCTATGGGGACAAATATTTGCCAATCTTATTGGATTTTGAAATATTTCTGGTGCAAAAGACAACCAAAGATGGATGGATATCCTGTTTAATGTTTATAGTCAAAGGCATTGAGGGTTCTTAAACCTGACATTGGAACTCTTAAGTAGACACTACTTATGACCTTTTCCCAGATTTCCAACTACGGTGAAACCTCTGGGCAAGCAATTTCAGCATATCTATCTTAAAATAATAACAAGTACTGAGTCAGACACAATATAGTTGTGAGCAGCATACTGAACTTGCTTCACTATTGTGAGATTCAATATATATGTCAATAAAAGAAACTACAGCATAAGATTTTATTTTTATCTACATGTATAATAACCAGATATGATCCACCCGTGAAACAACCTTAATTTCCCTTGTTAGGATGAATCAAGTAGTAGTGATCTAGATTAGTTTTTTTTGTTGGCAAGGAAAACCCCGAGGCATGATTGGATTTTAAAATTTTTTAATTAAATATAAAGTAAACAGTTACATGTATTTGAAATGAAGGATAAAGTTAGGATTACTTAGGCCTAACAACTATTTTAATGATACACAATAAATAAAATTAGATGAAGGAATAGTTAAGTGACATACATTTTAATTATGGAAAATATAGAAATAAAGGTGAAGAATTTTACTTGTGAAGAAAAGTAATAAATTGAACATATGTACAATAAATATTAACAGTGAACAATAGGAATACGATGACACAATGATAGTGGGGTTACCAAAGGCGCCAGCATGGATAAGAAAAGGAGGAGTAAAGGGGAAGGAGGAGGGTTGAAGATAAAATATGTGATGAAGTTGATGATAAGATGGTGGAAAAATAATGACCAAAGTAGGTCAGATGGTGGCTCCCCCAGTGGTGAACAGTGGCTTTTCCCGCCAACAAAAAGATTGCTGCCCAGGGTCAACAATTTGATTTTTGTTGGCAAGGAAAACCCCGAGGCATGATTGGATTTTAAAATTTTTTAATTAAATATAAAGTAAACAGTTACATGTATTTGAAATGAAGGATAAAGTTAGGATTACTTAGGCCTAACAACTATTTTAATGATACACAATAAATAAAATTAGATGAAGGAATAGTTAAGTGACATACATTTTAATTATGGAAAATATAGAAATAAAGGTGAAGAATTTTACTTGTGAAGAAAAGTAATAAATTGAACATATGTACAATAAATATTAACAGTGAACAATAGGAATACGATGACACAATGATAGTGGGGTTACCAAAGGCGCCATAGCGAGTGTCAAATGAGCAAACCCCACAGAAGGGAGAGGCAGAGTCCAGATGGGTGACCCACGTGCAGGGAGTGTATCGACTGATGATTGGTAATCCACAGGATGTAAACAGCTGAAAGTCACCCATATGCATGGAATGACCACAACATGAACGATTTGTATCCAGGGATCATCGATGATTGGCGCTATCCACACCCATGTGCATGGAATGTAGATTTGCTGAACGATTGAGGGTCATCCATGTGCATGGAATGACTGCACGTTACAAACCGATATTGGCCCACCCAAGTGCGTAGAGTGAGCAGATTTCGATCCGCTGATTGTCGATATGATAGCCACAGATGGTCGATATCCACACCCATGTGCATGGAATGCAGATTGCTGAACGATTGAGGGTCATCCATGTGCATGGAATGACCGCACGATACAAAGCAATATTGGCCCAGCCATGTGCACAGAGTGAGCAGATTTGGATCCGGTGATCATCGACATGATAGCCACAGATGGTCGATATCCACACCCATGTGCATGGAATGCAGATTGATGCACAATTGCGGGTCATCCATGCATGGAATGACTGCACATCACAAGCCAATATTGGCCCCGGATATGGAGACTTCGATTCACTTGGTCGATATTATACCAACTGGATAGAGGATCAGCCAGGTGAGGCAGAGGCGGCAGGAAATCATGGAGAATATAAACGGAAAATCAAGCAACAGTGATGACGTTATAATTACTCGATATTGTTAGAAGTGAATAATTACTTAATATTGTTATAATTTATAAATTGTCCAAGTAGGATATGATGTGAATAGGCCAAAATTGTATCTGACCAGCAATGTAAGAGAAGGGATACCGTAAATAAGTGATGTCTGTCAGGAAAATAAACAAGAAATTGATAACATTTAAGTGAGGAAGGCAATAGGACAAGTAAGGGCGGCAAACCCGCAAGTAAGCATGGAAAATGTCAAGCAAGACAGTAAACGAAATAAAGTATAAGTAATACATGTTATCTGTGAAGAAATCAGACAGTGAAAAAATTAGAATCGGTCCATTAATATAGGGGGTGGGAATAAAATGATATTTGTCAAGGGAGACCAAATCGAATAGATATAATTGTTAAGGAAGACAGGCGATAAGTTGGCAATATCTTTCAAAGTAAACAAGAATTAAATTGCTATTCCAGACAGGAAAGTCATTCCATCTACCCAGTCAGGCTGGCGATAAAGGAAACATGTAGGTCAAGGAAGACGATCAGTAAAGAATATCTGTCAAGAAAGATAAATCAATTAGCATTTAGTCAACCCTTCAAGGGAGACAGGAAATCTTTAAAGTGTTACTGGCAATTGGTCAAGAAAGACAGGGAGTGAATAAAATAATGTTTGTAAGTTGGGTTTGATGTTTATCTGGAGCTGTCATTATTCGACAAAATGCTAGGTGAAGCTTTTCGAACTTGGCGAATGGGCGAAAAGTAGCCGGGTTAAGTAGGAAATTTGGTCCTTGCGGCAGGAGATGGTTGATGAACTGGCTGTAGGGGAGGATGGGAAGGGTAAATCTGCCAAGAAATACAGAGATTCTGTCAAGTAAGATAGGCTGTGGATAAAATAAAATCAAGTCTGTCAAGAAAGAAAGGCAGGCTGAGAATATAATACAATCTGTCAAGAAGGACAGGCGGTGAGTAAAATATATTAAATTAAAGTAAAACAGGCTGTGAATAAATAAAAGATCTGTCAAGTAAGACAGGTGGTGAAGAAAATAAAATCTGTCAAGAAAGAGGGGCAATCTGTCCAGAAAGACAGGCTGTGATAAAATAATATCTGTCAAGAAAGACAGGCTGTGATAAAATAATATCTGTCAAGAAAGACAGGCATTCTGTCCAAAAAGACAGGCCGTGATAAAATAAATTCTGTCAAAAAAGACAGGCTGTGAATAAAATCAAATATTGTAGAAGTGTAGGTGTGTTTACACGGTTTAGGCCCAAACCCTTGAGTTGTTGCCCAAACTCTTGAGTTGTTGGCATCTCCGTTGTCTCCTCCAGTAGGTATTGTTGGCCTTGGTCCTTCGCAGTCAATGACTTAAAGTACGACAGTGGGTAATCAGGTCAGATCTCAATCAGCTGGCCAGCTACATGCAGCAGTGCGCCGAGTAAGGAAGACTTATGATCGCAAAACTGATGCAAATACTTGGTACCTAAGTTATTTGATACACACAAATATACACATGCGAGTGGCTTGGCAAACTCATGAGGCAATAGGGTACAAATAATAACTTGAACTGTGTAATGAATTCGTAAATTTGACATCCAAATAAAACAAGACAGGATGTGAATAAATAATAGATCTGTCCGGAAACGACAGGCTGTGAATAAAATTAAATCTGTCACGTTCTGTCAAGTAAGACAGGCTGTGAATAAAAAGAAATCTGTTAAGAAAGAGAGGCATTCTGTCAAGATAAGACAGGCTGTGAATAAAATGAAATCTGTCAAGAAAGACAGGCTGTGAATAAAATGAAATCTGTCAAGAAAGACAGGCATTCTGTCAAGATAAGACAGGCTGTGAATAAAATGAAATCTGTCAAGAAAGACAGGCTGTGAATAAAATGAAATCTGTCAAGAAAGACAGGCATTCTGTCAAGATAAGACAGTTTGTGAATAAAATGAAGTCTGTCAAGAAAGACAGGCATTCTGTCAAGATAAGACAGTTTGTGAATAAAATGAAATCTGTCAAGAAAGACAGGCTGTGAATAAAATGAAATCTGTCAAGAAAGACAGGCATTCTGTCAAGATAAGACAGGCTGTGAATAAAATGAAATCTGTCAAGAAAGACAGGCTGTGAATAAAATGAAATCTGTCAAGAAAGACAGGCATTCTGTCAAGATAAGACAGTTTGTGAATAAAATGAAATCTGTCAAGATAAGACAGCCATTTTGTCAAGATAAGACAGTTTGTGAATAAAATGAAATCTGTCAAGAAAGACAGGCTGTGAATAAAATGAAATCTGTCAAGAAAGACAGGCATTCTGTCAAGATAAGACAGGCTGTGAATAAAATGAAATCTGTCAAGAAAGACAGGCTGTGAATAAAATGAAATCTGTCAAGAAAGACAGGCATTCTGTCAAGATAAGACAGTTTGTGAATAAAATGAAGTCTGTCAAGAAAGACAGGCATTCTGTCAAGATAAGACAGTTTGTGAATAAAATGAAATCTGTCAAGAAAGACAGGCATTCTGTCAAAATAAGACAGGTTGTGAATAAAATGAAATCTGTCAAGAAAGACAGGCTGTGAATAAAATTAAATCTGTCAAATACAACAGGCAGTTAATTAAATCAATTCTATCAAGTAAGACAGGGAATCTGTCAAAGCAACAGGTAGTGTAGTAAGATGGGCTGTGAATAAATTAATATCCGTCCAGAAAGACAGGCGAAATAATATACATGTCCAGGAAGACAGGTAGTTATTAAACCATATCTGTAAAGAAACTAATGATATTACGGCCAAGAAAGGCTGGCAATCTGTGAAGGACAGGGAAATTAAACTGTTCAGGAAACGGTTCAGGATCACTGGCGCTAAGTAAATCAAGATCTGTCCAGGTAAACCGGAATTAAGTTAATATTTTTGTCAGAAAAGACAATCTGTAAAGTAAAGCTGACCATCAGTCAAGTAAGACAGGCTGTGAATAGATATAATATGTTTCAAAGAAGAGAGGAAATTAATGTAGACTATAAGTCAAGGTAGCTGATCCTTGAGCATTTCTGACAAAGTACATGATTTAATCAAGGTAAACGGTCCTTAGCTGATCCTTGAGCCTTTTCTGACAAAGTATATGATTTAATCTTTCTGTCAAGGAAGATAGGGCATAAATTTGTCAACTTGTTGGGTACAATAAGTCTGGCTCTGCCGAGAAGATCGGGATCTGTAAAGAATATCCGGTGAGAAACAAGAAATAAATCCATATTCATGAATTTTTATGAAAAGTTGGAATACCGACAAGTATAAAAGTCAAGAAGAACAATTAAATTATTATGTTTTTCATGAAAGACTGGGATTCTCTCAAGACTGTAAATCTGTCACGTGATAATGACAATCTGACAAGTAAGACACGCAAAACAATGTTCAGTGTACATAATCGCCGCCCAGGAGGACAAGCAATAGCAATATCTGGAAACATGAAATCATTCAATATTTCTGTCAACGGTCAAGTAAGACAGGCAATCTGTCAAAATGACAGGCAGCGGAAAATATTTTCACCTAGGAATAAGGTGGAATCGTCAAGGAAGACAGGCAATTAGTATATTGATGTCAAGAAAAATTGCTGAATAAATTGATGAAATATTTTGTCAAGAAAAGACAAGCAATCTTTAGAGTTGAAATCTCGTAATGTGAGAGCAGCAGGTGATCGGTACATATTACATAACAGTTATTGTGAAGGATTAAAGGGGATAAATAAACAATACTGGCGACGAGATCAAGAAATAAATATTTATATAATTTACATAAAGTAAGTCTATCACGGAAGTAAGGGTGACAGTGAATAATTTAATTTATCTCTCGGGGGAAAAAGGGAAAAGGATTAATGTTCATAACCGTCAGGGAAGACGGCATCTTCTTAATGTCACGAGCCAGACGTAAAATAAGGAATTTCTGTAAAATTAATATTTCTGGCATGATTGACGGTAAAATAATATCTGTTAAGAAAGACAGGGAAAATAGTCCATCAGATTGGAGGAATACAATTAATTCTGCTAAGAGTGACAGGCAAATCATATCTGTCCGGGAAGACAGGCTAAACAATGTAGTCAACTCAAAGACAGCAAATGGGTGAACAATTTGTCAGATAACAAGAATTAAATTAATATTTCTGTCAAGAAAGATAGAAAATCTGTCAAGAAAGACAGGCAGTATGTAAAAAAAAAAAAAACACAGGCTGGTGAACATACAATAATAGAATAATAATATATATCTGTCAAGTAACAGATGGAAAGGACATGAGTCTTGACTGTCAAGACTGACAGGCTGCAATTAAAACTTCACTGATCCAATCATGACCACAGGGAATCCGCTTGTATAAAACCTAATTTGATTAGGGCTAATGTAGACTCTCCACATGATGATCTCTTTGTTGTTGCTGTCATGCTCCACTGCACAGCACCCAGCAGTGGCCTAGTTCCATAATTAGGTCACAGCCTTCTTGTAAACAGTGGTCCTTTGTGGCTGGGAGAGGCTAATAATCCTGAGTCTTTTCTTCAAGCCAATGGTTAAGTAAGACTCCAGTTGTCTCTCTGTTTATAATCCCTATATCCTCTGGTCCTTGATCTGCAAGGATGGCCAGCAGCAGCTCTCTCAAAACTCCAGGGGAAGAGAAATTGAAGATAAAATATGTGATGAAGTTGATGATAAGATGGTGGAAAAATAATGACCAAAGTAGGTCAGATGGTGGCTCCCCCAGTGGTGAACAGTGGCTTTTCCCGCCAACAAAAAGATTGCTGCCCAGGGTCAACAATTTGATTTTTAAAAATATGATATTCCAATTTGTCACAGCTAATCGCTCGATAACTTGCTACTTAATTGATGTAAATGAGAATTCTCATCCTCGATCCTCTCTAAGGCAAATTATTTGCTTAAATTCTCTGGATTAAGACAATCAATTTCGCATTGTAAAATACCTGTGCAGGGAACTACAAACCGAGACAACTGAGATTAAAAAACACTGCATGGAAGAAAGGAAAAACTCTAGAGTTTGCAGTGGAAGAACAGCAGATTTAATCAAATCCCTTTCAGCCTTCTCGAAATACAATTTAGCTGGGGCAGTTTTTAGTTGGAAGTTTTAATGAATGGCAGGCATTTGAGGGAAAAAGAATTGTGAAGGATTACCACAAGGGGCAACAGTAATTCCTTGGAGTACAATAGTGTGAATTATGGATGCATGGCAGGTATGAGATTAGTGTCCCACTTCAGAAGGGTAGAGGAGTTCTTCATGATATAGCTAAAAGCAGTCATGTTTGATTTGCCAACAAAATCCAGGACCTGAAATCCAAATTTCATGCTGCTGTTTACAATCATTAGTTCCGAACAGATTTATATATCAAGAGGAGGGCCTCACTGTCCATACCTTAGTACCTATCTATAAATTGTGAAAAGGAAAGGGGTTTTTCAGTGCAAAGAGATTCCCTCACTTTGAATTCCGTAGCATCAAAGAACACTTGATGGTATCTCAAAAATATTCTAAAAGCCTGTCACATTCAGTCATTAATTTTTGTGTCTTCTGCTTAATTTGTTTCTGACATTTATTATCTTTTCTTTATGTCAAGCACTTTATTGCATCCCACCCACCCACCCAGTCAACCAACCCTAATGAACTCCTCTGACCACCGATCATTGTGACAAACAACAACTGAAATGTACATTCATAAATGATAATTGTGGGGTCAAGCACCTGTCCTCAGGACCTTTACAGCCACCAATTACTTTTCTTGCCAAGTAGGCATGATAAAACTGAACACAAGTGATGGTGAGCTTGCATGCAGGTCCTTCACAATGATCTAAGTAGACCTTAAGATGTGGCAAGTGGTCAATAAATCGCAAATTCTCAGTTCATGACATTTAGACTGAAATGTTAGAATCAGACAAGCAAGGTTAGTCCCAATGGGCACATCTATGTTGCAGCAACATTATGGCAACGTTTCAATGTTTGTGAAATTTACATTGAATTATAGGCCTATGGTAGGAATGCCGTGGTCACAACAACATTGTGAATCAACATCAAAGATATGACAGAAGCATGTGATGTTGTGGCAACTTTTCACAATGTTTGGAAAAAACCACAAGGTCGATTTCACATTGCGGCAGCATAATTTCTACTATACATTTCTACTTGATCAACTGTTGAGCTCTCCACCAATTATCCACATTGTGTTTACACTGTGTGCTCTTTGGCGTATTTTCTGCAATAATCTGACGTGATATTCCAATAATCTGACATGGTTAGAACACTGAAAGCATGTGGCACTGATCTCCTACCTGCACACATCTACAAAGCACATACATGTAATTGTACTCCATGGAATTGCTGCAGCACCTTGCGCTAACCCTTCACAATTCCTTTCACCTTAAGTTCTTGCCCTTCATTTGAATGTCCCACATAAAACTGCCCCTGCTAAATTGCATTTCCAGAAGGTCGAAGCGAATTCAGTTATTTCTGTTGTTTGGCCATTCCATTACATTGGAAGGTTTGAAACTCCTTCTTGCTTTTATTCAGCATCTTCGAATCTCACTTGTCTCAGTTTGCACTTCTGCTTGAGCATCCGTAAGTTTTAAGATGGGCATCTTGCAATGAGCAACAATTTTTAAAATCATTGGGAAATCAATGGGAAAAGTGTTTGGAAGATTGGGTTTTTTCAATTGCAAGTTTGATATAGATGCAACAGATGATACAATATTAGCCTTACTTTTCCACGTGTATTCAGAACCCTGCCCAGCTCCCGCCACACCCGGGGGTTCACGTGTAACACAGTTACCCAATGTGTTGGACCTTTTATATTCCCAGCATAAACACTGATAAATAGGGATAAATTAAATTGTATGTGGCATCCAAATGACATGAATCAGGGAAGTTGAACATGAAAGTCTGCTAGCAAATTGTTCATGACTAGAAATCGAAATGGGGACTTTCGACAGAGCCTTCGCACTTAAGACCAGGCCTTAAGACAACTGTGCCACCCTATTGAATGACATCTTTAAGTTACAAGCTTTTAGGGGTTCACTAGATGTATTTGGAGAGATTTTCTCAGGGAATGATGTTTATGGCCATACAGTACAAATTTCTAAAAGTGGCTCGTCATTTAAAATCTAGCCGTAGCTATCTATCCATAGCCATTTTAAGCTAAACCTAGCTACACTTATCCATAGCTATCCATAGCTATCCACAATTACTATTGTTTAAACAAGCATTTATTTAAGGGGTAAAGAGCTTTCAGTGTATACAAAAGAATACAAATGGATAGCTATGGATAGATATGGATAAGACTAGTAATGAATAGCTATATAGACAGCTAAGTTGAGCCCCATTTAGAAATTTGTACTGTATTTGATCCTTCGTAATGATGTTGCAACAGTGTAATTTTCTTGTATTTTCAGTCTGTGATCTTCTCATCCCATGCATTACCATTGATTAGTGAAGACGTTGCAACATGACATCGTGACCCAGTTGTTGCTGTTCCAAGAGCAATTATTTTCATCAACATCCTCATCCAACAGAACACAAACCGTGAAACGGTCTCGAACTAGGGAATAACGGCTAATGAGTTCATTGCAATATGCATGATTCTTAAAGATGTCATTTGGTATTTTTGGTGCACAATCATAGCCTCTCTCATTTGATCCTTCGTAATGATGTTGAAAAATTGTAATCTTCTGGCATTTCTATTCTGTGATCTTCTCATCTTAGCATTACCAATGATTAGTGATGACGTTCAACATGACAACCTGAACCAATTGTTACTGTTCCAAGAGCAATTATATTTCATCAACATCCTCATCCAATATAACAAACGTTTTTGAAATAACGACTTATCAGTGGGTAGTAATATTAGAGATCCTAATAAATGTAAATTGGTACTTTCTGGTGCAAAATCATATCCTCTCTGACAATGGCGCAGTTCTTTTGGTCTATAATTTGTCTTGCAACATTGGCAGAGCCAAAACATGGCCTTATGTACCAATTGCAGTTGTTCAGTTATTTAATAAAAGCAATTGGAATGTCTCAAGTCAATATTTTTTAACTCATTTTTTTTATCTATTATCGGTTTAGCATTTTTTTAGATTCGCAACTATGCTCTTGCAATTTAGCAACAAAAAAAAACTGAAGGGGTGGAACTAATGACTAGAGTATTTGCCCTCAGGCTCAGACTGACAACGATCAGATCTAACAGTCAAGAATGCCACACTGTCATCAATGATTCTTCACTAATGCAGAGATGAGAAGATTGCAGAACAACAAATGGGTCAAAATTCCAACATCATTACAACTATTATTGGCAGTTTCCAATTACTTTTGCCGAACGCTGATATTAATGTTTTGCAAGTCAACATGTATATACTAAAATTTGAGTCAACCAATCAGTGTAAAAGACGTATTTAGATAATTTTACCGGACTATAAGGGTGACCATTCGAGTTGAGCATCAGGAATAGAGAGGCACTCACAAAAAAGTAAGAAACCCCTAAGTAAACATTAAATATACAAAGAGGATTCTATAGCAGATTGTACATTTAAGGGAACTACCACAAAGACATTCGCCCATTAAAATAGCAGGTCTTACACCACAACCACAAATACAGTTGCCCAACAAAATAATAAGTTTTGCATCACACAACAGTAAAACATTCTACCATTGAAATAGCAGGTGTAACACTACAACCATAAAACACTTGCTCATTAAATAGCACGTCTTGTACCGCAAAACCATAAAAAAAGTCCATTTGAAATAGCAGATTTTGCATCAAACGACCATAAAAGCACTTGCCTATTTAAATCAAGAAAACGCAACACTAGCTAATAGAAAAGCAACGAGAAATAGCTATGAACGAAAAAAAACTCTGATGAATTCTTTCACTTTTTTACACTGAGTAAGGGTGAAACAGTTTTTGAAATGCTTATCCAAGTTTTGATGAAATCACAGACTTCTAATCATGTATGAATGATCGCATTTGATGAAAAAACCCTCCAAAGAATCAACAATGTCAAGTCCAAAGAGACTTCAGCATATAAAACAATGCGACATTGTCCAATTCAATCTTGTGAGGGTATATTCAACAAATGCGATGAATCCAGATGGAGAATCAACATTCAGACTGAAGTCACTTGATACCCGTCCAAATATTTTTAAAAACTTTTTTTTACACCAGACAAGAAAAAACAATGTCGTAATATGATATTTGTACCATGTACATCTTTTATAAGAAAGTAAATATCACAACCATAACAGACAAATCTCAATAAAATCCATAATCATCATAGACATCAATTTTTAGGATTTAAATATTCAACATATTACATGTCTCAATTAAACAGATATACATGTCGACCTAAATTTGAGCATTATCCAATATCAATAATTCTCTTCCTTCTTATCCCGTATGCTCCATTTAGATACTTGTCTTTTGTGGCAATGTAGAAGTACAAATTTTTAAAAGTCTAAGATATTCACATTTGCCTAAAAATATTTGTGAACACAGTTGAAAACCGACTTTTTCCAAAAGAGACAGCCATACTACATTGATCTTCTTTACTCTTCAGTAAATAAAATGTTACATGAACTAGTCCCTTTTGCCAGAAAAACTGAAAAAATCTGCTCAGAAAATTATAGAACCGTCTTACGGTTGCATATATCTTAATAGCAAATTATCCCCTAATACAACAATACAATTTAATAAACCCTAACAAGTTATTTTCATGAAACGTTATTGAGTGCCTGTGAGGAGGGGGCAGTGTCTCCTTTGAGCACCTCTCGGAGGGCCATCGTGGCGTAACAGGACGAAGGGAGGGTGAACTCCAGGACTAGTGCCTGCAATTTTCCATCTGAAAAGTAATATTAATATATAATGTTACATTGTCCAGCTGACACGAGTAACATGCATTAAAGTCCTGGTCTCACATGGCTGGTTTTAAAAGTGCCCACAGTTGGCCAGAACTGCCCAATTTTAGTCTACTGAGGTAAGCCAATAAACTGGCATGTTGCAATATCATTTTGGTGAGTATTAGGCACATTCAGCGTGAATACCACATGCAAGCACATGTACCACATCTTCAGGTTAATTGGTACATTGTCAGGATTAAAGTCAATCAAGTCATCTATAGATGGAAAGCCAAGTCAAATTAATATCACAACTATTTTTGTTAATAATAATATATCTTATAGTATGATTTTATATAGCGCTCATTCCAGATAAATCTGCTCACCGGCGGTCACCATAGTGAACAGCAATCATACCAATCATTATAGCGTAAAGCTCTGGACATGGCCAGAGCGGGGTTTGAACCCGCATCCACTGCGCACACGGCAGACGTGCTAACCGTTATGCTACGGAGCCACATTACAATACAGTAAATATTAAAGCATTTATAAATGTAATTATTAATTAGGCAATTTTTTCAAAAGGATACTCACCTTTGCAAGTCTCAAGAGCGACTTCCTTCATGACATCATGGTCGCTCAACACCAAAGGTTTGTTTGGATCATCATACGATTTCTTCTCCCAAATTGTGTCTTCTGGCTTCACAACGATATGTCTGTAGTCTCCTGGTAATGAGTAATCTCTGAAAAAGTGCAGGACAGTTGTGAGCATTTCATGTGATTATTACAATATCCTGTTTTTCGAAAATGAAGCAGCCAGGTAAGATGATGTGGAATAAAGACTCCAGGAGTAATTGTTAATTAGAACTATTTTCTTAAAGTCTATCTTTAAGAAAAATGCAAACCAGTACAATCCAAGAAATGTCCTAACATGACAAATGGTGCCTCATTTGATGACTATTTATTAAATCTTCTTTTCTTGATATGAAGACTAATTGCCTTTCACTCCCTTTTTTTAGAATTATTAGAGTGTGTGACAAGGCAGCAAACCAAAGTAAGAGAATCCTGTGCGAAATGATCTTGACGTTCCACTGTGAAAGTAACAAATAACAATGTAAGGTTGTGACGTCAACAAGCATTTTCTTCTCCCCGTTATCGTACTTTTGCCAACTCACTTGACTTTATTCTTCAGTTGAGATTCATGGAGATTGTCCTTTTTCAGGATTTCTTGGACCCATTCTGCAGCTTCGTTCTTTGGGTAGATGACATCGTATCCTGGCAGAGGCATCACGACGTCATGGATGGAATAATTCTGAATGTTCTCTTCTGTAATGATGACTGGTTGGACACTTGATTTTCCCTCTTCCAATACAGCTGTAATTAACCAATGATTTATTAAAATTTGACTGAACTTCTCTTCGGATAATACTTATCATAGTAGGATAAGGTAACAGTAATAGTTATTACCATTTAATAACTCCAAAACATATTAAATATACATCTCCATACCACAGGGAACAGGTAGTTATATGCTGATAACTTTAGGGTAATAACCTGCAGCCTCAAATGTGAAGCCAAGCCTCTGAACCACTGTGTCACAGAGCTTCAAACTTAGCTCGAGAACATGCAACTCACCACTAGATTTCTTCCAGTCCCTGGGCAGGACCAAATCACCCACGGCCGGCTTCAGACCCATCTTCTTGATTCTCTTTGAAACAACAACATTCCAAATGTAGCTTTGGTAACCATGGATGTACATGTGTCGGGTGTTCCGAGAAACCTGCAAATAAGAATAAAAAGTAATGAAAGCAAAGCTTCAGAAATATGAACTTGATCCGTAAAACCTTTTTCCAACAGTACAGGGTGCCTTCCACATGACAACAAGTTATTAGATACAACCAACAACCTGTTTTCAAACTAAATTTTACAGCCTAAATTCTATGACTTTTCTAGGACTTTCCATGACCAAATTTTGCATTTTCCATGACAAAATCTTAACTTGTTGGCATTAATGTGTTCAAGATGCACCCCAAACCTAATTTGCAAGACGACATCCGTTTCCAGTCCATTACAAGTACCGTAACCATGAAAATCTGTATAACTTAATTGCAAATTAAAATTTTCCATGACTTTCATGTAATTTTTTTTACTTTTCCATCACTTTCCATGACCACAATGTTTTTCATGCCTCTCTGTGACTGGGAAGCCTAAATAATAGAAATATTCATACAAATGGAAATCACATAATAGCCTTACGTTTCCCAAAGCTGAGACGAGATCATTTTTGCTGTACTTCTGGATTCCTTCAAGTAGAAATTTTTCGATGCTGTGACGTCGACCCAGATGCTTCAGACACGCCGAGGCATTTTTCGACTTCAGCCATTCTTTTCTAGCTGCAGCCATCTCTGGGAAATCTGAAGAAGAGTAAAAAGGTTTGCCACTACATCAAGTAGGAAAGTAAACTTGTGCAAAGTAGGGCCCTGCACGGGACGGGAACGGGACTGAACTTGACAAAATTTGGCCGGAGTGGGTCAAAATTAGGAAAATTTTATCATTGTAATGCCAAGAACGGGACGGGAGCAGGATCAGATTTGGAAAGAACGGGCGGGAGTGAGACAAAAATTTAGTCCCGTGCAGGGCCCTAGTGCAAAGTAGGTACCCGTCAAAAATGGACAGTGCAGCCCTTCTCAGTAGCCAACATTCTTCAAAATTTCTTATTATTCTTAAGGCAACTTGAATAAAACCTCCGTCAAAAAAAAGTATTCAAATACCTCCACTCCTTGGCTTCAGTATTAAATCTATCGCCTCTGACCATTTGCTCTGTAGAAGGGCCCTGAAATTACAGAAAAAAGTTAATGCATATAACAGGAATTGTTTTACTATGCTACAAGATACTTTTGTTTCACAACAAAATCTTAATACGATCAATTACCGAACTGCCACAATCAACCAGATATGCACAATTAACAAGACATAGCCTACCCGATAATAAGGTATTATAATAATTCATAATAACCATCTCCTATCCGTCTCATCAATATGTGTCAAAGTGAATTCTTGAATATATGCACTTAGTTTTGTCAAAGAGAACTAATGGAGGATGCGAGAGATAGTATAGAAATTGTAAAATAAAATTCTTGTGATAACATCATCCCACCTGCCGACATGGTGAGTTGGTACGGATGTGGTCCCAAATCTTTGTAATCCGTAATAATTGATAAATCCTGTTTCTCTCAATGATGCCATTGCCTTTTTCAAGTCCTCGTCAGACCCTGTGAAATTCCTGAAGTTATGAAACCAATTCTAAGAGTGTGATTGACCAAAATATCCATTAAAAACTGTGCTCAATCAAGTGTATTCTACCTAAAAAATGTATTTTCAAGCACGAATAACTGATGAATTCGAAACTAATGATAAAATACCAAGGTTTTCAAATTTACAGGCTCAGTCACATACACAATACACATACTGTGACATGCAAGTCATATATATTTAATATAATAACGCAATACTATTTTGTTGCTGTGTGATATTAAAGTATTTCTTCCACTCATCACATTACAGAGCATACATCATTTTACAATTTACCTTTCCAAACAGCAATAAATACGTACAGACTCAAATACCCACCTTAATACAATAGAAAACCTGTTTCCCTGTAAATCTCCCAACTTCAAGGGCTCTTTGACGTATTCAAAATTGCCAAGAACGACCCCTCGGAGGATTTTGTTCAGACCTAGAAGTTTTTCTGCTGGGACTCTAAAAAGGAAGACAAAGTGGTTACTAAAGGATAAAGACATCAAAATAAATTTTTCTTATCATAATGAATACGTGCGTAGTATTTTTCAAGCAGCTGAATTAAGACATTGGCATGTTGATGAGAATATCAAATCTGGTACGTGTCGTATAATTTGTCAATGTGCAAAATAAAACAATCAGAATACACATTGCAAAGTCAGTCTTTAAAGTTAGCTGATTACCAATAGTTAATGACGTATCATTAAGAGAAACTACTGAAACCTTTAGACTTCGAATGATAAGCAAAGTCTCCAAGATCAATCAGACTAAGCTTCATCTGAAGACATGTTAATGGACGTCAATTATAATATAAGATAATTAAAACATTCAGATAACTTACTTGTGAATAGAAACCCTCTGTGTTGTTCGGGCTCTTTTGTCCTTGGTTCCAGCATACGTGAAGTAAGAATTTCTCAGTCTGTTACAAGAAGAACATTTATATTGATCATAAGACATCTAGCCAATTTAATTGAACAGGAAGTAATACTAGAATGCGCAAATAAAATTTGCAAATCTAGGCGCTGATTGTTAACTTGACAATTTAAGCATGAGATGAACCTCTGTCCGCCATTTTAGATGCTCCATTGTGAATGAACCATCCAGCTGGTCAGAGATCCTATCATATAGCAATTTATAGCATGTATATAGGTATATGAAATCGAATGGGTCACCAAAAGCTGTTTTCATCTTATTTACATTTTGCTGCAGCCCGTTCTAATACGCTAACATGTTCCGCTTGAGTGCACACAGTCTAGACATTGCATAAATCTAGGACAGTGACCTGATATTTTGTGACCAGAAATAGTTATTTCTGCCAATCTACAGCAAAGAGGACAGCTATTTACAATCACAGTCCATAGATCTGTTACTGATCCATCATCAATAGCAATTACAGCATCCAAGCTAGAAGGGTTGACGTGTTTACAAAGTTAGAAGGTAAACGCATGAAACCATTGTATTTCATGTTCACCACAAACAGGAAGTTGAAAAACACGCAGGAAATGGCAGGTTGTACAAGCATGATCTAGGCGCAGCAGAGCCTAGATAATAACTTGCTGAAAATTAACACCTACTTAGAAAATCTAGAAATCAAGTTGATGCAGTCCATGGTGTCCATGTTTTCTTTGTAAAGTACAAATTTGCAATATTCTCCCCTCGACTTGGGCCAGCGCTGTCTCTGGTCTCCTCCTGCAAGTCAAATAAAGCACACTTATGCAAAATAGAAATATCAAAAATATTTCAAAAACAGAACAGCAATGCCAACCTGAAGATTATTTGATCAAAAATTCCAGTTATAAATACTGTATGCAAGATCTTATGAACCTTTTTTTCTAAATCATAATATTTAGCCACATGTGGTTCGTAAAAAGTGGAATTTTCTTTCAAGTTAATGAGGAGTCAATCACTACTTTTGTGATTAAAATAATTGCAACATCATTCATTGTATGTATAGCACATGCATAGCATACGGAGATCGAAATTTTTGATTTTTACAGAGATTTAAAATTCAGCAAACCCTTCTGAGAAGACTTCCATTTGATCTCAATCAGTTTGTCCCCGTCTTTCTCTGTTGTGTTGCTGACTAGTGTTGGGTAAAACGTCTTCACAGCTCGGTGGACTTCTGTTCTCCTTTCTTTGTCGTCCATGCCCTGATAAAAATTGTTATTCTATGACACTTCTCACATGATTGCAAAAAACAAATTGCCAAGAGCAATTATGAAGATATACATCAATTTTTTTTAAACCAACCGATATCTTATACCTCCAATGACTAAACTGCATTACTGATATCACTTTCTCCACAAAGATGTTGCTAATTTAGGTTGGATGGATAAATTGAGGCTCTACGACGTGTATATATGCACTTGGTGGGCTAATTAGGACTATTGCTTATTTGGGAACTACAGACATAGCCATTATATTAGCCACTAGCCAGCCAAATTTACATCTAAACAGACGGACATCATACTTCTGCGCAAAAGAACACACAATCATATGCACCTGACAACCTTTGCATTTGTATCAATGAGAGCAGTTCTAAACACAAACCGGAATGAGGAGACTCTCCTTAGGATCCTTCTTCTCACTCAAAGAGTGCAACTTGGAGAACTGGTCTTCAGTCAATAGATCTGTCAAGCTCTGAAATACACACACAATAGGCCTAATAGTAATAAAAGAATTATTCCAAGTCCAAGACAGCAACATTATTTTGATAGTACCTACAGCAAACAGTACATAGAATCTGACAATTCTAAGTCTAAGAGATGTAATGACCCACTTAGTATCATAAAGAAATAAAAGAATTGACAGCAATAATTATTATTTTAATAGTAACTACAGCATACATTTACATGACACTGTGCAATGTTTCGTTTGCAGTAAAGGTGTTATGCAATTATAGTCCCCGAAGCCGCCGCCAGCAGCCGCCACGCCAGCCACTTATTTCTTGTGGCTGAGCCAATTGAAAAATCTTTCAGCTATTTCAAGCCATAAGCAGTCATTAATTTTGTAAGCCGTTTACTTTACGTTGCCTAGGCATATTTGGTATTAAAGGAAAGGCCTTGAAAAGACGTTTTCAATGGTATAAGAATTATCAAGATGAGAGAGGGCTAGACCAAACTGGAGCACTAAATGTTACATACACTCTTGATGAAGTTGACTTATGCACCATTCACAGCAATGGTTTGCTTTCACCGTCTTCTAAAGGCATTAGGCTGCTGACAAACTGAAATCCCAGAGGGCCTGGCATGTTGTAGGCCTATATATTGAGTTTTGAGTTCATTCTGGCTTAACTAATGTGAAAATTAATAACATTTGCATTTGGTCAGGCATATGTGCCATTAAGCAGGTCACGGGAGTCAGTAATAAGTGGATGAACTAGTCACTGCAGTTTTCTTTGCCGAAGTCAGTTAGAATTGGTAAACTAAATCTGACTGAGAATTGAGAAAGCATATCCCCTGTATTTCTGGGATTAGAAGGAGAGCTTGGACAGATCCAAGTATATCCAAGGATGAGAACCAATTTAATTTTGAAACTTGATAAGAGTAGCAGCTGTTGTTGTCTTTACTTTATTTAAGAAAATTTTTTTCGATAATTTTAATTTTGTAAATGAGAATCTAAAAGTTGAATTAGTAAGTCAGTCACAATTTAGTCTACATGTTGGGGTTGAATTCTGTCAACTAGTTTTACATACCAGTTGAATTCCTGTTTAGTCAGTCATATGATTTGATTTTCAACTGACCACTGGGTCTATGTTGAGGGCACATATTTGTGTTGTCAAGTTACAGTCCTGATCATATTACGTGGAATCTTAAGTTCCCAAGGGTGATGTCAGAGATGACTCATTTCACCAGCATTGCAATATAAATGTAAAATAACTAGAAGCTGTGATGTCATTTTAAACTTTATGCTCATTTCCAATGCCATGTGCATGAAATAAATTGTTTATTTGTTGTTTGTTTGTTTGTGTTTTACGCCTCTGCAGCACCTTAGTGGGCTATATCGAGGCAGGCGATCGCCGTATGATGATGAGTGCCCCAGCATAGAATACTGGATACAACCCGCCTCCATTTAACGTCCCATGGGCTCGGACTAAAGTGAGTTCCCGGGGTGAGATTTGAACCCACGCCCTCAAAGCCAGTTGACAAGCGCACTTACCAATTAGGCCACGGGGGAACTCGCATGAAATAAACAAATACTGCCGCTGTCACTGTGAAATAAATAATTTCCCGCCAAGGAAAACTCGAAGCCCTGCCCTGGAAATTAAATGGTCGCCCCCTTATGGTGACTTAGCCACTTTAAGCAATTACAAGCCACATCATCTGTGAGCCATAATCAGCCATTATCAGAAACGGCTAGCCGGCTGAGCCATTCAAAGAAGTGTTAAGCCATCTGTTTTTCTAAAATTTAATGGCTTCGGGGTCTATGCAACTATGTTGTCTTGGGAGGGTCTCCTCTACAATTTGCGAAATAAATAAATCTGAAATCTGAATCTCATATGCTGCTAATACATAAAATTCTATTATCCAAAAACTATCAATAAAGTTTGCTTACAGTGACTGTCACTTGTTCGGCCTCTTCCTTCACCTCGGTGTTGGTCAACTTCACGACATTCCCCGACAGGTCTACTTCTCGCACAAGGAAGTCAGACCACCTGCAAATTTATTATGGAAATTTCAAAGGTTCACAAGCTGGCGATCCACTGAAGAAAACAAATATTAACAAAGAAAATGTCAGCCATGAGTAAATTTCAAATAAACGCCAATTTTTATAAGTTGTTAAGTCTTTCAACAAATCCTCTCAGGGCAAGCGATTATACAGACACAAAAGAACACAACAAATTGGCCAAGTAGAAGTAGTTACACTAGCTGCATAATTGTCAACAAACATTTAAAAAATTTGCAAAGTACCTCTGCTTTATGACGCCATTCATTGGGAGGTGGTCACTGATGAACTCAGTTACCCCCACGTCTAATTCAGTTTGAAGGGCTGGTTCTTTCGCATCAAGATTGTCTTTTTTGGGAGTCTCATTGACCTCACCATCACCAGTTGAAACCTCCATGTCCTCAGTTTTGTCACCTGCGTCTTCCTTCTCAGTTTTCTCAATTGCATTTTCATTCTCAGTTTTGTCATCTGTTTTTCCATTCCCACTTTTGTCAACTGAGTCTTCCTTCCCAGTTTTGTCAGCTGTTTTTTCCTCAGTTTTGTCAACAGTATTCTCTTGAGCTCCATCAGTGATGTCCCCCGAAGCAGAGTCTCCATTGCTTTTGACTTTCTTACAGGGAGGTTCTCCTGTGTCCCCAGCTGCAACGAACATGTAAGTTTACATAATATCAAATTTTTCAACAACAATACCCTAAAGACTTAGTAAAAGCAGGGGCATATCTAGAAATGGTCTGGGGGGGGTGTATTACATGGGATGAATACGGGCCCTAACGGGGTGCTCCGTGGCTTTTCCTTTCTTCTCCATGTTAATTTTTGGCCTGGACGGGGGGGGGGGGGGCATGGCCCAGTGCCCCCTCCCCCCTAAATCCGCCACTGCCTAAAGGCCTACCATGCATTGAGTCATTCATTTTGCCTGTTAAAATACTGTTCAATTCCTACTGGTGATGTGGTTACCCACTCCCTTTGCCTCTACAACCAACATTTGCCATCTAATTTATGGTCTGCTTGGACCTCTATACATTACCTTTCTCACTGGCTTCAACGCAGGCCATGGTTCAAGTTCCTTCAGCCTGTCACACCGTATTTATCAGAGAAAACGTTCAACCCGGCACAATCCACAACTTCGCCATGTGGTTCTTTTCCGATGTTACACGAGATGACGCCACTGTGCATGCAAAGAAATTTAGTTCTGAAACAAATAATAGGCGTCGACACTTATCACAAAAAAGCTAATTTGGCATTTGTCAAATTACCGGGTGAGATAGAAATTCTTAAATAATTTATATTATTATCTAATTATCAACATATGGACATTCTATAAATTTTTCGTCTATTTAGAATCAACTTCTTACCATTGTGTCTCTCAGACAATTATTTTTTATTTCAGAGGCAATCGACTATGGGAGAAATAAGTTGGTATTTGGTCCTCTATTTCCTGAGTCATGTTGTTCATTGCGTGAGAAGAAATGGCTTGAAGCTTTAAAACACATTTTAGGGTAATATTTGGGTTTGTTTGGAGATGTACCTCTTTCCAAATACTTTCAATTATCCTTACAACACAGGGATGACATGATTCAAGAGTTTGTTATAGCTTGGGATAAGTTAGTGGACCCAGACTTCTGCTTCTGAAACGTGGTTTAGGTGCCTGTTCAAGAGTGATGAGTCTGGCCGATCTGGGGGTAGCAGGTTCGAGTCGCACCCGGGGTGCGGTTTGTTGGGGAAAGTTGAAAAATGTTCCAGGGAAACTAGTGTAATAGTGATTAAGACATAGTGGTTCATTTATTGTCAATAACTTTTTTATTATGCAGTATCTGATGCAGTACCCAGAATAAGCTTGGCAATGCGTCCCCCGGGGGGGGGGGGAGCAACGGGGGACATTTAAGATCTATTGGTTAATTGTGTCGCGGAACGCAGATATAAAAGACGCCATCCTGGTATGATTTGATTAGGCCTAGCTTGAAAAAATGTTTAAAATTTCGTCGGGGTCCGGGGGGGGGGGGCACGGAGAATACACCTCCCTCCCATAGCCAAGGAAATAAAATACACAATTAGTACATCTGGTGCCCCTCCAGAAAATCTGCTTGAGAACCCCCAGTTACTGTTACACCACTGGGGCTGTGATAGTCAGCCATCAAAAGAATTGTCACAGGGCTGAGGGGGGGGGGCAAGTTCCCTACATTTATGGACAGTCAGAAAAGTCGTGGAAAACTCAAAAAATTGTCATTCGGGGTACTGCATCATCATATAATGCATAATTTAATCAAAAAGTTATTGACAATAAATGAACCTGTGTGTCTTAATCACTGTTACACTAATTGCCCTGAAACATTTTTCAACTTTCATCAAAAGTCATGGAAAGTGACATTGGTTATGGCAATTGGTTGGTTAACCAATAACCATGACCTTGTCTCCCCCCTAAAATATACAATTAGTATAATGGGTGCCCTCTGAAAAAAATCAAGTCCCCCTCTCCCCAGCATTAGACCCGGTTACTCCAATGGCTGCAGAAGCATTGTGCGATCATGTTAATCATGTATGTTAATTATATATGGCAATTAGTTTGCCAGACATTGTTAACAGTAACTTAACATTCCTGCTGAGAGAAAACTAACTGAGGGAGTCACCAAGGTTGCTAAATTGCAATGATTGATGCATATTTATGGCGTGAGCAAGAAAATAATATTATATCTATAAATTTCTTTTTAGAGTTCTCAGAAGATCGGGGAAATTGCAATTGTTGATGCATATATTTAAGACAGGCACAAGAAAAAAAATATTAATTTCTTTTAGAGCTTTAAGAAGATTGTGAGAACAATGATGTTTTCTTTTTTCAGTTTGCCCTTAGGGACTAGGCAGCAGAATGACAAATGCTGTAGAAGAGTGTGTGGATGAAATATGCCTCGAAGGACTCGATGGTATGCCTTGCTTTAGTCGCTAATTCAGTGATTGTTTTACTATATATATATACTAGCATAACACCCGTGAAGGCATGAGAGGAGAGGGTCGGAATATTTACAGCAAAAATATGACTTCAGTTCGTTTGACTTTAATTACACAGACCAAACCTGGCTAAGGCCCTTGTAGGCAATGTATATAGGCAAGTTTCATGCACGTTTTCAAAACTGAGCAATCAGTAGATTGAGGGGTGCATGAATTAAAGTATAGGCATATGAGATAATAATAGCAAAGTTAGTTCCCCGTAGATGGGATGGAAAGAACATATAAAAAGTTGTATACATGCATTTTTATGTTGTTTCGGATAAAAACGTATTGCATAGATGCATTAGTTGCGGATTACCCGTAGATGAAGATTAGAATAGAAGAGAACAGAGCAGAAGAAAAGGGACAACTGGTAGAGACCTTGCAGCTGCTGCCCTCTTGTGTATTGTACATGAATCAGCTTAATAGTAATTATCATTAATTAGGACATTTAGAGGAATGCAATGGCATTGAAAAGGGGAGAGTTTTGCCGTAGAAGGTCAAGGAAGGTTGAGTGTAAATTAGAAGATCAGGCAATGAATATAACTTGAGATAAATCCCGTACGTTATCATTTTAATATAAGAGATATATATTTGATATGTTTGATTAATCATTCAGAAATTGCACTAGTTTATGTGTGATATAGTAGAAAATAAATCCGTTATATCAATAACGCTGAAGAGAAGTACTCAATTTCAGTCCTGTAACCTGGTAGCAGCCAATTTATCCATAAAAATAAAGTGTTTTTGGTAGAAAAAAATGTAGGTGGTTCAGTGGCAATTGTCAAACTTAATCCATGTTAATTTAAATAGCAAGTTCTTGATAATGAAAGCTGTATTAAATAACAATTAGTTAATCCAATAGTTTTGTGAATGCGTTGCACATCCAATGTCAAAATATAACTTGTTTGTCTCTCATTTAAATATGACTACTTTCTTTTTAAAAACCTTTTTCAGGCATAACTATTCCCACATTATGGCTCCGTCTTGGAGACAGGCGCCCGACCTTTGACCTCCCTTTGGATGATGACGACGTGAAGTCTTATTTGTGGGGTTGCTTGTGCACCCTTCCTGAATTGGATTTCTATGTTATGCCAGAAGAAAGGTGTGATGTCATTCTTTGGGACAGGTTTAAAGAAGTCCAAGAAGAGGGTGACATTAATTTTGACAAGGTTTGTCTTTGCATCAGTACTTATATTACATGTATTATAATGATTATACTGGATCTAATTTAACAAGAAGTACTTAAGAAATTAATTATGATTCCCAGATGGTGGTCGATTCAAAGCTTGAAGCTTGTGTTTGTGTGTTTTACGCTTATGCAGCACTCAAAACTTGAAGTGAAGCTTCCGCCCCACTCACAAGTATAAATGTCTATGCTAGACAAGTAAAAGATCCCTCACTCAAGGTAAATCTCATGATTACCCAGAACTGAGCTAAGATGGCTGCACTTAGGCTTATAATATCATATATTTATCCATGATGATCCAGAGGGCATAAATAAATACAGTATGTAAAGCCTTAATCCCGAGGGCATAAATAAATACAGGATGTAAAGCCTTGATCCAGAGGGCATAATAAATACAGAATGTAAAGCCTAGATCCCGAGGGCATAAATAAATGCAGAATGTAAAGCCTAGATCCCGAGGGCATAAATAAATACAGGATGTAAAGCCTTAATCCAGAGGGCATTAATAAATACAGGATGAAAAGCCTTGGTCATCCATCCATCATTTCATTACAGCAAGATGACAAATACATAGATCTGTACCCAGTGAAAATCATAGACGAAGATGGCATCAAGGGATCATGCCAAATGTACAAAACGAGGAAGAAAGTCACGGACCAGATCCGAAATGACGATGGGGCTATTATGTCGCTGGCCGAAGTGTTGGAAAAGTAAGTTGAACTGACCTTTATTCACAGATAATGTAGTTTCTGTCACATCGCACTTCTATCCTGTTACAATTACAGATAAAAATGTTTGACATTCCAGAAATTCTCTGCAACTAAGACACCTCTGTCATTGGAGAGCTTTCAGAAATGTATAAAAAGCAGTTTAAGCATTAATAAGCAATCTATTGGTCATATAAATATATATATAGTTAGTATTTCAGTGCTTTTCCTGGCCATTAGCCACATTAGCAATGGCTAATGCATATTCCATGTGGCTAATGAAAATCACATTTTTGGCTGCAATTTAACCTCGAATGTATGCGATCCACTCAAAATTGGCAGTTTTGGGCACTTATGCCAAGTTATGGCTAATGGAATTTCGGTCCTAGGAAAAGCACTGTATTTACAGCTATCGGTGAACTTTTTGTAACAGCCAAGTAACTGAGAAGAGAATGATGTGGGCCTGTGTTAATGTCATAATGTATCATATTGCTGGAAAGTAAAGTATATACAATTCTTATCCAGATGGGGAAGAAAAGTTGTGATTGTTGGGTCCCAGGAAAGAAGGGAGGAAGCATTACTTCATGGGGTTGATTTGAAGAGTCCTTTGGATGCTCGACAGTATGCAGTCCTTGAACGAATTGGCAGGTATGTTGAGAACAAGATTCATTTATAACTATGCGTTTGATAGGTATGGCATCTGAGTTTTGATTAACATTTTATTTTTGTCACAATTGTGCGAATCTGGTCAATTTAACAATTTGAAATGACATGTTTACTTTTCAAGTTTTGACCTGTATCAGACGCTTCATCCATACCTACTTACAGCACTGCATTAACACCATTCACCATCCATGCATTTATTCTTTAAAAAATTGTTTGATAACTTATATCATATATTTAAGTTATATGCTAACATTTTCAGACTGGTAAGAACCTGAGTTGCTTGCTGTTTATCCGTAACATGTACTTTTCCTTTTTCTAGGGGAAGGTGGAATGGTGAAGTCACTCATGGAACGAGTAATTTGTTGGCGGTGATTAAAGACAGTCGAAGTCTGTTCTATGTACGAAAAGCTCTCCAAAGGATGCATTCAATCACTGTTCAGGTTTGAGCAAAAAATTTTTTTTCTTCCTGTTGATCTGGTTGCCCTGATAGGCTGACACTCATTCAATTTTAATGCAAGATTTAAACTCGCTTAACAAAATGCATTTGCACATACCATACTCCATAGAATTTACGTCAGCGAGAATTAGTTTATATATATATGTGGTACGATTTGGTGTGGATTGTAAGATATATATTTCCTCACTTGTCTTTGACTAATATCCAAATTTGTGATGTTTCATCCTTTTCATGCAGAGTTTTGGCATAAGGAACTCGCAGGGAAAGATGGTGTCTTCCAAGTGTATTCACCTCTATCGTTATGGAAGAGAGAGGAAGACAATGGCTCAAGTACGACTGGAAGCCCTTACGAGATTACTCAACAGCAAACCACAGAAGCGGGCTCTGCTGTCCCATGTCAGAGAAGAGATGGTGAGTCCATTGATATGTAGCATCAAGATAATGTCTCGACTTGCTGCTCAGCCAAACAAACAGAAATTGTTCATTATATTATTTTAAAAGATACCGATTTATTATTATTATATAATATATATGATACGATACCAATATAAAAGAGAGATATATTGTTACATGATTTATATGATTTTAGTGTATTACATGCACTTTGCTTCATGTGATCATTTCAGTAATTGTGATGTTTTAAATTTGCTATAGCTATTGGGGTAATTTTTTAGCTCATTTGCATGCATTTCAAAACCATTAAATCGTTTTTAAAATTAGTATTTTAGCCAGAAATATGTAAAACCATTAAATCTTTTATTTACTATTTTAGACCGGAAATATGTAAAAATGTATGAACTTCATCTTTACTCAAAATAGTGGCAAATATGCCACATTGTGTCTATCTTTTCAAAATAATCATTCCTATTTTTCTTGATTCACCAGTTATAATATAGTTATATAAAATGTTGCCTCTTTTCAGGGTGTTGACACTCGTTTGTTCAAGAAACTCATGGACTTTGGCAAGAAACATGTCGAGTCAAAACTCATACCTTACATCAGCATGTACCCGGACGCCAAGCACAGCGAATACATGTATAAAGGAGGGTGAGTAGTCGGACCAGTAGTCTAAATTTATGTTAGTTTGAAAATTTCTCAGTGAAACAGCGGTTTCAAAGATAATAAATAAATCTATAATGCTGGAAAGAAAGTCTGCTGACCAATGAACTTGAAGATCTATGTATTTTTTTTGGTCGCCGCCCCGCGTAATAGCGAACTATACCCACAGTGACGCTTTAAAATGGAAAAGTCCAAAGAAATCATTATTCTGTTTCATTAGTTGAAAAAGAAATTTTGAGTTGCAGTTGAATAACAGAATAGAAAGACAAGGGTGAGGTCATGAATCAGTGTTGTATTTTGAAAGGGAGAAGCTGTCTTGAGCCAGTCAGTTTCACCATAGATTGACTTTGAAGCCCTGGATATTAATTCTGACCATTTGTTTTGCAGGACATCAGAACGGTACCTGCGAGTCCTGCACCTCATCAAAATGTACCACTCGAATGCTGAAGAGAGGGAGGAGGAGGGAGAAGCAGAAGAGGAGGATGAAGAGGAAAGTCTCGGAGAGGATTGTAAGACTTATGGACTTAATTACTACACGACTAGGTGGCTGAGTGCTTTTAAAATATGCCACCTGCTCCACTGAAGGTCTTTGCCTGCATAATGATAATTGGCCTACCAAGTGCATAAATACAGGATGTAAAGCTCCAATCAGCCATCCATCAGTTACTATTACCGTATTTCCTCTAATAGAAGCCTGGTCTCAAATAGAAGCCTGTCTCTTTTGGAGGCCGGGTCCAAGACCCATGCTAAAATATAAACGCCTGGCTCAAATACACGCCTGGCTCATATTAGAGCCGGGGCTATTAGGCCCTGTATTTAAAACATTAAACGCCCAGGCTTGTAATCGAAGAAATATGGCACTGAAATTCTTTCTATTACAGTGCCAAAGAAACCCAGGTACCTTGAAGTCTCGATAATCCAGCAAGGTTATGAAGTTTTGCTTGAACAAATGACGAACGGCGTGTCGGAACAGCAGATGGCAAGGTGCTTGGCTCTTACGAAACTAGAAGGGAGAGGACTCTGCCGAGATCTAGCTCGACTCAAGCTGACCGTCACGATGATGAAGGATATCGGGAGGTGCCGTGTTAAAGTGTAAGTTGTCACTTAATTGTGCTAGTCTTTGTGTGTTCCATTGTTTGTGAATTTCTCTCTATAAAAATTTAATCCTGTGTGTGTGTTCATGGCAGGAGTCAGCAAATATGGTGAGATTTCATTATTATAAAATGTTATGTTTTAATTATAATCCCAAATAAATGTAGTGCTTATATTTTGTGTTTGTTTCTAGGAATATCTGTGACCATCTGGCGAAGACCAGCAAACTTCACGAACAGATCCAAACGGAAAAGTCGAAAATGTTGCAGAATATGGGAGCTGAAGGAAATGGTATAAACTGATTGTCTAATATTTGATAAAAGAATATTTTATGTCAGCTCGTGCACTTCTCATTATAAGTTTCTATATTTCTAAAGACTGATATTTTGCCTTTGATTAGTCTTGAAGAGAGGCTGAAGCTTATCTTAAAAATCAATCAATTGGAGAGAAGGTGAAGTTTTCAATTTCCGTACAGAAAGGCTTATTGTTTTGACTTGCCTTTGTATTTTATTACACTTCATTGTCCAACCAGATGCTGTGCTGAAGAGCTTGAGTGATGCCGGTCTCCATAGGACAAAGAAGGACCCTGCCATTGTGAAGATTGACAGAAGATCAAGAGCCGAACCAAGTGAGTTTATTTTTCAATCAATCTTTCAGTGCCAATGACTTATATAATTTAGGAACTGAAGCAGACTTACAGTGTCGCCCTCTATATCTGTGTATGATTAAGTTAAATGTAGTTAGTGAAATTACTTTTTTGCCTAGTTAGTTAATTTCTATCTGTGATGTTCCTGTATATGTAATGTGGTATCTGCTAAATTTCAGAGTCACCCCTGACTTATAGAATACTCAGACGTACTAATATTATTCTGAAACATGTCCAGGAGAACAGGCTGATCAACAACATGCTCTGGTTGCGAAAGGTATTTTCTAAATTTGTACTTTATCTGTTAGACATTCATGAATGAAATCCCTAGCCTGATGTCAATTGATTGAGATGTTACATAGATGGTCCCTTATATTGAGTGTCTAATACTGTCTTTGCTTTGCATGTGACCTCTGCTTGGTAAAAGTGTAACATGTTGCAGAAGGAAGACCTCGTCCACTTCTTCTTCTCAACAATCAACCCTCATTAGCAGTGTTAAAATATTGCCTAAGAGGGCTGCACTGCTGTAATTTCCATAGTCCTTACTTGCCTAATTATAGCAATTTTGATAAGAGTGCAATTACAGAGGTGTGTTTTATAACTTCTCTGTGTGTAGCTTTTTTTCCCACGTAGTCTGATTGCCTCTGATTGGTGCTTTGACCATTAATATAAGATAAATTAGCTAGTTTGAAGCGTTCCCTTTGGTCATTCATACTTAAGAAAAAGCACTGTTATGAGAATTCACCTGTTAGCGCCCCCAATGATCAGTTTTGGGTGAACTGAACAAGGGCTAGTGTGATAGCCTGAAAGCTTCCAATGGAGGTAAATGTAGCAGTTCGTATGCAAATCATTGTGATACTAAAGAATTCTGAGTGTAATGTCAAAATATGTATCTTCTAATGTTTCAGAAAGTGGATGAAGATTGTCAAAACGAATCTTTAAACGATGATCGGAAGTTCACCCCCTTCGACAAGAAAGGTTTGTGGAGACTTCTCTCCGTTTTGGACGAGGAGAAACAGATCAGACTCATCCGGAAGAAGGTGACTTCGGGAGACAAGTCTAAGGAGGTGAGGACTTTTGAAATACCATAAAATGGGGTAAGGTTGGCAATCTGGAAGAATACCAACTTTCCTCACTGTCACAGGTTTCTTTGGCAAATTTGCCACCTGTGACAGTGAGGAAAGTTGGCATTTCTGCCATGAAGTGGGTTAAAATAGCTTGCCAACTTTCCCCCGGATTGCCAACTTTACCCCGTTTTACGGTACCAGTTGAATTAACTCTGTGGGGGGAGGGTTGTCCTGGTGGTAGTCTACTAAATTGCTGATCGCTGGGTCCAGGGTTCAAATCCAGCTCTTGCCGGGTCACCTGGGCCTATGTTGGACGGCTGTTTCAATCATCCTTCGCCTCATTGCCATGTCCTCTTATGTCCTTATAAGCCTTCTAAGTGCATAGATACAGAACGTAGAGCCCCAATCATCTATCCTTTCTTTCAGGTGATGTTTGTGTGTGAACCAAACATGGCCGATGATGATCCCCTGGTGTTTGCTGCGGTTGATTCTGCAAAGATGCGAATGGTGGCTCTCTCCAAGGGGTCCCTGGAACGCAGCGAGGAAATGAAGAGAGTCCAGGAGGTCAGTGAATGAATGTCAGGAATGCTTCGAAGTTACAATAACTAGCTGAAACAGTGATGCATATAACTCTCGGGTTGAATTAGTGCCACTCTCGACTATAATCTTTATAATTCCATAATGGTTTTAGTGGTTTACAAGACTTGTTACATATTCATTTTTAAAATCTATTTGTGTTTCACAAGGTTAGTTTTTCACCATGTTGATATTCAGTGAGCATGGTTAGTGGCAGTAATTATATTAATTTCCAATTGTGCTACAGTTTCTTTGGTGATGTCGATGATGACAATCTGTTTTCTTGTGTATTCGTAGGTGATTTATATTTTTATCTAATTTTCATTATGTGTTCACAGGATGATCAAGTTACGCCCACCCACGACTTGCTGAAAATCCCTCCTAAATTGACTGAAATGATATATGATGCGGTGAGTTGATCTTCATCTTAAGCAATCTTTTGTCTTCAATGGGGGGTAATTTCCACAAAAGATATTCAGCATTATGCTCATCAAACAACCCTGCTTAATATTTAACTTTGAAAGGCCTCAACCAAGTTTTGTTAGTATTTTGCAATGAAAATTACAAGCTGGGCTGCTTTCGTACAATTAGAATCTACAGGATGAATACGGGATAAATATGAGATGAATATGGCCATCAAAGCCCATGTTTTGTATACATTATAGTCATTTCAGGGATCTTCGGGGATATTAAAAACAACTCAATTGCATAAATATATGTAGAATAGCTTAAAGTTAAAATTTTTGTTGGAATTTGTCTCCGAGTTGTGTTATGATGCATTGAATATAACTGTCACATTTCATTATTGCAACAAATTTTACGACAATAAATTTATTGTAATTCTTTTTATGTCATTTGCAGCAAGCAGGTGTCCGCTATGGATTCCAGTCCCGAATGAATCGCTGTAAACTGACTCACCAGTTGCTGTTCTACCAAGTGTACGACTACTGCAACAAGCAGGAGGCGGCATCTGCGTCTCTCGATCCGTACAACATTGTGGATTCAAGCTATGAAGTAACAGAGGTAACATCCTTGCTGTGCCTTCACAAAATGGTTTCCTTTAAATCTGCATTTAGACTTTGTTTAGGTTTATCTAGAGCCTCAACTCCTTCTAACCTTATATTACAGGAAAAAGATTCGGAAGATATCTATGATACTAAAAGCCTGAAAGTGTACGTTGATGATCTGACTTTCCGCCGGTTCATCCCTCCCTTGAGAACATATTCAGGTGAGTTAATTGATTTAACATAAACTTCACGAATGTGATTGTCAAAGCTGGATGCAGGAGGAGGGTTGGTCTAGTGGTAGCGTGCTCGGCTGCCAACCGCTGGGTTCAGGGTACGAATCTAGCTCTTGTCGGGTCACATGGGTCTATGTTGTAACGGCTGTTTCTATCATCCTCCGCCTCATTGCCGTGTCCACCTCTTGTCCTAATTATCTGGACGCCTCTGGCGTCCAGATTCTGTCTCACAACGGCCTACTTCCTTGTGTTTTTCAGTTTCCTGTTGGCTGAACATAAGACATAGTGATGTACACAGTAAACCCATCAAACTTACTTTATGTTGCACACACGTGATCCAAGTGACTCAGACTGATATAGCAAACAGATAGTGGATAGATCTACAGATATCACCCGGTGAATTGGTCCTTAACACCGAGAATAGCTGGAAATCTGTGTTGCAATCATGGAAAATTGACTGGATTCTAAATAGGACAATGTACTAGAATTATAACTGATATACTGTCCCTATGGCACACCAGGGAGGGGGGACCAGTCTACCAGAATCTGATATGCTTCAGCGCACACCCGTCATCAACACGCGGTAGCCACCTAGCATGCAAAATACGCACTAATGCTATTGGTTGAGAGAGCTATATAGATTTGCCGGTGTTCAACAACTAGATCATTAGATTGAAACTGGCATGCATAAACAATTTAAAAGGGGGTTAAAGAGCCCTAAAGCTATTGACCAACTTGTGACCGACTTATGCTCAGACAGGATGAACTGTTTTACAACCATGGCCTCATTCACACCTCCTTCTGACCTAAAGAATGGCTTTTTGAGGAAGCATACTACACTGGTCCATTTGTTAGACTAGCAGGGCTAGTCTTTAGGGATACTTAGGGATACTAGGTGTCGTCCAGTTCCGAGTCTACCATCTCCATGGCAACCACAGTAGTAGTACTGTCTATTTACACAAGGTGGCTACACTTTCTTCTTCTTATTGGGAGTTCTCTCCTGTGTTTTGGAGCTCCCCTATTGATAGTTATGATATGGTCAATGATGTCAATCAATGTTAGTCAGCGATGTCAGCCGGGATATCAACCAGTGATATCAACCAGTGATGTCAGCCACTGATGTCAGACGGTGATGTCAGCCACTGATGTCAGCCGGTGATGTCAACAAGTGATGTCAGCCACTGATGTCAGCCACTGATGTCAGCCGGTGATGTCAGCCACTGATGTCAGCCGGTGATGTCAGCCACTGATGTCAGCCGGTGATGTCAGCCACTGATGTCAGCTGGTGATGTCAGCCAGTGATGTCAGCCGGTGGTCAGCCACTGATGTCAGCCACTGATGTCAGTCGCTGATGTCAGCCGGTGATGTCAGCCACTGATGTCAGCCGGTGATGTCAGCCACTGATGTCAACCGGTGATGGCAGCCACTGATGTCAGCCACTGATGTCAGCCGGTGATATCAGCCACTGATGTTAGCCGTTGGTCAGCCATTGATGTCAGCCACTGATTTCAGCTGGTGATGTCAGCCACTGATGTCAGCCACTGATGTCAGCAGTGATGTCAGCCACTGATGTCAGCCGGTGATGTCAGCCACCGATGTCAACCAGTGATGTCAGCCACTGGTGATGTCAGCCACTGATGTCAGCCGGTGATGTAAGCCACTGATGTCAGCCGGTGATGTCAGCCACTGATGTCAGCCGGTGATGTCAGCCGGTGGTCAGCCATTGATGTCAGCCACTGATGTCAGCTGGTGATGTCAGCCGGTGATGTCAACCGCTGATGTCAGCCACTGATGTCAGCCGGTGGTCAGCCACTGACATCAGCTGGTGATGTCAGCCACTGATGTCAGCCACTGATGTCAGCCACTGATGTCAGCCACTGATGTCAGCCACTGATGTCAGCTGCTGATGTCAGCCGGTTATAGGATGATGTCAGCTGATGAAGTCAGCCAATGATGTCAGCCGGTGATGTCAGCCGATGATGTCAGCCAGTAATGTCAGTCAGTGATGAGCTGAACAAACTGCTGATCGACCCCCTGCTAGTCTTGCATATATGGAAATATGCTCCCATCTAGTTTGACAATGTATAGAAACAAAATAAAAAGAATTCTCCCATGATGCATATATGTTTTAATAAAGTAAAGTGTAGTATACATAATCAAATAAAAGTTTTACTTTTAATTTGAAGTTTATAAACTTTATACAGTGTACTTTTAGTAAATGCATGACAGTTACAAGGGTAACTGTCATGGTAAATGTAAGCTGCATATGCATATACACATACACATACAGCAAGATTGTTGGGTAATTTGAAAGAGGTGTGAAAAGGGGTAAATACATTTACTCTGCCCTTGGTCCATTTTTCTAGGCCAATGTGCAATGAAGTAGGGCAATAGCCTCAGGGCTCTTTGACTTCGTTTAAATTATGCTATTGCTTTCTTTCTCGAACATCTCAGGTTTTATTGAAATCATAAAAGTGGGTCTGCTTCATGAAGATGAGCTGTATCTACCTTAGCTTAAGATGTCCAAAGCAATGATGAGCTGTGGGTGTGTATCTCCTCTGTCAGCTTAACACAACTATTTCAAGTTGTTAAACACACAACTCCATCACACACAATCAAAAAACTTCATGCATCGCTATGTAGCAATACATTTATTTCTCTCTCTTAAGGCCCATTGGCCACTATGCCCTGATAACTTCTGACTACTGCTATTATAATTCAGCCAACCAGACTACCAGACCAATATTATGTTACAATGTTCAGGTCAATTATCAGCGTCCAGATATGCAAATTGCAATTTGCCTTCTAGTTAGTCAAGTGCCTAAATAATGGACGTAAAGCCCCATTCATCCATCCATCCATCCATACCATGGTTCCTGCCTGTCTTATTAAGCTGAGACAGTGCATAAATATGGATGAAATGTCCTATCTCCCACCCTTACTTTTAAAAGCTGGCTCACTTGGTGGGATTCGATGTTGACTACCGGCTAGATGATTTGCTCTGCATGGCCATTTGAAGTTGCTCTGATGCATGTGAATAGTTCAACTGTTATTATGAACGTGTAATAAGAGGGTCTACCTCCCAGTTATATGATTACATCAAACTAATATTTTATAATTTCTTTAGGTTACGAAAATGGATGGTGCCTGCTTGGGGACATTTTGCTGCACATGCCTGTCTATGTCTTCTGTCAGATAATCAGAGTCAATTTCAAGGTATTGGATCCTTCTTATTTCATGAATCTCTGTATGTTATCACTGCCAAATTAGCATTGATTTTGAATTGTACTGCATGCCATGAAGTAGTTTTTATTTGCTGTTTGTTAATATTATATTCATATTATATTCTTATTTCTCATGATTATTAGATTCCTGCCCTAGAAGACTTCCTGAAGCACCCAGTGAGACGTCTGGTTCCAGTGAGCACCCTGCCCCCCTTCATTCGCCAACAGTTGCTCTTCCACCGCAAGTTCTTGCACTGTTTCTTCGCTCTGTGTATGTCTCTGGCCGAGATGGGACTGCTGTCGGTTGGCAAGAGGAATTACAGGGAGAAAGAACAGGTAGATAAGCTTTCTAACACTGGAATATCAAGATTAAATATGAATATTTATAAATTTATATCAGTACACTCCTATTAGTAAATGAGGATGATATGGTTTAAAAAAACACTAATGATTTCAGGGAAGGACTTGTGAATTTGATCAAATATTAAAGCGATATTTATATTAGCAGAAGCTGGTACACTGGTACAGGTGCGAACTTTCAATATCTTTGGACCTTCCCACTGGAACTTTTACTAATTTATTATCCTACTTTGATCATCTCTGGTCTTTTCGTTTCCAGGTGTTCCTCTATGTGCACAGAAATGCCACTCTCTATGACACTACAAACTTGGAAGTATCACCCTCGGATTGGCCGGAGAAACGCTTCCATATGAAAAATTTCCATGATGTCAACCACTACTGGTTCACGCTGAACTACATCTGCATGAACACCCCTGATGGTTTGTCTTTCACTTTCTAAAAATTATATTACAGTGTGGTTTAATTGTGCGAAGTATTTCTGTTGTGAAATACTTGTAATGAAAAGTTACGTTTGCATATATATATGCTTACCATTTTTGGGTGTGCAAAATTGACCGTTCAGAAGTCACTTCTGGTATGAGGATAGGCAAGGCCATTCCACAGGTATCATAAGTGCAACTGCTTTGCAATTTTGTGGTATGCTCTGTCCGTATCTGTCACATTCTTTTGATTTACTCTTGATGCGTAATATATTTCTCTGACATTTCCCCGTGGCCTTGTCTTTCTCTGTATTTCCAGATATCGTCAAGTATTGCGTGGGCAACATCAGATCCAAGACTTCAGAAAGAGCGGTGAAGTTCGAACGAGCCTATTTGGAGTACACGCCGGACAGTGTACGTGATGATGGCCACTTGCCAGGAGACCACCTTGGAGCTGGCGGTCTCGACTCTTCCAACTGGTGGTAAGACAATATGGAGTCTTTAAACTGCGAACAAAGACCACTTAGGAAAATGGAATTTCTAGCCCATTTGTGTATATTAAAAATTGTCCAATATATTTTAACTACAATTAGCAAGTTGGTCTTATCTTGTATATCTAAATTGCCAATATGATATACATGTTTCATAGCAAAATGAAGATTCTTTAAATCTGTTTGAAATAAGTTTCGCAAGTCATCCCTCAATAAATTGACATTCCGTTTAAAGTATGTGCTCCTCCTGTCCTAGTTAGCCTGTCTGAGTGCATAGATACAGGATGTGCAGCCCCAATCATCCATCCACCTGTCTCGTTCTTAATTTCTAATTGAACTTTCAGCCACCTGCGCAAGAACTGGGTGAAGGAGAAGAACCACAACGAAGGCCCCGTTTCGACCCCCCTCACGACAGTCAACCCGGCGAGAAAGAGGGCCATCAAAAAGGAGGATCCGGACAAGGGAGAGACACCTGGTGAGTATTTTTGAAGCCAGTTTTGTTCATTATGTGAAATATATTTCTGTTGTTCTTTTGCATACTTAGATTCGCTCCTTGTATTATTGCAGCCAAGAAAGCGAAGATAGCTGGAAAAGTCAAGAAGGAGCAGGATAAAAGTGCAGAAAAGGCAAAAGGTGCAGAAAAGACAAAAAGCGCCGATAAGACAAAAAGCAGGAAAAGGAAAGCCAGTGAATCGGCTGGTGGGAAAAGTGGCGGGAAAGGAAAAACTAAAGGTTGGTTGTCTCCTTAAAAAAAAACAATCTTCACTAGCCATAAAGCATCTCTTTCTTTTGAGAATGGTAAAAAATACATTTGATATTGCCATGATAACAAGGTTTTCTAATTTCTGACTAGTATTAATGTATTTGCAGGGTCTTCTTCAAAGTTCCGAGTGTTTGTCCCCGCTGAAGGAGATGAGAACGGACAACCCATTTGTGCTGAAAAGAAAGTTGATTCTGCTGAAAAAGTTGAAGAAGAGAAGGCACCATCTTCCGAAGAGAAACCATATTTGAAAGGTATCTGTATAAATATTATTTTCATATTATAATTATCTGTGATTTTAAAAATAATTGGTAAAAAAGACATAAATTAAATCCTATCATTACAAAGCTCTTGTTGTAGAGAACAATGAAGTGATGTATGGTTCTCCTAATTTTGTCATCTTTTTCCTTCTCTCACGAATGAAGGACCTAGCCAGTCCTTCCAGATAATCTAAACGTTTGATGAAATTTTATGAGTGAAATTTGTTATTTACAGTGGATTGTGTGCGTGGTCAGGTTTCTGATTTTGAGAAGAAGAGGCGTGAAAAAAGTAAGTTTTTTCTCACGTTGTGCTGGTGGTGATATATGATTTTTTACACATTTTGAAATATGGCCTGATTTTACATAGCCAAATATACTTGGCGCATAATTTATACAGATCTCTTACTCTCATAATTGTCAGCAGCAAGTCAATTTGAATCAACTGCATTGCATATTGTGTGCATGACGAAGACATACTAACCATTGTGCTATGGAGCCACATTTTTCTGTTGACTTTCATAATTCATTTCTATTTAATCAAATTGCTATATTTTTCTTTATCAATTCAAGGTAGTGTTAGTTCAGGTAATAATATAATAATGTCCCATGTCTGGTTTGGATGACCGCAGTGTAGATGTTTGTATTTTGTTGTTGTTTTTTTGTTTGTCGGACAATAAACCCTCAATTTTATTGTCGAAGGATTTTGGGTATTTTGGAGATAAACTGGGTTAAGGGCATATTGCAATTATTTTAGTGTCTTGTGAATGAGTTCTGATTATATGACATATGTGTGAAGTGTCTGTGAATTCATTTAGATACAAATTGCATTTTTTAGAGCTAGAATTTAGGGTGTTTTATGAAAGTTTATAATTTGTATTCATTTTTAATTCAGTTGCAATGAGGAAGAAGGACAGACCTGAGAAGATCAGAAAACCAAGGAGGAGGGCTGCCGCTCCCAAGGAGAGAAAGAAATGTAAAGTTCAATGTTTTTCGTGATTTTGCTATTATTGCAATTTCTCAAGCCTTTGCTTTTATCCTTGCACATGACCAACAAATTTGAAAACGCAAAGTAATGAACAGAAAGGCAACATTCAGTCTTCTGTTTTACACTATATCGAGAAAACAAGTGCTCTATGGGGAAAATATCATATGAATTTATTGATATGGTTAAATTTGTACATGTATTTTTTTTTTTCAATTTTTGTTCAAGCAGAGTGATGTGAGAATTCAATTATCCTTTTTTAGGATTCAATAAAGTTGACTTGACTTGACTTGATTCAGGTTTGAAAGTAACAAGGCTTAGGGCTCTATTTATATTTAGTTACTTACCTATTATATTACTTGTGATTTCAGATGCTGATCAGAAAGACATGGATGCGTTGAGGAGAATGACCAAATTCAGAGTGAAATGGTCTGTGCAGGAGGACAGTTGCGTGAGTGCTGATTATGCAAATAGTCACAAGTGTTACATGCATGCAGTACATCGAATAGTAAATTAATGGATACACACTGGTTCTTGGTCTTAGAGAGGGGAGGGTTGGTCTAGTGGTAGCGTTCAATCGCAGGACGTAAAGCCCCAATCATCCATCCATCTTGGTCTCAGAAGAAGAGATGAGACAAGTTGCATTTATTAATGTATTTCTGAGTCAACTTCAAATCTCCCTTTTTGAGCAGCAAGAATGAAGTTTCGGTTTCAACAGTACTGATCTATATGTATATTATGATTTGAGGCTCAAACTTCAACTCTTGAGTCTTGTGAACTTTTAGGTTATACAACTACTGTTTTTGGGCTTATTTGAGCAGTTTCTAATTCTATGAGCTGATTTATGTAACATCTTTTTTTTTCAGCTGTTGCTTTTCCATGTTGCTGCCAAAATTCTTGGTGGAACAGACAGAAGGGCCTTATTGACTGGACTCCTCTTGCGTGATTTCTTACATGACAACTTCACGGTTGGTGCTAATTCTTTTGCAAAAGTTATAGTGCAAGATCACCAAGTTTTTTACCAATATTAAAATTTTTGTGAGATATTTTGTTTCTTATTACTTCCTTTTTTCAATGATTCCCTTGTAGAAATGTTCTAAAATTTTTCTGAAATTTTGTCTTGCAGGAATCGTTGGATAAAACAACAAAAGCCTGCTTGAGGAGGCTCCATTACATCATGAAGAACCCGTCAACTGTTGCAAATGTCAACATGTATTTAGGAGAAGCTTTGACTGATAAGGTATGGGAGCTGTAAAGCGCTTGAGATTATTTTAGAAATTACAGGAATATAACTTATAAGGAGTAGTTTCATGGCAGTTTTAGATCCTTAGTCCCATTGCCGTATCCTCCTCCCATCCTAATTAACCTGCTATATGCATAAATACATCCATCCATCCATCCATCCATCCATCCATCCATCCATCCATCCATCCATCCATCCATCCATCCATCCATCCATCCATCCATCCATCCATCCATCCCTCCATCCATCCATGGCAGTTTTAAAGTTATGAGAATATAAGTAAAGCAGTTCTAGATTACCTTGTGTTTTTGATCTGATAAAAGTCATTCGATCTTAAATCTTTCTAACTCAAAAATACATTCCCAGCCTGAAGTGTCGACTCCCACTCAAAATAGAATCTTTAGTTGTTTTTGTGTTGATTCATTTGAGAGAAATGATTTTTTTTTTCAGGAACTGATGAAGGATGTAAAGCCGCAGAGGTCATTCAAGGTTTGTGACATTGTGCAGACCAACAAGGCCATCACCGATTTGGTGCAAAAGTTGCGAGAGAAATTCAAGTAAGATTTGTGGTAGAGAAATTCAAGTGAAGATATGATATTGTGTGTCATTTACATCATTACCAACTGCAGTAAAACTAATTATGTCTATTTCTTATAGGGACCAAGGAGTGAGGGTTAGAGTTGAACTGCCTGACACCTTGGAAGAAATCAGCCAGAGATTTTACATTTCTCAAGTAGTGGAGACGCTGCAATTTGAAGAACCTCTGAAAGTGGAAGACATCGAGAAAGGGGTCCTCAATCACCTCATTCATGTGAGTGTAGTTCAAGGTTTATTGATTTGCTTCAAGCTTTTGCATTTGTAAGTTCTGGAATATTAAAATCTGTGATTAACTTGGCAGCTCATCATGGCACAGTGGTGAAACTGGATATATCCTAGTTATGGTATCCAATAATTGTAAATATATTTTAGGATTTCAGTTTGGACCTCACCTCATGTATTTTCTTTAACCCTTTCCTCATAAAATATCAAAATCTGTTTTGAAAAGGTCTTGCTCATTCAATTAGCTGGATAGCAATTGTTTCCACTCAAAAATGAACTTGGTCAGAAACGTTGAATAGCTCATTTTGTTATACTCTGACTAAAATTTCAAAAAATTAACTTTCAAAGTCTGAATGCTTGAATTTGAATATTCCTTAAAGAAGAAAACTGTTTTGCCAAATCGTAATAATTTGCTTAGCTGATGTCTGCAGACCGAGTAGCTGACTCAACTTTGTGACATAATTTGCTCGAGGTTTCGATTCTCAAGCTCTTGAATTGTTTGTGAACTTTATGCTGGTTTCTTACTCTTGTGGTGCATTTAATGTCTTAATTTCTCTTGTAGGCCGCCCTTTTGCTCTCGGAGAAGTCCAACTACACCCCGATCCTGTACAACGTCCTTGAGACTTACCCTGAGAAGGCTCTGCTGGATGTGCTGGCCCAGATGAAGAGGAACTTCATGATAACCAAAGTCAAGGTCAATAGAGTTGCAACATTTTCTCAAAGAATAACCGTATTCACTGTTACTTTCTAGATCTTATCACTTATTTATAAGTTAATGCGTTTTCACTGAAATACTGTCTGGTCCTTGCAAGGTGTTTCCAAGCTCATTCGCAGTTTGAAACTTATTAGTAGACCTTTATGTCTGTCTATCCCTCGCAAGAAGCCACAGTTCTCCTTAAAGGACTGCACTATCCAATCTTCCAAAATTCTTCATTTCTGGCTGGAAATTATGTGATTTCCAAAATAAATTTTGTCTGTCAGTGTACCGGCAGCTCAATGTGATTCTGAAAATGAAAACTAGACGAAGAGATTGTTAATTAATGATGACCATCCAGTTTGTGATATGTACTACAGTATTCAGCACTGTTCTGATTTTGATATCAAGATTTTTTTTCCGACAGAGGAAAGAGGTGACGAAGGACAGTTCTCTGCCGAATGGCAATCTTGGCATCTACCAACTTGCGCAAAGGTGAGAAAATAAGATTTATTTAATTCTTAGTTGTATGCTTCAGAGACTCTAAAAAAAAATCCTTCCAGGATGTAGAGCTCCAATCATTCAGCCATCCACTTGGCTTGCATTGGTGCCATTTAGGCCACACATAATTGATCTTTAGCTTCTCGGATTCGTCTCAAGGCCCTTTTTCTAGGGTCGGTCGGTAGGAAAAAAAAAAAAAATTTATAATGTCAAAAAAAAAAAATTTTTTTTTCCATCGGCAGTAAATCTATTGTGTCGGCGGGTCCGCGAAGCTAAGAATCAATTATGTGTGGGCTTATGAGAAATACAAATGAACTTTTGAAGAGATTAGATAGTAATATAGTATCAATGTAATAAATAATCATGTACTTTGATTTATCACATTCTTCTTTTCAGATACTCTTACAAGTGGCTGAGCAAATTCCCTCGCTCCCTCTTTGAAGAATCCTTCAATCACATGAGGAAGATCTACACTGAAAATATGGAATGCTACGCTCCTGAAGGACTTGGAGTTCCCACTGTTGAAAAACACGGATTTGTGGCTGCCCTTGTTAGCTTGGTTGCCCAGAAGAAGGTTGGTCTATTTTGCGGAATACTATTAGCTTGCCATCTTTGATTTATACTTTGTATTGTTAATTTTTGTCACTTCAGGCGTCTCATTATATCGTACAATACCGCCATGTAAACTGTAGTGTAAGCAAGCCCTCACTTAATATAATTTTAATCCTTAGATATATCCACACACCAAAAGGAAGTGAGCTGTTTCATTTCAATTTCTGTTAGGTTGCCTTTCAAATTACGCTGCCTGAAAACATCTTGATCGGTCATCCCTCTGAGGTCTCCTTACGAAGGAAACTGCGAGAAAAAGAGAAATTGATATGTCAGAAAACGGAGTCAGATGAAGAAGAAGAGGCCTTGATAGAAGGACTGGAGCAGAAGACGAGGAATCCTCCATTGGTGAGGCTTATGATTTGAATTGCTTTTGAGGAAAAGTTAAATTTAATAAATATTCCAATAATTTAGATATTATCAGCTCAGAGTGGAAAGGTACTGAGCTGCCATTGTTAGGTCCTGGGGATCAAACCGGACCTCTTTTGGGTTACTTGGGCCTTTATTAGAAAGCAATTTCATTAATTCTTGGCCTAATTTCCATGTTCTGCTGTGCTAATTGTCCATCTGAGTGCAAAAAAAAAACCTGTCATCTATCCTTCCACCGGTAATTGGTGTGATTATATTAATTAACTCATCAGGACTCCTGTTTATTTGCGATCTGTCTTCAATCTGTCTTTGTTTCTTGTCTCTGTCTTGCAGTGTTCTCGCAGGAGCATCTCAAATCTCCGGTACCTGGCCCAGATGAGCGCTCGCAAGAACATGATCAATTGTCCTACCAGCGATTATGTCATGGTCCGTTGTGCCATCAACTTCAAGCCTTTAAGCAAGATGAAGAAACCTTCAACATTGAATGCTAAACCAAGTGAGTTTCAATTTAGTTTTAAATCGGAGCAGCGCAGCAGGTTTTGTTGGATGTCCATTTTCTTTTTCAACTGTCATCCATCATTTGAAACGAGGTTGGAAAATGGAGATGTGAAATGACGCATTTGGACATCAGAGAATTGCATTCATTTAAGGAATTATGTGATTTGTCTTCTATTATTGGATTGTTGTCAACTTGTATACAGCTGTTGGGTTCTCAGTAGTAGGTCTGCATTGTGAATGTTGCCGAAATATCCCAACGTGCCTCTTAAGTAATCAATACTGGGTGAGAGTCTTAAAACACAGACTCACTCAAATTGTAACAAAATTTGTCGACTTTTGAGGGCTGCATTGTCCATAACTTCCCAAATACCAATCCATGCATTTATAATACAGTGTGAATTACTCTTGTTTCTAGCAGTTTGACTATATATTTCCACCAGGTGGAATAACAGTCACATTACCTGTAATGGTCTGTCGTTACTGCCATCTAGTGCCTGCGATGATTCTGTGCGAGTTGTCCTGCTCCAAACTGCCGCAATTTCCATGAAAACTGGATTGTTATTGTGCTAAATTTTGTTTTGCTCACAGCCAATGAGCGTGGGACAATTAGGTTCTGGAGTTAGATGGCTTACTTCCAAGCATCCTGCAAAACTATTATGGTTCCTTAGAGCAAGAAAGGTGCATGTGGGAGGCGAATCCACCACACACTTGCACTCTGCGTGCTTTTAAATAGCAAAGACCGAGGGATCAGATGTCTGGGGCTTAGCTCAGTGATAGCCAATGTGCTTCTAACCTCTTGGAGACCCAAGGTTGATTCCTGGTCTGGTAACCCATGTCAGATAGATGTTTCTTCTTGTGCCAACAGTATGCCTCATCATAGTCCCTGTCTTTCCTACAAAGCCTTTTCAGTTTATCAACACAGAACATTGAGCCCTTTCACTCTCGCTAACCCTCTAACGTTGCGATTTACCGGCCTGTAGTCTATAAAATTATTGCATGATACTTTAAAATGGCTTAAATTCAAGAATTAGGACCTATAATCAAAATGTAAATGTATGATAGACTGACAGTATGATTGTATTAAATTTGTAATGTGATGCTATTATATTGTGTAGGCCTAAGTGATCACTACGACATCTGTTAGCTTTAGATTTCTCGAATGCAAGTGTTGAAAGTTGACAGTCAAGACGTAAATTATTAGGATACTTTTGTTTCATCTGTTCCAGCTCAGAGAGAGCTATCTGTTTCTTTCGCATAACTCAGGTTAGCAAAATAGCCTCCTTAGCGAATTGCACCATTGGGAACCATCTACTCCTTTCCACTAAAGTGCTCTGTTGTGGGATAGACCCGAATGTTGTACGTTAGTTGTGCATATTTTTTTCTGATGTGGTACAGACCTAACAGGCTAATACAAAACACAGCAGGCCGACTTGGTTGAAATTTGCCAGTCTTGACACTATTTTCCTGCCACATTGGTTGAATTCTGTGTGTGACTGTCCCACAATATATATTAGGCAATGTGTTAATAACCTCAATAAAAAATGTATCCTGTTAACTCCCCTGAAATAGTTTGGCCTGGGTTAAACTCAGTGGTAGTGTACTGAGCTTAAAATCTGAAGACTTGATCTGTGTCAGACGGATGTTTCATCCTGTGCCAGAAGTGCATCTCGCCTCATGACATTGAACCCTACCAGACTTTTTAATATAAGCCTTCAAAGTTTGTCAATGAAACATTTAAGGCATAAAGCTCAATCATCCACCCCCCAGGAATATTTTGTCAAACTGATAGATGGATAGTCTCAGATCTCAGTCATAAATTGTATGTGCAGTCTTTCATGACATGAAGTACTGCCATACGTGGGCCATACTTAATCTCTTGTCTTGGTCCCTTATGTCCCATAAGTCTGCAGCTTGCTGATGGTTTTTCAACCATTTTTTGTGTCATGATAAACGCTCTGTGGTCCTCAATGATTTGCGCTGTCTGTCCTCAATGATTTGCGCTGTCTGTCTGTCGGGCTGTCTGTCTGTCTATCTCCTTTGCGGCTCCTGAGATTAGTGGAACCAACAACTTCTGTGCTTATTTTTATTCCACGGAAATGTCTGCAAGAGGTTGAAATATTAGGCTGCAGATCCGCTTAGAAATGTCAAGATATGTCATCGGGAGAATTTGATATGTTATTCTGAAATTCTGCCTTCAGCCCTTTTTGATCCCATTAGACACTTCTTGGTATTGTCCAAAATAATGTCACATTACCTGTCAGCATTGAAGATATTATGAAAACCTCAGCCTGTCTCTGCAGCACGTGGAGAAATAACAGGTCGTCTGTAACTGTAGACTTAATTTCAATTCTGGGTGTCTTCAAAGGCGCTATTCTTCCCCTTTTGAAAATCCTTTGACTGTTCACAAAGTGAAACGATAGTCTGTTGTGTGTTTCTTGTCTCATTACTCTTCAGTGTGAGCTTAGGGAATAATAATTACCTAAGGTGTGAGTTTAAATCTGGGCTGCTCCAGAACAATGTCCAGAACCATGTCGATCAGTTTTGTAAATTGGTTGTTTCGTGATTTTGTGTTTGAGGTGTCTGAATCTCAATGAATTTGAATTACCTGAAGTGTTTAGGATACTATTTATAAGCAGTATGACATAATTTATGCGATTTGAACTCCGCTTTTGATCAATTGAGTGGATTGTTTCATTTCAAATTGGGATTGTGCTGTGCAGTGTGCATGCAAAGCTCAACACGGTAGGCAGATGACTACATGTAGATTAATGTAAATTGCTGTTTTCAAGGAACATGTATCAGTAAACCAATAGTTAAGGTAGTAGTTTACCTGAAGCACACTTGTGAACCGGATCAGCCCTTTGGTTCAGTGACACAGGTGTATTTATGTAAATCTCTCTGAGGCATCAAATGCTGCTCTCATAAGACTTGGCCTGAGGGATTTGCTTTTTGTGTAATCAGATACTACAAATAGCTCAATGGACCGGGATGCTGTCTTCTGTGCTTGTCAGATGTGTCACTGGCAACCTAAGTCTGTTGAGGACTTAATATGATCAGTCTTAAAGACTTCGGATGCCTCTTATTTCTATGTCTCCTTTCGTTGTCCCCTTTGAGGCAAGTAAATGATACCATGTTCAGCGATAGCTGTCCCCCCTCGCCCCCCCCCTCTCAATAATTATTCCCGGAAGTCAGCAATGGATCTGAAGACAGGGAATTTAGATTGCCCCTGGGTAAAAAAAAAGTGCAAAAAAAATTTGACACTTTCCTTATGCCTTGGTGGACTGCTGATCTAACGCTGATTCTTCAGTTGAAACTTTGGGGAAAATTTCTTGTAGTCTTAATAAAACTGGTGAAACAATCACTTGCTGTTGCTCTCTGCTCAGCACTACTCAGCATTCACTTGATCTGGCCTTTGGGTCTCATGTGACCCTTATCCCTTAAAATAAGCATTATTACAGACCAGCCCTGCAGGTAAATGCTGCCCTTCCAATAGATCCGCTACTAGAGGTTGGCGAGTATCAAGGATGTGAAAGTCGCGGAGAAAATTATGAGATAGGTCCAGATGTGTCATCTGAATGATTTCACCTCTCCTTTTTATTTTTGAAAAAAGAAAATTGATGTATGACGAAACCAGCTGCGCTATTAGTTACTAAAGTGTCTATCAATATTCTCAAAAATTTGATGTTTCATTGTGTCAAATAACATTCAGTTGGGAACTATGTGATACCTACCTGGATTTGAACCCAGGTCCCAACGAAGGAGGTTCCAACTCAATTTGATTGCACTCCCCAATCAACTATGGCTCTTGTTGTTTGATTTGTCTTTCAGTGTTTTGTTGTTTTGGTCTGAGTTTTCTGTTTGTTGACAAAAAACTAATGCTTCTGATGAAAGATGACAATGGTAACAATTGGAAAGCAACTTTAGCCTCTGTTGTCCAGACCACTATGTTGTCTGATTTCACAAATGATTTGATTTTTTGTTCCACAGAGAATAACTACGAGGCTGATGAGATTTTACGGCAACACAACTCCACCAAGACCTTCCTGCACCAGAAATCCGGTCAGTGGATATTCAGGCAGAAGAACGGCAGCCAGCCCCTCAATTTGGACCCTGATGAGAAATGGGCGCTTCTGAGCTCAGAGAAATTCGGTCTAGACAAGAGGCAAATCAAGGTCTGTCAACAGATTTTTGACCAATTAGATGAAGCCGAAGAACTGGGGGTCACCTATGTCAAGCTGTGGGTAAGTGACGAAGGGTCAGCCGCTTGCCCTCTTTCAATTTGTCATGAGATGTATTAGAGGTTTTTGTTCTTCTTTTTCCCCTATTATGGCGTGATAAATGTTTTATCTGGTGATCCGGGCGCTCTTTCCATAAAAAAGGCAATGAGTGATATAGCAGCCAAGTGAGGGCAACAATCTTGTGTATTGATATTATCAAAAAAGATCATATAGAATTATAAATATACTGAATTAGAATGCATGAATATACTGAATTAGAATTTATGAATATACTGAATAAGAATTTATGAATATGTTAGTCTCTCTTGGCTGAATTAGTATTGTTTCTGTGAAACAACCTGTTAATTAATTGTGAGTATTTTGGTTGTGTGCAGTAAGAATTAGGAAGGCAAATACAGCCTTTCACCCAGAAGCAAATATTCCACAAAGCTATTGTTTTTATGTCTAATTTCATATATCTGTGATATCTTAGAAGACCGTTAACGTGTCTGTTATACGGTCATTGACAGACAATCTGCCCAAATTCTAGGACATGGCTTCACATGAGATATGTCAGTGTTGGCCTTGTAGTACTCTATCTAATAAGGTGTCACGGCTAATTAGCATTCACTTTGCTTTTTCCTGGATCCAAGGTCAACTATTTATTTACTCTGACAATTTCTTGAAAACTATAAATATTTCACACTAAAGAGCTAATTATCCTGTCTTTGAATATAGTTAATTGGTATTTTGTACCAAGTTGAAAAATTTGGCCTTGAAGTATTTATTTATCTGTCTTTTCAAATTTAAAAGGGATTGGTTAATTATTTTTAGAAGAAGTGATTGTTTCTAGTTGATCAGCCCTGAATAATATTGTGCTTTTTTTAGATTAAAAAAAGTTTATTGACGTAGGGCCTCTATATTTTCCTGTGCTTAATAAATTGCTCAGTGATTGCCATTGCAAAACTGCTTTCATAACTTATTTAGTTTATATATTGTTTACTTTATAATAACCAAATTAATCAACAGAACTAGGAAACCTTATATATAGAATGATTATTAATTGCTTTCATAATTACTTTCTTAATTTGATACCAAGATTGTGACCTGGAAAAAGAAATTTGGTTTCATAAATTTAATTGCCTTTTACGTATCCACAGAAAATGGACAGTTCAGATTTGTAAAGGATATATATCAAGAAATAATATGGGTTGTATGAGTTTTACTTGATGCCTCATGTATTGCTGTGGATTATACTAATAATAGAATATGTGGCTGAGTTGACATGAAATGAGATTACAGCTGTTGCTTTGATGTTTTTGAAGGTTGTGGTTTTTAGTTGACACTCATGCTATCGAATATTTTTTGTTTTTTGAAAGAAATGTTATAATATTATCATGTTTGTCCTTAAATGATCATTTGTTATTGTTCCTGCTTTCTTCTGGGGGGGGGGGGGGGTCAGCTAGCTCATTGGCAGGAAGCTGGGCTGCCAATCACTGGGTCCAGGGTTCGAATCCACCTCTTGCCGAGTCACCTGGGCCTATATTCGACGCCACTTTCACTCATCCTTCACGTCTTGGCAGTTGCCTCCTCTCCGAATTAGCCTACCTAGCGCATAAATACAGGACGTAAAGCCCCAATCTTCTTTGCCCTTGTCCCTGCCTGTCCTATCCAATAATAAATGACTTAAAGCTCTCCACTATCAATCCTCTTTTCCTTTTATTTTATTTTTCAGATGACACATGGCCACTCACCTTCGTTTGACAGATGCATATCAGCTCTTCAGGAAACCAAACTGGTAGGAACTGTCTTTTTCTAATAGTTTCGTTTTTGTTTTTATCTGAAAATTTCAAAGTTCCTGTTTCTAGGTTATTAATCCATGTTTATTTTTTCTGAGAGTATAACAGAAAGAAGTATAAGGGGGGGGGGATCTGGTCATGTTAAACTGTTATTTCTTGAGTATTTCAAATTGGGTTTCAGTTTATTAATTTTTTTTTAGTGATTGACGGTTATTTGATATTACTAAGATAATTAGATAATAATCGGAGAAGTCTCTTATAATAAGTATTACAAAATAGTGACGTTATTAAAGTGTTATATTTGTTATGAAATACTTTTGACTTAAATGTTAATTGGTTTTAAGTTGATTCTATATTTGCTACTCATTTAGTTCATGTAGGAGATAGCAAAACAGGAAGTTGTGGGGTTGAGTGGTTGTTGTTTATGTGCAAAGTGGTCCTACAAGACTTAATGGTTCATGCCACGGTGCGAAAGGCAGCTGGCAGATGGTTGGGATGGGTATTTTGTGCAGTGACATATTTGTTATGTGGCCGTACCTCCATACAATGTACTGTGACCTGCGTGAGATGGGTTGCATTGTTGGAGGCCCGGAGAGACAGGGAGGAGCTGATTGGGGTGACATGCATAGAAATCATGGGAAGGAGATAAAGGAGCCGTGTCAAAGTGATTGGAGAGACCGTGAGGTGTCAAGCACAGAGAAGACCTTGAGGCCACAGGATTCAGGAGGTCATTTAAGTGAGAGGAAGTCGCAAACATTCCCGATTCTCACATCGCAATCAAGTCGTTGCCATGGCACCCACTCAACTGCTTTACACCCCATCAAGACGATCAAGTACCAGAAGAAAACTGTGCTAATACAATGACATTCAAAAACTAATTCCACGAACTCTGGTCGTTCACTGACCCATCGTCGTGACCTCAACTCCGGTAGAAGATTCTTCTTGGAATCCTTCATCAACTTCCTTAGGCCCTCATTACATTCGTAATCCACCGATTGAGGTAAGGAGAATGCTACAATGGTAGGCCTAGCTTCGGCTAATTATTCAAGCCTAATTAATGTTGCACAGCTTTGTCTCCTGGGTATTCATATAATCTTTATCTTTCTGGATATATGTTCTTTCCTGCCCTGTCGGTTATCTATCTCAGTATCTCTGTCTTTTTCTCCTCAATCTACTTATGTCTATGTCTGCCTCTCTTTATATCTATATCTTTCTTTTGTCTGTATTCCGAATATGCATCCGTCTATTTTAAGAAAAAGTTGATTCTTTGTTACTTTGCTAAAATATCTTTATGCATTGTATTCACTACTCAAAATGGTATTTTCATCATAGATTTGAAGCTACCTGAATGATTATCAATTTGCTACTTTATTACCGTTAAGCTGGTCGTGCAGCAAAATGTAGATTGAATAAAGATATTTTTGTAGATGGATTTTCACTATTTTCTTTTATTCTTCATTTTGAATCTGTATTAATGTTCTATTAATATTTGAAGTAAGTGAAAATCTCTTGTGATATTGAAATGGAATAAGGCAACAAAGGAGTTTGTAGCTAAGCTGAGTAATCGTTTCAAAGTTCAAAGGATAACATTTATAAAGCTGCATCCTACTGTGAAATATCTTTCCCTATGGCTCTGTAACATCATCTTCTTACCTGCACATCCTCTTACCTTGCAGGTGTCAGGACAATGACCAAGGAAAAACAGCGGGCTGACGCAGGATATGAGCGCCAAAAGGTAAGTTAATATATTCAGTTTCTACCTTGAACAATTGCTTGATATTACCTGTGTGTGGCATGTTGTTGATACAGTGGTCCTTGCATTGTCCAACAGATCTTCTATGATTATGAAAAGGTATCGTAGGTGCGCAATCTCTCCTGACAGATTGGCGGAAGGCTAGCTCAGTTGTAATGTGCTTTGCTGCCAATCGCTGGGTCCAGGGTTCGACTCCAGCTCTTGCCATGTCACCTGTGCCTGTGTTGGATGGCAGTTTCAATCATCCTTCACCTCATTGCCGTGCCCACCTCCTGCCCTAATTAGCCTACGAAGTGCATAAATACAGGACGTAATCTCCGATCATCCATCTTCCGACTGGTTCAACTCATTTTCTGAGAGTTACCCTAAAATTGGGGAATACAAAAGAAATCTTGCTTTGCAAGACCATTTTCTTCAAAATTTTGTGAAATTTGTGGTTCACCAACATGAAGAGGCATGGAGCTCAGCTCAGTGTTAGCGTCCTGGACTGCTAACCTCTGCGGCACGGGGTTCGATTCCTGCTTGAGCAAACCATTTTGGGTGGATGTTTCTTCATGTGCCCGAGTGCACATTGCCTCAGTAATCTGGTAATGTGTCCATGTATGTCCTATTCAGCCCAGTGGGTGCATAGATACAGGACATATAGCCCTGTCACCCTCAACCCAAGTGAAATTTTAGTAGGAAAAAGAGAACAATGAGCCCACCCCCTAGCCATTGATAGAATGGTTGGGAATATTTCTTCGTCCAATCTCGCACATTGTGACATTTCCCCACTTGGAGACAACAATTTGAGCATCCTCAAACCAAAGATGCTGAGGGGAACAGCCAATGGAGGGCTATCACAAACACAGGTAAGTCTTATGCAGTAGTCATTTGCAACCCCAACCCCCTACCTGGGTGGACTGAGGGGAAATTACCAAGGTCTTTTGGGGTGAGATCCTCAGCCCCTGGAAGAAATTTTATGCTGAAAATTCCTCCAACTTACCAACAAATTTACTTCAAAACTAAAATTTGTGAATAAAAAAAGTAATTTTGGAAGACGTCTTCAACCTGGAAATCCCCAAGTAAGTGCGGGAAATTCCCACCATTCCGCAACAGTCCGTGGGGATAGGGGCTTGGGGTTACAAATTACAATTAGGATTATTTAATGCATGGACCACTGTATCACAATTTTAGATTTCTTCATCTTTGGTTTCTCTGAATGCTGACATGACTAGAATACTACTCTTGTCAGTGGGAGTAAAAAAAAGGAATCATACATCAAAGATAAAGGATGTCATTTCCATTAAGGTACTTCCAGCACATAGGTACATTGTAACAGGGGATGGTTTCGTGTTAGTGATTCATTAGCTTTTGATAATTTGATATGGAGTTCGTTTGAGGTTATTACGACTGTATTATAATGTTGGCAGGGAAGAAAGGCATCAGCTGGCGAATTCTAAGTTAATTATCGCCGAAGAGCACACGCATGACTCTGCATGATAAACATTGGTAATCACTATATTAATTCTGATCTCAGAATGTATGTGTAATTGTATCATTATTGAATATTCATTTGATATCCTTGGTAATATGATTCCTGTCTTTGTATAGCTGCTGATGATCTGAGGCTAAGTCAGTTTACATGATCAGTTGGCTGCCAGGTGTGATATGGATGTAACTTTCTGATATATCTCTAGATCTAGATTTTCCGCTTCGGTCTAGTTTTTGCAGTACCCCCATTATGAAGAGAATTTATATTTTGTTAAAATTTCTACTCAAAATATCAAATCTTGTGTCAGTTCACATGCAGCTGGGTGGCAGAGTGGTTGAGGTTCCTGCCTGCTCCACTGAAAGTCTCTGCCTGCATGGGTTCGAACTTCGTTGAGGAACCCAAACTTTCCAGTGGAACTTCATGAGCAAAATCTCTGCTGGATGTCATTCGGATGAGATGCTAAATTGGTGGTCCCTTGTATCAGTGTCTCTGCTGGGCAAGTAAAGGAGTTTATGTGCAACATGTTGAGGACCTCGCTCTCTCTCCGATCTCATCAATCGCTGGGCTTAGAGTGCTGCACTTACCATATCTATCTATCTATTTATCGTCTATCTATCTATCGACCTAACTGTCTATCTATCTATCAATTACAATAATTGTCATGACTCTAGCAAAAAATTTCATTGTAGCGAAATAGTGCAAGAAGAACTTTCATTTAAGATCAGCTAAATGTACATGCAACGGAGGACCACATTATTTGATTCAGCTTGAAATAGAACCGCCATTGTGAAGTGTAGTTCATTTATGAATTTATATTCCTGAAACCAATCCTCTGTGGTAATCAAGATATCCATTTAAAATTGTGTTGTTTCATTTAATTTCACATGTGTCAAATTGACCTTGTGTTTAGTGTCATAATTTGATACAAAGGAGTTTTAATGAATCACCCATCCTTGATACATGTACTATGGTAGTACTGCTTAGAATAGTGCTCATTAATCTATTGTGTGATTAGCCTGCAGTCAAACGCAGTCCCACACACTAAAGCCTTTCGGTAAAAAAATTTCAACATGCGAATTACGCAGCAGTATCCATATATTACTTAAAATATGTACCTGATTCTTGAATGTAGATAATTTTCTTATTGTTTGTTACTTGTGCAATTCATGTTATTACATATGGTGCATTTGTTGTGAATATGGTATTGCACATGCACAAGTATGGGAGGTTTGGCAAAACTATAAGCCACTAATGCCACTTCCTGCAGCTTGTGTAAAGTGAGAACCACTCCGAAGTGGTAAATGTCCACATTTGTCCTTCATATTAATTAGTACTCGTGTGATCTATGATATTTGTCTCTTGCTTTATTTTTGTCTCTTGGTGAGCCTTACATAGACCATCCTTTGTTGGCAAAATGACAACCAGAAGATTGCATACCAACTTTTAATTGAGACCTAGTCATTTGAGACCAAGTCAATTTTGTGATGTCTAATTAATAAGTGGGTCTCAAGCAAGTAGATGTCGACAGTACTGGAAAGATAGATAGATATGGTAAGTGCAGCCCTCTAAGCCCAGTTCTGGGCACTCACGAGGGTTGCTTGTTGAGATGGGAGAGAGAGCAGGAATCCTCAACATGTTACACATCTACCTAATATGAGGGATCTTTTACTTGCCCAGCATAGACATCAATTGACATTCTCTACCAGGTAAAATCGGGGCAGCTTGGTGGCTGAGTGGTGGGTTCAGGCCTGCTCTGCTGAAGGTCGTTTCTTGCATTGGTTCGAACCTCGGGTGTGGAACTAAAAAAAATTTCAGTGGACCTTCTTGACCACCATCCCAGCTGAATGTCATTCAGATGCGATGTTAGATTTGCAGCCCATTGTATCAATGTCTGACATCGTCTGTGCTGGGCAAGTAAACATACCTCACATGGGGTAAAATGTTTAATGTGTTGAGGACTCCCGCTCTCTCTCTCCCATCTCATCAATGAACCCTTGTGAGCACTCACAGTTGAGATGAATGCACTACCACATCTATCTGTAACAGGGGGTGTGACATGGTTGTCCAAGGGATATCTCATACTATTTTCCTGTATAAAAATGAAAACACCCATTTCACATCTCATTTTTAAATGCAATTAAGATGATGTTACTGAGTGTTTAAAGAAGGTCTGTTAAAAAAACAACTAGAAATTGGCAAAGGTGAATGATCCTAACTGGAGTGTAGAAATCTTCCAAACAAACATGAGGTGACAGGATTGTGTAAACAACATTGATTGAGAGTGATAAATGTGTTTCTTTTATTTCTTAAGAACTGGGGAAAGCATTATGAAAAGGAATTATTCCACTCATGTGCATGATGTATGGCTTTATGGAGGTTTTTCTATGATTCTTGACTAATGAGTGCTGAATGAGTATGCTCGTGTTGTTCTAAATAGCCTTGATATAATGACAATCCCATTACTAATTACCTGGTTAGCCTCTACATGCCTAAGCAAAGAGGTCGATATTGGCATTTACCCTGATTAACAACATGTAGAATAACAAAATGAACCTGGCATCTTATTTACCAGTTGTGTCTGGATTCCATTATTTGGTTTTTCGAGTTGTGTGAACTGCATTTCATAATTCGTGAATTTTTAGGGTCAGGTTTTCAATTCACTTTTGTAGCTTATACAAGGGGGTGGGAGGGTTGGTCTAGTGGCAGCGTGCTGGACTGCCAATCGCTTGGTCGAGGGTTCGAATCCAGCTCTTGCCGGGTCACCCGGGCCTATGTTGGTTGGCTGTTTCAATCATCCTTCCCCTCATTGTCCTCCTCCTGTCCTAATTAGCCTACCAAATGCATAAATACAGGCCTTAAAGCCCCAAACAGCCGTCCTCTGACAGTAATTGCTATACACTTGGATGGAATGACTACTTTCCATTATTTAGAACACAACAGCCATCATGTGATCGTCTAAATGAATTGTCAATCTATCATTCATGTCTCTCCGTTGTTAGAATGGTTGGAGGTGATAGCAAATTATTAACTGCAATGTCAAGACCATACCGCATAGTCCTAAGACCTACTAACTTCACATGCAGCTGAGTCCTGCTGTGTCCTGCTTCCAAGACTTCCAAACTGTATGGACCTCAAGCGCAGATGTTGGGACAATTATCAATCCGTCAGCCTGCCAACCACTGTGCACAACCCCAGAAAATTTGATAGTGGCAAGACAGTTGAAGACACTGTATTGTGTATGATATGTGTATGTTGGTTTATTTCCGACTTCGGAAAACAATATCAACTTTGGACAGGCAGCTATACGAGACATTTTTCAAAGAGCACCCGGCCGAGCTGATAGTGACGGCAGAAGAAAGCCGGAAAATAATGGACCTAATCGAGTACAGCTCCGAGAGAGGGTTGAGAAACCCGACAGATCTCGGCACGCACACCAACTAAATTGAACTGACTTAGAAAAAATTGGGATGGAAAAAACCTGATGCAGATTGCTTTGTCCAAGCAATATCTATCCTGTCCTGTCAATATCGTACTTCACAAGCATCATAAGGTGTACCACAGCTTGTCTGCAAGGCTATCCAACTTCCCCTGTTGTAGAGTGAAGAAGATAGATCACTGATGGCCTGTCCATACCAACTAGCACTGTACAATATTTTTGTGAGAGACCTTCAGAATAAGAACTAAGGATGAAGATTGTCCATCACTGACAGAATATGTCATTTTGCTATAAATTATTCATCTTTGAAATGCTGAAAATATGAGAAGGATAAGCTCCGTTTGAATTAATAGAATGTTTTTGGTTTCTCTATACCGGTAGGTGTTTTGGATCTTTTTCGAATTTGTATAGTATTAATTTTTTTAGATTTCAAGGTCATGGGAGTGAGACTGTCTTGCGTGACATGATGCCATCAAGACAAATAGGGGGATGATTGCAGGGCCAGTGGAACAGAGCTCATTGCAGATTACTCAATACTCATCCTGAGTTGGAAGAAAAAGTTTCTTCCAAACAGAAGATTACTAAGAAAAAATGCAAGTTAGAATGAGAAAATGTAGGTAGCTTCGGTTCCGATTTCACTATTTACTCTTACTTTGGGACTGGGGACGGGAGGGGTTTAGTACAGTTGAAACTGTCTGTGCTTCCGATACATGGGTCCCGAGTTTGAATCCAGTACTTGCAGTTGCAATCATCCTTTGCCTCATTGCTCTGCTCTTCATCCTATCCTAATTTGCCTACAAAGTACATCATATATAGGCCTAAATACACTGTACATGATGTGTAGCCCCAATCACCCTTTGAGCCAAGTCAGTGAGGACAAATGGCTAACTATTGTTACCCCAGAGCTAATAATACCACAGCAAACACAATTCAACAAAGCTGTCTCCCAGAATAATACATTCATTAATCACAATTTGTGTGGCCGATCGCACTGAATCAAACTATCTAATTAGTGTGGACGCTGGATGATCTTTGCTGTGAGATCAATCTTTGTCCAAATGGACAGTGTCTCCCAGATTAGCTCAGTGATGTGACAATGTTGCCTTCCAGCTACAAACAAAATTTAGCTGATTGAAAAGCAGGAAGGAAGGCAATGTATTTACAGCGGGGGTATTTTGGCCAAATATGGATCATCCAAGGAGCTCCTCTGACTTATAAATAGCTGTTTACAATGCCAACGAGGATCGTGTCTTAACTAACTGCATTTTCCCTCTGGCATTTTCAGTCCACGTCTTGACCCAATGAAGGCAAATTCAATTGATGTTTCAGCAGTGTCAATTCTCTGGAAGCCTATATTTAGCTGCCAGAGAACTACATACATATAACTCAAATGCAAATTTTCCTTCCTGGAAATGGAGGGGTTGGTCTAGTGATAGCGTGCTAGACTGCCAATCGCTGGGTCCAGTGTTCGAATCCAGCTCTTGCCGGGTCACGCATTGTGTCATCGGCACAGTTCAACACAAGCAAGGTAAGCGGAAAAAAGATTGATGTTATTCATATCATTTGGTATTCAGCATTGCAAAATCAAGATCTGCAATGATCTAGGGCACAAGGGTTGACAATGATAATACCTTTAGGGTAAAAAGGCTTCATCAATGAACAAAAAACACTTGCCAGATAAGAAATGTATCTGCAATGGACTGCATTTAGGAAAAAAACATGCTAAAAATCAGGGGAAAATAGCGATTTTTGGCATTTTTGCCTTGAAAAATGTCCATTTTGATAAATTTCATCACCAAAATTGTCAAGTTTGTTTTATATAGATGTCATAACCTTGCCTGATGGGTATGCACAGCATTTTGGGTGAAATATTTCATCTGTGACTCTCTTTAGTGACAAAAAATGGCGATTTTTGGTGTTTTCGGACCCCTTATTATTCAAAGGGGGTTAACCAGCGTAAGGAGTTGACCGATTTCAAAAATTTTTTTTTCCAACTGATTCACTCACCAAAAGGCACAATTCCTCCGACAGGTGCAAAAATCAAAGAACATAGTTGTTTTTTGGTACGACCTACTGGGCCTATGTTGGATGGCTGTTTCAATCATCCTTTGCCTCATTGCCGTGTCCTCCTCCTGTCCTAATTAGCCTACCTAGTACATAAATACAGGACGTAAAGCCCCAATCATCTATCCATCCTTCCTGGAAATGTGAATTTTGTCATTTCAGTTTGGGCTGAAATTACATAATTTATGAAAAGAACTCCCATCACCCATGCCATGCATGATTATTACCAATTACTTGCATTGTTAAAAGCCCTGTTAGAATTAATCACTAAAAACTTTCCAACAATATAGCCGAGGAATTGTGAGTGCTCACTGAAGTGCACCAAAATGTTCCTTGTGAGGTCATATCCCTGTACTTGCCATATTATTCTTAATGACTCATATCTACTTTGTGAGGTCATAGACATCCTATATTTTGCATGTTATCAGCAAATGTTACTGACTGACTCACTCGGCTCAGCAGTGTGTCACAAGTTACCCAATGACAAATTGAGAGTTCATTTCAATATGAGAGATATGGCCTGTCGTGACGTCATGGAGATCCTCATTGAACATCCGAATGTAAGCGGTCTTAATTCCTCTACTGTAAAAGTGTAAGGGGAGACAGCGGATATGTCGTACTGATTTTCCTGACCAGTGAAACTTTTTTTTTTCGCAGGAGTACCTACATGCATTCTTGAAAGCTGGCAAAAGGCTGTTGCGAATTTTCATTTGTCAGTCAAAATGCTTGATCCATCAACGATAAACACGTTGAGCCAGAAGATGTTATCGGCAAGTTGCGTGGTCGCCCTAACCGGATGCAAATCTCTTCTGACCAATGCAAATTGAGAACAGGACCAATGCATCTATCTAACTATCTATCTGTCTATCTATCAGATCTATCTATCTTTGTTTTTCATTTTTTGTGGATTTATATCTTTTTATTGAGAATGTTTCCCATTCTTTCAGGGAATTCAATAACAGGAAATAATCTGGTAACTTTGAGTGGATGACCAAGTGGAAAGTTTTTTTTCCAGCTTTCTAGTTGGAACAAAAAATTCGCAATTTCCGTTAGCGAAGTACTGTTTTGGATGCAAACTTACTTTTTGTCCAACATAAAATCTAAATAGTTTCCAATCTTGATGACAATCACTGAATCTGCAGAAATTCCCAAAAAATTCATTGAAAAACGGGAGGAAATTTGATAAGAAAAGAAAATAGTAAGAAAAGTTGTTGATATGCAAGAAGCCAAACTCTTGCTGACATTATGGTAGACACTGATATTTTGCTGATAAATTAAATGAAGATGCCATTGATTGGCTAACAAAATTAAATACCCACAATGTCTCAGTGTAGATCACTAAGCATTTTCTAGTGCCGAAGAATGGAGAATGGTCCTCTACGCTGAATGGCAAAGTTATAAGGCAGATGATTTATGATTTTTTTGTTGTATAGGAAACATGTTTGGAATATGTTTCAGGCGATGCATCATCACTTTGTTGTATATATATTTTGTGATGTATTTGGCAAGAAGCGCCTCTCCCTTACTGAACATGGCAGTCCTCAACAGAGGTCCTCGGTCGAATGGGAAAAACCAGGCTGTTGAAAAACCTCAGCAGAATGGAGAGCGAACGTCATCGCAATAAAGTGCGGATGGTCCGTAATTTGCGTAACAGCAGGATGCTGGATCGCTTAATAAAATGCGGATGGACAATTGGGGAATGGGCCTAAATTTACGCAATTTTAAATTGTCTCGTTTTTGTTGATGAAAAACAAACTCTTGTTATATCCATTGCTCACAATAGCAGGTTGGTTCTCATAATTGTGACAGACTCAGAAGTCACATGATGCTAGTAAATGAAGCTTGTGTTAGTCTGATCGCGTCTGAGAAGTGAGACAAGGGGCAGAATGCAGTTGACAGAAACACAGAATATATGTCATTTTTCATTAGGCACCAACCAGGACAAAGCAATGCAATATGGCACAACCAATTATGTGCTAGCTCATATTAAATGCAATATAAACCACACAGCAGTCTGCTCCGCGCTGTGTCTGACCACCACGATAATTCAGACACATATTTTGATAAAAACAATCCACTGTAATTTTGTGTGCTTTGGGCTCCAGGAGTGTCACTCAAACCCACAACCTCAGACTAGGATTGTAACCCAGGACCTCAGAATGAGTGGTTGCTGAAACAAGCACTCTTTACCATAAGATGGCCTTCAATTTAGTGTCGGGGGAACTCATATCTGATAAAGCGTTTTTCATTACAAATGTAAAAATTGAAGCGCATTATTTTAGAGCCATAGCTTCAACAGGGCGGTACCAGGTCACTGACCACTAAATGACCAATGGAAATGGGAGTGACCAAGAATGAGCCGAGATTGTTTCCTGGTCATTTAATTACTTCCTGGGCCCTGGATTATTGTCCATAATGATCTGCTGGTGATGCATTGAGGTTGACAGCTGAAACCACCAGAGCAGTATACACATGCCTTGATTTCTGAGATAGGATTCAATGGGAAGATAGTAGTGGCACTCTGAGAAAGATAGGGATAAGATAGATACATTATAGATAGATAGGTAGGCAAGTAGATAGATTTGTAGCTATGTAGATAGATAGATATGCAGACAGATATTAGATATGTAGAACAGGCTGGTAGGCAGGCAGGTAGGTAGGATTTTGATTTTTCCCTGAAAGCCATTATTGCTGGCCCAACCAAATTGAAACTTACTGAGTCTCTGAATCATCCTGGGCTCCTTGCAACTGGATTTTGCATTATGATTTTTTCTTTCCCGGCACTTTGCCAACTCAAATCTGAATAGACTTTGTCAAAAGAGCTTCAATCCATCTGGAAAACGTTTCATTACGTGTTAAGCCTTTTATGTTTTGTTGCATTTAAAAGAATTCATGCAAAACTAACTTCCATGAAGATAAATTGATAGAAATCCAGCATAAAGGATGACTCATTATAAGGAATCTCAGAAAAAGGTACTTGACATGCAATATCTAAATCAGTTTTGCAAACACATTTTAGCATTTTCATTCGAAAACGCGAATGAATCTGTATCAAAATACCCACTTGAATATTTGCAATTTGAAAATCTTACCAATTTATCTATTCAGCCTCCCGGTCTTTATGAAGAGTCAGGCCACGGGTTCGAATCCAGCTCTTGCCTGGCATTTTTGGATGGCTGTTTCAATCATCCTTTGCCTCACTACCATATCCTCCTCCTGTCCTAATTAAGCCCACCAAGTGCATAAATACAGGATGTAGAGCCCAAGTCATCCATCCATCAATTCATGATGACACATTGATTGGTTTCTAAATCTTTCTGTGACTTTACCAGTAATACGCTTGGTCGACTAATAGAGCAACCAGATACAGACAACAGTCTGGGGATTGATTGTAAGGCAACACATAACTGATCTTTAGCTTCTTGGATCCTCTCAAGGCACTTTTTCTAGGGTCAGTCGGTAGGACCAAAAAAAAGTTGAGAAAAAAATATATTTTTTTTTTCTATTTTTTTTCCATCGGCAGGAAATCTACTGTGTCGGCGGGTCCGCGAAGCTAAGAATCAATTATGTGTTGCCTAACATACATAGCATTCGAAGTTGGAATTTGGAAAGAGAAATGCGCTGTAACTGTTAAAGTTTCTGCCATGTCGCAGCAGACAAAACTGATTCTTATAGTTAAAGAAGGTCTACGAACTTTAGTTGAGTTCAAATCTTGTTTAAAGTTACCTTTAACCCCATACTTTGAGGAACATTTCTTCATACAGGCATCGGGCATTTAAGGGTTATATCAGAACTAGAAAATTGCATTTGCAGAGTCGTTCGAGGAACCATGCTGCAACATGAGGTCAATGTCCCTTGAAGATGCCTCAGGACCGGCAGGTGTTCCAGTGAGCTTACGAAACTAACTAATATTGTCAATTATCATCGTCTCTCCCACCGGAACATCAAACGTAGTAATAGGATGATTATGGACATATAGGTGATAAGGCTTCAAGAGTAGCTCCAGTGTGTATTACATATTTAGCATATATCAGACATTTTCGCGGCACTCCGACCAAGAACATTATCAGGAAAAAGATGTTATATATGAAACGCTAGTGATTAGTTTCCATATTTTAACCATTCGCTTTTGAGCCAGTCCATTCCTAAATGCTTTTATAAATGTAAGTTTCCTCAGACATGTTTCATAAGGAATTTTGATTTTTTGAGACACTGCCCAAGCCTTATGAGGATATTTGGCATGTGAGTCTCTATATTATATAGGTGAGCACAGCCTCAACTTGGGCAAAACAGGATGGAAGGATAGGGAGTGAAAATGCGTCAGCGGATTCTGGGCTGGCACTGGAAGAAAAATGTGGATCGAATTGAATTTGCAGAGCTGCTTGATTTGTAGGATTGTGTAAAATTCTGATCAAGTGCTTGAAAGGTTGACAACACCATTACCTGGAAGCCACAAACAAATGTATACCAGACAATAATTGGTTTTGTATTCCAATTATTCTTACTATGTTTTCGTGAAAAGGTCCGAGTGCAATGCTAGGCCTCGAACTGCCTACGCCTTCCGACTTGCACACTGTCGCAACTTTGTATATCGTTGTATTCTGGCTTGTCGAACAATGAAGCCACAAAAGAACCAGAGTGGGTGGTGAGTTTCATACAACTTGAGTCTCTTATTTCTAAACTTTTTTCCCAAATTAGCAAGGATGAAAGGAAGGATAAAAGAAGAAGTTCCATATCCTGTTTCTTTGGAAAATGTAAGGAAGACAGGCGAGGGCAATTAGGGACATAATAATGAGGCCGAGGCGGCGGCCACAGAGGTGTTGCAGACTGGACCACTTTTGACTGGTACCACCACTTCTTAAATACAGGACCGTCCTCAGTTCTAAAAAACTTTTCAGAGATTGTTTGTATCGATACATACCAGTGCAGTAAAAATTGGTAAAAATACCCGTAAAAGACAAAATAAAATTCCTCTGGTCGGCAGTGCTATGACCCATCTGCCCAATACTGTGTAGATCTATTGGCCAACAAGCCAGGCAATTTCAAACACTGACACAAAGACACAATATGTCCTGTGACTTTCTTGTTGTTCAAACACTATGGAGCCAAGACGAAAGACAAGTACTTTGATGAAGAGGATGGCATATTGTAAGTGAGCATAAAAATGACCACACCTATTTACATAAATCACTGGAACAATGAAAGATTTGGTCTCAGATGCAAGTCATAAAGGCAATGCTGAGATATTGTGTGCAAAAGTATTTACTCGCTGGTCTTGGCATGCTCATGTCATGAAATTGCATCATATTGCATGACAAGACCCATTTCTGAGTATTCTTTGACTGATCCATATGCTTTTCACATTATTGCACATCAATATAGTTGTAGATGTTTGTTGTTATGTTATATCAGTTGTCCTTGGCTATGTTGAGGACTCTCAATTTCTCAGTTATCGTAAATTAAAATGTGTCTTCTCTGATGTGTGCGTGCAATGCCGTGCATCCGACGTTTCTCCGAAAACCATTTGATAATCATCATTATATTGGTAAAAAATTACTTTTTATAAAGCTGTACGATTCCAAAAGACAAATTGAAATGACGGAAAGATGGACAATGGGTCTACTTTGCGAATCAATAGCAATGATAGTACTGAGTCTGTTGTTTTGACCTGATCTGTCTTTCAGATATTTTCACCACCTGATAAAATCTTCAAAAGGCAACTAAATTATTTCAATTCTCTGAAGACTTACAAGTTAGCCATGGAAAGTTTGTTTTGCAAAAAGACCATACTCAATACTTGTGATGCTTTTTTTTTTTAAACTGCTGCAAACTAATGTTGAACCCTGATTGATTGAGGGTTAAATATTTGATGAAACAACGCCTGACTGTGATGCTATCTTAAAAACTTGGGAAGTGTTATAGCTAATTGGAAGCATGCAATCTCTTTTTTTTCGCTCAAATTGCTTTTTTGTCATTTTTTTATTTAGGTCCTAGTAAGAACAAAACTGGAGTATATGAAATAGCTTGGTGAGAAATCTGATGAATGTAAAAAAAAATCTAATTTACCATTTTTTTGGATAATTATAAAATGCAGTGACATCTTGATTTGTTACTTTTGGATACGTTACGGACATACGCCTATATCACTTCTTGTATTTTTCTCAGTTCAGAACTTCAGAGTGAGCACTTCAATTTTGCAGAAGTAAATTTCCTGTTAGGGACTAAAAACTGCTGCAATGCATGTCTTTGTGTAATACCATTATATACCAATCTATGGTAATTACATGGGTGGTGATCACATTTTCTGTAATGCTAAATGCATTTAGTCATCAAAAGGATTGCCATTATCATCCGGCAACTAAGTTATTCTGTGTTAATTTAATTTAAATAATAAATTAAAAATTCCTTTCTTCCACTAATTGTTTTTAAATTATCCTGCTCAGAAGAAATTCTTATGTTAAGAAGAGGAATTTTCCAGTCATAAAAACTGAATCCTTAAAATTATTTCAGTTTCATGTCTCTCTATTGATATGTCAGGTTGTCTTGCCTTTGTGCATCTTTGGTTTTACTTTTTTTGTTTTTGCAAATATAGCATCCATATTTTATCGCACATATAGCATCCATATTTCGGAGGCAGTAGGAAAGAAGTAGGAAAAAGATTAATTTGCATAATATGTTTGGTACCATGTGTTTCAAGGACAAGGAACTTATTTTATCCTTTGTGTTTCCTTTCATCTTTGTTTTTTTCATCGAATGTAATTTACGATATTTCACATTTTATTCTTTGAAACACTCTGTATGTCCCCCATCTGATCTTAAGTTAATTTTGTTGCCAGTCAGATGTCGCAGACACTGATATTATAAAATTCATATTGTTGACAATAAGTAATATTTACTGAGATATTATCGCTATTTGTGTTTTGCTCTCACTGGCTTCAGGATAGGCAGACATGTATGGCAATTGACAAAATGTGACAAATACAGATCCATAATTTTACTTGTACATGTCTACATGTATGACATTGCCTTAGATTTTAGTGCATTGAATGGTCATTCAATCAGCATTACCCCAGAGAAATGTCCTAAATAGGAGCAAAAGATAATTACATGTAAATGATCCTTGTGCTGTCGAATGTACTGGGGGCATAGACTTGTATAGCCCTGCCATAGCTTCTGTTGATGTTGCTATTACATATGTTGTTTTGCTTCTGGATGACATTACTTCCAGTTTTCTTCTTAGAAGTTTGTTTTATTTTTCCCGGTTGCGATATTACGAGCAGAATGATATATAGCTTTGTAAAAATGTTATAATGAATTTGAAAATCTCAAAATTTTCTCAAGAGTCAGGTTTCTTATCCAAACTCATTCGTATGTTTTTTGTGTGGAAGACACTGCATATTTGGTAAAGTTTTAAGATGTTTGCATTTGATGTTTGAAAAGATACTTTAAATTGTTTGAAAATTAATTAAGAGTCTCCCCTGATTTGGAGTCCTCTGTTCCACAATATGACTGGGACCACCAAAAGTCCACCATTGGTTCAGATATTGCGAGTGCAGTTCTTCGATGTGCAGTGTTGACCTTGGTCTGACGCAGACCCACTAGAAGTTGGCTCGGATCTTGGTCCTTGGGTACCTCCTGTCTGACCACGCCTGACCATTCCACTTAAATCATTGATATAAATAAAGCACTCTTGCTTTGTGCTTGACTGCTTGTGGCTGCTTTGTTGTGACTGAGTGATTGAGTCGCACTTTCGATGTTCTTTCGTCAGTTATGTGTTGCGACGTTTTCATCACCTTATCTCGTGCCTAAGGCAAATAAAAACTTTGTTCTTAACTTTTTCAGTAATACTTGGCGATTTTGCCTTTAGTTCCTTCAATGATATGTTAATATAATGTGCTGAGCTTTTAAGTGAAATGAAATATGTAAGAGGTCTGTTTCACCTTGTGCAGCTGAGATTTGTCAAGAGTTATCTGTGCTCTTTGTTTACAGTGGCTCCTTTTTTGGATGGATTCAGCAATGTGAGACCTTGAGATGCAGTAGCCATGCAGTCTGTTCGTGTTTCAGTTGTATCTTGCTTGAAATGTGTTTTGTTCTTGTGTTGTAGACATGTAATCAGTTCTGTAGTTGTTGTGTTTTTAATTGCATCTCTGCCAGTGAATTCTGTCACTATTGTCATTACTTGGATATTGCCAATTTCGAAATGATTTGTCAGGAACTAATGAAGATCTTCTGAATAGAGTACCGTAATATGGGGTGAATAGGGACACAGGGGTGAATCGGGACAAGACAGGGATGTGTATTATTTCTTCAAAGATGAACTACTTCTACTAAACCTAGGGAATTCATTTTTGGCATAGGTATAGTACACATACAAGCGCATATTGTGATGAAATTTCATACTTCTAACTGCAGGCAGTGAGGAGCTGCAGCACCTTAAACTGCACCCTGCATAATTTCAATTTTACATACTCGTCAAAACTTTGTTGATTCCCAAAGAAATATAACATCAGAGCCATCAAACTTGCAGGAATTTTTATTTCAATTTAAAATGGTATTAGGGAACCAGAATAGTAGACCAGATGTGGGATTATGTATGTTTGGTCATGGGTTAAGATCCAGGTCAATGACCAATTTTCGGGAATAATCAAAATATACTCTACCAATTTTCATTTTAATGTACTGGCATGGCTGTTTGATAAATGAGAACAGCCACAGGAAAACCCCCCTAAGGGTATATTTTTGTCAAAATCAGTTTTTGTTAGTTTTGCATCAACCATAGTCCAAATAATAAATCCTGAAAATTTCAGGTCATTCAGAAAAGCCAAACCTGAGAAAAGTGGAATTAAACACGAGAGAGTCATGGAATTTGCAGGCCAAAAAATTGCTTAAAATGGTGACGTTACGTACACAGTTTCTGTGTTCAACACATGGCTATAAAATGTTGCTGGTTCTAACAAGGCTTGAAGCTTGTGTTATAATTTTATTCTCTCCTTGAAAATAAGATCTAAATTTATTGTATTTATATAATTTGTATCCCGAATTTTTATTTTTGAAAATACAGTTGGTAACCATAGCAACCAACTATTAGACACCATAAGCCTTAAACCAAAATGGAGGAGAAGGAACAGGGTGGTGTTCTCCTAAAAATATCAGGGATGTGCCACAATGTTACTATAACTATCCCATCTTTGGCTGTAAAAGTTTCACTGAGGGTCTGAGAAAAACAATCGACATCACTATGACATCACCAATGAGAGACATATTATGGACCTTTCTACCCTAAATGTACTTACAAGTATACAAATGTGAGTAGGCACTGGGCAGGTAATTTGTTCTGCCGTTCTTAATCTCTATGAAGAGATCTAAATTATTGTTTCACTTGGCCTATTATTATGAAACAAAAAACTCCAATTGTGACAGGTTTGCATGGATGGGCTTGAAGTCCTGTATTTTATGCACTTTAAGGCTAATTTTGAAAGGAGGAGACATGGATGAGATGAAGGATAATAATTATTATTAAAAGTGATTATTGAAGATATTGTATTTGGTTGAGGTAATGGAATGAAACTGGAAGCTGTTATTTGCTGCCCAGATGTTCGAAAGTGGTTGCTTTTGAGGAAAACGTTGCTGATGAACAGTGTTTTAAAACATGTGTGAAGGGTTGGCAAGACTACAAGGAGGCATGCATAATGCGGAAACTGAGGCAGGATATGACCTTAGATAGATATATAGCTAGATAGATAGATACCGGGTAGATAGACATCTAGACAGCTAGACAGATAGACAGATAGATAGATAGATTCGTTTCGTGAAAAGTTTGCGCATTATAAAGGATATGGGCATGTTGATTGAATCATAATAAGATCACTTTTGGGATTTAATTCGTACATGTAAACCAACGGTGGAGTGAAATACAATGAAGAGTGCACATTGCATTACGTCCCTAAATAGATCATCGCTCCTGCACCCATGAATATCTCAGTGAATTTCACCACAGCCACTCTTTTTCAAGGAATGGATTGTGAAAAAGAGATCCAAATATTTTGTGCTAATTAAAGCTACTGTGAGAAATAGTTGACCCTTTATATCACTGGCATTGTCCGAACTTGCCTTTGTTTTTCTTTTTTACCATTTTGGGGTGTCTTGTTTGCGAAAAAAATTCATCGTTTTTTTGTTAGAAGGCAATTGGGCTATTTTAATTTGCAGTTACCAATTGAAAATGATATGATTGATTGATCTGTGAAATATATGACCGAGAGAGGGGGGAAGGGAGGGAAGGTGGGAGTTAGTCGGAAGTTTAAAAAAAAAACACTCCCCCCCCCCTTTCTGTCACACATGAGAAAGCTTGTAGGCCCTGGCCCCTATACCCCTCCAGGTAAGACCTAAAAATAACGTGCAAGCACTTTAAGCAGCACAGAGAGTGCATGGTTCCAACACAGGCCACTGGTCACGGATATACTAAGGAGAAGAAGAAGAAGAAGGCATGGTTGACCTTTGACCCGTGGAAGCCAGTCCATTTTAGTTTCTTTATAATTTTTTCCATCACAGAAGGACACCAAAAGTGACAGGTCGAAAGCAAAAAAACTACAGAGAATGTAGAGTAAATTTGAACGAGATGGGTGAAAGAGAGTGACCTCCAGGGTGCTTACAAGACTGCATGAAATTATTGGGGTAAGAGCAGCTGCGCTACTAAAAACTCCCCACAGCCACTCATTCGATCCAAGCTTGAGTTCAACCAAGCAAGATTGGAGTGTTAGCAACATTGGCATATCGGTATATATACAGTGATCCCTGCATTATAAGACCACCCCTTCTGCGGTCATGCTGCGGTCTCTCGTGGGGGTGCGGTCTCTCGTGGGAGTGCAAAATACACTAAAATTACTACTTAGTGCGGGAGGAAGGCGGTCACATAAAGCAAGTCGGTCTTACAACAGGGGGTCTTATAATGCAGGGACCTCTGTATCAGAGTTAGCCAATTTTCATTCGTTATTTTTAAGCATGTTTAAATTGGCCATGTCATGCGCCACTTAAAACAATTGCAGATCACTGAAACAAAGTCTTTTTTCTTTTCTTTCCCTCTATCTGTCTGCTCTTCTTTTCTTCTCCCATTCTTCATTCAATTCTTCCCTTCCTTCTTCCCAGGCTTAGGCCTACTTTGCTCCTTTGCTTCTTTCTTCTCTCTTTTCCTTCTTTATCCCTTCTTTCATTTCCTTCTTTCCCTTCCTTACCTTCTTTCATGTCCTCCATTCCTTACTTTCTTCCTTCCTCCCTATTCCTCCGTTTTTCCTGCCTACCTCCTTTCTTTCTTTCCTCTTTACTTTCTTCCTTTCTTCCTGTTTTCTTTCCTTTCTCCTTTCTTCATTTTGTCCTTCCTTTGTTTCTTCTTTCCTTATTTCCTTTCTGTCTGCCTTGATTTTTTCTATTCCTCCCTTCCTTTCTTCCTCTATATCTTTCTTTCTTGCTTCTTTCCTTCCATACTTGTTTACTTATTTCATAATTTCCTTCCTTTCTTGATTTTTTACCACTACTTCGGGCTCTTCAAATTCTTTCTATAGGTCTACAATCTGCCTTGAGGGTGATCAAGCAAGTAAAGCAATTTCGCTGAGCATTGTGCAAAATAGCTGCCCCCCCCCCAGTCCCAGGACCTGAGATCCTAAATATTCTCTTAATGAACAAGAAACAGACTTTTGAACTTCCAGCTTTCAAGAAAACTATCTTGTGATGCTTTGATTTTCTTTTTTCTCGGTTTCTAGACTAGAGTGATTTTTCAGATTTCGAAGCTCCAAGTAGGCCTAAGCCCTAAAGAATACAAGAGCTCCGCTTTTCTCCTGTCTCTGTCTCTCTCTGTGTTTTGCAAGTGAAAACTGATTTGGTCTTATTTAATATTCGCATTGCATTTATAAACTGATAATCAATCTTACTTTTTTTTTTCACCTGTTTATTAGGCCCACTATCTTGAAAGCCGACCTGCTACTTGCCTATTATCTTAATAGGATTAAAATCTATTGCTTCACAATAATGTTCCGCTTCATTGCACAAAAAGTGCAAGCTTGCTCAGCACAGTTAATATCACTTGGTGGAGGAGGGGTCGTTGAAATAATCAAATGAGTTATTATGGTGTCCAGCATGATTAAAAATGCAGGCCTACCTGGTGCACACACAGGACAATCATTGTATATATGTAATGTATGTATCAAAACTTCATGGAAATGTGCTGTGCAATAGGTCTATATGCTGCAGTTGTACAGGAGTCTGGGTGCATTTAGATCTTCTGACCAGTATCTTAAACTGTAACTTCAACTCACATGAATCAACAATTGGACTCTAACAAACAATTTTCATGAATCTAGAAGTTTTATTCTTTCTAGTAGATGCAATACTTTATTTTTTTTCGAAAACTTTATAGCAGACTTTAAAACTCTAAATGTTCTTCAAAGCATTTTTACCAAAAACAAAACTGTATGCAAAAGCAATGACAGTATGATTGCTATATCCTTTTAAATATATAGCAACAGTGTGCGACTGTGGATACATCATAAATAAAAGGAGACACTGCATCTACAGAGATCATCTACGTTTAATAAGATACCCCCCCCCCCCTCCTCTAATCAACAAGGACCATGCAAGTGACGCAACAGTGTCACGCTTGAGCGCACCTGCAAGGCAGCAATATTTTCGCGCCACCCAGGCCAGCAGCAGGCAGATCTTTATGACGTCATTACTCAGCTAACAGCAGAAATACTGTAAGGTGGGTTTTCGCGTGACGGTACTCAATTTAATAATGATTGAAATTGGCATCATCTACTATGGATTTAGTCCAGAATTAGTAATTGCCTGCAAAATTATCCAATAACTACAGTTTTTGATACTTTTCTGTCATTTATCATATTTTTTAAAATCTGAATATTATCAATGAAATTGATTTCAGATTTTCCTCAAAACAAATATTTTGGACATTGAAGATGTTTTTTATTGATTAGTCATCAGAAGCAATCACTCAAAGAAGCTGGGAAGTATTGGTTGTGGAAATAATGAAGTGTCCCGATTCACCCCAAACTGTGGGGTGAATTGGGACAGTGGTTTTTTAGGTAGTCGTTCGTGAACGACTACCTTTTGCAATGACAAGTGGTAAAAAAGCCCGCGAAAATCGGAAATTCGAAATACCATAATGCAAATTTGCCTCTCACATCGTCTGCGTCATCAGTAACCATCGGAAAACTGTTTTACGGACCAGTTATGGTTGAAAGGGATGGTCCGCAAGCACAATTACGTCTGGGAATGAGGTATTTACGCCGATCTACTGCTGTAAACAACGTGCGCGCAACGCTCAGGCAAGTGAGCGCTACCATTGGTGCTGTTGGGATCCCGTTGGGTTGTTGCTAGTGGGACTGCCAGGGAGCAGTCAGTGATTTTAACTGAATTAACCAACGCTACTAATGCTTCTAAAACGTCATTTTCTCTAGGAATTTTAGAGAATAACTACCTAATGATTACTCACTACAATCCTTTAATTTAAAATATAACACATTTAAGGAATTCAAACTATTTATTTATGCATTTTATGTTAATTGAAATTATCAACCGCTCCCTCTACAGATAGCAGCATTGCTATTGACTAAACTATTAAATGCCATCAGATTAATATTTGTGACTGTCCAAGCATTTAGTGAGACATTATCTTTGCTGCTTATGCTATTGCAAATATAGATGTGATTTAAAAAAATAGCCAACTCTTTTATCAGCACGTTTGTCATGTTAGATATGCACCAGGTGAGGTCTTACTTTAAACATTGTCTCTGAGCATGATATACATTCTGGGCTACTAGGATGGGAAGTGCTAATGGACATCTGCTTAAAAAAGCACAAGATCACTAGGCTTAGTAGAAATTATAACACAGGATCTTTTTTCTTTTTACCTTTTTTCCTTGAGATGTACTTGAAAGCCATTTATCATCTTTTTTTTTCTCATCCTCTTTTAAAAAAAATTTTATTATATTCATCCATCTTTGGAATGTTCTTCTGAAAGCATGTCTTGTTGTACAATGACTGAGAGACACCAAGGCTGCTCTTTAATTTATATACTAATAATACTATTTATTTAGCAGTGGCATATTCACAGAACTTTGGCCTAGGAACTTCAGGTAGAGTCTAATGATTGCTGTTACTGTCAAAGAAGATATCAATTGATCAACTCATTTGGCTTGAGTTGGCAGGTCATGTCTTATAATTGCAATTACTCGTTGAGCTCAGTTAAAGGTAGTATCAATTATTAAATGGCAATTGGCTTGAGTCGGCAGGTAGTGTCTAATGAAATTATTCATTGAGCAGCGTCAAGAGAAAATATCAATTGCAAATCATTGCAATTGGCATGCAAGAATATCTTGATGGTATCACACAATGCTTTTAATTAATTGTAATTATGTTATAAATGTTTTATATTGTAAATTACACCACAGTGTGAGTAAGAGTAAATGAATTTAAAAGTGTTCATTTGTGTGATATGCAATTGAGCTGATCATAGAGTAAATGTTACTTCAAGTGTGCTTATGTATCTTCTTTGATTTATTTTGTTGTCATGTCAAGTAGCCTACAATGATAGCAAAATAGAGCAAAATTTATGCAATATGTGCTTTATTTTGATTTATCAAAACACGTTATAACTAAATAATTTTGATTTTTATCAAATTTGTAGCTTTACTATTACAGCCATATGTTGGATTTGAACTGTTTGATATTTTCTTGTTTCATTATTTTGATTTCCCATTTCACCACATCACAATAATAGCTTGTTAATATTATTCCTGTTTTACACCCAAAACAATTTTTTTTAAACCAACAAATTTCTAATGGTTTCATTGAAGGACAAAATTTATGTTAATGTCTGTCTCTGTTTGGGATTGACAAATAGCAGCAGAATGCTGTCAGTCCCTCGAAAATCGAATTGGGTCAACATTAATTTGACATGTTTTGGACAGTCACAAGATCAGGTACAACAGCTGTCCACATTACTACTCCAGACTACTTTCACATTAATTAAAGCATGGTTGCTGGCAAAGATCCAGTACTCTTCTTTGAAAATGTTTGGAAATTATGAGACGAAAGAAATTTTTGCAACTTTGCCTGAAAGAGGGATGATTGTACTCATCGGAAGTTTGATGGTATTAAATCTACTTATAAGCCTACCTTTATTATTATTATTATTATTCATTTCAATAGCGCTACCATTTGCCATCACTCAGGCATTCAGGTGCGCTTTACAATGTGTATTCATATATTTATATACAATGTACAATCATGTCAATGAGGCAGTTTAGACAATGTCTTCTTCTGTCCAGATGTCCTCATTTTTTCTTTGCCTACCATTTATGCATGTTAAGTTATTGTCAGAAAAGTATCAAAAAAGAAAGGTCTCTCACTTATTCACGTGTCCATATGATAACCATGTCTCCAACTCAGATGTAATACAGAGGAATATCACTATCACCCACTCCATGTTAATCAATGCACCTTCAATATAATCCCGAAACGACTACCTTTGAATCCCTGGATTCTTGTTGGGCCCTGAGCCTAGGAAATTTAAGATATCGTTTCAAGCTCCTGCAGAAAGTTAGATCTTCTGCTCAGACACAATTTGGCACCATTTTTCTGTTTCTGAGTAGATTTTTGTCTATGTTATCATGGAAAAACGGCCAATTCTGTCCCGATTCACCCCATGTTACGGTAGTAATTTTTTTTGAAGGGGGGGAGTGGATTTAAATTAGTTGAAGCTCATGTGCGCTTACTGAGTTTTATTTTGGTATGGCTAAGATTTTGTCATTTTTGTTTTTTGAAAAAGGAAATCTTTACTTTTGCAACGACTGCTTTTGGTTATAGCCACTTTGGCTGTGGTGTTATTTCATAGTTTTAAGCATTTCTAGCCACTTTATAGGGCAATCACAGAAACTCATCTCTGCAACTTGTGCTACTATGATTACTATATATATGCTTTTATTGACATCAAAAATATCACAATTGATACATATGTCATTTGTAATGGGAATATAAATATATAAAATCAAATGAAATTCTCCACATAAGCTCACCAGGCTACTATGATTACTGTGTGGCTGAGTGCTGCATTAGCTAACCATTACTGCAAGTTTAAGTTTCCTAAAAAGGGAATGAATTCCCTCAGTTGGAAACTTGGAGATATCCTTGGGCGGCAAGTGCTCTTGAGTAAGATATTCTCCGCATAAGCTCACCAGGCTAACTGGCTTAGGTGCAGATGCCACTTTTTAGTTGATATGTAAATCACTGCCGTTACACGCAAGCTGCAAGGACTTGCTTGGAATATTCTTCAGTCGTCCATATCCTGCACAATGTTCTTTCTGTGAACTTATCATATTTGATTGAATTTGTATGTTGGTCATGGTTTTGAAAGTGTGATCGCTTATGAATATGGTGAGGTTCTTCCTTTCTGAGTTTCAGTTATCAGTATTCTCCTGGGTATTTGAATTATGTAGATGATGTTAAGAGGAATACTTTATTAGGGTTCCTTGTCACCTGATGCTCTCCTATATGGCAGCTGTTGTATGGCAGCTGTTGTATTGTTAAATGTCTTGCAAGTTCTCAATGACTTGCCATGTGTTGGTTATCACTTGATGAATATTCCAGGGTAGCATTGTGCTAGCATAACCTTGAAGTTAATTGTTCTACCTTTTGTACCATGCCTTGCATTGTTGAGCATTTCCTCATAGGCATAGATTCATGTCTGGAATTTTCCTCTTGTGTCAAGCTCCTTTTTTGGCATTGATATCAAGCCTATTGAATCCTGCTTGTCAGCTCTTTATAAAATTTATCATGGATAAGTGCCCAGTTATATTATATTCCTCATGCAGATGAGATGTTGAAACAATTGGATTTGAACTTCTTTGGCATACTCAGTGCTCACAGTGGACAAGATTTTGTTGATCTACTTGATTGAAGAGGTTAAGTGTCGATATCTATGAAGCGATATTTGAATTACTGTTAATCTCTGCCTTTGAGGCAACTTATTTTGCTATCACTTAGAACTTTTATAACTGCCCTTGTCCTTCATCATTGCTATTTGTAGAAATAGTGTCTCCTATTCTGCCAAGGATTAGCTATATTTGCTGGCAACCCAGACAACACCAGAGATATATTTTTCTTCCTTTGTTGTCTTTTGAATTGTTATTCTTTTGATATCAAATGTTGTTGTTTGCCTTGACTGGCAATATCTAGCACTTTCAATAGATGAAAAGGAACTCTTTGCGTAAGTTTAACCATCCTACATCTGAAAATGTACTAAAAGTCATATGTCAACTGTTGCCTTATTAAGCTTTGGTGTATCAAGTAATGATGATGTTATGTATTGCGTGGGGCCGTGAGCTCAAATTATGTTACACTGGTTCCCTCACTTTGTTTAAAAGTTAAATCCATCCAATTTCCTCTCTTGAGTGGGCGTTTTCTTGGCCTAGGTGTTCTTTAACACTCTTGATGATGTTTCTTGTCCTGGTGGATCAGTTGCCTAAGTACTTGTTGTCTGCTGATGCTGTTTAAAGTTGGAGGAAAATATTGTTCTTATTAGTTTGGTAAAAAACCACTCAAGTTATGGCTCAGTGAACTTTGTGTGCCTATATTTGTTATTAATTACAGTGTTTTGCACATTCGTTCTGATTTAATTTATAATCTGCATGTTTATATTTGGAAGGTATGTGGTTTATCATTTACAATTTGGTGAATTGTCATGTGTCGTGATGTCGTAATATTTGAGAAATTTTACATGTATGTGATGATTACATGTACAATTGTACATATCTTCTATGTACCATCACTTATTATACATCACTGGAATGCTCAGGTTCTATTGTTTCATATCGACCTCAATAATTTAATCTTCCGTACAGAATATGGCGGTTAGCCACCAAAAACCTTGAGAAAACAGGTGTTTGTTTAGTGTCCCTCGTTACACAAGATTTATAAAAAATCAGATGAATCTTAAAAGTGCGATTGCATGCTAATGACAAAATATATCTTGTTCTGGTTTTCTCTGTAGTAATACCGAAATACCTTATAAAGCCCTAAAAGCTTACATCGTCTATCTAAGTATTATTATGTCTTTTGTAGAGCCTGTAATGCAAAGCAACGTCAACCTGTCCCGCTTGCCAAAAAAATATTGAAGGTAGGAACTTCAAACATGGATCAAATAAATGCTCATGAGTTGTACTTTCAATTGCATATCTATCAGATTTTTTGTGCAGGTAAACCACTTGCTGTACAGTGTACAGCTTGGCCAGTTTGCCCTGAAATTTTTGTCACCTGCAAAAAAACTGTCAAGTTGGAGAGTTGTTATAAGTTTTTAAGCCATCAGAACTCGAACCAGTTAAATAATACAATGTGGAAAGTGCTATTGTCCAAATGCTCATAAATCATAGTTTACTGTGGTATAAAATATGGTAAGGTTTGCAATGATTTTCTGACTTCTGTGATGCTCTGAAAAACCTTGAAAAAAATGCATGCATGACTGATACAGATTTGTATGCTGGTTTAATAGCAGTGTACTGGACTTCCAAAAAGTGATCAAACTAATAAATAACAAGTCATAATTTACTTTTGTGCCCTCATATCATGAAAAAGCGCAGGAAATTATATTGAAATATAAGGATTGCTCTAAAATTACATACGTGAGATATTGATTTCTTATCACAGTACAAAAATTGACGCCGGAGATCTATGTGAGATGTCACATAAATTTCCAATAATTATTGAAGTGAGATGTTGGAATTAGTTCTTAGGTATATTGGTATTTTTCTGAAATCTTTTACTTGAGATTTTGAGATGAACTCAGGTCTCTTGCTTAGTTATACGCATGATGCTTGAAAACGTATTTTGTCGGTTATTGTATCATAATTTTGTGGATCTGTGTATTAGGTTTAGAGAAGAGATACTTCTTTTCACTGATAAAATCAGTAAGATCATAGTCTTGGCCAACTTCATTGACAATTTCATGGTGATACATGGAGTACTTTGCATTTTACAGCAGCTTTAGTGGCATTAAGTAGTTTTCGAGAAAAATGCATTTGAAATCTAGATTTTGCATTGATTTGTGCGTGAAAACAATTGTTTATACCTTATATAGACCTAATTATTGCATAATCGTGGTTGATTGTGGTTTTAATTGATTGTCCTGAATCTTTATCAGACATTTTTGAAGAAAACAATTTTTGGGCCAAAACAGTCATGTAACGCCAATTGTACAACCTTGTGACATGCGACCGTGTATTGACTATTTCCATATCACTTAAAGAGAACATAAAACACTTGAACTGTGGATGAGAATACTATGCATATACCTGTTTAACACATACTAACTTTGCTAACAAGCCATCTGGTCCCATGACAAGCTTTGGTGTTTGTCATTAAAAAGGCAATTAAGCATACATTTATACATTGATGCCTGGGCCAAAATTTTGTTTGTGGGTATTATACACCAAAATAATTACCAACTGATTTCGTTGAGTGCTGTGCAATTATTTATGCTATAATTTTGACCCTTTTCATATTGTTCTGGCTGTGGTTTTCTGGTGGTTACAAAGTTGAATAAGTTGTATAACCATAAAGCTGTTGACATATATGGACTGAGCTAGTTGCTGTGCCTCTTATCCTTGATATGCTGGGGCTTACTGTGGAGTCTATATTTGGTGCTTCTCTGCACAGTGCAAGACAAGTGACTGCTGGTCATCAGTTGTGGCTACTGGACCACTCTCATCACCTAGGGTTGCCAAAAGGGACAGCCTTTGGGGTAAGCTGACTAAGCTCCATGTCAAGGACCTCTTTACTTGCTGTATTGTGGAATGTGGATATCTGGCTGTACTGACGGATTTCCGACAGGTGATGCTTGCTTCTCAGGTCATTGATTCATTTGCCTTCTTGTTGGGAAATCTGGATGTTTAGATTTCTAACAAGAGTTTGGCTAAATTATTTAACTATCTTTAAATTATCTATCATTTCTATACAACATGAGTACCCATCATAACAGGGCAATGTAGTTGAATGAACCCTGTATATATTATACTATGTATGTATTGTGTTTGACCGGCATCAGCTGGTGATTGTGTTTTTTCCGCGTTACAGGTTGCCTCTAAATAGCCCACACCGGTGCTGATTGGGCGTAAAACACAAACTCACTCACTCACTTTCACATTACAGGTGGTTCATCACATTTGTTTGAATCACTTTGATTTATAAACTATGACTAGTGTGCCTTCATAAATTATATAAAGTGCAAGTGAATATCATACAGAATAATCATAATTATGTTGCTGCTCTCATATAATCTTAAGTGAAAAGTGACAATTGAGACATGTGTAATCGTGGATGGAGATTGTTTTTGATTCTTGACAATGTCATTCTAGTCTGTATGAATTTCTCCTAAGGCTCAGGTGTCAGTACAACGAATAAAGTTGTACTAATAGTGCTAATGATGCATATGATCTTGCAACAAGTTTTTGACATGTACGCAGAATTGCAGCAGGAATTGGCTGATGGAATTGGCTGATGGAATGTGGGTGGTGGGTGGTTTGGTTGGACTCAATGGACAGATTTTATCCAAGATCAACTTGATCAAGTGATACGGTTTCACCATGGCAGAGAATTGCTCTGTCAGTCCTTGGCAGTCTGGATATCTGATGGATCTTGCGACATCTCGTAGGCTGCTGGCTTAGGTGGCATGTGTGTTTGTTTTTGCTTTCATTTTGTTATTGAAAATGTACATATCATCCATATTGAAGAAGCAGTCTGATAGAAGAGAGAGAGATTAATTTGCATAATATTATACCTCACTCCATTCTTCAAAAGCCAGAAACTTACTTTGTGCTTTAAGCTTCCTTTCATCTTTGTAGCTTTCAGCTAACGTAATTTTCATATATTTCTCATTTATTTTTTCATAGATACTCATATTATGAAATGCATAATATTGCATATTCCTGATAAGAATGATATCAAAGAATATATTTTCTTTTTCACGTTTTGTTGTCATTGGCTTCATTATTGTTAAATATATATATTGCAATTGACAAATTAGAAAAATTCAGATCCTCAGTTGTGTGCATTAGTGGCATTTCATGCATTGGGTGCTTTGAATGGTCATCCAGTTAGTATTACCCAAGGGAGTAGTCCTTAATAGGAGCGAGCGATAATCAAATGATCCTCATATCTTATCTGGGATCATCGACTTGTATGCCCCTTGCAAAGCGTCTGCTGACGCTGTTGTTACGTTCATAGTTATATTCCTGGAAGAAGTAAGTTTTCTTCTTGAATGCCACGTCAGAAGCATGATTTTCAAATTTTATACATAACTTTCAATTGATATTTTGCATTGCATCATGAGATTTATCCCTGATTCAATTATCTTGTTCAAACTTCCTTTGCATAGTTTGTACAGAAATGTGTATTTGTTAATGTGAATTCCATACATCTTATGAAGAATTGATTCTTTGCAAAAGTATTCTCACGGCATGGTTTTACAGGAACACGGGATATTTTAAGAGAACAATATTTTAATCCAAGAACTATCTATCTTCACAGTGATTCATTGATGTAAAGTACTATTGCTTTTTGCTTGTAGCTCATTAGACGCTTTGTTGTGACTGAGAGATTGAGTCGCACTTTCATCAGTTATGTGACCCAATAGCTTCATTACTGTATCTCATGTCTTAGGCAAATAACAACTTTGTCCTTAACTTTTCAGTCTCGTAGTCAATTCTGCCTTTAGTTCCTTCAATAAGTAATGTGCTGAGCTTTTAAGTGAAATGGAATATGTAAGAGGTCTGCTTTACCTTGTGCATGAATACATTGAATAGGGTTCACCTGATGCCGTATTATATGGCAGCTGTTGTAATGTGAAATGTCCTACGAGTCCACCTTTCTTGATGAATATTCTGAAGCAGAATGACCTTGGAAGTTAACTGATTTACCTTTCTGTTATTCCTTGTATTGTTCGGCCATTCTTTATATGCATAGGTGTATGGACTTTTGTCCCCTGTTGCTCGGCTTCATGTTCTCTTGCACATGTTCATATTTCTGTTCTTATCCCGATGTGAAGATTTGTCTTTGGAATGCTCGGTTTTTCTTTTCCAGATCATCATTGTTGAGTATGATGGAGCTGCTGTTAATAACTTGCCATTTCTCTGGGTTGATTGCAAGTCATTACCTTCTTGAATTGTGTGTCAAAAATATCTGAGCCATTGACACAATTCAAAGTACTAAAACTTCTTTTGTAACTTCACTTTTCCTTATATATTATCTGTTCTTATTCTGCCAAGGATTAGCTATACATTTCCTTTCAACCCAGACAACACATTTCCTTTCAACCCAGACAACACCAGAAAAATATTTCTTCTTTTGTTGGCTTTTTTCATTGTTATTCTTTTGATATAAAATGGTGTTTGCTTCGGCTGGCAATATACATATATGTATATATATATAGTTTCATAATATATATGAAATTTTGTGTTATGTCCTCTCATGTTGAGCTTTTGTATATCAAGAAGTAGTCGTGACGTTATATATTGCATGGGCAGTGGGCTCAAATTGTATTATACTGGTTCCGTGTCGGCCTGGATTTCATTTTCATAGAACCATCCATTTTCATCTCGCTAGTGGGCGTGTTGTTGGCCTAACATTTTTTTTATGCTGTGGATGAGGCATCCAGTTAGGATATATACTCTTTTGAGCAGTAGGTAATCTGCATGCAGTCTTTGAAGTTGACATATAATGACATTTTTAGTAGGGTATGCATATACTTCCTCTATGTAAGGAGCAAAACTTTCATTTTTGAGCGTAATTCAATAGATTTGTGGTTAAACTTTTTTTCATATTGTTCTTTTTGTTGTTCAAGAGCAAGTTCCAAGTTGCTTTGCCATAAAGCAGTTGACATATGGACTTAGCTCGTTGCTGTACCTCATTTGTATGCTGGGGCTTACCATGGAGTCATTATGTTGGATGCCTCTCTGCACCGTGCAAGACAAGTGACCACTGGTCATCAATTGCGGCTATTGGACCACTCTCATCGCCTGGGGGTGCCCTTAGTGACAGCCATTGGTGTAAGTCCCATGTCAAGGACCTCTTTACTGGCTGTATTGTGGATATCCACCCACACTGGCCTTTTTCCTCCAGAGTATGGTTGGGTCATTGATTCCTTTGCTCTATTGTTGGGGAATCTGGACATTTGGAATGTTCACAAGGCTTTCTCATAAATAGTTTTATCTTTTATTATCCATTTCTGTACAGTGTGTGTTCACACCATAGGGCAGTGAACCAATGTTTATATGTGGCATACATCTCTCTGAGATAGCTAATTGTCTTCCTAGAAACCAAGACGCTATGTGGTTTATTGAATTTGTTTGAGTAAACTTTCTTTTACAAAACTAAAGTGCGGCAGACAGCTACATGAAAATAGTTTTTGCTTCTTGACAATCCAGTCTCCACTGACTAATAAATCTCTCAAAATGCTCATCAGGCATCGTAAGTCCACAGAATAACGTTATACTAAAATTGCTCCAGCTAGTGAGCTATGCATATAATAATATATGACACATGTATCTATGTGATATTCCGCTGTCAAATAAAAGTCTATATATATATAATCTTGCCACTTGTTTTAACATACATGTAGGTGCAGAATTACAACATGACTTGGATGATGAGATGTGTTTAGTGGATGGTCTGCTTGCTTGGGCTCAATGGACAGATTTCATCCGAGATCAAGTGATGCAGATTCACCATGGCAGAGAATTGCCCTGTCAGTCTGTGGCAGTCTCAGTATCTGCAAGATTTGGCGACGCCAGCGGGTTGACAGCTGAAAAAATCAACCGAGTGGTCTAATTATTCGCCAAACCCTTTACAAATTTGTAACTAACCAAAATAGCCTTTTCCAATTGACTGCCAGTCAATGCTACATGGACTTCAACTGCCAAATCGATGCATCTTCAAAACATTGAGGATTTGTCAGTTGTAATATTTGTCATAATTTCCTTTTCACTATTCAGTTATGAAGCTGCTGGAGGGTTGGTTTTTTTGGCTGTTGGTTTTGCAGAATGTTACTCACCTGTCCTGCTTGTGTCGATCCCATACCAGTCTCAATTCATTTTCCTGCTTATTGTAGTCACAGACAGAAATCCAAAGCATTTTTTCATGAAGAATTTCCGCCTATCCGTCTGTTTTTTTTCCACGTTAGTTGATTTTACCCCCTTCATTTTACACTTCTGTGATATTCATAAATCAATAAAGTCTTAGAAAAAAAAGAAACACGTCAACTGGAATCATAGCGAGATTATTCTTCTTAAGCTTCATATGATGTGTCGGATACCTTGAATTGTGACTCCCATAGGAATTAAGCATGGTTTAATGCCTTTGTTTATCCACATTGTTTTTGGCGTGTGCTGTTGTCATCTATTCCGGAATTATCTTAATTGAATTTGATTATGTGTATTAAACAGTCATTGAGGTCTAACACTTTTATGACTGTATCTCACTATCTCTATGTTTTTGCATAATATAATTCCTGTTACAACCTAAAGCCATTTCAGTTTGGATTCTGTTGTGAATTTTGTAAAAAAATATGATTTGTTACAAGCTCTGTCAAATATCCAGGAATGATTCTCTTCCATAAAAGGTCCCTGGGAGTTTAAATGAAGAGGGAGCCCATTGTGGAATCAAATGAATTGTTAGCTTTTTGCTGTGAAAACTTCTATGCGTAACATGCATGAAATTACTCTGTGACAGAACGTTCAAGACGCTTCATATCTGCTGGATATTGATAGCTTGTCTTTTGAATTGTATCATGTTTCTTGTTGATAGAATAGCCCGACATATTGCAATCTGTATTGTGGATGCTGCTGTTGGGACACATCATCACTCCAGCTTCAGTTAGGAGGTGAATGACCACGATGCGGCCACAGCACTGACATCACATTGGTGAAGTCTATCCTGCTTTTGCCTCTTTTTCATTCGGTTTTCCTGACGACACACATCGTGTCAGATTGAGTTACAGTGACTTGAAATATAGTTAATGTAGTTAACGCTAATTCTATATATATGCATCCTCTATTTAAGGAATGTGGGTGTTAATTTACCTATATTTTTTACTCTGCAGCTATTGGCTTGACTAATGTTGGCTATAAGGAATGAGGCCCACTGGAACGCAACATGTTTATGCTGTAAGCCAACACCATGACTCCCGAGTTCCGTCATAAGAAGCAGAAACAAGATCTGTCTTCTGCTTTATTTGACTCTGCAGTCATTGGCCTGAGTTGTGTAGGTTATAAAGAAGCAAGTCCACTGGAGCCCAGAATGTTTATGCTGCCCCTATAGCGTATAGACTGATATGTTGAAAGGCTCAAGTTCCTGCTCCTCATATCTCACTCCAAAATTTAGGATATCAATATATTATTGACCCACATGTGCAATGTTGTGGGTTCAAAGCCGGCCTCGTTCCTCGGGCCGACAATGTACTCTGTAGGGCTGACAATGAGGCTCTTGGGCAGCCAAGAACCTGTGTCGGCCATCATTGCTCGTGTTATTGTTATATTGACAGTGAGACTGCCAGCTGTTTCTCTTAAAGGAGAGGCTGGTGGATCAAAAGTGATCTGTTAAACTATCATAAGCTTGGAAACAGAATACAAATGCCATCTAATTTGCACAAACCCCCCCCCCCCCCATCATCCATTAGCTTCACTATTAACTGAAATCTAATTTTCACAAACGTAATTTGGCATTTAGACGCGTGATCCAATAATAAATTAATTCCTGGAAGTCAATCCTCCTTTATTCGAATTAATTTTAAATTAATAATTAAGATGCCAGTTTTAGTTTCTTTGTTTCGTCAAATTTATTAAGGCAAGACATTATAGACATCAGTATTCAGTGTTCTCATAGCTTGCTCCTTGTTTTTAGTTTGTCGCAATGCGATAATAAAAATAATAGTCCAAAAGACTCCAAAGAATTGTATATATTATTCACAATATTCAGCATTGTTTGCATGAGAATTTGCTCTGTACGAACAATGCCACATGCTCCTGAGACCTGCGGACTTCTCATCCAGCTGGGTCCTGCTTCCACATCCAAACTGTGAGACCTCAAGCGCAGATGTTGGGTAATTATCAATCTACCTGTCTACATACTACAAAGCACAGTTCACTACCGAACCAAATCCAAAATGTCTGTTTATATGAAATTGATAATTAGCTAGCTGGTTTGGCATTTGTGATTTTATATCTGTCACCTTTTTTTTGTATCGAAGTCTCAACCTATAAAAAAACTTACATATAAGTATTCTTAACAGTGCATCGATTCTACAGGATAAGGGATTTGGCTGGCGATATTTTTTGCCTGTGAAACGTCATCAAAGATTGTGAACATCATTTTCAATGCAAAACTTGCCATAAAAGCCTTAATAAACATCCGATTTTCAAAATTTAAAAACCTGCGTATATCAAATAAACTCCCATGCATTCAATGCACAAAATAATTTTGCTCTATTTGCAATATTAAGCTCGTAAAATGCGTTTCGGCGCGTGAGTATGCAACATTTCTAAAACCTGGGAGAGCAGCAAACACTTTTTAGTTGCAAATCCAGGATTATTTTTGGAGGGGAGATATTTGCTAATTTTTTTTTTTTTTAAGAAATGGAGTTTACTTTTTTTAGGTTGCAGAAATAACTAAGTTTACTTTTATTTCACAAATCCTTATAGTTGTGTCAGATTGTCATAAAACAAAGGGAGGGGTCTTGGAATTTTTTCTGTGGCCAACTATGCATAGAAATGCCTACTTTTAGATATCAAAACTTTTTATTACATGCCTTATGCCCTCAGGTTCATGGTAAGATCGATACAGTACCCTTTTTTAAGGGTACTTTTCTTGTTTATACTGGAATACCTGTCAAGGTATATGCATTGTTTTTGGCAGCTCTACCTGCCATATTAGCCTCATTGTAGCATCTCTTTATTAGCTGTTTTGGCAAAGGAACTCAAATGTATCTTATATCATGCATTCTGGCTTTCCTAATTTAAGAAACGGTAAGTGAAACAGTGCAGAAATCTCTTATTTTGTTGTGTCTTCATTGTTTGACATGCCATGAACATTGTACCGAACTATCGAGTTTCAAATTTCAATAATACACAAGTGTGTAGGCTGTTTCAAGGCCTTCGCATTGCATGAGTTATCGTTACAACAAATTAATTGTAAAAAGACATTTATTTTTGAGTAAATGTTTATGCTTTCAATGTGATTTAACGCACCTGCTTTGGTATTGCTCTCTAAATATCTTCAGACACTGGATTTTTTCTATACATTTGGTCATCATTCTTAGAAAATATGCAAACTTGGTTCCAGTGAAATACAATACCAAGTCATAATTTGGCATCGGTTGGACCCACCTTATAAAAAAAGACCTTATCATATTTGTTGAGAATGGCCATGTCCTAGACCAATCAGATGCAAGTATGTTGCTGAGTATGGTAATTAGAAAACAGAAGAGGCTGGTCTTTCAGACTCTATGGCTGCCCAGTTGTTTCCCCTAAACCAGTAGGTCTTTTGTTCAGAGATAACTCCTCCCGTAGGAATGTCTCAAAAGTGATTCTTTACAGGCCATCCAATCAAAATGTGTTGATTTCAAATTTTCCCATGGATTATGAAAATATGTTATTCTTTACAGTCTTGCCGGAGTCTATTTCCCCGAGTGGTTGACCCAGACACAACCCACCTGTTTCTAAATTTTGTACTTAAGGTGATGTTCATTAACAATGTTCATGGAAATACATGCATAATTGCATATCCTCCCAATCAACAAATAAAGTAAATCTAAAATGATTGTTGAAGTGTCATAATCCATCTGGGATATTATGGCAAACTAGATAAACAACTTCCCCCAACTTTGACTTGATCACCATCATGCTGACATGGCATATAGAGCTGCTCAATACAATACAGATCTATACATTGACTGGTATTCCAGTAGCGAATGAAGTGACTGATAAAAGGTCACCAATGCCAAACACGTTCAACACGCTTCTGGTGTGTCTGTATGCTGCTGAGATATAATTATATAATCAAGTAATTATATATATATATATTTATGTGGATTCTGATTAGCACTATCCCTTTAGTATCTTGTTGCTTTCTGATAACACAATCCTTTTTGTAGAAATGCTGTGAAAATGCCTGATATGCGGAATATGATATGTAATAAACTCTTGCGACATATTAACATATGTATCCAAAAACTGCCCATATCTTATTACTAGTATTCGATATTTTGTTTGATGTTCTGTAAGTGAAGATGGCTGATGATTATATTATGCCTTATGTTTTGTTACTGAGGCAAAAGGGAACATCTGCTGATTCAGAGGCATCTTCGAGGGACATTGACCTAAAGAAGCCGCATGATTTCTCTGAGAACTCTACAAATGCAATTTGCTTGTTCTTATTTGACCTCAGTCGGTATGGGGAATGTTTCGAAAGTCTCAGGTTATGAAGGTAACTTGTAATAAGATTTGAGCTCACCTCAAGTCCACTGACATATTTGTACTGAACTTGAATCTGCTAGATATTGGGAGTTGTCTTGACCAATGGAAACGGAGACACACGCCTGGTATTTCTCTTTGTTATTTCTCTTTGTAATTTCTCTTTGTAATTTCTTATCATGCATATTCCTGTGTAAGACAGATTTCTCCTGCATAAAACACTTGAGATGAAGTATAGAAGAATTCATATCTGGAATTCCCAGACCTCCACTGTGTCTAGTTAAGAATTAATGATCATGTTACAGTATCATGCAAGTCAATTTAAAATGTTTAACTGATGAAAATGTGAAAATTTTAGTTTTCAAATTGCAAACATTTTGCTTGAAAAATAACAGTGGGGCTAGTGTTCTATTAAATCCCATTATCAGGCACAATTTATTTTCAAATTGAAATCCTGAAATGTGTTTTGCAAAGATGATTCAGATATTGCATGAGAATCAATTCTTTTGGAATTTCTTATAATGAGTTATTTTTTTATAATGCTGGATGTCTTGAAAACGCATCATGCCCAGATGGGCCAGAAAGTAATTTTTCCATTGAATGTGTAAGGATTGGCGTGTCATAAAATAGTTCGGTTCACTCAGAGAAAAGTTTTTTGTGAAAATTGTTCATAAGTTTGCTGCAACATTGCTACTACAAAGAGAAAATTGTGATTGGAAGTTCAGTGGCCAAGATTCTTCAGGGATTCTTGATTTCCTGTTTGACTGAGTGTTCCTAGGGCTAGGCCTAGGAACAGTTAGTCAAATAGTAACACCGAGTTAGGTACAGTGCGAGAAAAAGCTAAATCTCTTGTGTTTTTTGCAATTCCTCAGTCACGCTTCTGGTAAATATTCACATTTTGGACTTCAAATGATTTGATTTAACTCTGCAGAAGTCCCAGTATTCTTTTTATTTGACTGCTGTAATTCTATGCATAGATATATTTAAGTCTCTAAGTTTGAAAGTTTAACTTAGCATTTCAGGAGTATGTGCCTGTTATCTTAATAAAACAGAAATTTTCATATCTCCGCCCTTCCTTCCCTTCCTCCAGAGTTGTTGCGATTATCTTCACAATGGTTCTTATCATGGAAATCTACTTATATGTGTATACCACTCTCAGGGTACTCTGTGATTTCGCCAGAATGTAATATGTATAGAGTAATTATTGTGAACAATGGACCAGGGCCCAGGAAATAATTAAATAACCAGGAAATAGTTTTGGCTCCGTTTTGACCTCCCATTTCCAATAATTGGTCATGCGGTGGTCAGTGACATCGATTTTGAAGTTTTCTCTTTGAATCCCTGCAGCTTGATTGTTACAATTGCTAGAATAATTGCTTTATGGGATTTTATTGAAAATGTTGAATGTATCTCTACTGTAATGATTGTGTCGATAAATGCGAAGTACTGCAAATAACGTGATATGGACACTAAGTGTCTAAAGAAATATTCTCATCCAAAAATTATTGCAAATGGATTGCTGACAAAGCGCCAGACATAATCATTTGTGTATAAAACTGTGTATACATATCTTAACTTTATTTCTTGATGTTTGCCATTTGAGAAGTGATCTAACCCGGAGAATTCATTGGTATTATTGTGTCTACTAAATATCATATGTTTTAACATGTAGGTTTTTTCTTTTTGTGCTATTGAAAACATGTAGCTCCGTATGAGATTGCCACAAAACAACTGCATGCAGGTTTCCAATAAAGAGCCAGTCTGGTGCCGATGCAACGTAAAACCCCAACTTGACCACTCACTCTTGTATCTCGGTCATCGCAGGTCAGTACTGCTCATCAGATAATTATAACGAAATAATTCAACACTCAACGGTGTATAAAAGTAATATTTGACACGAAAAACTGGAGAAATTGCATTTATGTGAACTGGATTACGGAATATATGGATGTTCGGCATATTGCTATGTGACTTATATTGCATGTGATATGAGCTAGCCAATAATTTGGTGTGTTATATTGCATTGCATTGTTTAAGACAGCGGGTAATCAAACATGACATATATTCTGTATTTCTGTCACCCACACGCCTCTCCAGGTCTCACTTCTCAGAAGCGGCCAGGCTGCCATTGGCTTCAATAACTGCAGTGGCTGCTCTCTCGAGTCTGTAATTGTAATGGAGTCAAATGAGCATTCTAAAGCAATATTTGATACAAAGAAAGTTCGATATGACAGAATTCACAGAACTGCAACAGCCATCCTCCCACTGCAGGATTCTTTTACACCTGCGGTCCTGCGCTGCTAACAATCTAGAAAATACCGAAGTAAAGTAGAATACTAAGGAAAGCCAGAAAAGGGATTGTCTGGTTAATTCATTCCTCATAAAAATGTGATGAGGTCATCTCATATGGAGTTAAACTGCAAGATGAGGATGGGAGAACCATTATTTGCCAAGCTACTAATTCACAGGGCTATTTGGCAGGTCGTTAAATGACCCACCTCACCCATTAGGCGGAAATCTGACCAAAATGACACCGACTACTAAATTACTAATGAGGTTACACTCTGAGAGAAATGCGAGTTGCCTGTATCCGGAGTGGTCCTGTTCCGGAGTGGTCTTGCAGCATTTCTTCCGGGATGTGTGGACATTTGACACCTCTGGGACCAACTCTCCTTCGCTTCAGAACAACGGTTAATTTGTGAACTACTGTCTCCTGGCGTGTCCTATTCTGTCTGGCTAGGCCATCGCAGATGGTCTTTGCCTGTATGACGTAGGACACCAGTTGGGGAACCCATAATTTTCAGTGGACCTTCATGAGCCAAAATTCTGCAAGATGTTGTCCGGATAAGACGTTAAATTGGCGGCCCCTTGTGGAAAGTAAAATGTATCTGCAATCTGTCGAAACTATATTCTAACTTATACGGTTTTGGCTACACAACTTTTCACCAAGATTGCTACTTATTTTATCTAAGTTGAAAGTGCTCATTTATGTGAAAGTAAAACTTCCTCTGATTATGATGGGCTGATGACATATCATACTTCATGTCATTGTGAATTACCAAGCTGTAGTAACCACTCTTTCTATTAAACATAATGGACTCTCCACAAAAAATTGCCATTATCATGCAATGACAAAGTTGCTTAGTTTTTTCCCAACTTTAAAGTAAAGAATCTGCATCTCTTTTACCAATTATCCTGTTAATAGGAAAGTTATGGGGGAAGCAGTGTTTCATTGTCATGAAATTGTTTGTTCGGAAACTCACAGTGGCATATTCCCTGGACAAAATGATACTTTTATCAGTCGTTTTAGATCATTCACAGTAGTCAGGGCAGTTACCCCTATCTTTGTATTATATGTCTCTCCATTGCATCTTTCTTGGTTATCATATATTTAACAAGCTCGTCTCAGAAGTAGTTCAGTGGGGAAAAAAAGAATATTCATCTGCATAATAAGTATACTTTTTTCTGCGTAAAGAGAAAAAGATATGCTTTTTGTTTGTGGTTCCTTTTTCATTTGTAGCTTTCAACATCACTTGTAATTTTTAGTGACAGACTCTGGAGGTTTGTTTTTATATCCTTTGATCTAATGCTGCGAGACCTTTTTTACAGATAGCAATATCTGATGAAGAACAATAATCTTGTCAAAAATGAATATCAAACGAGTCATGTCAAAAAGTAAAATCAATTTAGGTATTTTCTAATACATGATACGTTTTATCTGTTCTTCAGATTGAGTTGTGGCAAATGACAAATGTTATAATTTCAGAACACCAGAGCTGTATGCAAGCATTGAGCATCTATGGTAAGCCAGTCGACATAATCCAAGAGAGTTGTCCCTGATAGGAATAGCCCATAATCAAATGATCCTTAAATGGTCTTTTGGATAATCAACTTGTGTGCGCCCTCGCAAGGCTTCTGCTGATGCTGTAGATAACATTGTTCTTAGTGTTTGTTTCCTTCTAGAAAGTCTTGTGCTCTTTATTGTGACATCGGAAGCAAACATATGCTTTGAAGTATCACGTACATGACTGATAATTGACAGGCTTTCCTATGGCATATATCTGTGGTGAACCTTATTACTTATATCTGCTGCTGTATTGGTTTTTGTTGTAGTGATTCAGTTGTGAGTCAGTTGTGATTCCTGTGAACCAGTGACTTCATCACCTTATCTCGTGCCGAAAGCAAATAAAACCTGTGTCCTTAACTTTTTCTTGTACTTCTGGGCAATTCTGCCTTTGGTTCCTTCAATAAGTAATGTGGTTAGCTTTTAAGTGAAATGAAATATGTAAATGGTCCGCTTTACCTTGTGCAGTTGAGATTTGTCTAGAGTAATCTATGCTCTTTGGGTCGGGGGTGTTCCTTTTTTGGAGGAATTCTGCTATTGACTTTGAGATACAGTTAGAGTGACGTCATTTGTTCGCTTTTATGTTCAATGTTCTTAATCTGTAGTATATACATTATATTGAGGTTTCTTAAACTGAGTATGTAAGGACGGGATTTTGCTTGTGGGATTTCTGCATCATTTTTGGCATATTTACATAGTTTATAAGGCAATGGCAAATACTCACCATCGCAACTTGTCTTAAGTTATCATAATTGCTCTGTGGTTGAGTGTTGCATTAGCCGACCATTACTGGAGTTTTGGTTTCCAGAAATGGGAATGAGTTTCACTTACTTGGCAACTTTCAGACGTCCTTGGGCAGCAAGTGCTCCTGAGTAAGAAAATCTCCACATAAGCTAACTGAGCTAAATGGATTAGGTGTTGATGCGTCTTTTTAGTTGATATGTAAATCACTGCAGTTACACGCAAGCTGCCAGGACTTGCTTGGAATATTCTTCATTGTGAACATTGACTACACACTGACACAAGCAAACTTTCCAATATGATGGATATGCTCAGTTAACTTTTGCATCAACATCATGATATTTCCGTTTTGGTCATATTGGTGAAAGTTTTTGCCTCAGATCATTTCTTGAATGGGTCCTGGGTCCTGATTGTCTGATCCTTTGTTATCCTTTTTCAACTGGGTATTTGAATTAAGTAGATACTACTAGGATCAGAAGCAATTCTCATTCTTTGTAGATACATACTGTTAAAGAGAATACAAGAATTTGGTTCTTTTTCACCTGATGCCCTTTCATGTGGCAGCTGTTGAATTGCTAAATGTCTTACACGTCCTCGATGACTTGCCATGTGTTGGTTGTCACTTGGATATTCCAAAGCAGCATTATGCCAGCGTAACCTTGAAGTGAATTGTTTTACCTTATGTGTTATTCCTTGTATTGTTGTACTATTCTTTATGTGCATAATGCCACTGCATATATTCATGTCTGGTCTGTTGTTCCCCACTTGGCTGCTCGGCATATTTATATCTCACGCATTCAGTTTGGCACTCATTGCTGTTCTTCAATGGATGAGCTGTTGAAATATTTGAACTTCTTTGGCATACTCCCGTTGCATTTGATTTGGTTGACATGCTGGATCTTAGTGGTGAGGTCGTATGCTGTTAATAACTTAATATTAACACCATTTACTCAGGGTTGATTGCAATCCGGAGCATACTGTACATGAAGGAAAATGTATATCTAGGATTTAGATGATTCAGTTGCCTGTCACTTCCTTTATGACTTTGCTTGTTCTTGATCGTTGCGGTAAATAGTAGATATAGCGTTTCCTATTCTCAGTGTTCTGCCAAGGATTAGCTATATAGCCTGGCGACCCAGACAACACCAGAGATGTATTTTTCTTCCTCTGTTTGCATTTTCATTGTTATTCTGTTGATATCAAAATGTTGTTGTTTGCCTTGGCTGGCAATATATAGCGCCTTCAATAGATGAAAAGGAACTCCTTGCGTTTTGTACATTTAATATTTTTTGCTAAACTGGAAGTCAGAACTTTTGAATGAATTGTATCATGTTTCTTGTTGATACAATTGTCTGACATATTGCAATCTGCATTGTGGATGCCGCTGTTGGGACACATCATCACTCCAGCTTCAGTTAGGAGGTGAATGACCACAATCTGGCCTCAGCATTGACATCAAAATGGCGTGGTCTGTCCTGCTTTTGCCTCTTTATCATTCGGTTTTCCTGAAGTCACGCATCGTGTCAGATTGAGTTACAGTACCTTGAAATATAGTTAATGCTGATATATGTATCCTCTACTTAAGGAATGTGGGTGTTACTTTACCTATATTTGACTCTGCAGCCATCGGCTTGACTTGTGTTGGCTATAAGGAATGAGGCCCACTGGAATGCAACATGTTTATGCTGTATGCCAACACCATGACTCCCCAGTTCCATCATAAGAAGCAGAAACAAGATCTGTCTTGTGCTTTATTTGACTCTGCCCCTATAGACTGATACGTTGAAAGGCTTGAGTTCCTGCTCTTCATATCTCATTCCAAAATTCAGGATATGTCATTATATTATTGACCCACAATGTTGTAGGTTCAAAGCCGCCCCGGCATGAAGGAAATAGGCGGACGACCATAAATCACTGCCTCACTCCACCAGGTGTAATTGGGGAGGTTTGCTGTTTCCAGAGAATGTACTTTATATTGACAGTGAGAGTGCCAGCTGTTTCTCTTCAAGGAGAGGCTGGTGGATCAAAAATGATCAGTTAAACTATCAAAAGCTTGGAAACAGAGTACAAATGCCATTTAATTTGCACTGGCTCCCCCCCCCTCCATCCTCCATTCTTCACCATTAACTGACATTTGCACTGATGTAATTTGGCATTTAGGCGCGTGATCCAATTATAAATTAATTCCTGGAAGTCAAATCTCTTTTATTCGCATTAATTCTAAATTAATAATTAAGATGTCAGTTTTAGTTTCTTTGTTTCGTCAAATTTATGAAGGCGAGACGTTATATACCTCAGTATTCAGTGTTCTCACAGCTTGCTTCTTGTTTGTATTTTGTTGCAATGCAATTATAAAAATAATATCCAAAAGGCTCCAAATAAAATAATATTATTCAGCATTGTTTGCATGAGAATTTGCTCTCTACGAACAATGCCACACGCTCCTGAGACCTGCAGACTTCTCATCCAGCTGGGTCCTGCTTCCACATCTGAACTGTGTGACCTCAAGCACGGATGTTGGGTAATTATCAATCTACCTGTCTGCTACGAAGCACAGTTCGCTACTAAACCAAATCCATAATGGCTGTTTGTATTATATGAAATTGATAATTAAGGCCAAGGGCGCCAGGCGGCAAGCGGCCGTACGGCGTTTGTAACTAGCAGACACTGTGACGTCATCACTAGTTCGTTCAATTGCTGCAAGGTGACGCCACCAGCTGCAGGTCAAGAGTTGGCTGGAAGCACTGCCGTACATGCTTTGCTGCAGGTGCATAGCGTGAAATATGACAAAAAACACTTGGCATTGTTTTAAAATATATCGACATGCAACATTTATAAGTAACACATAAATTCAGCAAGTAGTTGATTGGCCTGCAGCTGACTTGGTAACAGGATGAAATACACCCAGATAATCCACTCCTCCTCACCTTTTGATTCATCAAGCAAATATGGCAATTCTGCTGTTACACAACATTGTGCATTCATGCGAATCATAGGGGCAAGCAACTGAGCTGGATGTCAGTTGGGTGCCAGCACCAGTGAGAGAGGACCTGTGGCAGTCTTTCTTAACACTTTTAATGCAAAATATACATGAAAATCGCTATAACATTCTAAATACTTAGACCTAATACAATCTGAATCTTTAAAATTCATTTCAAACGTACACATAACACATTGTACAAGAATAGGACTGAAATTAAAATGTACATGTTTAGTTTTTTAAAGACCTTCTTTCCCAAAATCGCAATATATGTCTATAATAATATTGTTTTACCTTACTCTGCATTTATTTTATATACTTATTTTGCAGCACTGTTTCACAAGCTTCATTGCTATGTTATTATGCAATGTTAATTGGTAAACAAGTCTTTTACTGCCTATGATGTAACATATCATGTAAATGTTCCTGCAAATGCCAATTACAAAATATGTTTTTGAGGGCCAGTGGCATAGCTAGTTGGGGGGGGGGGAACGGGGCAAGTTGCCCACCTGATAACTTTTTGGAAAAAATAGGGAAATGAGGGAAAAAGTAGAAAGGGATTAATGGAGAAAGAAGGAAATTTGATGAAAAAATTCTCTTTTTTTTTCCTGATTTTCCCTTGCTTCGTTAAATGTTTCCCTAACTTTATTCGCAATTAGCATTGTAATATAGGAATCCAAAATTCATGACAATGAATTCAACTCAAAATAGCGAGCATCTTTACTCCTTCTTGCACACGAAAAAAAATAATTCCCTGTGTTGTTACTGAACTTGAAGTCAACATTTAAAATACTGTGATAATTCCCTGCAGGGATTTATTTTTCACAATTTTCCTCATTTTCCCTTTCTGGTTTATGCCCCAAGGAGGGAAAGACAGAGGCGAAGGAGAAGGGAAAGGAAATTAACTATGATATTTCATGGAAAATTTAATCTTGTCTAAATTCATGTTGGCAATATTTGAACGTTTAAATACGACTGAACGGTAATAAATTTAATAGACAGAAAGCAATAGAGAAATGGAAATAAATCAATTCTTTTTGCGCAGTCTTGTAATAAATAATTTCTGGAGGGGCTATTTCTTGACAAGGTGATGCATGATTTGGGTAATTTGGGAATGAATATTTGGGGACTTTGAGCTTGAAATAAATAATTATGGTCGCTGTTACTGTGAAATAAATAATTCCCCCCCGAGGAAAACACTTTGCCTCCCCCCCCCCCCGATTAGGGACCGTTCAGAATTTATGACTGGGGGGGTGGGAGTTTAGGCCGAGGGGGTACTAACTTTTCACACGTGTTTCAAGGGGGGTATTAATTTTTGACAACACTTCCAAGGGGGGTAAGAAAGTTTAACAAAGAAAATTTTTTAAAAAACACGCTTAAACTCATTTTATTTGGACTTTTTTATGCGCAAAAGTCCGCGAAATGACGCGAATCTGTACGCGTGTCCGTGTATAACAGTATATATGTGTGTATTGCTTTGTATGTCGAGGGCGGGGGGTACTAAAAATACGCGTGAAACCTAAGGGTGGGGTACTAAAAATCCCCATGAAACTCAAGGGGGGGTATCAATTTTTGACGGGAAGTTCCTGAAAAACTGCCACCCCCCACTTCAGCAAAGCCTTCAGTGATTAAGTCAGACACACCCCCAAGGCTGACCAATGAACATGAATTCAAGCATGTTATGCAAATGAGGACGATAACGTCTGTTCACATACTTCCTTCAGTCGTACAGATATGATTCTAATTGCAATAGATAGATCTCTCCGAGACCTTCGAAATGATGGGTGTTAGGTCTCTAAGGACCCAATAGTCTCCACGCAAATCGCCGGTAAAGATTTGTAGTGGAGAGAAATCCTGCACGCTAATTGGCTGAGACGCTCTGACGTAAATCTTATGATAATATGCGACGATGACGGGTTTGGTCTAGGGTAGATTCTCTGGGTGCCACCCCCCCAGTCATAAATTCTGAACGGTCCCTTATCAAATGGAAGCCCCCTAGTAATTCATTACATATGATGAATGTGGTTATCCATTAAATCTGTGTAGTCCACACTCAGTCATAATAAGGCGAAGGGCAAGATTCTTAATTAGTTTACTAGCATCATCATTTTGAAAGAGTGCTCAGTCATAGGCGTAGGATGGAAAAACTTTTTTTTTTAGGAGATTCAGGCAGAAAATGTTGTGCATTAAATGCCCCCTCCTCCCCCAAGAGTAAAACCCTAGCTACGCCGCTGTTTCAGGCCACTGCTAAAGGAGACCTAGACGATTTTTCTGCCAAATTAATTCCATTCATAGGCCCAAGTTGTTGTTTCAATTATGTTTCAGATCAAGAGACAGATAGATTAATCTATAGCTTGAGGAGTCCACCCAGAGAATCTACCCTAGACGAATCTTTTCACCTCATATTATCATAGATTTATGTCATGAGCATCTCAGCCAATCAGCGCCCAGTATTCTTCTCCAGTTCAAAAGTTTACCGGCAATTTATGAAGCGACTATTGACGTCTCATGGACGTACGGCCTACCATTTTAAAGCTCTCAGAGAGATCTATCTCAGGGATGGACGCAGGGGGGGGGGGATTGGTCGGATACATCCCCACCACCAGACCAAAATTTATATATTTTTAAATGTTAGTATTATCAGCGTGCAGTCACGTTATGTCGTGAGCTATGGGATTCGCGACGTGATAGCCTATACATATAAGAACCACATCTGTAACCCTTACGGAAGTGTGCGAAACAGCGAAATTACCCTCATTTGCATAACATGTGTGAAGGCCTGTTCATTGGCCATCTTCGGGGTGTGTCTGATTTATTCACTGAAGGCTCTGCTGAAGTGAAGGAGACCGCAGTTCTGAAAGAATTTAGGGGCGACCATTAAATTTTTTTATTTTTAATTCTTGCTCAGCTTTGGTGCAATAAATGAATTATTTTTGGCAAATTTGAAGTAATTAATTTCTGGTGGGGGTATTTATTAACAAGGTGTTGCTTTGACATAGAAAATGAATATTCAGTGACTTACACACTCGAAATAAACTAGGGGGGTCCCCATACAAACTGCCAGCAGTTTGCGATCCACTGCAGCTGAGTGCAGCTCTCCTCTCCTCTCCTCCTTTCATCACAATGTATATATATATGTACATAAAAATTCTTTACTATATAAATACCTTTTTTTTTAAACCTTTTTTTTAATTAAATGTTAATTGATTTTTTTTTCTGATAGTGCCCCCCTCCTTCAATCAAGAAAAATGGAAGAAGCAGTTTTTTCGAGAATGCTTCAAATGAAAAATGAGCATTAATTTTCCTTTTTTATTTACTGATTCTGTTGATCATAACTTCCGAAGGGTGTAGCATAGGCTGAATGCGATAATTCTCAATATCAAAAGTCTGTTTTACTATTTGTTAACATTATTTCTGGAGTTTTATAGAAAGGTGGATGGAACAGCTATTTTTCAATAGGGCACCAAATGAAAAATGAGCATTAATTTGCCATTATTCTTACTGATTCTGTCAATGACCTCGCCACCACTTCCAAGGGGTGTAACACAAAAAGTAGGCTGAATGCGAACATCCTCAATATCAAAAATCTGTTTTACTATTTGTGAACATTATTTCTGCAGTTTTATAGAAAGGTGAATGGCACAATTTTCTTTCTATAGGGTTTAAATGAAAACAGATTCTCAGTTTTGCGTTAGTTTAACTGTGTAAATAACGTCACAACTTCCGAGGGGTGTAGCAAGAAAAGTAGGCTAAACGCGAACATTGTCATAATCGATAATCTTTTTTACTATTTGTTAACATAATTTCTGCAGTTTTTTAGAAAGGTGGATGATGAAGATTTTATTATAGAAGGCATCAAATGAAAAATGATGGTAACTTTTGCATTTTTTTTTTTATTCCGTCGATATCCTCGTCACAACTTCCGAAGGGTGTAGCATAAAAAGTAGGCTGAATGCGAAAATTCTCATTATCAATAATCTGTTTTACTATTTGTAAACATCATTTCTGCAGTTTTTTTAGAAAAGTGGATGGAACAGTTTTTTTGCTACAGGGCCTCAAATAGAAAATGTGCGTCAATTTTCCTTTATTTTTGCTGATTCCGTAAATAGCCGTATAACAAACTTCAAGGCGTGTAGCATAAAAAGTAGGCTGAATGCGAACCTTAAAATTAGCAAAAATCTGTTTTACTATTTGTAAACATTATTTATGCAGTTTTTTAGGAAAGTGGATGGCACTGTTTATTGGCTACAGGGCCTCAAACAGAAAATAAGCATCAATTTTCCTTTATTTTTACTGATTCCGTCAATAGCCGTATCACAACTTCCAAGGCGTGTAGCATAAAAAGTAGGCTGAATGAATCTTCAAATTATCAATAATCTGTTTTACTATTTGTAAACATCATTTCTGCAGTTTTTTAGAAAAGTGGATGGAACAGTTTTTTTGCTACAGGGCCTCAAACAGAAAATAAGCATCAATTTTCCTTTATTTTTACTGATTCCGTCAATAGCCGTATCACAACTTCCAAGGCGTGTAGCATAAAAAGTAGGCTGAATGAATCTTCAAATTATCAATAATCTGTTTTACTATTTGTAAACATCATTTCTGCAGTTTTTTAGAAAAGTGGATGGAACAGTTTTTTTGCTACAGGGCCTCAAATAGAAAATCAGCGTCAATTTTCCTTTATTTTTGCTGATTCCGTAAATAGCCGTATAACAAACTTCAAGGCATGTAGCATAAAAAGTAGGCTGAATGCGAACCTTAAAATTAGCAAAAATCTGTTTTACTATTTGTAAACATTATTTATGCAGTTTTTTAGGAAAGTGGATGGAACTGTTTATTTGCTACAGGGCCTCAACAGAAAATAAGCATCAATTTTCCTTTATTTTTACTGATTCCGTCAATAGCCGTATCACAACTTCCAAGACGTGTAGCATAAAAAGTAGGCTGAATGAATCTTCAAATTATCAAAAATCTGTTTTACTATTTGTAAACATTATTTATGCAGTTTTTTAGGAAGGTGGATGGAACAGTTTTTTTGCTACAGGGCCTCAAACAGAAAATAAGCATCAATTTTCCTTTATTTTTACTGATTCCGTCAATAGCCGTATCACAACTTCCAAGACGTGTAGCATAAAAAGTAGGCTGAATGCGAACCTTAAAATTATCAAAAATCTGTTTTACTATTTGTAAACATTATTTATGCAGTTTTTTAGGAAAGTGGATGGAACAGTTTTTTTGCTACAGGGCCTCAAACAGAAAATAAGCATCAATTTTCCTTTATTTTTACTGATTCCGTCAATAGCCGTATCACAACTTCCAAGGCGTGTAGCATAAAAAGTAGGCTGAATGCGAACCTTCAAATTATCAAAAATCTGTTTTACTATTTGTAAACATTATTTATGCAGTTTTTTAGGAAAGTGGATGGAACAGTTTTTTTGCTACAGGGCCTCAAACAGAAAATAAGCATCAATTTTCCTTTATTTTTACTGATTCCGTCAATAGCCGTATCACAACTTCCAAGACGTGTAGCATAAAAAGTAGGCTGAATGAATCTTCAAATTATCAAAAATCTGTTTTACTATTTGTAAACATTATTTATGCAGTTTTTTAGGAAAGTGGATGGAACAGTTTTTTTGCTACAGGGCCTCAAACAGAAAATGAGCATCAATTTTCCTTTATTTTTACTGATTCCGTCAATAGCCGTATCACAACTTCCGAGGCGTGTAGCATAAAAAGTTAGCTGAATGCGAACCTTCATATTATCAAAAATCTGTTTTACTATTTGTAAACATTATTTATGCAGTTTTTTGGGAAAGTGGATGGAACTGCTTATTTGCTACAGGGCCTCAAACAGAAAATAAGCATCAATTTTCCTTTATTTTTACTGATTTCGTCAATAGCCGTATCACAACTTCCAAGGCGTGTAGCATAAAAAGTAGGCTGAATGAATCTTCAAATTATCAAAAATCTGTTTTACTATTTGTAAACATTATTTATGCAGTTTTTTAGGAAAGTGGATGGAACAGTTTTTTTGCTACAGGGCCTCAAACAGAAAATGAGCATCAATTTTCCTTTATTTTTACTGATTCCGTCAATAGCCGTATCACAACTTCCGAGGCGTGTAGCATAAAAAGTTAGCTGAATGCGAACCTTCATATTATCAAAAATCTGTTTTGCTATTTGTAAACATTATTTATGCAGTTTTTTAGGATAGTGGATGGAACAGTTTTTTTGCTACAGGGCCTCAAACAGAAAATGAGCATCAATTTTCCTTTATTTTTACTGATTCCGTCAATAGACGTATCACAACTTCCGAGGGGTGTAGCAAAGGAGTAGAATGAAGTGCCCCATTTGTTATTTCACAAATATGTTTTAATATTTGTTAACATTATTTATGCAGATTTTCATAAAGGTTTTTGTGGTCATTTTCGTTTACCATGAGTTCTTCTGACCAGCAATGAGTTCCAAATTTTCAATATTTTCCTTGATTTCAACTTTGAAACCATCACAAGTTTAGAGGGGTGTAGAGAAAAATATTTTCTGAGCAATCACCTTTGTTTTATAGATTTAAGTAGCTAAAGACCTAAATAACAATTACTGAAAATATGAAAAACGTGGCTGCAAGTTTATTTTTTGATTCACCTGTAGCCCTTGGCCTTAACTAGCTGGTTTGGCATTCATGACTTGATATCTGTCACCTATTTTCGATACTGGAATACCTGTCAAGGTATAGATCTGCATTGACAATTTGTATTGGGCAGCTCTACCTGCCATGTCAGCCTCATTGAGACATCTCTTTATTAGTTGTTTTGGCAAAGAAACAGGAACTCCAATTATATGTTGATGTGTCTTTATGTCCTGCATTCTGGCCTTCCCAAATTAAGAAAAGGTGAGCTAAACAATGCAGAAATCAAGTTTTATAAAACTTACCACCCACTCTTGTTTTGTTGTGTCTTCATTGTTTGACATGCCATGTTGTACCGAACTATCGAGTTTCAAATTTCAATCCTATCTTATATTTTTGTTGTTTGCTCAGATTTTCTTTTTGTATACAAATCACCAATTCTTCATGAATCTGGCCATGCTATACATCAATCTTCATCTTTTCAAAAGCTCTACTGATTTTTATCTTTACAGAACTATCTGTTACGTCTAACACCCCATCCACACATGTATGCTATCCACACAGCTCTATTCACATGCCTGCAATGGATGGTAGTTGGTTGTTCTCCCTGGGCTCAGAAGAGGCAGGCATCAAATACACAATACAACAAAAAAACGCATGTCTGCGCCACAATGATAAACCACAATACTGCACACTGAGCACTACTCATTTGTAGGCCTTTTCTCTTTATTCCAAGAAGCATGGGGGTCCTCTAGTAATACACAAGTGTGTAGGCGGTTTCAAGGCCTTGGCATTGCGTGAGTTATCGTGACAACAAATTAATTGTAAAAAGACATTTATTTTCGAGTGAATGTTTATGCTTTCAATGTGATTTAACGCACCTGCTTTGGTATTGCTCTCTAAATATCTTCAGCCACTGAATTTTTTCTATACATTTGGTCATCATTCTTAGAAAGTATGCTAACTTGGTTCCAATTAAATACAATACCAAGTCATGATTTGGCATCGGTTGGACCCACCTTATAAAAAAAGACCTTATCATATTTGTTGAGAATGGCCATGTCCTAGACCAATCAGATGCGAGTATGTTGCTGAGTATGGTAAATAGAAAACAGAAAGGCTGGTCTTTCAGACTCTATGGCTGCCCAGTTGTTTCCCCTAAACCAGTAGGTCTTTTGTTCAGAGATAACTCCTCCCGTGGGAATGTCTCAAAAGTGATTCATTACAGGCCATCCAATCAAAATGTGTTGATTTCAAATTTTCCCATGGGTTATGAAAATATGTTATTCTTTACAGTCTTGCCTGAGTCTATTTCCCTGAGTGGTTGAACTAGACACAACCCACCTGTTTCTAAATTGTGTACTTAAAGTGATGTTCATTAACAATGTTCATGGAAATACATGCATGTCCTCCTTATCAACAAATAAAGTAAATCTAAAATAATTGTTGAAGTGTCATAATCCATCTGGGATATTATGGCAAACTAGATAAACAACTTCCCCCAACTTTGACTTGATCACCATCATGCTGACATGGCAGATAGAGCGGCTCAATAAAATACAGATCTCTACATTGACTGATATTCCAGTAGTGAAGAAAGTGACTGATAAAAAGTCACCAATGCCAAACGTGTTCAACATGTGAGCTTCTGGTGCTTCTGTATGTCGCTGAGATAATTATATATATATATCTATGTGGATTCTGATTAGCACTATCCCTTTAGTATCTTGTTGCTATCTGATAACGCAATCCTTTTTGCAGCAATGCTGTGAAAATGCCTGATATGCGGAATATGATATGTAATATACTCTTGCGACATAATAACATAGGCATCCAAAAAGTGCCCATATCTTATTACTAGTATTCAATATTGTGTTTGATGTTCTGAAAGTGAAGATGGCTGATGATTATATTATGCCTTGTATTTTTGTTACTGAGGCATAAGGGAACATCTGCTGGTCCAGAGGCATATTCGAAGGACATTGACCTAAATTTCTCTGAGAACTCTACAAATGCAATTTGCTTGTTCTTATTTAACCTTAGTCGGTATGGGGAATGTTCCTAAAGTCTCAGGTTATAAAGGTAACTTCTAACAAGCTTTGAACTCACCTCAACTACAGTGACGTATTTGTACTAAACCTGAAATCTGGTAGATTCTGGTAGTTGTCTTGACCAATGGAAACGAAACACATGCGTGCCAGGTATTTCTCTTTGTAATTTCTCTTTGTAATTTCTCTTTGTAATTTCTCATTGTAATTTCTCATTGTAATTTCTCATTGCAATTTCTCTTTGTAATTTCTAATCATGCATATTCCTGTGTAAGACAGATTTCTCCTGGATAAAACACTTGAGATGAAGTATAGAAGAATTCATATCTGGAATTCCCAGACCTACACTGTGTCTAGTTAAGAATTAATGATCATGTTACAGTATCATGTTACAGTGAGATTTTCGAAACAAGTTAATTTAGAATGTTTAACTGATGAAAATGTGAAAATTTTAGTTTTCAAATTGCAAACATTTTGCTTGAAAAAGTAACAGTGGGGCTAGTGTTCTATTAAATCCCATTATCAGGCACAATATATTTTCAAATTGAAATCCTGAAATGTGTTTTGCAAAGATGATTCAGATATTGCATGAGAATCAGTTCTTTTGGAAATTCTTAAAATGAGTTATTTTTTTATAATGCTGGATGTCTTGAAAACGCATCATGCCCTGCCCAGATGGGCCAGAAAGTAATTTTTCCATTGAATGTGTAAGGATTGGCGTGTCATAAAATATTTCGGTTCACTCAGAGAAAAGTTTTTTGTGAAAATTGTGCATAAGTTTGCTGCAACATTGCTACTACAAAGAGAAAATTGTGATTGGAAGTTCAGTGGCCAAGATTCTTCAGGGATTCCTGATTTCCTGGTTGAGTGTTCCTAGGGCTAAGCCTAGGAACAGTTAGTCAAATAGTAACACCGAGTTAGGTACAGTGCGAGAAAAAGCTAAATCTCTTGTATTCTTTGCAATTCCTCGGTCACGCTTCTGGTAAATATTCACATTTTGGATTTCAAATGATTTGATTTAACTCTGCAGAAGTCCCAATATTCTTTTTATTTGACTGCTGTAATTCTATGCATAGATATATTTAAGTCTCTAAGTTTGAAAGTTTAACTTAGCATTTCAGGAGTATGTGCCTGTTATCTTAATAAAACAGAAATTTTCATATCTCCGCCCTTCCTTCCCTTCCTCCAGAGTTGTTGCGATTATCTTCACAATGGTTCTTATCATGGAAATCTACTTATATGTGTATACCACTCTCAGGGTACTCTGTGATTTCGCCAGAATGTAATATGTATAGAGTAATTATTGTGAACAATGGACCAGGGCCCAGGAAATAATTAAATAACCAGGAAATAGTTTTGGCTCCGTTTTGACCTCCCATTTCCAATAATTGGTCATGCGGTGGTCAGTGACATCGATTTTGAAGTTTTCTCTTTGAATCCCTGCAGCTTGATTGTTACAATTGCTAGAATAATTGCTTTATGGGATTTTATTGAAAATGTTGAATGTATCTCTACTGTAATGATTGTGTCGATAAATGCGAAGTACTGCAAATAACGTGATATGGACACTAAGTGTCTAAAGAAATATTCTCATCCAAAAATTATTGCAAATGGATTGCTGACAAAGCGCCAGACATAATCATTTGTGTATAAAACTGTGTATACATATCTTAACTTTATTTCTTGATGTTTGCCATTTGAGAAGTGATCTAACCCGGAGAATTCATTGGTATTATTGTGTCTACTAAATATCATATGTTTTAACATGTAGGTTTTTTCTTTTTGTGCTATTGAAAACATGTAGCTCCGTATGAGATTGCCACAAAACAACTGCATGCAGGTTTCCAATAAAGAGCCAGTCTGGTGCCGATGCAACGTAAAACCCCAACTTGACCACTCACTCTTGTATCTCGGTCATCGCAGGTCAGTACTGCTCATCAGATAATTATAACGAAATAATTCAACACTCAACGGTGTATAAAAGTAATATTTGACACGAAAAACTGGAGAAATTGCATTTATGTGAACTGGATTACGGAATATATGGATGTTCGGCATATTGCTATGTGACTTATATTGCATGTGATATGAGCTAGCCAATAATTTGGTGTGTTATATTGCATTGCATTGTTTAAGACAGCGGGTAATCAAACATGACATATATTCTGTATTTCTGTCACCCACACGCCTCTCCAGGTCTCACTTCTCAGAAGCGGCCAGGCTGCCATTGGCTTCAATAACTGCAGTGGCTGCTCTCTCGAGTCTGTAATTGTAATGGAGTCAAATGAGCATTCTAAAGCAATATTTGATACAAAGAAAGTTCGATATGACAGAATTCACAGAACTGCAACAGCCATCCTCCCACTGCAGGATTCTTTTACACCTGCGGTCCTGCGCTGCTAACAATCTAGAAAATACCGAAGTAAAGTAGAATACTAAGGAAAGCCAGAAAAGGGATTGTCTGGTTAATTCATTCCTCATAAAAATGTGATGAGGTCATCTCATATGGAGTTAAACTGCAAGATGAGGATGGGAGAACCATTATTTGCCAAGCTACTAATTCACAGGGCTATTTGGCAGGTCGTTAAATGACCCACCTCACCCATTAGGCGGAAATCTGACCAAAATGACACCGACTACTAAATTACTAATGAGGTTACACTCTGAGAGAAATGCGAGTTGCCTGTATCCGGAGTGGTCCTGTTCCGGAGTGGTCTTGCAGCATTTCTTCCGGGATGTGTGGACATTTGGCTCAATCCCAGTTAAACGGGCAAATTCCGAAAATAAAGAATGTTCAAAGAGTATTGGCTGTCATTTCTAGTAGAATAATTTTACAATTTTGAAATTTGGCATTTATTTAGAATACTTATATAGAAATGTATTCATACTCAATATACATATAATATGGGATAGGAACTGGGGTAAATGCCATGTTGAATGGCCGAAAAACGGAAAAATGGCATGTCCAATGGCTGTGTGGTTTCATATAATATGACGCTGTGGCACTATTTTTGCTGGTATTGACTTGAGAAATGAATGAAAATGTGCCTAACAATACTGTCTTTCAAACAAAAAATACATAACTCATTTTGAAATCTATAAATACGTTTTTAAGGTTATTCAAAAAAGTCACATTATTCTTGTAAATTACGTTACCAAGATTCAACGCCACTTTAATCATGTTAATATTTGCCAATTCTCAAATTTAAGAACTCCATTGTTAAGTTTGAAAAGTCTAGTTTTTGGTGCAATTTACGGTTTTGAAATATATTGAAAACTCTTTTCACAGGAGGCAAAAGAAGGTCAAAAAGTGATTTTGTCGTTTTTAGGTGTAAATTACGTTACCATAGCTTACAGAAAAACCAATAAAGATAGAAAAACAATTATTTTTTATTTTTGCAAGCCCTTTATGCCCGAGATCATCTGGTAAATTTCATGAATTTGTGATGATTAGTTTTGCACTGAGAAGCGACAGAGTGTCCAAATTTGTGTTAATTTGTTCTAAACAGTGTAAATTACGTTACCATTTCTCATTTTAACCTAGGAAATTGCATTGGAAATGAGCAAAATAAAAGTTAAGATTAGTGAAAGATATTCCAGAAACTGCACCTCTTGGCCATGTATATAAGATATTGAGAAAAAATTTTCATTTCCGTGATGGTCACTTTTTCACTTTTTTTAGACTGGAATTTGCCCATTTAACTGGGATTGAGCCATTTGACACCTCTGGGACCAACTCTCCTTCGCTTCAGAACAACGGTTAATTTGTGAACTACTGTCTCCTGGCGTGTCCTATTCTGTCTGGCTAGGCCATCGCAGATGGTCTTTGCCTGTATGACGTAGGACACCAGTTGGGGAACCCATAATTTTCAGTGGACCTTCATGAGCCAAAATTCTGCAAGATGTTGTCCGGATAAGACGTTAAATTGGCGGCCCCTTGTGGAAAGTAAAATGTATCTGCAATCTGTCGAAACTATATTCTAACTTATACGGTTTTGGCTACACAACTTTTCACCAAGATTGCTACTTATTTTATCTAAGTTGAAAGTGCTCATTTATGTGAAAGTAAAACTTCCTCTGATTATGATGGGCTGATGACATATCATACTTCATGTCATTGTGAATTACCAAGCTGTAGTAACCACTCTTTCTATTAAACATAATGGACTCTCCACAAAAAATTGCCATTATCATGCAATGACAAAGTTGCTTAGTTTTTTCCCAACTTTAAAGTAAAGAATCTGCATCTCTTTTACCAATTATCCTGTTAATAGGAAAGTTATGGGGGAAGCAGTGTTTCATTGTCATGAAATTGTTTGTTCGGAAACTCACAGTGGCATATTCCCTGGACAAAATGATACTTTTATCAGTCGTTTTAGATCATTCACAGTAGTCAGGGCAGTTACCCCTATCTTTGTATTATATGTCTCTCCATTGCATCTTTCTTGGTTATCATATATTTAACAAGCTCGTCTCAGAAGTAGTTCAGTGGGGAAAAAAAGAATATTCATCTGCATAATAAGTATACTTTTTTCTGCGTAAAGAGAAAAAGATATGCTTTTTGTTTGTGGTTCCTTTTTCATTTGTAGCTTTCAACATCACTTGTAATTTTTAGTGACAGACTCTGGAGGTTTGTTTTTATATCCTTTGATCTAATGCTGCGAGACCTTTTTTACAGATAGCAATATCTGATGAAGAACAATAATCTTGTCAAAAATGAATATCAAACGAGTCATGTCAAAAAGTAAAATCAATTTAGGTATTTTCTAATACATGATACGTTTTATCTGTTCTTCAGATTGAGTTGTGGCAAATGACAAATGTTATAATTTCAGAACACCAGAGCTGTATGCAAGCATTGAGCATCTATGGTAAGCCAGTCGACATAATCCAAGAGAGTTGTCCCTGATAGGAATAGCCCATAATCAAATGATCCTTAAATGGTCTTTTGGATAATCAACTTGTGTGCTCCCTCGCAAGGCTTCTGCTGATGCTGTAGATAACATTGTTCTTAGTGTTTGTTTCCTTCCAGAAAGTCTTGTGCTCTTTATTGTGACATCGGAAGCAAACATATGCTTTGAAGTATCACGTACATGACTGATAATTGACAGGCTTTCCTATGGCATATATCTGTGGTGAACCTTATTACTTATATCTGCTGCTGTATTGGTTTTTGTTGTAGTGATTCAGTTGTGAGTCAGTTGTGATTCCTGTGAACCAGTGACTTCATCACCTTATCTCGTGCCGAAAGCAAATAAAACCTGTGTCCTTAACTTTTTCTTGTACTTCTGGGCAATTCTGCCTTTGGTTCCTTCAATAAGTAATGTGGTTAGCTTTTAAGTGAAATGAAATATGTAAATGGTCCGCTTTACCTTGTGCAGTTGAGATTTGTCTAGAGTAATCTATGCTCTTTGGGTCGGGGGTGTTCCTTTTTTGGAGGAATTCTGCTATTGACTTTGAGATACAGTTAGAGTGACGTCATTTGTTCGCTTTTATGTTCAATGTTCTTAATCTGTAGTATATACATTATATTGAGGTTTCTTAAACTGAGTATGTAAGGACGGGATTTTGCTTGTGGGATTTCTGCATCATTTTTGGCATATTTACATAGTTTATAAGGCAATGGCAAATACTCACCATCGCAACTTGTCTTAAGTTATCATAATTGCTCTGTGGTTGAGTGTTGCATTAGCCGACCATTACTGGAGTTTTGGTTTCCAGAAATGGGAATGAGTTTCACTTACTTGGCAACTTTCAGACGTCCTTGGGCAGCAAGTGCTCCTGAGTAAGAAAATCTCCACATAAGCTAACTGAGCTAAATGGATTAGGTGTTGATGCGTCTTTTTAGTTGATATGTAAATCACTGCAGTTACACGCAAGCTGCCAGGACTTGCTTGGAATATTCTTCATTGTGAACATTGACTACACACTGACACAAGCAAACTTTCCAATATGATGGATATGCTCAGTTAACTTTTGCATCAACATCATGATATTTCCGTTTTGGTCATATTGGTGAAAGTTTTTGCCTCAGATCATTTCTTGAATGGGTCCTGGGTCCTGATTGTCTGATCCTTTGTTATCCTTTTTCAACTGGGTATTTGAATTAAGTAGATACTACTAGGATCAGAAGCAATTCTCATTCTTTGTAGATACATACTGTTAAAGAGAATACAAGAATTTGGTTCTTTTTCACCTGATGCCCTTTCATGTGGCAGCTGTTGAATTGCTAAATGTCTTACACGTCCTCGATGACTTGCCATGTGTTGGTTGTCACTTGGATATTCCAAAGCAGCATTATGCCAGCGTAACCTTGAAGTGAATTGTTTTACCTTATGTGTTATTCCTTGTATTGTTGTACTATTCTTTATGTGCATAATGCCACTGCATATATTCATGTCTGGTCTGTTGTTCCCCACTTGGCTGCTCGGCATATTTATATCTCACGCATTCAGTTTGGCACTCATTGCTGTTCTTCAATGGATGAGCTGTTGAAATATTTGAACTTCTTTGGCATACTCCCGTTGCATTTGATTTGGTTGACATGCTGGATCTTAGTGGTGAGGTCGTATGCTGTTAATAACTTAATATTAACACCATTTACTCAGGGTTGATTGCAATCCGGAGCATACTGTACATGAAGGAAAATGTATATCTAGGATTTAGATGATTCAGTTGCCTGTCACTTCCTTTATGACTTTGCTTGTTCTTGATCGTTGCGGTAAATAGTAGATATAGCGTTTCCTATTCTCAGTGTTCTGCCAAGGATTAGCTATATAGCCTGGCGACCCAGACAACACCAGAGATGTATTTTTCTTCCTCTGTTTGCATTTTCATTGTTATTCTGTTGATATCAAAATGTTGTTGTTTGCCTTGGCTGGCAATATATAGCGCCTTCAATAGATGAAAAGGAACTCCTTGCGTTTTGTACATTTAATATTTTTTGCTAAACTGGAAGTCAGAACTTTTGAATGAATTGTATCATGTTTCTTGTTGATACAATTGTCTGACATATTGCAATCTGCATTGTGGATGCCGCTGTTGGGACACATCATCACTCCAGCTTCAGTTAGGAGGTGAATGACCACAATCTGGCCTCAGCATTGACATCAAAATGGCGTGGTCTGTCCTGCTTTTGCCTCTTTATCATTCGGTTTTCCTGAAGTCACGCATCGTGTCAGATTGAGTTACAGTACCTTGAAATATAGTTAATGCTGATATATGTATCCTCTACTTAAGGAATGTGGGTGTTACTTTACCTATATTTGACTCTGCAGCCATCGGCTTGACTTGTGTTGGCTATAAGGAATGAGGCCCACTGGAATGCAACATGTTTATGCTGTATGCCAACACCATGACTCCCCAGTTCCATCATAAGAAGCAGAAACAAGATCTGTCTTGTGCTTTATTTGACTCTGCCCCTATAGACTGATACGTTGAAAGGCTTGAGTTCCTGCTCTTCATATCTCATTCCAAAATTCAGGATATGTCATTATATTATTGACCCACAATGTTGTAGGTTCAAAGCCGCCCCGGGCATGAAGGAAATAGGCGGACGACCATAAATCACTGCCTCACTCCACCAGGTGTAATTGGGGAGGTTTGCTGTTTCCAGAGAATGTACTTTATATTGACAGTGAGAGTGCCAGCTGTTTCTCTTCAAGGAGAGGCTGGTGGATCAAAAATGATCAGTTAAACTATCAAAAGCTTGGAAACAGAGTACAAATGCCATTTAATTTGCACTGGCTCCCCCCCCCTCCATCCTCCATTCTTCACCATTAACTGACATTTGCACTGATGTAATTTGGCATTTAGGCGCGTGATCCAATTATAAATTAATTCCTGGAAGTCAAATCTCTTTTATTCGCATTAATTCTAAATTAATAATTAAGATGTCAGTTTTAGTTTCTTTGTTTCGTCAAATTTATGAAGGCGAGACGTTATATACCTCAGTATTCAGTGTTCTCACAGCTTGCTTCTTGTTTGTATTTTGTTGCAATGCAATTATAAAAATAATATCCAAAAGGCTCCAAATAAAATAATATTATTCAGCATTGTTTGCATGAGAATTTGCTCTCTACGAACAATGCCACACGCTCCTGAGACCTGCAGACTTCTCATCCAGCTGGGTCCTGCTTCCACATCTGAACTGTGTGACCTCAAGCACGGATGTTGGGTAATTATCAATCTACCTGTCTGCTACGAAGCACAGTTCGCTACTAAACCAAATCCATAATGGCTGTTTGTATTATATGAAATTGATAATTAAGGCCAAGGGCGCCAGGCGGCAAGCGGCCGTACGGCGTTTGTAACTAGCAGACACTGTGACGTCATCACTAGTTCGTTCAATTGCTGCAAGGTGACGCCACCAGCTGCAGGTCAAGAGTTGGCTGGAAGCACTGCCGTACATGCTTTGCTGCAGGTGCATAGCGTGAAATATGACAAAAAACACTTGGCATTGTTTTAAAATATATCGACATGCAACATTTATAAGTAACACATAAATTCAGCAAGTAGTTGATTGGCCTGCAGGTGACTTGGTAACAGGATGAAATACACCCAGATAATCCACTCCTCCTCACCTTTTGATTCATCAAGCAAATATGGCAATTCTGCTGTTACACAACATTGTGCATTCATGCGAATCATAGGGGCAAGCAACTGAGCTGGATGTCAGTTGGGTGCCAGCACCAGTGAGAGAGGACCTGTGGCAGTCTTTCTTAACACTTTTAATGCAAAATATACATGAAAATCGCTATAACATTCTAAATACTTAGACCTAATACAATCTGAATCTTTAAAATTCATTTCAAACGTACACATAACACATTGTACAAGAATAGGACTGAAATTAAAATGTACATGTTTAGTTTTTTAAAGACCTTCTTTCCCAAAATCGCAATATATGTCTATAATAATATTGTTTTACCTTACTCTGCATTTATTTTATATACTTATTTTGCAGCACTGTTTCACAAGCTTCATTGCTATGTTATTATGCAATGTTAATTGGTAAACAAGTCTTTTACTGCCTATGATGTAACATATCATGTAAATGTTCCTGCAAATGCCAATTACAAAATATGTTTTTGAGGGCCAGTGGCATAGCTAGTTGGGGGGGGGGGGGGGAACGGGGCAAGTTGCCCACCTGATAACTTTTTGGAAAAAATAGGGAAATGAGGGAAAAAGTAGAAAGGGATTAATGGAGAAAGAAGGAAATTTGATGAAAAAATTCTCTTTTTTTTTCCTGATTTTCCCTTGCTTCGTTAAATGTTTCCCTAACTTTATTCGCAATTAGCATTGTAATATAGGAATCCAAAATTCATGACAATGAATTCAACTCAAAATAGCGAGCATCTTTACTCCTTCTTGCACACGAAAAAAAAAAATTCCCTGTGTTGTTACTGAACTTGAAGTCAACATTTAAAATACTGTGATAATTCCCTGCAGGGATTTATTTTTCACAATTTTCCTCATTTTCCCTTTCTGGTTTATGCCCCAAGGAGGGAAAGACAGAGGCGAAGGAGAAGGGAAAGGAAATTAACTATGATATTTCATGGAAAATTTAATCTTGTCTAAATTCATGTTGGCAATATTTGAACGTTTAAATACGACTGAACGGTAATAAATTTAATAGACAGAAAGCAATAGAGAAATGGAAATAAATCAATTCTTTTTGCGCAGTCTTGTAATAAATAATTTCTGGAGGGGCTATTTCTTGACAAGGTGATGCATGATTTGGGTAATTTGGGAATGAATATTTGGGGACTTTGAGCTTGAAATAAATAATTATGGTCGCTGTTACTGTGAAATAAATAATTCCCCCCCGAGGAAAACACTTTGCCTCCCCCCCCCCCGATTAGGGACCGTTCAGAATTTATGACTGGGGGGGTGGGAGTTTAGGCCGAGGGGGTACTAACTTTTCACACGTGTTTCAAGGGGGGTATTAATTTTTGACAACACTTCCAAGGGGGGTAAGAAAGTTTAACAAAGAAAATTTTTAAAAAAACACGCTTAAACTCATTTTATTTGGACTTTTTTATGCGCAAAAGTCCGCGAAATGACGCGAATCTGTACGCGTGGCCGTGTATAACAGTATATATGTGTGTATTGCTTTGTATGTCGAGGGCGGGGGGTACTAAAAATACGCGTGAAACCTAAGGGTGGGGTACTAAAAATCCCCATGAAACTCAAGGGGGGGTATCAATTTTTGACGGGAAGTTCCTGAAAAACTGCCACCCCCCACTTCAGCAAAGCCTTCAGTGATTAAGTCAGACACACCCCCAAGGCTGACCAATGAACATGAATTCAAGCATGTTATGCAAATGAGGACGATAACGTCTGTTCACATACTTCCTTCAGTCGTACAGATATGATTCTAATTGCAATAGATAGATCTCTCCGAGACCTTCGAAATGATGGGTGTTAGGTCTCTAAGGACCCTATAGTCTCCACGCAAATCGCCGGTAAAGATTTGTAGTGGAGAGAAATCCTGCACGCTAATTGGCTGAGACGCTCTGACGTAAATCTTATGATAATATGCGACGATGACGGGTTTGGTCTAGGGTAGATTCTCTGGGTGCCACCCCCCCCAGTCATAAATTCTGAACGGTCCCTTATCAAATGGAAGCCCCCTAGTAATTCATTACATATGATGAATGTGGTTATCCATTAAATCTGTGTAGTCCACACTCAGTCATAATAAGGCGAAGGGCAAGATTCTTAATTAGTTTACTAGCATCATCATTTTGAAAGAGTGCTCAGTCATAGGCGTAGGATGGAAAAACTTTTTTTTTTAGGAGATTCAGGCAGAAAATGTTGTGCATTAAATGCCCCCCTCCTCCCCCAAGAGTAAAACCCTAGCTACGCCGCTGTTTCAGGCCACTGCTAAAGGAGACCTAGACGATTTTTCTGCCAAATTAATTCCATTCATAGGCCCAAGTTGTTGTTTCAATTATGTTTCAGATCAAGAGACAGATAGATTAATCTATAGCTTGAGGAGTCCACCCAGAGAATCTACCCTAGACGAATCTTTTCACCTCATATTATCATAGATTTATGTCATGAGCATCTCAGCCAATCAGCGCCCAGTATTCTTCTCCAGTTCAAAAGTTTACCGGCAATTTATGAAGCGACTATTGACGTCTCATGGACGTACGGCCTACCATTTTAAAGCTCTCAGAGAGATCTATCTCAGGGATGGACGCAGGGGGGGGGGGGGGATTGGTCGGATACATCCCCACCACCAGACCAAAATTTATATATTTTTAAATGTTAGTATTATCAGCGTGCAGTCACGTTATGTCGTGAGCTATGGGATTCGCGACGTGATAGCCTATACATATAAGAACCACATCTGTAACCCTTACGGAAGTGTGCGAAACAGCGAAATTACCCTCATTTGCATAACATGTGTGAAGGCCTGTTCATTGGCCATCTTCGGGGTGTGTCTGATTTATTCACTGAAGGCTCTGCTGAAGTGAAGGAGACCGCAGTTCTGAAAGAATTTAGGGGCGACCATTAAATTTTTTTATTTTTAATTCTTGCTCAGCTTTGGTGCAATAAATGAATTATTTTTGGCAAATTTGAAGTAATTAATTTCTGGTGGGGGTATTTATTAACAAGGTGTTGCTTTGACATAGAAAATGAATATTCAGTGACTTACACACTCGAAATAAACTAGGGGGGTCCCCATACAAACTGCCAGCAGTTTGCGATCCACTGCAGCTGAGTGCAGCTCTCCTCTCCTCTCCTCCTTTCATCACAATGTATATATATATGTACATAAAAATTCTTTACTATATAAATACCTTTTTTTTAAAACCTTTTTTTTAATTAAATGTTAATTGATTTTTTTTTCTGATAGTGCCCCCCTCCTTCAATCAAGAAAAATGGAAGAAGCAGTTTTTTCGAGAATGCTTCAAATGAAAAATGAGCATTAATTTTCCTTTTTTATTTACTGATTCTGTTGATCATAACTTCCGAAGGGTGTAGCATAGGCTGAATGCGATAATTCTCAATATCAAAAGTCTGTTTTACTATTTGTTAACATTATTTCTGGAGTTTTATAGAAAGGTGGATGGAACAGCTATTTTTCAATAGGGCACCAAATGAAAAATGAGCATTAATTTGCCATTATTCTTACTGATTCTGTCAATGACCTCGCCACCACTTCCAAGGGGTGTAACACAAAAAGTAGGCTGAATGCGAACATCCTCAATATCAAAAATCTGTTTTACTATTTGTGAACATTATTTCTGCAGTTTTATAGAAAGGTGAATGGCACAATTTTCTTTCTATAGGGTTTAAATGAAAACAGATTCTCAGTTTTGCGTTAGTTTAACTGTGTAAATAACGTCACAACTTCCGAGGGGTGTAGCAAGAAAAGTAGGCTAAACGCGAACATTGTCATAATCGATAATCTTTTTTACTATTTGTTAACATAATTTCTGCAGTTTTTTAGAAAGGTGGATGATGAAGATTTTATTATAGAAGGCATCAAATGAAAAATGATGGTAACTTTTGCATTTTTTTTTTTATTCCGTCGATATCCTCGTCACAACTTCCGAAGGGTGTAGCATAAAAAGTAGGCTGAATGCGAAAATTCTCATTATCAATAATCTGTTTTACTATTTGTAAACATCATTTCTGCAGTTTTTTTAGAAAAGTGGATGGAACAGTTTTTTTGCTACAGGGCCTCAAATAGAAAATGTGCGTCAATTTTCCTTTATTTTTGCTGATTCCGTAAATAGCCGTATAACAAACTTCAAGGCGTGTAGCATAAAAAGTAGGCTGAATGCGAACCTTAAAATTAGCAAAAATCTGTTTTACTATTTGTAAACATTATTTATGCAGTTTTTTAGGAAAGTGGATGGCACTGTTTATTGGCTACAGGGCCTCAAACAGAAAATAAGCATCAATTTTCCTTTATTTTTACTGATTCCGTCAATAGCCGTATCACAACTTCCAAGGCGTGTAGCATAAAAAGTAGGCTGAATGAATCTTCAAATTATCAATAATCTGTTTTACTATTTGTAAACATCATTTCTGCAGTTTTTTAGAAAAGTGGATGGAACAGTTTTTTTGCTACAGGGCCTCAAACAGAAAATAAGCATCAATTTTCCTTTATTTTTACTGATTCCGTCAATAGCCGTATCACAACTTCCAAGGCGTGTAGCATAAAAAGTAGGCTGAATGAATCTTCAAATTATCAATAATCTGTTTTACTATTTGTAAACATCATTTCTGCAGTTTTTTAGAAAAGTGGATGGAACAGTTTTTTTGCTACAGGGCCTCAAATAGAAAATCAGCGTCAATTTTCCTTTATTTTTGCTGATTCCGTAAATAGCCGTATAACAAACTTCAAGGCATGTAGCATAAAAAGTAGGCTGAATGCGAACCTTAAAATTAGCAAAAATCTGTTTTACTATTTGTAAACATTATTTATGCAGTTTTTTAGGAAAGTGGATGGAACTGTTTATTTGCTACAGGGCCTCAAACAGAAAATAAGCATCAATTTTCCTTTATTTTTACTGATTCCGTCAATAGCCGTATCACAACTTCCAAGACGTGTAGCATAAAAAGTAGGCTGAATGAATCTTCAAATTATCAAAAATCTGTTTTACTATTTGTAAACATTATTTATGCAGTTTTTTAGGAAGGTGGATGGAACAGTTTTTTTGCTACAGGGCCTCAAACAGAAAATAAGCATCAATTTTCCTTTATTTTTACTGATTCCGTCAATAGCCGTATCACAACTTCCAAGACGTGTAGCATAAAAAGTAGGCTGAATGCGAACCTTAAAATTATCAAAAATCTGTTTTACTATTTGTAAACATTATTTATGCAGTTTTTTAGGAAAGTGGATGGAACAGTTTTTTTGCTACAGGGCCTCAAACAGAAAATAAGCATCAATTTTCCTTTATTTTTACTGATTCCGTCAATAGCCGTATCACAACTTCCAAGGCGTGTAGCATAAAAAGTAGGCTGAATGCGAACCTTCAAATTATCAAAAATCTGTTTTACTATTTGTAAACATTATTTATGCAGTTTTTTAGGAAAGTGGATGGAACAGTTTTTTTGCTACAGGGCCTCAAACAGAAAATAAGCATCAATTTTCCTTTATTTTTACTGATTCCGTCAATAGCCGTATCACAACTTCCAAGACGTGTAGCATAAAAAGTAGGCTGAATGAATCTTCAAATTATCAAAAATCTGTTTTACTATTTGTAAACATTATTTATGCAGTTTTTTAGGAAAGTGGATGGAACAGTTTTTTTGCTACAGGGCCTCAAACAGAAAATGAGCATCAATTTTCCTTTATTTTTACTGATTCCGTCAATAGCCGTATCACAACTTCCGAGGGGTGTAGCATAAAAAGTTAGCTGAATGCGAACCTTCATATTATCAAAAATCTGTTTTACTATTTGTAAACATTATTTATGCAGTTTTTTGGGAAAGTGGATGGAACTGCTTATTTGCTACAGGGCCTCAAACAGAAAATAAGCATCAATTTTCCTTTATTTTTACTGATTTCGTCAATAGCCGTATCACAACTTCCAAGGCGTGTAGCATAAAAAGTAGGCTGAATGAATCTTCAAATTATCAAAAATCTGTTTTACTATTTGTAAACATTATTTATGCAGTTTTTTAGGAAAGTGGATGGAACAGTTTTTTTGCTACAGGGCCTCAAACAGAAAATGAGCATCAATTTTCCTTTATTTTTACTGATTCCGTCAATAGCCGTATCACAACTTCCGAGGCGTGTAGCATAAAAAGTTAGCTGAATGCGAACCTTCATATTATCAAAAATCTGTTTTGCTATTTGTAAACATTATTTATGCAGTTTTTTAGGATAGTGGATGGAACAGTTTTTTTGCTACAGGGCCTCAAACAGAAAATGAGCGTCAATTTTCCTTTATTTTTACTGATTCCGTCAATAGACGTATCACAACTTCCGAGGGGTGTAGCAAAGGAGTAGAATGAAGTGCCCCATTTGTTATTTCACAAATATGTTTTAATATTTGTTAACATTATTTATGCAGATTTTCATAAAGGTTTTTGTGGTCATTTTCGTTTACCATGAGTTCTTCTAACCAGCAATGAGTTCCAAATTTTCAATATTTTCCTTGATTTCAACTTTGAAACCATCACAAGTTTAGAGGGGTGTAGAGAAAAATATTTTCTGAGCAATCACCTTTGTTTTATAGATTTAAGTAGCTAAAGACCTAAATAACAATTACTGAAAATATGAATAACGTGGCTGCAAGTTTATTTTTTGATTCACCTGTAGCCCTTGGCCTTAACTAGCTGGTTTGGCATTCATGACTTGATATCTGTCACCTATTTTCGATACTGGAATACCTGTCAAGGTATAGATCTGCATTGACAATTTGTATTGGGCAGCTCTACCTGCCATGTCAGCCTCATTGAGACATCTCTTTATTAGTTGTTTTGGCAAAGAAACAGGAACTCCAATTATATGTTGATGTGTCTTTATGTCCTGCATTCTGGCCTTCCCAAATTAAGAAAAGGTGAGCTAAACAATGCAGAAATCAAGTTTTATAAAACTTACCACCCACTCTTGTTTTGTTGTGTCTTCATTGTTTGACATGCCATGTTGTACCGAACTATCGAGTTTCAAATTTCAATCCTATCTTATATTTTTGTTGTTTGCTCAGATTTTCTTTTTGTATACAAATCGCCAATTCTTCATGAATCTGGCCATGCTATACATCAATCTTCATCTTTTCAAAAGCTCTACTGATTTTTATCTTTACAGAACTATCTGTTACGTCTAACACCCCATCCACACATGTATGCTATCCACACAGCTCTATTCACGTGCCTGCAATGGATGGTAGTTGGTTGTTCTCCCTGGGCTCAGAAGAGGCAGGCATCAAATACACAATACAACAAAAAAACGCATGTCTGCGCCACAATGATAAACCACAATACTGCACACTGAGCACTACTCATTTGTAGGCCTTTTCTCTTTATTCCAAGAAGCATGGGGGTCCTCTAGTAATACACAAGTGTGTAGGCGGTTTCAAGGCCTTGGAATTGCGTGAGTTATCGTGACAACAAATTAATTGTAAAAAGACATTTATTTTCGAGTGAATGTTTATGCTTTCAATGTGATTTAACGCACCTGCTTTGGTATTGCTCTCTAAATATCTTCAGCCACTGAATTTTTTCTATACATTTGGTCATCATTCTTAGAAAGTATGCTAACTTGGTTCCAATTAAATACAATACCAAGTCATGATTTGGCATCGGTTGGACCCACCTTATAAAAAAAGACCTTATCATATTTGTTGAGAATGGCCATGTCCTAGACCAATCAGATGCGAGTATGTTGCTGAGTATGGTAAATAGAAAACAGAAAGGCTGGTCTTTCAGACTCTATGGCTGCCCAGTTGTTTCCCCTAAACCAGTAGGTCTTTTGTTCAGAGATAACTCCTCCCGTGGGAATGTCTCAAAAGTGATTCATTACAGGCCATCCAATCAAAATGTGTTGATTTCAAATTTTCCCATGGGTTATGAAAATATGTTATTCTTTACAGTCTTGCCTGAGTCTATTTCCCTGAGTGGTTGAACTAGACACAACCCACCTGTTTCTAAATTGTGTACTTAAAGTGATGTTCATTAACAATGTTCATGGAAATACATGCATGTCCTCCTTATCAACAAATAAAGTAAATCTAAAATAATTGTTGAAGTGTCATAATCCATCTGGGATATTATGGCAAACTAGATAAACAACTTCCCCCAACTTTGACTTGATCACCATCATGCTGACATGGCAGATAGAGCTGCTCAATAAAATACAGATCTCTACATTGACTGATATTCCAGTAGTGAAGAAAGTGACTGATAAAAAGTCACCAATGCCAAACGTGTTCAACATGTGAGCTTCTGGTGCTTCTGTATGTCGCTGAGATAATTATATATATATATCTATGTGGATTCTGATTAGCACTATCCCTTTAGTATCTTGTTGCTATCTGATAACGCAATCCTTTTTGCAGCAATGCTGTGAAAATGCCTGATATGCGGAATATGATATGTAATATACTCTTGCGACATAATAACATAGGCATCCAAAAAGTGCCCATATCTTATTACTAGTATTCAATATTGTGTTTGATGTTCTGAAAGTGAAGATGGCTGATGATTATATTATGCCTTGTATTTTTGTTACTGAGGCATAAGGGAACATCTGCTGGTCCAGAGGCATCTTCGAAGGACATTGACCTAAAGAAGTGGCTTGATTTCTCTGAGAACTCTACAAATGCAATTTGCTTGTTCTTATTTAACCTTAGTCGGTATGGGGAATGTTCCTAAAGTCTCAGGTTATAAAGGTAACTTCTAACAAGCTTTGAACTCACCTCAACTACAGTGACGTATTTGTACTAAACCTGAAATCTGGTAGATTCTGGTAGTTGTCTTGACCAATGGAAACGAAACACATGCGTGCCAGGTATTTCTCTTTGTAATTTCTCTTTGTAATTTCTCATTGTAATTTCTCATTGTAATTTCTCATTGCAATTTCTCTTTGTAATTTCTAATCATGCATATTCCTGTGTAAGACAGATTTCTCCTGGATAAAACACTTGAGATGAAGTATAGAAGAATTCATATTTGGAATTCCCAGACCTACACTGTGTCTAGTTAAGAATTAATGATCATGTTACAGTATCATGTTACAGTGAGATTTTCGAAACAAGTTAATTTAGAATGTTTAACTGATGAAAATGTGAAAATTTTAGTTTTCAAATTGCAAACATTTTGCTTGAAAAAGTAACAGTGGGGCTAGTGTTCTATTAAATCCCATTATCAGGCACAATATATTTTCAAATTGAAATCCTGAAATGTGTTTTGCAAAGATGATTCAGATATTGCATGAGAATCAGTTCTTTTGGAAATTCTTAAAATGAGTTATTTTTTTATAATGCTGGATGTCTTGAAAACGCATCATGCCCTGCCCAGATGGGCCAGAAAGTAATTTTTCCATTGAATGTGTAAGGATTGGCGTGTCATAAAATATTTCGGTTCACTCAGAGAAAATTTTTTTGTGAAAATTGTGCATAAGTTTGCTGCAACATTGCTACTACAAAGAGAAAATTGTGATTGGAAGTTCAGTGGGCAAGATTCTTCAGGGATTCCTGATTTCCTGGTTGAGTGTTCCTAGGGCTAAGCCTAGGAACAGTTAGTCAAATAGTAACACCGAGTTAGGTACAGTGCGAGAAAAAGCTAAATCTCTTGTATTCTTTGCAATTCCTCGGTCACGCTTCTGGTAAATATTCACATTTTGGATTTCAAATGATTTGATTTAACTCTGCAGAAGTCCCAATATTCTTTTTATTTGACTGCTGTAATTCTATGCATAGATATATTTAAGTCTCTAAGTTTGAAAGTTTAACTGAGCATTTCAGGAGTATGTGACTGTTGTCTTGTTAACCTATATATTTTCATATCTGCTCCCTTCCTTCCCTTCGTCGAGAATTGTTGCGATTATCTTCCCATTGATTCTTATCATGGAAATCAACTTTTGTGCATACTGCTCTGTTATTTCTCCGGAATGCATTACCGGGAAATCATTGTGAACAATTGACCAGGGCTCAGGAAATAATTAAATAACCAGGAAACAGTTTTTGCTCTCCTTTGACCCTCCCATTGCTGTTGGTCATGCAGTGGTCACTGGTCAGTGACCTCCCTTTTGAAGTCTTTTCTTTGAATCCCTGCAGCTTCAATTTTACAATTGCTAGAATAACTGCTTTATGGAATTTTATTAAACATGTTTAATGTATCTCCGCTGTAATGATTGTATCGATAAATGCGAAGTATTGCAGGTGATGTGATATGGACATTAAGTGTCTGAGAAATATCCTCATCCAAAAATTATTGAAAATTAATTGCTGACAAAGCGCCTGACATAATCATTTGTGTATATATTTGTTAACTTTATTTCTTGATGTTTGCCATTTGAGAAGTCATCTTACCTTGATAATTCATTGGTATTATTGTGTCGACTAAATATCATATGTTTCAAAATTTAGGTTTCTTGGTTTTGAGCTATTGAAAACGCGTATCTCGGTCTGAGATTGCCACAAAAATAATTACATGCATGTCTCCAATAAAGAGCCAATCAGGTGCACACGTGATGTAAAACCCAAACTCGCCCACTCACTCACTCTTGTATCTCAGTCATCGCAGGTCAGACAATTATAACTAAGTAATTCAACACTCAACGGTGTATAAAAGTAATATTTGATACGAAAAACTGAAGAAATTTCACTGAAATTACATTTATGTGAACTACATTAGAGAATATATAGATGTTCAGCATTTTGCTATGTGACTTATATTGCATGTGATATGAGGTAGCCAATAATTTGGTGTGTTATATTGCATTGCATTGTTTAAGACAGCGGGTAATCAAACATGACATATATTCTGTATTTCTGTCACCCGCACGCCTCTCTGGTCTCGCTTCTCAGAAGCGGTCAGGCTGCCATTGGCTTCAATAACTGCAGTGGCTGCTCTCTAGTCTGTAATTGTAATGGAGTCAAATGAGTATTCTAAAGCAATATTTGATACAAAGAAAGTTCCATATGACAGAATTCACAGAACTGCAACAGCCATCCTCCCATTGCAGGATTCTTTTACACCTGCGCTGCTAACAATCTAGAAAATACCGAAGTAAAGTAAAATACTAAGGAAAGCCAGAAAAGGGATTGTCTGGTTAATTAATGACTCATAAAAATGTGATGAGGGCATCTCATACGGAGTTAAACTGCAAGAGGAGGATGGGAGAACCATTATTTGCCAAGCTACTAATTCATAGGGCTATTTGGCGGGTCGTTAAATGACCCACCTCACCCATTAGGCGGAAATCTGACCTAAATGACACCAACTACTAAATTACTAACGAGGTTACACTCCTAGAGAAATGCGAGTTGCGTGTTTCCGGAATGGTCCTGTTCCGGAGTGGTCTTGCACCATTTCTTCCTGGATGTGTGTACATTTGACACCTCTGGGACCAACTCTCCTTCGCGTCAGAATAACGGTTAATTTGTGAACTACTGTCTCTTGGCGTGTCCTATTCTGTCTGGCTAGGCCTGCGCAGATGGTCTTTGCCTGCATAACTTCGAACACAAGTTGGGGAACCTGCAATTTTCAGCGGGCCTACATGGGCAAATTTCTGCTAGATTTTGCCTGGAAAAGAAGTTAAATTTCTGCCCCCTTGCGGAAAGTAAAAGGTCTCTCAAATCTGTTGAAATTGTATTCTAACTTATACGGTTTTGGTCATGTAATATGATTCGTGTCTTTTTTTGGGAACTTAAACAGCTATTTCCTGGAAGAAGATGCTACAACATCTGGCATTGTTAAAACTGCAACTTTTCATCGAGATTGCTACTTATTTTGTCTCAGTTCAAAGTGCTCATTTATGTGAAAGTTAAACTTCCTCTGATTATGATGGGCTGATGACATATCATACTGCATGTTATTGTGAATTACCAAGCTGAGCTGTAGTAACCACTGTTTCCATTAAACATAATGGACTCTGCACAAAAAAATTGCCATTATCATGCAACAACAAAGTTGCTTAGTTTTTTCCCAACTTTAAAGTAAAGAATCTGTATCTCTTTTCCCAATTATCCTGTTAATAGGAAAGTTATTATGATGGGCTGATGACATATCATACTGCATGTTATTGTGAATTACCAAGCTGAGCTGTAGTAACCACTGTTTCCATTAAACATAATGGACTCTGCACAAAAAAATTGCCATTATCATGCAACAACAAAGTTGCTTAGTTTTTTCCCAACTTTAAAGTAAAGAATCTGTATCTCTTTTCCCAATTATCCTGTTAATAGGAAAGTTATGGGGGAAGCAGTGTTTCATTGTCATGAAATTGTTTGTGCGGAAATTCACAGTGGCATATTCCCTGGACAAAATGATACTTTTATCAGTCGTTTTAGATCATTCACAGTATTCAGGCTTGCTACACCCTTGAAGTAACTAGCACAGGAGAAGAAACATCATTAACTGAGACATGACACCACTAATTTTTATGACTTAATAGCTGAAAATGGTATCATATTTAGCCCAGGACCCCTGGAGAGCAGCTCCTCTTTGATGTACCATGTATGTCCCTCTAGCCCTCATTAAGCTGCACCCCTCTAATTGCTGATCTCTGGAAACCCCCAACCCATATGAGGATCTAACTTTTTGAGGCACAAATTTTGATCAAAATTTTTACCATTAGTTTGTCTATTTTGAAATATAAACCAGTACTGTCTTTTTCCCAGTAAAATATGACCATTTTTCAAAAAGTTACATCAAAACTTATATTTTAAAAATGAAAAAACATGACATCTTAATGATCAAATTTGACCAATTTCCCCACATTTGGCAGTGATGACACTTGGCATACTATCTGGTCTCAATGTCATCTTAAACATAACCTAAATTTTATTTTGTTCCAAAATGTTCCAAAGACCTAAAAATCCAGTTAAAAACTGTCTATTTTGGCGCAAATTTCGTCCTGATGAAGTCCCATAAAAACTGCAGTTAGAATCATATCAGCACCATGAAAATTTGTGAATGGGATCATTTTAAGGTGTTATAAGTATACATTGTACAATATTGTCTTCAAAAGTAAAACTTATGCCTTAAATTAGCATAAAGTTGAAATTAAACTCCTCTCAGATATGAATTTCATGGACACTTTTCTTAACAGGGGTAAAATTCTTGAGAAGAACAAAGGGAAAGATGAGAGAGAATGGGTGGGGTCATGTGGTCATTAGGACCTCATAGTGACGAACATGGAACATCATAAAACTATTGCTTGCGCCTCCTGTGCTAGTTACTTCAAGCTACACCTATCTTTGTATTAATGTCTCTCAATTGCATCTTTCTTGGTTATCATATATTTAACATGCTCATCTCAGAAGTATTTCAGTGGGGGAAAAAAGAATATTATTCATCTGAACAATATGTATCCTTTTTTTCGCGTAAAGAGAAAAGATTTCCTTTTTGTTTGTGGTCTTTTGCATTTGTAGCTTTCAACATCACTTGTAGTTTTTGGTGACAGGTTTGTTTTTATATCCTTTGATCTCAAGTTGTGAGACCTTTTTTACAGACAGCAATATCTGATGAAGAACAATAATCTTGTCAAAAATGAATATCAAACGAGTCACGTCAAAAAGTAAAATCAATTTAGGTATTTTCTAATACATGATATGTTTTATCTGTTCTCCAGATTGAGTTTTTGCAAATGACAAATGTTATAATTTCAGAACACCAGAGCTGTATGCAAGCATTGAGCATCTATGGTAAGCCAGTCGACATAATCCAAGAGAGTTGTCCCTGATAGGAATAGCCCATAATCAAATGATCCTTAAATGGTCTTTTGGATAATCAACTTGTGTGCTCCCTCACAAGGCTTCTGCTGATGCTGTAGATAACATTGTTCTTATTGTTTGTTTCCTGAAAGACTTGTGCTCTTTATTGTGAATCGGAAGCAAACATGTGCTTTGAAGTATCACGTACATGACTGATAAGTGACAGGCTTTCCTATGGCATATATCAGTGGTGAACCTTGTTACTTATATCTGCTGCTGTATTGGTTTTTGTTGTTGTTATTCATTTGTGATTCTTGTGAACCAATGACTTCATCACCTTATCTCGTGCCGAAAGTAAATAAAACCTTTGTCCATAACTTTTTCTTGTACTTCTGGGCAATTCTGCCTCTAGTTCCTTCAATAAGTAATGTGGTTAGCTTTTAAGTGAAATGAAATATGTAAAAGGTCTGCTTTATCTTGTGTAGTTGAGATTTGTCTAGAGTAATCGATGCTCTTTGGGTCGGGGGTGTTCCTTTTTTGGATGAATTCTGCTATTGACTTTGAGATACGGTTGAAGCGATGTCTGTGTGGATGTGCGACATTGTGCGTCTTGCTTTGTCATCATTTGTTCGCTTTTATGTTCAATGTTCTCAATCTATAGTGTAAACATTATATTGAGGTTTCTTAAACTGAGTATGTGAAGATGGGATTTTGCTTGTGGGATTTCTGCATGGTTTTTTGGCATATTTACATCGTTTATAGGGCAATGGCAAATACTCACCATTGCAACTTGTCTTACCATAATTGCTCTTTGGCTGAGTGCTGCATTAGCCGACCATTACTGGGGGTTTGGTTTCCAGAAATGGGAATGAATTTCACTTACTTGGCAACTTTCAGACGCCCTTGGGCGGCAAGTGCGCCTGAGTAAGAACATCTCTGCATAAGCTAACTGAGCTAAACGGCTTACGTGTTGATGCGTCTTTTTAGTTGATATGTAAATCACTGCAGTTACACGCAAGCTGCCAGGACTTGCTTGGAATATTCTTCATTATGAACATTGGCTGCACTCTGATAAAAGCAAACTTTTCAATATGAAGGATATATTTCGTTAACTTTTGCATCAACAAGTCATTGATGAAATTTCCAATGTGGTCATATTGGTGAAAGTTTTTGCCTCCGATCACTTCTGGAATGGGTCCTGGGTCCTTACTGTCTGACCCTTTGTAATATCTTTGTTCAACTGGGCATTTGAATTATGTTGATACTACTGGGATGAGAAGCAATGCTTGGACAATGGAGATACATATCGTTGAAGAGAATACAAGAATTTGGTTCTTTGTCACCTGATGACCTTTCATATGGCAACTGTTGTATTGTTAAATGTCTTGCAAGTCCTCAATGACTTGTCATGTGTTGGTTGTCACTTGGATATTCTAAAGCAGCATTATGCCAGCGTAAGCTTGAAGTTAATTGTTTTACCTTATGTGTTATTCCTTGTGTTGTTGTACTATTCTTAATGTGCATAATGCCACTGCATATATTCATGTCTGGTCTGTTCTTCCCCACTTGTCTGCTTGGCATATTTATATCTTATTCATTCAGTTTGTCAGCCTCATTGCTGTTCCTCATGCAGATGAGCTTTTGAAATATTTTAACTTCTTTGGCATACGCTCAGTGCATTTGGTTTAGTTGATCTACTACTGTGTTGCAGTGGTCAAGTTGTATGCTGTGAATAATTTACAATTACTTGAAATTTATGCATTCAATAGAGCTTGGATGATGGAAATCTGGGTCATTCTGGAGTTGGGTGTTGGAAAAAATATTTTTTAATTTAGACAATTCAATTTTGCTATCACTTCTTCTATAACTGCCGTTGTCCTTCATCATTGCTATTTGTAGGAATATTATTTCCTGTTCTGTCAAGGATTAGCTATATATCTTGGCAACCCAGACAACACCAGATATTTATTTTTCTCCTTTGTTGTATTTTCCATTGTTATTCTGTTGATATCAAACGTTGTTTGCCTTGGTTGGCAATATATAGTACTTTCAGAAGATGAAAAGCAACTCTTTGTGTTATGTCTGTTTAATCTTTTTTGTTGAACTGGAAGTCAGAACTTTTGATATGGGCACATATGGCGTGGTTGCCTACCAGAATATCAGACCTTCACTCTTTGATTTTATGTTAGAAAAAAATAACGATTATGTTAGCTGTGTCGGGTGTGCCCTGATGCTTCAATGTATGTAAAGCTTTGAGATCAGAATGTTATTTGTAGTGTTAATGGTGCTCGTTTGCTGACTTTTTCATGGAATTTTCCGAGTATATCTTGGGAGACTCTGGAGAGAGAGGTGAATGATCACAATCATATGTATATGTATATTTCACAAAGATGCTTGTCATCTGCCTGTGCTGTTATAAGTGGGGTTTTATACTGTTCTTTAAAGTTTCGCTAATCGGCACTTAATATTGTTTGGCGAGGTTGTTTAATTTCTATAAAAATGTTTTTGGATGTTATGAGTATGCTACTGATTGATGGTAGAACTTGTTTTCATGTTGTTCTCTCTGTGGTTTAGGAGGAAGTTCAAACTTATAGTGCCATAAAGAAGCTGACATATGGACTGAGCCGCATTGATATGCCTGGCCTTACAACAGGGTCATTATGTTGGATGCTTGTCTGCTCTGTGCAAGACAAGTGACCGTTGGTCATCAATTGCTGCTGTTGGACTGCTCTCATCGCCTGGGGGTGTGCCCTTAGTGACAACCGACAGCCATTGGTGTAAGCTTCGTGTCAAGGAACTCTTTGCTTCTCATATTGTGGATATCCTCCTCCAATGACCTTTTGAGTAAAAGGATGATGCGGCAGGTCACCGATTCCTTTTCCCTCTGAGTTTGATGGGATAATGTAGATTAGTGCAAAATGAACTATCGGGACTATTATATCTGTCTATTCGCTCTTGAATTTTTCAGCCATCAAGTACATAAATTGTGTTATATCACTAAACAATAGAGTTGGATGACACCAGTGCATGTATGTGAACTTCTTTTCATATACCTAATCTGGGGAAACGCATTTTCTTGGAACAGAAGTAGATGGGAGGTGGTTGATGGCATTAATTTTACAGAGGGTCAATGTCCTCCTCTAAAGTATATAAACATGCAATGGGTCTGTATGACGAAAAAAAGCAAGTAAATGGCGTACATGAGCAATCCGTTGGTGCATGCAGGAAAAGGCTGCTTTGGGCTCAATGGACTGATTTCACTGCAGATCAAACAGGGCAGCTTCTCCATGGCAGAGAATTGTCCTGTCACTCTGTGGCAGTCTTGGTATCTGCAAGATTTGGCGACATCAGCCAGATGACAGCTCAATAAAACCAGCTGAGTAGCCTAATTACTTCCCAAACCCTTTACGAAAGCCTGTCTTCCAAAAATAGCCTTATCCAATTGACTGCAAGTCCATTGCTTCATTGACTGCATCTGCAGAATTGACAGATCTTTAGAACCATTGAAACTGTCATTGCCAGTTTGTCATTCATGATATTTTCCACAGATAGTTTCCCCTCACTATCTTTTGTGGGGTTAGTGGTTTTGTTTGGCATGTAGGATTGAAGATGTCAATCGAGTAGTTCCATATCAGTTCAAATGTTTTATGTTTGGAGATGGTATGATTGCAATGATTTTTCATGGTAACCACAGGGAAGCTGAAATTAACTATTATTCAATACTCATTTCTACTCGTCTTATGTTTTCGTCTTATCTGCAGAATGAGAAATGCATGCGGATACCATTTTATGAGACTTCCCGTGGGGAGCTTTTCTCCTAACGTGTTTTTCATGTGGTGTTGCCAATGATTGCATATTTGGATGGCACTTATTTCTTTTTCATGGACAGCTGTCAATTGTGTAACTGCATATAATACTTTAGCTCGATGAACTTCTGAATCATTCATAACATTAGAACATCCATTTATTTTTATTTTTTTGGGGTGTAATCAATATATATAGATTTGCCTTCATTTTATATTCTATGACTGAATGTTATTGAATTGTGTCTCTCTTGGGATCATCCTTCAGTGTGACACTGACTGAGATTTGTTGCTGTGCATCCTTTGTTCTCTTGCTTGAAATATGAGTGGAATGATGTAGGCTGTTGCAAATTTAAGATAATCGAGCCTGAAATCTGTTTTGAAATTTTGTAAAAGATATGATTTGTCACAACATCCAGACAAATTATGGTATTTTTCACACTGAACATAATTCGCCCAAAGAACTTAAATGTGGTGGAATCCCATTACGCAATCAACATGATTGCTTGTTTTTTGCTGTGAGAACAGTTTTGGGTAACAAGCATGAAATTGCTCTGTGACAGTACATGCAAATTGTGAAATGACGTTAGAGGCTTTATTCTGCTGGATGGTTTGCATTTGGAATGCACCTTATAATGTTTCTTGTATTCTTACATTGTCTGAGATATTGCAATCTGAATTGTGAATGATATTTTGCTGCTGCTGCATTGTCACTCAAGCTTTGGTTAGGAGGTGAATGACCTGGATGTTTGGTTTATCCTGACGTCAAACCTTATGTCGGATTGTGTTACAGTGCCTTTTTATTTGCTTAACAATGACAGGCTATGTATATTTTTGCAATGATCGTAGGGTGAATGGTAAAGCTCAGTTGTTGGCGCACATGGCTTCCATTCATTGGGTCCTAGATTTGATTCCAGCTTTAGTTTGATCATCTGCTTGATCTGGACCTATGTTGGACAGCAGTTCTAATTATCCTTTGCTTCGTAAGCCTGATGGCTAGTTCTCACGGAGACGTAACAGAGGGTTCTTGTTGCGTCGCTTCTTGCTTTTCCAGGAAAGTGGGAGGTTCTTAAGCTAGATTCAACAATTCGGCGACGATATTTTCGTCTACGGCGCTTCTTAAACTTCCTCGCCAAAAGTTCCTAGAAGTCACATGACCCTATGGTGAGGCAAGAACTTGCTTCACGAAAGATTCAACCGGTTGAATCTTTGCGAAGGAAGAAACCACGATGCAAGAGACCAGAAAGCCCCCCAAAATGATTGGGCGAAGTTAGAGACAGCTTGGGCGAAGGTAGAGACAGGTTGGGCGAAGTTAGAGACAGGTTGGGCGAGGCTACTTATCATTGAGTCAATGGAACTTCGGCGAAAAAAGACAACAACTCGCCGACACAAACAGGCTGTTGAAACGCCGAAACAGCTACTTGCTTGGCCGTAACAGGTATTTGCTTGGGCGTAATTGAACATTAGGACGAAGTAAGAGGATGCTAGGGCGAAGAAAGAGCATGCTAGGGCGAAGAAAGAGACTCCTTGGGCGAATCTAGTTTAACATTGAAGCAATGGAACTGCGTCGAGGCTCCTGACAACTCGCCGACACAAGTGTCTTCTTGCCTCGTCCGTAATTACGAGCGATTCGGCGTAAAAAACGAGAGCCTCGACGTAATAGAAACCATCAACGACGATTTAGAACCTCTAATTGATTATATAATTGTCCAAAAATGGCTTGAAACGCCGAAATTGGGCGAAACTTGACTTCCTGGAACCTCTACAACTTCGCCGTCACTTAACCACGCTCGTGAGACACAGGCATGAGTGCAATGATGCAGGATGTAACCCCTCAACAATCCGTCCTTCTAGCTTGCTGTATGCTGACTATGTTTGGCACGTTCATACGTTACATGCCTCACACTGTAGTTGTCAATGAAATATACAAGGATGAAATATTGAACCCATCATCGCAAGATCACATTTCAATATATGCTATTACAAAATGTCATGACGTATGTGGGCTGAGACTCGTGAGGAGTTTGAAGCTATTTATCCATTACGATATTCAGTATCTCCTTTTGGAATGACATCAATAAACAGGAATCTGAGTATTTCCATATCAATCTAGAGGAGCAGCATTAACATGCTAGCAGGGTTGGGCACGAGTACATGCAAATGTACTCGAGTACGAGTACGAGTACTTGCCACATCTACGAGTACGAGTACGAGTACGAGTACAGCCTTTTCTGAATGTACTCGAGTACGAGTACGAGTACTTTCAAATGTACTCGAGTACGAGTACGAGTACATTTATGCAGTTTCGAACCTTATTTGTGCAATATTTAAACAAATGAAAATATTATTGATATAAAACAATTGGGCGTAACAAATATTGTAAGTGAAGGCTACTACTTATGTTCCTTTGTTAGTCAAAAGTGAAATGTGTCAATTAAAAATGGCCTTTTAAAGATACTTGCTGGGCTGCCAATCGCAGGGTCAAGGGTTCAAATCCAGCTCTAGCCAGATTGGGTCACCAGGGCGTATAATGGACAGCAGTTTCAGTAATCCTTCGCTCATTGCCGTGTCCTTTCCTAATTAGCCCTACAAGTGCATAAATATAGAATGTAAAGGCCCAATCATCCATCCTTTGAAGCTATTTGGATTGAGATATATTCTATGGGACTTCAGATTGGTATTCAAATGCAAAATTAAATATTAAGTGACTACAGTGGTGAAGTATGGAAGAAATTAATAACTTTTTGCAGGTTATTTTGAAATGAATATTCAAGATGGCCATAATCATTGACAGGACATTTCCCAAACTGCTGGGACCACCCATGAAGTTTGGACATTTCCATGCTACCTGCAAGTGTTAAGTTCATCTCAATATCTTTTCTTAGTGCCAATAATTCGTTAAAAACACATATACCAAAGCTTGCAAGGCACATTTACTGAAAATTCAACACAATATAATTTATTGCAAGTGTAGAAATGATTATTTCGTTCAGCTAAGAACATTTTTCGTTAGATAAAATCATAATATAGTGTTAGAAAATAAGAAGAGACTATTCCCTAGTAGCCTTCAAAAGAAATTTTGACATAGATTATTACATATATATTAAACAATTTGTGTTTAATACACAATGTTTGTATTGCACACCTGACAATTTAACAAATAAACGAAATAAACTAATGCCAACATGCTATGTATGATTCAACAAATGGAAATTATAAATATGATCAATTTGAATTCAGTAATTCCTTAAAATCACACTATTTAGATTTTTAAAGATAAGTCTATTATTGTTTTCCGATTTCCGTAAAAGCGTCGATTTCACCGAAAAAAGGTTAAAACGGAAACAGCTCTAGTTACAGTTAAAATAAGGCTAGAAACATCATTTAAAAACATAGATATATCATTTAGAAGTTGCTGAATACGATGGCGGATGTAAAAATGCTGTATCTTTAACAATTGGGCCAGTATTAGCCTGTAAATTATGATGTTTTGATTTGCGCTAAAAGGTGTGAAAAAAGCAAATGGCGTCCATGTGGTCAAATGAAAATGAAAATAGTGTATCCTTGGTGTGCTTCAATATGATCATATATGTTTTACTTAATGAATAATTCATTAAAGACCTGATATGGAAAAAATGCATTGTAGTTTATATATAGATGGCAACAAAATGTGGTAGACATATTCCACAATTTTGAGCAATTCCAAAGCTTGTTATGTGTGTGACTCTCAAACTGTGCATGATGCTAGTAGACTAAAATAACCTGCTCAACTAAAGCCAATGATAACGGGCCCAAAAATAGAAAGACAGATCTTATTTCCACTTCCCAAGTCAGCATCACAGGTTACAGGTCAAGAAACTAAATTCTGAAGGCCACATTAAATTATGAGAGCTAGTCAGTTCTTCAGGAAAATGTGTTGTCTCAATTGATGGTAGTTCTTCAAAACGTAGCATATATTGCAAAATGTAATTTGTGTCTCATCATAAGAAACATAATTCCTTTACATTGTTTCAAATTAAGCAACACACCTGATCACTGCACGGTCTCTACCATCTTCGCCAGGCTTTATTGTATACTCTTTCGAACTGACCGCAGTCTTTACTGTTTGATCACTTGAAAAGATGACTTGAAAAGAAGAGAAGTTACCAGGAGTTGATGACCTGTGATTATATTTAATGAGTACATCAGATACCTGTCCCTTTTAATTAGTCAATGGATACATGGACTATTTCCTTATAGCATTAAGTACACTCACATACTGCTCCACTTCAATTATTGTTAGGAACAGTGTCTGTAAATGGACCTGAGTTGTCACTGACGCAGCAATGTCCTTTGCTTGTGGTGGTGTTTTAAGGGGACTTATGGTGAAGTATGGAGTAGGCTACCATGTCAAAAATAGTGAAATAGGTAAAGGTAAAATAAAGGATCATCCATTTAATATAGTTATCTAACACAGACTTATGACTTTGTGTGATGAATTTATATTAGCTCCAGGATATTTGACGAAAGTGTTCAAATCCAGAGGTCGAGAATCTACCTTCAGACATTTGGCTTGTTTTTGGCAAAGTTAAAGGCAGGCTGTGTAAAAAAAAAGTGTCATGTTCAGTGACTTAGGAATTATGCCTGCATGATGAAAACATATGGATTTTGTTTTCACTCCAGGCGAGGAAAACATAAGACGTGGTTAATCAGATGAAATGAAAATGTGTTGTGTCTTAAAGGAGGGTATTTGGCCGTTTGTCTTGACATGAATGGCTGCCAATTTTCTTCGCTATTCTCAGAGTTACTTTAAGTCTTTGATAAGTAAGTGAAACACAAGGCAGATGTTAATTCAATGGATGGGGGATTCACTTACTTATCAAAATGTTTGACCCATTTGTAACTGTCTATAGAGCCAAGAAAATTTGTCAGACATTTGTGTCTCATTCATCTCGAATGTCTTGCTTTATGACACAATATGTTTTGATCTCATCGGACGAGAATCCGTGCTCCCACAAGCAGTTTAGTTGATGATGTTTGGCATTGACTCAATGGCACATGGCAAATGATAGAGCCAAGACAAGGGAAAACAGACATAGCCGGGTCAGATATATTTCAATGGCACTAGTACCAGATTGAATAAGATTGATAGTAGCCTCTCAAACTCTAATCACTGCACCCTGGAGGTCATAATTATCATCCCAGTAAAACTTACCTGTCTTGGATGTGGTGAGTCTGGTGATGCGTGTGGTCTCTGAGTTACTATCCATATGTACTTTTAGATACATCCTTGTCCTCCTGCAATTTTGTATGAATTAGCACTCTTGATGTGGGTAGATGGAATACGAAACCTTAAGCCCACCATTTGGCTTACTAAATCAGCTAAAATACTTCTAAAATAGAACTTTCTGTTGGAAACTGGACATGAAGCTCACCACCCACAACTTCTTTCTATGTCTATGTCTTCATTGTTGGAAATGCAAGATGACAAAAAACTGCAAAATAACAGAACACAGTGTGCAGGCTGTTGAACTTGAAGGTTTTGAGATTGCACGATTTCTTATACAATGTCATTGTGAGAGAGAATTGAAAGATCACATTTCTTGTCTGGTACATTTGTTTGTGCTTTCCAGGTAGTGCACCTGTTGTTGTGCCATTACTTTCTTGAAATTTTGAACTACTGAAAACAAAGTTAATTTCACACAGATATTCGTGGAAAGTTTACATACCTGGTTCATTCACGGAAATACACTTTTGAAACTTATGAAACTAAGGCACATTGAATCTAATTCTGTCTGTCTTACTTTTTAAAAATGCTGTGTCTACACATACACACAATATTCCAGTATTTTGAAACTTGGTTTAGTGGTCACGCCCTTGAATCTCCAGGCATTTATGTTGGAAAATATTTCCGTATGTTCAAAGAGTTTTGTGAAAAATCAGGCAGTAATTTGCCAAGTGACAAAAATACACACACAAAAACCTTAATGAAAAATCTGGCAGCCAGAATTCTTCAGAGATTCAATAACTTCCAATTAGACTTGCAATGATGTCACGACCTGACTTAAGAACATTAACACAGACCTGTGAGGCAGACAGTACTTGAGGGAAAGCAAAATCCCTAATGAATTCTTTGCCTTTTCCTTGGTTGCCTCGTCTGGCAAATATTTGAAGTCTGGATTTCGAATGTACATTTATGCATTTGATTTTGCGGAGGTCTCTGTGGAATTCTTTTTACTTTCAAGTGTTGTAATTCTAGCAAAAACAACATCAATGTCTTAAGCCACCACCTATTCATATAATGAAATTATGGTCAATCTCTACAAAAGCTGGGATGTGTGTCTATCTCGTTGTTGCTGGCATTATCACCCCATTATTGCATAACTACAGTAGTAGTTATTTGGCTACCATGTGCGATTGTTTTTCTTTCTATTTGTCTACCACCACTTCTTTCCTCCAATGCACCACTTCTTCCCTCCAATGCGCCACTTCTTCCCTCCAATGCACCACTTCTTCCCACCAATGCACCACTTCTTCCCTCTAATGCACCACTTCTTCCCTCCAATGTACCACTTCATCCCTCAAATGCACCACTCCTTCTCTCCAATTGGCCATTTCTTTCTCCAATTCCCTCCAATGTGCCAATGTGCCACTTCTTCCCTCCAATGTGACACTTCTTCCTTCCAATGTGCAACTTCTTCCCACCAATGCTCTGCCTCTTCTCCCAATAGACCATTTCTTCCCTCCAATGCACCATTTCTTCCCTTAATTCCTTTGCAATTGTGACTGTTGTCTTCCCAGCGGATGTTATGTCAGAAATTAAGGTATGCATAAGTTTTTCCTCTAAAATGGCTATTGCAAGTGTCTGGATTCCTGTTGCTATTGCAAGTGTCTGGATTCCTGTTGCTATTGCAAGTGTCTGGATTCCTGGAGCTGAAAAACGGTCTGAACCTTAGTTGTATGGTTTCCATTGCATATGATATGCTACAGGAATAATTTGGCATGCCATATTGCATTGCATTGTTTCAGTCAGTGCCTAATAAGATATGACAGATCTATATTCTGCATTCCTGCCGACCTTATTCTGTCTTTGTCTCATTTATCTGATGTGGTCAGGATGCCATTGGCCATTGGCTTAAATTGCTGGTATAGCTGGTTTCTCAGTTCTGAGTTCAGTCCTGCAATTAGGAGAACCAAACAAGTTCTTAATATGACATTTTAAGACACTGAACCTGACAGTGACAACGGAAACTGTTCCTTACCAAGAAACCAATGCAAAGGGTTGTGTAGGTGGAAATTTGACCAAACTGGCACCAGCTACTGACACCAGCTACTAATGATATTGCATTCGGGGAGAGAAATGTAAGTTTTGCCTTCCTCCGGTAGTCCTGTGTCAGTCATCCTCTGGGACCTTACTTCCGTTTGTGGTGAAAATGGTTAGTGACCTATGCTGTCTTGGAGTGTCTTATTTGTCAGCCAAATGAGTGTATCTCTACCTGAAGTTTTGATGGCCACACTGGTGCTGATGTGGCACAAAACACAAACTTACATACTCTTCTGAAGTTTAGTGTTAACATTGCATGTAAAAGGGTTTTTTTCCACTCTCCTGTGAATTAGATATTTTGAATATGCCCTCCCTTCGTCTTCTTTGTATTACATCACGCCTTTGGTAGGTTTGTCAGTATTACAAGAAAAAGCTTGTTGGTAGCTATTTGAGATTTCTTAAACTCACACGTATGTAGAGTTGATTTTGTGTTAGACTGTTAGAAGTCGCATCATTGTTTCTAGCAGTTTCTATTACTGGTTTATTGGGCAATGGTAAAACCTCACCTTTGCAACTTGTCTTACCGTAATTGCTTTGTGGCTGAGTACTGCATTAGTCCACCATTACTGGAGGTTTGGTTTCCAGAAACTTGAAAGAATTTCACTTACTTGGCAACTTTCGGATGTCCTTGGGCGGCAAATTCTCCTGAGTAAGAAAGTCTCCACATAAGCTCACCAAGCTAACTGGCTTAGGTGTTGATGCGTCGTTTTAGTTGACATGTAAATCACTGCAGTTGTTCACAAGCTGCTGGGGCTTGCTTGCGACATTCTTTGTCATGAATGCTGGCCACACAATACTGCATACATGCATACAACGTTTTCAGCCAATTTTTTTTTGCAAGTGACTACTTTTGCTTACTGAATGTGATGACTCTGCTTATGTAAGTCTCTGCCTGTGAACACTTATGAATCATCTTTAGAACCTAAGTTCCTTTTGATGATTCATAAGTAAAGGTCCTTCCTATCCGATCTGTGTTGTTAAAGGGAATACATGCATGATTAGTGTTCTCTGTCACCTGATAATGGCTGGCAACTGTTGTATTGTTAAATATCTCATTACAAATCCCCAATGAAATCCCATGAGTTAGATATCACTCAGTGAATATTCTGAGCATAATTTTGAAGTTAATGGTTTTGCATCTTGTATTATGGCTCGTATTCATGAGCAATTCTTTGTGTGCATGGTTTCATGTGTGTTTCTTGTATGATGCATTCAGTTTGCGTACCGGATTTCTTTTTATCATGCAGATGAGATATTTAAACTTCTTTGTCACACTAAACAGTCCTGCAAAACATTTTGTTTGGTTGATGTATAATGGATCGTATTGGTTGAGTGGTATGCAGCATTTGACTAATGATTGATTTAAGTATCAATGCTGATGCCACTTACTCTGCGTTTATTGCAATCCAGGGCATTCCGGACTTGTGAGAAATTATCTTTGCGACAATTCAAGATTCTGCCATTTGTTTATTGTACCCAACCTTTGGTGTTTGCTGAAAAGTCTCGTATTCTGCCAAGAATATATCTTGGGCAACCCAGACACTACCAAAGATTTTTGAGAGTTCCTCCGTGGCCTAATGGTTAAGAGTGCTTGTTTGCACAACCACTGGCTCTGAGGGCGTAGGTTCGAATCCCAGCCCGGAACTCAATTTAGTCTGAGCCCATGGGACATTAAATGGAGGCGGGTTGTATCCAGTGTTCTATGCTGGGGCAACTGAAAGACCCTGGGCATCCCTGAATTAATAGGGTATGTACCAGACTCACAGTCTTCTCATCTCATCATCATACGGCGATCGCCTGCCTCGATATAGCCCACTAAGGTGCTGCAGAGGTGTTAAACACAAACAAACAAACCAAAGATTTTTGTTTTGTTATATATTATTTCTTTGTTATTTTGTTGATATCAAATGTTGTTTACCGTGGATGGCAATATTTGGTATAATTAGACGAGCCGAGCCGTCTATTGAATTACTAGATCGTGTCATTTTCCGGTTTCCAATCACGAGTCAATGAGTGCAAATCTGCGTGCTCAATTTTGCGCTGAAAACGTCATATGAATGCATTGCTCACCTGGCCAAAACCTCATCTAAACTCTCAAGATGCAGCATGCCAATTCTGGAGTATATCTAATACTTAGTTCCGTGTTTAATGGCTTTATTTCAATTGTTTACATGGCATATTTCTCGCCACTCTCCCAACATGCAATGCTTAGAAAATGGTACAAACATGTGCGTCCTGGAAATTGTACAAAGGTTGCAACAAAGCTTTCTCATATCCGCTAGAGGGCAGTACTTCACACAACCTCCACCTGGTGGATAATTCGTTGTTGGCTGGAAAGCAATGAAAGTGTGTTGGCAGTCAATGATGGCAGTCAATGATGGCAGTCAATGATGGCAGTCAATGATGGCAGTCAATGATGGCAGTCAATGATGGCAGTCAATGATGGCAGTCAATGATGGCAGTCAATGATGGCAGTCAATGATGGCAGTCAATGATGGCAGTCAATAGATAGATAGATAGATAGATAGATAGATAGATAGATAGATAGATAGATAGATAAGGGGGCGACCATTTAATATCTACTAAGGATAAGGGGGCGACCATTTAATATCTCCTAAGAATAAGGGGGCGACCATTTAATATCTCCTAAGAATAAGGGGGCAACCATTTAATATCTACTAAGGTGCTAAGATAGATAGATACATACATACATACATAGATACACAGATACACAGATACACAGATACATAGATACACAGATACATAGATACATAGATACATAGATACACAGATAGATACATAGATAGATTCATAGATAGATTCATAGATAGATAGATAGGATAAGGGGGCGACCATTTAATATCTACTAAGGAGGGGGCAACCATTTAATATCCGGGGACATAGGGACACGGCCCCCGGGGACATGGGCACATACCCCCGGGGACATGGGGACTTACCCCCGCGCACAGGGGAATTACCCCCGGGGACATGGGGACTTACCCCCGCGGACATGGGAACTTACCCCCGCGGACATGGGGACTTACCCCCGCGGACATGGGGACTTACCCCGCGGACATTGCGACTTACCCCCTCGGACATTGCGACTTACCCCCTCGGACATGGGGACTTACCCCCGCGGACATGGGGCCTACCCCCGCGGACATGGGGACTTACCCCCGCGGACATTGGGACTTACCCCCGCGGACATGGGGACTTACCCCCGCGGACATGGGGACTTACCCCTCGGACATCGGGACTTACCCCCGCGGACATGGGGACTTACCCCCGCGGACATGGGGACTTACCCCCGCGGACATGGGGACTTACCCCCGCGGACATGGGGACTTACCCCCGCGGACATGGGGACTTACCCCCCCGGACATGGGGTCTTACCCCCGCGGACATGGGGACTTACCCCCGCGGACATGGGGACCCCCCCTCTCGGACATGGGGACTTACCCCCTCGGACATGGGGACTTACCCCCGCGGACATGGGGACTTACCCCCGCGGACATGGGGACATACCCCCGCGGACATGGGGACATACCCCCGCGGACATGGGGACTTACCCCCGCGGACATGGGGACTTATCGGACATGGGGACTTACCCCCGCAGACATGGGGACTTACCCCCTCGGACATGGGGACATACCCCCTCGGACATTGGGACTTACCCCCGCGGACATGGGGACTTACCCCCTCGGACATGGGGACTTACCCCCGCGGACATGGGGACTTACCCCCTCGGACATGGGGACTTACCCCCGCGGACATGGGGACTTACCCCCGCGGACATGGGGACTTACCCCCGCGGACATGAGGACTTACCCCCTCGGACATGGGGACTTACCCCCGCGGACATGGGGACTTACCCCCACGGACATGAGGACTTACCCTCGCGGACATGAGGACTTACCCCCGCGGGCATGGGGACTTACCTCCGCGGGCATGGGGACTTACCCCCGCGGGCATGGGGACTTACCCCCGCGGACATTGGGACTTGCCCCCGCGGACATGGGGACTAACCCCCTCGGACATGGGGACTTACCCCCGGGGACATGGGGAATGAACTAAGGAGGCGACCATTTAAAATAAAACATTAATACAGAGTATTTAGAGTAAGAAAACAAAGATACATAACAAAAGTACATGTATGAATGAACCAAGGGGGTGACCATTTAATATCTACTAAGGGGGAGGGGGGTTGTAGCCCCTCAAATGGGCCCCTCAAAACGTGGCCCCTCACATTGAGCCCCTCAAATGGGGTCCCCTAAAACGGGCCCCCTCAAATGGGCCCCTGCGAATGGGGCCCCCTAAAATGGGGCACCTCCAATGAGGCCCCTCTGAAATGGGTGCCCCCTCGAATGGGCCCCTCAAAATGAGGCTCCCTTCAAATTGGGCCCCTCAAATGGGGCCCTCCAAATTAGGGCCACCTCAAATGGGGCCCTCCAAATTAGGGCCCCCTCAAATGTGCCCCTCAAAATGGGGCCCCCTTCAAATGGGGCCCCTCACATGGAACCCTCAAAGTGGGGCCCTCTTCAAATGGGGTCCCTCAAATGAGGCCCCCTCCAATGGGACCCCCTCACATTGGCCCCTCAAATGGGTCCCCCTCAAATAGGGCCCCTCAAATGGGGCCCCATCAAATGGGTCCCTTCAATGAGGCTCCCTCAAAATGGGGCCTCTCACACGGGGCCTGGCCCCTCAAACTGGTCCCCCTCAAAAAGGGCTCCTCAAATTGGGGCCCCTCAAAATGGGGCCCCTCACATGGGCCCCCTTCAAATGGGCCCCCTTATATGGGCCCCGCTATATGGACCCCTCAAATGGGCCCCCTTCAATGAAGCCCCTCAAATGGGACCCCCTCAAATGGGGCCCCTCACATAGGGCCCCTCACATGGGCACCTCAAATGAGGCCTCCTCAGATCAGGCCCCCTCAGGGTCCCACAAATTGGCCCCCTCACATGGGGCCCCCTCAAAATTGGATCCCTTGAATAGGGCCCCCTGAAAATGGACCCCCATTGTAGACTCCTGTAATTTCCCCCTCCAACGGGGCCCGCTGCTCGTCTTGCATATGGAAATATGCTCCCATCTAGTTTCTTTTGAAAGTGGTATTTTTTTTCTCCATATTCTTACTGTGTTGGTTCTATAGTGTATTAGGCCGAATGGACCGATATAATCCCATATCAAGTGATACAGATTCTTCATGGCAGAGATCGTCCTGTATCACAGTGGCAGTTTTGATATTTCCTAGATCTCGTAACATCAGCCGGATGACAGCTCAATACAGCCAACTGAGTGGTCTAATTACTCTACTAACCCTTCACGAAGTCCTATCTTTCAAAAATAGCCTTTTCCAATTGGCTGGAAGTCAATGCTGCACTGACTCCATCTGAAGAGTTGCTGCATCTGTAAAACAGCTGAAACTGACACTGTCAATTTGTTATTCATGGCGTTTGTCATGGATAGTTTCCTTTCACTGTTGTAGAGTTTCGTTTGGCATGTTGCCGTTGTGGCATGTCAAGCGCATGCCCCTGTCTCAATTCATTTTGGGAGGTTGTAAGAGTTTCTAATTGACCAGATGTGACAGATATTCTGTATTTCTGCAAACTGTATTTCGCCTTTGTCTCATATGTCCAATGCAGTCAGGCTTCCATGGGCTTAACTTGCTGTGGTTGGCTTCATTCTGAGTCTGCCGCAATTACTAGGATCGAACAAGTTTTTAATACAGCATTTCAATACCACTGAATGACAAAAGCGACCATTCCTTACCAAGAAACCAATGCAAAGGGTTGTGGAGGTGGAAATTTGACCAAAATGGCACCAGCTACTGACACCAGCTACTAATGACGTTGCATACGTGGTGAGAAATGCGAGTTCTTCCTTCCTCCAGTAGTCCTGTGTCAGTCATCCTCCTTAGATATTGAACACCTCTGGGACCTACCTAACTTCCGTTGGCATTTGGTTAGTGACCTACACTGCCTGAGTGTGTCTGATTTTTTTAGCCAAGTGAGTGTAGGGCCTATCTCATTATGCCGGAAGGTACATCCGATCTGCCCAAACTTTTATAGTATAAATATTTAAATAACCTGCTTGATGTAACCAGAAAAGCTGCGGCTTCTTACGACGTTGACATGCCTGTTGGGTTTTCTTTTCACTCTCCTATGAAATTGATAATATTAAGTTTTTAAAATGATTATAGTTTGCATGAGAATTTACTTCTCCAGTTTCTGGATGATCATCATGAATATAAAACATAATTTTTCTTGGTTAATGTTCTGATGGTTTGTTATTCAACTATGCACCCATTTGCACTGATATTGAAAAAAATATAGAAATAATCTTAACTTTTGCTCACTGCTTTGTATACCCCGGAAGCCAAATGTTTGGTGAGATGTGTCTTGTTCTGTTGGACCTAAAATAGCTTTCAAAGGCTTGGTGCTCAATTGAATTTTCTGTTATTGGGTCAAGAGTGGACTTGACAGCAAATTAGTTTACACGACCCTTGTTGGTATTGTTGGTAGTTATCTATAGGTCGTATGAGCTCTGTGAGTGATCCATATTTAGCCAAAATAACCAATAATTACATTGGCGTCCTTCCTAGTTCTCCATCAGTTAAATTATGGTTATTCTGGGAGGCAAAATTGTCATGCCCCTGAGCTATAGTGGTTGATGCTGACTGTCTGCATAAAGAGATATAAAAAAGTGAAGATTTCAAGCACTTACAACGTATGTTTAATTAATAATTTAATTGACTGCTAACCAGTGAATACATTTTTCTTGGAGATACTCCAGATAGCTTTGTGGAATGTTATTTTATGTTGTATCAAACGATGGGAAAACTGTAGTTAGCCATTTATTTATTTTTTTTGAGGGACCAGCAAAGTTAGTAAAATGCAAAGTGATACTGTATTATGCTAATTATAAAAATTTGATTTTTTTTTTTTTTTTTGGATTGTGTAAGCTTTTAGATTTTTTGTGGAGGTTACTGTTGAGTCGCTACTTACAAAGATCATTAATTTTGTCTGTCTCAGATCGGAGTTCTTAATTGGACAACGGGAAAATTACTTTTAAGTATGACATATTTTCTGCATTTCATTATAAAGTAGCGACCTGTGGTAATCAGTTGGGCGCTGATCATAGTTTCCATTAGACAAAATTGACTCCTCAGAAAAATTGCTATTGTCATGGGAAATCTATTTTCATCTCTGTTCATTCTAAAATATGGGAGCTTTCTTCTCTTCTATAAATTGATTTTTCTGCTTAAAGTGAATTCCTAATATAATACGATGCGATACAGTAATAATTTTATATATGGACAACTGTTGTTTCCGCTGATAAAATAACATTTTTTTAGCAATATTTCAATAACTAGACATACCCATTGAGGGACATTTTTAGGGGGAATGGAGCCCGGCAGGGATAATGACATCAACTGGAACTGGGAATTGTGCCTGACAGATACAGACTACAGACAGCAGACTCCCTTCAGGGCTGTAACACATATCTGTTTAAATCTGTCTCTGTGTTTTGCTCCTTTCTTACTGAAATAATTTCAATCTCATCTAGGTCTGTGGAATAGACAAGGAAAAATCCGATATACCTGATACCCTTGTTTTCAAAAACAAAAAACCCATATTGGGCTTTGTGTTTCCTTTCATCTTCTTGGCTTGCAGCTAACATATATTTTACATTTTATTATATCCCTAGAAACATCTTGCCTTCAGCTCGTCTGATCTCAAGTTGAGACTCCTTTTTCACAGACAGATAATATAGTATTTTTCATGTAATATTTTTATAATTATTATAGACCTGTGAAAAATATATCTGATAAGAAAGTTTATAATATAAACTTTCTTATCAGATATATTTTTCATTGTTATACAGAAACTGGTGTCAAATAACATTTTCCTATACCTGCATTTGATAAAAGAGATATGTTTCAATTTCAGACCAAGATAGCAAAGGTTGAATGTATTGAGGTGTGGTTATTGTAAGCCAATCGAGATAATGGAAGAGAATTGTCCCTAATAGGAATGGCCCATAATCAAATGATCTTTAAATGGTATTTTGGATAATCAACTTGTGTGCCCCCTCGCAAGGCTGCTGCTCATACTGTTGTCATGTGCATTGTTGCGCTCTTGAAGATACTGTTTCCTTCTTGAAGTTTGTCTCATTGCTTAATTTTTCGATGTCAGAAGCATAATGACTTTTCTTGTCTCGTGCACAACATATTACATATCTGATGAAGCATTGAACAAAAATTGAAAATGACTCTTGTGAACTTGTGCAATAAAGCTAGTTTTATCTATACATGGTCTTTGCTTAAAAAAAACTTTTTTGTGCACCAAGTTCCAAAAGATGCCTTTTGGCCATTGGAGGTGGGGGTTACATTATACTTTTATCATTGGAGGTTATGGTGATGTGCATTTTGCCAAAACCTGTATTATCACCATTATAGATATTTATTTGAAGGTTTAATCAAAGAATCTTTCCCAATAGTGAATCATTGATGATGCATAATTAAGCACCTTTGCTTTATGCTACTGGTTGCTTTCCTACTTCTTTTGCGGCTGAGTGATTAAGGTACACTTTCATCTGTTATGTGACCCAATGGCTTCATCACTTTATCTCATGCCAAAGGCAAATAACAACTTTTTCCTTAACTTTTTAGTCTCATAGGCAATGCTGCCTTTAGTTCCATCAGTAAGTAATGTGCTTAGCTTTTAAGTGAAGTGAAATATTTAAGAGGCTCACTTCACCTTGTACAGTCAAGATTTATCAAGAGTAATCTGTGCTCCTTGGGTCAGAGGTGTTCCTTTATTGGATAACTTCTGTTAGACCTTGGGATGCAGTTACTGCTAACTTTGGCAGGTTTGCTCTTTTGTCACATGTGAGATGTGTTTGTGGCTCTGCTACTTTTGTGTACATGTTTTTCAAATTTCTACATTGATCTTGCTTGTCAAGATTTATGCCTCTAATTGCATTTTGTCTTTCCTTCGTATCTGACGCTCTGTTGGTCGTTTTCCTGCACAGTTGAATGATGTAGATTAAAGGGGAATGCACTATAGGGGTTCTTTGTAAACTTATGCGTCTTATCTTGCACCTGTTATATTGTTAATTGTGAGCCCTGTGATGCCTCATTAACACTTGATGAATGTTCTGGAGCAGCATAACTGTCAATTTAATGGTTTCACCTTTTTGTAATACTTTGTATTGTTAGGACATGAATACATGAACAGTGCCACGTGCAAAGACTCACATATGTCTAGACATTATCCCATGCCTTTCTGTATTGAATTCTATTTGTAATATGTAGCTGAATTTGTGATTGGCTCGGTTTAGGGCTGCTTCGATGAAGGTCTGTGCCAGCGTGGATCTGAATCCCGGTTGGGGAACAAAAATTTTCAGTGAAGCTTCAGGAGAAGAATCCAGCTGGATGACGTTTGGATGAGAATTTTAGATTGCTTGCTTTAGAAGACAGCTGTACTTTATTAGTTCAATTTTTAGCCATATTAAAAAAAGGAATGGTTTAGTGAACTTATATTGCTGTTGCTTTACTTAATGCTATTCATAGTTAGGATAATGGTCTCTAAATCTATTTTGATGGTTCAGTTGGGTCCTGGCTTGGTTTTCGTTGAACCATCCATTTTCATCACATGAGTAGGTGTGCTCGACCTAACTATGTTTTAATGCTCTGGGTGATGCCTCCGGTTAGGATATAAAGTTACTGATCTGCTAGTAATCCTCTGCCTGTTGTCTTTTGGGTGCAGCATTATGCCCTTACCAGCTAGACTAATACACACACCTTAGGTCCTGTGATCCTCTTGAACAAGTTTTATGAATTATTTGCAGAAAGTCATGCAAAGTTTGGGTGATTTGATATGCAGAGGCAAGAGCATGAGCCAGACGACTGGAATGAGACTTTTTGAAATATTTGCTCCTGCTTTTGTATAACAAATATCTTTAAACATTGTGTTCTCTATGATTTAGGAGCAAGTGTACAGTTTTAGTGCTGTAATGCAGTTGACTTATAGACTGAGCTTGTTGTAATATTGCGGCTCATCCTTGATTTGCTTGGGCTTTGCATGGAGTCATTATGTTGGAAGCTTCTCTGCACCATGCAAGACAAAGTGACTGCTGGTCTTCAAGAGCTATTGGACCACTGTTAGTGCCTGGGGGTGCCCCAAGCTACTGGTTCTTGTGTAATCACAATTTCAAGGACCTCTTGACTTTTCCTGATTTGTGCATAACTAACCTTTAGCTTTCTGGTTGGTAGTAGAATCTGGTAGATGTTTTTCTTTTGGCGTTGTTTTTTGCTCTTCAAAAGTCTTCAGTGTTCACCTCGTTCTACATTGTGATATTTCTCATAAATATAATCATTTTCTAGTGTAGACACATTCATATGAATAATTGAGATGCTGTTCTTGGCAATTTTCTTTTTTCTATTACTCGCCTTGAATTGTGACTCCCACAGGAATTAGGAATGGTCTTATGTCTTTGCTTATCCCCTTGTTTTGGCATTTGATGGTTGTTCATCAGGTTAAATGTGCAAGGACATTGTTTTATGTGACTCTTTATGGTCTACTTTCCCTTTAACATGTTGTTAATCTGGTAATTGCATATCAAATTGCACTCATCCTTAATTACTTTGATTAGACAAGACTATCATTTTGCAGTCAGTGAGTGCCAAACATGTTTACTGCATCTTTTATGCTTTTACATGATGGTCTGCTTAATTATGAATAACTCAATTTGGAAAAATTCTCATTTGTCAGCTGTTTTTCTAAAACTTAGAAGTTTGAGAAACACGTATATATATCAGAGTAAATTACATTAACCATGATAGTAAATTTTCATTTACAATGTATGTAAGACACATGACAAAGTCGTAGTCAAAAATATTTTATTTTAACCAGGATGGCCCGTTCACACTGGTTTCCTATGAGGTCTTTACATAACAGTTGCTTACTTTAATGTCCATTCAGTTCTAACATACAGCTGTATTTATATCAGGAGAAGTTCTGAAACTTCGACATCTCCGATTGAAGAATGAAGCCTTTTGGAAATTTACGAAATTGAAATCTTTTATGAATTTTTGTCAAAAGATGAGGTTTGTCACAAACAACTTGGGGAATTATTGGGGTTTTTTACACTAAACGTAATGCATTTTGGAGAGCTTAAATTTGGAGGCATCCCATTACGCAATCAAAATTTATTTCTGCATTTTTTTCTGTGAGAACTCTTCTAGGCAACAAGCATGAAATTGCTCTGTAACGGCACATGCAAAACGAAATGATATTAGGGGCCTTCATTTCGATGGATGGCATGTCTTTGGAATTGTGTCATGTTTCTTGTCTTCTTGTATTGTCTTGACATATTGCAATCTCAATTGTGGATGCTATTGTGCTGTTGGGGTGCATTGTCACTCAAGCTTTGGTTTGAAGGTCAATGACCTTGCTCTAGCTCCAGCACTGCCATCTGAATGGTACGTGTATGGTCTGGGCTTTTATGCCACATTTCATTTGGTTTGTCATGACTTCATTATGCACTGACAATTGTTGCCTTATTATTATATTGTGGATAATATTCCATATATTCAAATATAGGCTTTTGTAGTCTGTTCTATGTAAAGGTGTCACTTGACCTGCTAGCTATGTTGTTTACTCGACTTCCATCATAAGAAACAGAAACGAGAGCTATCGTCCTCTTTGTTGGCACTGCGATCATTCACTTGTTTGTTATTGTAAAGAAAGGCCATTGGAGTACTGCATGTTTATGGTGCCTTTATAGATTAATGGGAAAAGTATGGATTCCCATTTCTCATATGTCAATCCAAAATTAGATTCTAGATATTCCAATGGATTACTACCTTTAGACAAATTCTCACGAGTTTATCCCACGTACGTCATGACATTTAGTAAATGCCGTCCATGATATGTGATGCAATAATATGATACATTCAACATCCTGTTAAAGATGTCATATCATTAGTGTGTTCTCCACTTCATCAGGTATTATAAAATGTTGCCTAGTATGAACATTTACCCATTTACAACTTGTCTTTGCAAATTTATAATTTTCTAGCACTGAATTCTGATGATTAAACGTAGTCATGGAGTCCCGAATCGACATATTCTGGTTCACGCTGAAAGAATTGCCTGACATCTGACAATAATTGTACAATGTATGACCAATATATTAATTGTCTAAACGGGAGCATTTATATAAGAGAATCTAACAACCAAGTTGCTTGAATATTGAACAATTCCTGCAACTCCCGCCGGCGAGCCTTTGAAACCAATAGGTATCTCACAGGGATAAAATGGCAATATTCCCACCATTGCCCCTTCTTTATTGAGAATCTGCCTGCCTGCATGGATCTCAATCATTTTCATAATTCCTCAATTTGTTTTGGGCTATGCTTTTAATGTGGTTTGGACGATGCTTCTTGATATATGTGTTGTATTTTCCTTTGCTTCTGTGCGTATGTGATGACATTGGATTATATAAATATATTTCATTGGCTGCATTATTGTGATTTTTTTTGCATTGTAAGTGAGTAACAAGCGGGTGAATGGGAGTGGGAGAGAAGTGGTCATTGCCACCAATGACCTGTTGGTCAACTGGTGATTTGACCAGTCACTCGACCAGTGACTCAGCAGTGAGGAAGGACAAGTGGCATGCTGTGTACATTTCCTGGACGATGGGTTCAGGCATTCTTGTCTCCCGTGACATGTGGTTCGTTGTCGCTTCAGGTAATTGCCAATCAACTGGCCGTTCCTGCCTCACGTGCCGCGATACAAATTGGGCTCACATTTCTAGTCTTACTAATACAATCCCCTCAATCCTGCCTTCCTGCTAAATGTGTCAACCATTTGATGCCGCTTCGGAGAACATTTGTCCTTGGTATTAGTTGCTACGAATCTTGTTCTACTTCTTGTGCATGTGCGGTTCATCAACTATTTTTCTTTGTCACTGGGAAGATGTGGAGCAATCTGTCATGGAAACTGAACATTTTTAAAGAATTTTTTTTCTGCTTCGATTAACTCTTGAGATGTGTTGATATTATTCATACTAAGCATGGCTGGCAATTTTGTTACATACCATGGCGTCAATCTGGAGTGTGCAGACAATGTTTTAGAAACTTAGCTGCAATATATTCATGTATGACAAGCAGTGCTCAATATGTGTCATGAGGGGTACAGACTGCATGGCATTTGCAAATCCATAGATCATGGGTATTTCTTTGGATGAATAACCAATGAATAAAGATAGTTGATTCACATAGTTTGTAAAGCCTCTCACTTATAAATGTATGTTGAATCTGTAATTAAAGCTTATATGAAAAAGAGCAGGAGAAAAAAATTCCTTGTATAATTGTATAATCCTGGATAACAGGTGTGGAGATTCCTATTGGTCGCTTGAATACACTGCGTAGAAGTAGTTGGTACTGGAAAGCGTTTATTGAGGAACCATTGGTATGATGGTGAAACGGAGGCGTTGCAAGTAAGCAAGTAAGCCATCTGGGGACGTCGATGGACCATCAGAGAATATCAGTCATTAGCAAAAACAACCTGCCATTAGCCTGTTGTTGGCAATAGAGTTGAGTGTATTTCCAGGTACCATACCTAAACTGCCTTATTCCAGCTAACAAGTCTGTCATTTCCTATCGCAGTAAATGTGACACATAATGATGAAGAGGAAATATTGGTAAAAAGTGCAGAACAAAAATTTTTTGGCTCAATGCATTGCACTTTTGAATTGCACCTAATGCAGTGCTTGATTAATTGTTTCATATGCGCTGGCATATGTGAGTATATAGAATTGGAGATACCACATAATATGGTTCAGCTAAAGACTTGTGTGGAAATCCAGAAGTACTGTGGAAAGCTATGTGGGGCAATGTCATGTCTGTTGATGTACTTCACTCTCAAGTGTCAGCAGTGATAATGAAATTTGCCCCCATCATTGCATGTGAATTTACAGTTAAGATGATGCCTGTTCTCTAGTATACTTGTAGCTAGCTTTTCTTGGAATATTTCAATGACACGGTTTCTTTATGAAATGTGTTCAGGAAGTGTTATATATACATTAACACAATATATTACATTTGCTGTTAAGGATGTCAAAATCCTATCATTTCAACGAAAAGTCAATTTTCATAAATTCTATCACTAGTCTATGCTCTATATATTGATATTTCCCTTTCTTAAATGCCCCAAATCTCTCATGACCCATTGGGAAGGCTGCTGATATATCAGCTTTAGATACTCATCTCATATTTGAGCAAACTGTCAGTAAACCAATCTTCAGATCAGTCTACAGATGTGTCCTATATTCCGATGAATGATATGTCCTCAGCTGAAAAGTATGTGGGCGTTCATGTTCAAGTATGAATATCGTTATGATGCATGAATCAGCTATTCATTACATCCGTTGTATTTTTTTTCTTCGACATTCCCAGTGGTAAGGGCAGAACAGAGCTACTGAACGAGCGGATGATTGCTTTCTGCCAGGCAATTTGCTTCATTGTGAAAGTGCTGAGACCAGTTGGCCACTTAGGGAGTAGTGCTATAAAAGCTCGGGCATTTCTGCAGATAAGATGCCAAAATGACAGGTTCGCTGACGCTGGCGAAAGAGAGGTGATCTCAAATTATTGTCGGCATCCCAAGCAGAAGCTGCCAACGTTGATTGCCTCCTACAGGGAGAGTATTGCTACGACTAATTTTGCCACTCAAGGAACCATGGTATTAGTGTGGGATCAGGTGTAATGTCAGAGCACCCATAGGAGCTCTCGTAGCCGGAGCCTTGTTACTCTTTCGGTCAGTGAACCCATCCACTAAGCCAAACTTGCTGGTCCGTTATAGACTTGTCCAATGCTTTGCTCCTGGAGACTTAACTGTTAAGTCCCTTTCTTTCGGTTTGGAGATCAATGGGGCGTTAATGGCATTACTGTTTTGGACGCATTCAAAGTGGTACTAATGAACAAGACCAATGAACATTATGCGTTATTCATTTCAAATGATTTTATGCTTGCTGGGCAGTTTATACTCCATTGAAGACATAGGGTTCATTCAATTTCATTTGGATACTGTGACTTGCTATGAATCCTTTCAGGAACACAATGACAGACATTTTAATGAACTGTCTTTTTATGTTTCTCGAAGTGATTGATCAGGCCTGTGTGAAAAAAGAATGAGATAACAGGCAAGTAGAAAAAAATTGTTTCTACTAAGTTTTTGGTTTCTTTGGAATTGATGTGCTTCAGCCAACAACTAAAAGAGCTACTACAAAATGCTTGTGAACCTAAAGTATTTGTATGCAGAAAGAATTCAGAAGGTATCCTGGCAGGGAACACTATTTCGTTAGACTTCCGCAACTGGCAGCACTGATTGATGTCATTTAGATGATACGATAATTTGGTTGTTTTTGTGTCTATTTTTGGAAGTGAAGGGTCCGGCTTGTAGAAAAAATGCTTCCCAAGGTCTTGAACTCCTGTCTCACTAGCACACAGTAATGAGCAGCAAGGATTTGCTGGAGAGCTGCACTCTACAGATCTGCTTGTCTCGTTATTCCCACTCTATAGAGTATAGATGTACATGTACCTATCTGCACTCTGCTGATCTGTTGCGATATCAACATTTTACAGATCTGCCTATTGTGGTGTCAACATTCCATAGATCTTCCTTTCCCACTCAACAGATCTGCCTGTATCAGATATGGTGTACTATAGATCAACCTATCTGCACTTCATGGAGATAGCTGTGTTTGTATCCACACTGTATGAAGCTCGGCCTATCTCGGTATCCAATCTCTATAGATCTACCTATCTGCACTATCTGCGCTCTGCAATCTACATTGTCTATCTGCACTCTACATCGTATCTGTTGAGTTCTTGTTCCTCTTTGAAGCTTTAATTTGCCAACTTTCTTGATACCTAATAACGCTGCTGGAATCAATGTCCTACATCAGGAGTCTAAATGATAAAATTTGATTTAAAGGAGAACGTTACTTAGTTCCAGTCAAGCCAGCTTACGATTTCTTCAGCAGAATTTTCAATTTCACTCTCTGTAGGAGTCTTAATCTTAATCTTGCAGTTCTCAGAAATTAATCTCTTCTTTAATTTGCCATGCCTATGGTCCTGTAGGTGGTGTTATCAGATATTTCATCTTTCTTATTGTAGTGTCGCACTTTTCCAGGAAAATACAAAAGTTATATTTACTTTGATGATATTTGTCTGGGATTCACATGCGATAATCAGGATCTGTTAGAAATTTAACCGTAATGTGATTGCTATTTTTGGTGTAACATTATCATGAAATATGTCCTACAGCTACAACTTTAGTTATTCGGGTGCCCAAGGCAAACCTAATTTATTCCTCTGACTAAACCTATCATCAAGTATCATTGTCAAACTAACAAGGAATAATCATGCTGTGAATCAATTGAAAGCTGCTATTATCATTTTGCTGATATATATCACCCGCAGTCTGGACAAGTCTCTGCTGATAGTTCTGAGCAGGATTTGGAATAAGGGTTCATTGATAAAGAGACAGAGTCTAAAACATGTTTAAAGACGATCTAATTTGTGACCCGTCCAAACAAATTGTTTCACTATTCCATCGACAAAAGTGGAGGATTACCACCTACCTTTGTCTTACCTGTTCCAAATGCCTTTTATATGTTACATTAATCCCTCGGAGAGGAAAAACTAAGCAATTGGCAGTGTATGTTGTTTCGACAATAGAGTAAAAATTTGAGTCACCCAACTTGGGATAAGTGGTTTGTGATGATGTGGCATTGAATGTGTTTTAAAGTGTTTGGCTCGCAGGATGGCTGTTTATTTCCATTACTCTCACAAGAAGTTTCGAATTGACTTTCAATTGAAATGTAAGCTATTTTTATGCTATTTTTTATAAACTATTTAGAGCTTTATAAGAACCAATAAGAGTGACAACAGCACTTCCTGCATTTGTGGACAAGGACGAGCAGTGGGCGCTTATATATTAGTATCATGAGCAATTGCGGGAGAGTATTAGATTCCTTGAGGAAAAGATATGGACCGTATTCTAATTGGGTTGCTCAGCTTGATACCATATACTTAGGGAGTCTGTTGTAAATGGGACAATTTATAGTGATGTAGTTTAGTTGCCCCGCAAAAGGGTAGGGCTGTCGGCATAGCACACTGCCTAGGTTGTTAAGGGCTGAAGGGGGGTGGGCCCAGACCTTTCAAGCCATTCAAGCCATGCCCTGCCTCACCTTGCGGATGATGTACAAGCCCCTTGTCTGGTGGGCTGGTTGGAAAGGGTCAATCGGAAGGGTCAGTCTGAGAGGCTCAGCCACCCCTGACTGCCTCAGGCCAGTAGCCTTCATGGCTCTCAACCACACACATAGTGGCCACTTCTTCTGCATGGCCTAATGCACCACTGCATTGTTGCTACATAGGATTGCTAAGTCTAACGCAGCCGTGGCCATTCATCAATGGGCAGCTGAGTAGTATTGTGAGTAACAAGTGTATAAAGCACATACGGAGTGCGCTTGACTCCGACGACACAAAAGCCAGTGTGAAAGAAATTGACTCACTGCCCCTATATATAGGGAGAGATATGGCAGCTGTGCATGCACCAGTGTAAAGCTGAAAAGAGGCGGTCAATGGTATTATCCATCAGAAGTTCTGAAAAGAGTTTATAGGCTCGTCTTATGTTTTTAACAAGACTTATGAGTTAAATTGCTTATATTTTACAGCAATCCTGGCAACTACTTGATATTTTAAAATTTCCATGTATTTTTAATGAGCCCAGGAAGTGAAAGATTAGGATGTAAGTCATTTGTCAACTTGCATATTGTGACGGGAAGCATGAGTTGTGTTGAGTGAATTGTGCTTTCCTCACTGTAAATTAACTTACTAAGTTAACTTTAGGCAAACTCTTGGTGTGTTGGTATCAAAGAATAGCTATGCTGCTCAGGTACACTAAGCCATTGTCAGCCTCCCTGGAAAGATCAATTAACCATACATTCTCTGTTTTCTTAACAGCGTCAATGTCTCTTATGAAAAGTTGTCAAGTGAACCCGATACTCATATCCAATCATTTCTATTCAAGACAATGGTGAAGTGAGGAGGGGAAGCACAATTCACTCAACATGAATTATTTCCCCATCGCAACATACAAGTTGGTAACTGAACTTGGGACTCGTATCCCATACACATCTTATCACCTGCTGGAATAATCACGATAATACAGACATTTGCCTGAATTAGAGTCTGTATTGAAGCTGTTCAAATTTATAACGACGCATATAACAAATGGGACACAAAAGAACTGTATGAAGTTCCGCTTCAAATCCATTATCCGGTCCTTCTTGAAGTTTGTCTCATTGCTCCATTTTTCAATGTCAGAAGCATAATGGCTTTTTGTCTCGTACACAGCATGTTAAATATCTGATGAAGCATTGAACAAAAATTGAAAATGACTCTTGTGAACTTTTGCAACACAGTTAGCTTTATGTATACATGGTTTTTGCTTAAATAAAAGCATTTTTGTGTACCAAGTTTCAATAGATGCTTTTTGGCTATTGGAAGGGGGGGGGGTACATTATGCTTTAATCATTGGAGGCTATGGGATGTGCATTTTGCTAAAACCTTTATTATCAGCATTACAAATAGATATTTTAAGATTTAATCAAAGAATCTTTCCCAATAGTGAATCATTGATTATACTAAGTAAAGTGCCTTTGCTTTATGCTACTGGTTGCTTGCCTGCTTCTTTTGATGCTGAGTGATTAAGGTACACTTTCATCAGTTATCTGACCCAATGGCTTCATCACTTTATCTCATGCCAAAGGCAAATAAAAAACTTTGTCCTTAACTTTTTAGTCTCATAGGCAATTCTGCCTTTAGTTCCTTCAATAAGTAATGTGCTTAGCTTTTAAGTGAAGTGAAATATGTAAGAGGCTCACTTCACCTTGTACAGTCAAGATTTATCAAGAGTAATCTGGGCTCTTTGGGTCAGAGGTGTCCCTTTTTTGGATAACTTCTGTCAGACCTTGGGATGCAGTGACTGCTGACTGTGGCAGGTTTGCTCTTTTGTCACATGTGAGATGTGTTTGTGGCTCTGCTGCTTTTGTGTATATTTTTTTCAAATTTCTACGTTGATCTTGCTTGTCAAGGTTTCTGCCTCTAATTGCATTTTGTCTTTCCTTCGTATCTGAACCTCTGTTGGTCATTTTCCTGCACATTGGAATAATGTAGATTTAAGGGGAATGCATTATTGGGGTGCTTTTTAAACTGATGCGTCTTATCTTGCACCTGGTATGTTAAATGTGTGAGTCCTGTGATGCCTCATTAACACTTGATGAATATTCTAGAGGAGCGTAACCTTGAATTTAATGGTTTCACCTTTGTGTAATACTTTGTATTGTCAGGCGAGTCTTTGTATGTGGCACTCTTCATGTGTTCATATATAATGTCTAGACGTTTATTCCATGCTTTTCTTCATTGAATTTTATTTGTAATATGTAGCTGAATGTGTGATTGGCTCGGTCTAGGACTGCTTCGATGAAGGTCTTTTGCCGGCATGAATTTGAATCTCGGCTGGGGAACCGAAAAATGTTCAGTGAAGCTTCAGGAGCAAAATTCCAGCTGGATGACGTTTGGATGAGAATTTTAGATTGCTTGCTTTAGAAGACTGTACTTTATTAGTACAATTTTTAGCCATATTAAAAGAAATGGTTTAGTTATTTTTTTGCTGCATAAGTCCGAAATTTAAGTGAACTTATATTGCCGTTGCTTTACTTTGTGCTATACATAGTTAGGATTAGTGGTTCTAAGTCTATTTTGATGGTTCATTTGGGTCCTGCCTTGGTTTTCGTTGAATCATCCATTTTCATCATGTGAGTAGGTGTGCTTGACCCAACTATGTTTTAATGCTCTTGGTGATGCCTCCAGTTAGGATATAATGTTATTGATCTGTTATGCCTTTACTAGTTTGACTAATAAATACACATTAGGTCCTGTGATCCTCTTGAACAAGTTAAGTGAATTATTTGCTGAAAGTAATGCAAAGTTTGGGTGATTTGATATGCGGAGGCTGGAATGCCACTTTTGAAATATTTGCTCTTGCTTTTGTATAACAAATATCTTTAAACATTATGTTCCAATCCCTATGATTTAGGAGAAAGTGTACAGTTTTAGTGCTGTAATGCAGTTGACTTATAGACTGAGCTTGTTGTAATATTGCGGCTCATCCTTGATTTGCTTGGGCTTTGCATGGAGTCATTATGTTGGAAGCTTCTCTGCACCATGCAAGACAAAGTGACTGCTGGTCTTCAATTTCTGCTAATGGACCACTGTTATTGCCTGGGGGTGCCTTAAGCTACTGGTTCTTGTGTAATCACAATCTCAAGGACCGCTTGACTTTTCCTAATTTGTGCATAACTAACCTTTAGCTTCCTGGTTGGTAGTAGAATCTGGTAGATGTTTTTCTTTTGTTGTTGTTTCTTGCTTTTCCAGTCTTCGGTTTTCACACTGTTCTACAATATGAGATTTCACATAAATATAATCATTTTCTAGTGGAGACACATTCATATGAATAATTGAGATGCTGTTCTTTGCAATTTTCTTTTTTCTATTACTCGCCTTTAATTGTGCCCCCCACAGGAATTAGGAATGGTCTTATGTCTTTGCTTATCCCCTTGTTTTGGCATTTGATGGTTGTTCATCAGGGTAAATGTGCAAGGACATTGTTTTATGCGACTCTTTATGGTCTGCTTTCCCTTTAACATGTTGTTAATCTGGTAATTGCATATCAAATTGCACTCATCCTTAATTACTTTGATTAGACAAGACTATCATTTTGCAGGCGGTGTGTGCCAAACACTTTTACTACATCTTTTATGCTTCTACATGATGGTCTGCTTAATTATGAATAACTTAATTTGGAAAAAATCGCGTTTGTCAGCTGTTTTTCTAAAACTTAGAGGCATGGTAAACACATATATATCCATAGTATATTGCAGTATCCCACCCAGAGAATCTTTGCTGAAGTGCATCATCCATGATAGTATATTTTCATTTACAATGTATGTTAAGTACATGACAGTCTGACAGAGCAGTTGCTTGCTTTGTTGTGCATTTAGTTCTTGAATGTTTGTACCAGGAGGGATTCAGGTTCAATATCTCCTATTGAAGAAAGAAGCCTTTTTTGAAAATTAAAGAAGTCTGTCATAGAATTTGCAAGAGATTTGGTTTGTCACAAACAACTTGGGGAATTATTGGGTGTTTTTACACTAAATGTAATGCATTTTGGAGAGCTTAAATTGGGAGGAATCCCATTTCGCAATCAAAATTTATTTTTACTTTTTTGCTGTGAGAACACTTCTGGTCAACAAGCATGAAATTGCTCTGTGACAGCACATGCAAAACGAAATGATATTAGGGGCCTTCATTTCGTTGGATGGCATGTCTTTGGAATTGTGTCATGTTTTTTGTCTTCTTATATTGTCTTGACATATTGCAATCTCAATTGTGGATGCTATTGTGCTGTTGGGATGTGTTGTCACTCAAGCTGGCTGCTTTGGTTTGGAGATCAATGACCTTGGTCTAGCTCCAACACTGCACGCCATTGGAATGGTACTGTCTGTACTTTTTTCGTCATATTATCATTTGGTTTATAGTGACATATTGCTTCATCTTGCACTGGAATCATTGCCTTCTAATTTAGTTGTGGCTAATATTCTATATATAGACCATTGTCGTCTGTTCTAAATAAAGGTGTTACTTGACCTGCAAGCTATGTTGTTTACTTGAGTTCCATCATAAGTGACGGAAACAAGATCTATCGTCCTCTTTGTTGGCACTGCGATCTTTTACTTGTTGTTTGTTATTGTGAAGATAGGCCATTTGGAGAACTGCATGATTCATTTCTCATATGTCTATCCAAAATTAGATTCTAAATATTCCAATGGATTACTACCTTAAATAGACAAATTCTCACGAGTTTATCCAACCTACGTCATGGCATTTTGTAATTGCCTTCCATGTAATTATGTGTGATAAAATGATATGATGCATTTAACATCCCTTCTAAAAAAATGTGTTTTATACAGCTTCCAATATTGAAAATCTTGCTCTTTGTCATGGAGTCTACAATTGATATATTCTGGTTCACTTGGAAAGAATTGCCTGACATCAGACAATAATTGTACAATGTATGCCCATTCTATTAATTGTCTAAACCAGAGAATTGAGAGAATGGTTGTTTCAATATTGAACAATTCCTGCAACTCTCACTGTTGGGCCTCTTCAACAGCATTGCTCCGTCATTATGGAGGGAGCTGTGTGGCAGCATGGATCTTTAGTTTCTTCACAGATCTCAATCACTTTATGGTTGCCTTTAAATGTGTTTTGAACAGTACTCCTTGATAAATATGTTGTATTTTCCTTTGTTTCTGTGCACATTCGACTGTATTAGGAAATATATATTTGATTGCCCGCATTATTGTGATTTTTTGGATCGTTAGAGAAGGGTGAGGGCTGATTTGGATTGCAGGAGAAATGGTCATTGCCACTAATGACCTGTTGGTCAACTGGTGATTTGACCAGTGACTCGACCAGTGACTCAGCACTGAGTAAGGACAAGTGGCATGCTGTGTACATTTCCTGGACGATGGGTTCAGGCATTCTTGTCTCCCGTGACATGTGGTTCGTTGTCGCTTCAGGTAATTGCCAATCAACTGGCCGTTCCTGCCTCACGTGCCACGATAAAAATTGGGCTCACATTTCTAGTCTTACTAATACAATCCCCTCAATCTCGCCTTCCAGCTAAATGTGTCAACCATTTGCTGCCGCTTCGGAGAACATTTGTCCTTGGTATTAGTTGCTAGGAATCTTGTTCTACTTCTTGTACTTGTGCTGTTCATCAACTTTCCTTGTCACTGGGAGATGTGGAGCAATCTTTCATGGAAAATGAACATTTTTTGTGGGTCATGTGACTAAAGAATCAAAATATTGAAATAAAGCCACATTTAGTACAAATACAAAAATGAAGTTAAATTTCACCAAACTAGAACCAAAGTCATAGAAAATGTTGATGAAGAAAAGTGTGACTTGGTTGCAATGGTAACCGATTCACAAAAGTCTGCACCAAGCTATTTTACTGCGTCCCCCCATTCCATAATCTACGGAACCTGACGATTCCAACGATGTGTAGATTTTCCAATCCCCTCTTGGTGCACACGAAACCACTAAATAAAGCGCTTTTTGCCATTCGTCCCCAGACTATTTTTAAAGAATTTAACTCATGAGATGTGTTAATATTATTCATACTAAGCATGGCTGGCAATTTTGTTACATAACATAGCGTCAACCTGGCGTGTGCAGACAATAATTTAGAATTATGGTGCAATATATTCATGTATGACAAGCAGTGCTCAATATGTGTCATGAGGGGTAGAGACTGCATGCCATTTGCCAATCCATAGATCATGGGTATTTCTTTGGATGAATAACCAATGAATAAAGATTCATTGATTCACATAGTTTGTAAAGCCTCTCACTTATATGTGGAATCTGTAATTAAAGCTTATATGAAAAAGAGCAGGAGAAAGAATTCCTGGTGTATAGTCCTGGATAACAGGTGTGGAGATTCCTATTAGGATTAAAAACACTGCGTAGAAGTAGTCGGAACTCGAAATCGTTTATTGAGAAACCATTGGTATGATGGTGAAAGGAAGGCGTTGCAAGTAGGCCATCTGGGGACGTCGATGGACCATCAGAGAATATCAGTCATTAGCAAAAACAACCTGCCATTAGCCTGTCGATGGCAATAGAGTTGAGTGTATTTCCAGGTACATACCTAAACTGCCTTATTCCAGCTAACAAGTCTGTCATTTCCTGTTGCAGTAAATGTGACATATAATGATGAAGAGACAATATAGGTAAAATTGCTGAACAAAATACTAGTGCAAACAAAAATGTATTGGCTGAGTGCATTGCACATTTCAATTGCACCTGGTGCACTGCATGGTTAATAATTGTTTCATACGCGCTGGCATTGCATAGATTATGCTTAATGTATACATCATACGATATATTGCATTTGCTGTTAAGGATGTCCCAATCCTATCATTTCAAAGAAAAGTCAATTTTCATAAATTCTATCACTAGTCTATGCTCTATATATTGATATTTCCCTTCCTTACATGCCTCGAATCTCTCCTGACCCAGAGGGAAGGCTGCTGATATATCAGCTTCAGATACTCATCTCATATTTGAGCAAACTGTCAGTAAACCAATCTTCAGGTCAGTCTGCAGATGTGTCCTATATTCCGATGGATGATATGTCCTTAGCTGAAAAGGATGTGAGCGTTCATGTTCAAGTATGAATATCGTTATGATGCATGCATCAGCTATTCATTACAACAGTAGTATTTTTTTCTCAGGCATTCCCTGTGGTAAGCCCAGACCAGAGCTACTGAGCGAGCGCATGATTGCTTTCTGCCAGGCAATTTGCTTCATTGTGAAAGTGCTGAGACCAGTTGGCCACTGAGGGAGTAGTGCTATAAAAGCTGTGGCATTTTTTCAGATAAGACACAGAAATGACAGGTCCGCTGACGAAAATGTGAGGTGATCTCAAATTATTGTCGGCATCTCAGGCGGCAGCTGCCAACGTTGATTGCCTCCTACAGAGAGAGTATTGCTACGACTAATTTGGCCACTCAAGAAAGCATGGTATTAGTGTGGGATCAGACGTATTGTCAGAGCACCCATGGGAGCTCTCGTAGTCAGAGTCTTGTTACTCTTTCGGTCAGTGAACCCATCCACTAAGCCCAACTTGCTGGTCTGTTATAGACTTGTCCAATACTTTCCTCCTGGAGACTTAACTGTTAAGTCCCTTTCGTTTGGTTGGGGATCAATGGTGCAAAGGTGCTTGAGAAGGGGTGTTAGTGGCATCACTATTTTGGACGCATTCAAAGTGGTACTAATGAACAAAACCAAAGAGCATTATGAGTTATTCATTTCAAATAATTTTTTGCTTGCTGGGCAGTGGGAAGTTTATACTCCATTAATATAAGGACATAGGGTTCATTTGGGATAGTGAGACCATTCTTGCAGTGAATCTTTTCAGGATCACAATGAGAGACATGTAGTTAATGAACTGTCTTTTTATGTTTCTCAAAGTGATTGTTCAGGCCTGTGTGAAAAAAGGATGAGATAACAGGCAAGCAGAAGGAAATTGATTGCCACTATTTTTTGGCTTATCTGGAATTGGATATGCCTCAACCTGCATCTAAAAAAGCCACTATAAAATGCTTGTGGACCTGAAGTCTTTATTTGCCGAAATTATTCTGAATGTATCCTGGCAGGGAACCCTATGTCGTTAGACTTGCGCGACTGGTGTCACTGCTTGATGTCATTCAGATGATTCGATAATTTGGTGGTTTCTTGGTCTGTTTTCGGAAGTGAAGGGTCCGGCTTGTATGAAAAATGCTTCACAACGTCTAGATCTCCTGTCTCAATAGCACACAGTAATGAGCAGCAAGGATTTGCGGGAGAGAGTTGCACTCCACAGATATGCTTGTCTCGTTATTCACAAACTATGGAGTAGAGATCTACCTATCTGAACTCAGCTGATCTATGATCTACCTGTCGCAATATCAACGTTCTACAGATCTACCTATTGTAGTGTCAACATTCTATATATATATATCCTCCTTTCTCACTCAACAGATCTGCCTATCTCAGATTTAGTATTCTATAAATCAACCTGTCTGCACCTGTGTTGGTATCCACACTCTATGAAGCTCTGCCTATCTCGGTATCCAATCTCTGTAAATCTACATATCTGCACTCTACATTCTATCCGTTTGGCAGTTCCTGCTTCTGTTTGAAGCTTTAATTTGTCAAATTTCTGGATACCTCATAACACTGCTGGAATAAATCTCCTACATCAAGAGTCTTAATGATAAAATTTGATTTAAAGGAGAAAGTTACTTTGTTGCTTACGGTTTCTTCAGCAGAATTTTCAATTTCACTCTCTGTAGGAGTCTTAATCTTAATCTTGCAGTTCTCAGAAATTAATCTGTTCTTTAATTTGGCATGCCTATGGCTATGGTCGTGTAGCTGGTGTTTGTAGAGATGTCATCTTTCTTATTGTATTGTTACGCTGTTCAAGGAAAATAAGAAAGTTCTTTTGACTTTGATAATATTTGTATGGAATTCACAGGATCTTTTAGAAATTCAACCATATTCTATTTAACCTTATTCTGATAGCTATTTTTGGTATAACATTATTTTTCATTCATGAAATATGACCTGCAGTTATAACTTAAGTTTTTCAGGTGCCCAAGAAAAAAGGCATGTCAAATTTGTAGTCTGCCTCGATATAGCCCATTCAGGTGCTGCAGAGGCGTGAAACACAAAAAGACACACACACAGGTGCCCAAGGCGAACCTAATTTATACCTGTCACTCCGCCTATTATCTGAGTATCATTGTCTAACTAACAAGGAATAATCATGCTGTGAATCAATTAAAAGTTGCAATTATCATTTTGCTGATATATATCACCCACAGTCCGGACGACTGTCTGCCTAGAGTTCTGAGCAGCTCTCAGAATAAGGGTTGATTGATAAAGGGAGAGAGTCTAAAACATGTTTAAAACATCTAATCTGAGACCCTTCCAAACAAACCGTTTCACTATTCCATCGACAAAAGAGGAGGATTACCACCTACCTTGGTCTTGGCTGTTAGCCAAAATGCCTTTTATTTGTCATATGAATCGCAAAGAGAGGACAAACTAAGCGATTGGCAGTGTATGTTGTTTCGACAGTAGAGTAAAAATTCATTAATTTCCCTGCTTGGGATCATTGGTTACTGTGAAGAATGATATGGTGTTGAATGTGTTTGCAAGTGTTTGGGAGGGCTTTTAATTTCCGTTACTCTCACAGGAAGTTTCATATTGACTTTCAATTGGAATATAACCTGTTCTTCTGCTCTTGTTTATAAACTACTTAGAGTTAGATAAGAACTGTTAAGAGCGACAACAGCACTTCCTGCATTTGTGGACAAGGACGAGCAGTGGGCGCTTACAAATTAAAAGAAATGGACTCACTGCTGCTATGTATAGGGAGAGATATGGCAGCTATGCATGCACCAGTGTGAAAGCTGAAAAGAGGCAGTCAATGGTATTATCAATCAGAAGTTCAAAAAAGAGTTTATAGGCTCATCTTATGTTTTCTACAAGACTTATATGCCATCCTGGCAACTACTTGTTATCTTAAAATTTCCATGTTTTTCTAATAAGCCCAAGAAGTGAAAAGATAAGTATAGGATATAAGTCTCATGTTCATTTGCCAACTTGCATTTTGTGACGGGGAAGCATGAGTTGTGTGGAGTGAATTGTGCTTCCGTCACGGTAAATATACTTGCTAAATTAATTTTAGGCAGACACTTGGTATGTTGGTATCAAGGAATAGCTATGCTTCTGTGGTACACTAAGCCATTGCCAGCCTCCCTGGAAAGACCAATCAACCATCAATTCTCTGTTTTCTTAACAGTCTCAATGTCTCTTATTAAAAGTTGGCAAATGAACCATATACGTATGTCCAATAATTTCTATTCAAGACACTAGTGAAGTGAGGAGGGGAAGTACAATTCAACATAACTTCTCTTTCCCCATCACAACATACAAGTTGTAACTGAACTTGGGACTTGTATCCCATACACATCTTATCACCTGCTGGAATAATCACGAAAATACGGACATTTTAAGATCAAGAAGTGAAATGCCAGAATCAGAGTCTGTCACGAAACTATTCAACTTTATATCAATACATATGAAAAATGGGGTACAAAAGAACCGTATGAAGTTCCGCTTCAAATCCAGTATCCGGACCAAATAGTTCAAGTCATGTTACACTTCCACCATACATCACCAGAAAATTGAAAAATATTGAAGTACATAACAATGTATCACATCTAAATTCTAATTACATAAATCTAAGCACACATCATAACATAAAATTTGTCAGATTACTCGTTTATCCCACTTGATCTTACGCGAAGATTATATTCTGCCAAAAAATGATCCAAGTTCTCAGTGCTGCTCACGACGCACATTGAGGCAGGAAAAAGACATTTTAATTTCCGCTCAAGAGGATAGGGCAATGAATTTGCAAGATTACCACTGAGAGCCTTTATTCGTAAGCACTTTGATTGCTGCTGCCATTATGGCTTATTTCTCTGAAGTCATTCAACCTTCCCAATCCCATTGATCTTTCGCTCCTCACTTCCTCAGGCTGATCAGCTTTCTTCTCATTAATTGCAAATCAAATCAGTCATGATTTCAAACGGGCAACCTTCAAATAAAAACTAATTAAGAAAACGAGCAAAATAAAATGACAAATACAAAGTGTTGTGAAATATTCAGACAGCAATGATAACAAAAAGGAATATTTCCGCTGAAAAAAAAGATGACAAAATAAGCAGTGGTCCAATAATTGAGGTGGGTGTATTTCAACGTGGTAGACGTCATTCATGAGACATGGGAGAATTAAACAGCAACTGCAAGGAAGACATAACAACTTCATATGTAATGAGTACAATTATAAAGTCTTTATTCAGCTCTTAACACTGCTGAACTTCCCATACTTAATATTGGCTACATAACTCACATTTTATCATTTCATCATAAACATACAAGTAGCTTGAAAACCTTTTTTGACTGATGATGCCACTTACTCCTTCTTTTCACACTGGTACATGTATCGCTGCCATATCTCTCGCTATATATAAGAGTATTGTGTCAATTTCTTTCACACTGGCTTTTGTGACTGCGGAGTCAATCCCACTCTGTATGTGCTTTATAGGCCTACACTTGTTACTCACAATACTACTCAGCTGCCCAATGATGAATAGACATGGCTGCGGTAGACTGGCAATCCTATGTAGCAACAATGCAGTGGTGCATTAGGTCATACAGAAGAAGTGGCCACTCCGTGTGGTTGAGAGGAATGAAGGCTGCTGGCCTGGGGCAGTCAGGGGTGGCTGAGCCCGTCAGACTGACCCTTCCGATTGACCCTTCCAACCAGCCCACCAGACAAGGGGCTTGTATATCATCTGCAAGGTTAGGCAAGGCATGCCTAGAATAGCTGCAAAAGGTCTGGGCCCACCTCCCTTCAGCCCTTAACAGCCTGGGCTGTGTGCTTTGCCGTCAGCATTACCCTTTTGCGGGGCAACTTCATAACAACACTGCAATTTATCCCATTTTCAACAGATTCCTTAAGTACATTGTATCTCCCTTAGCAATCCTATTAGAATATGGTCCTTATCTTTATTTTTTCCCCGAGAGCATCTAATACTCATGACGCTAATTTGTGAAGCGCCCACTGCTCATCCTTCTCCAGACGTGTAGGAAGTGCTGTTGTTGTTCTTAATATTTCTCATATATATTCTAAATATTCAATCAATGAGAGTAAACCATATTTCAAGTTTAAGGTGACTCAACCGTGGTACACTGCACATACTTCTGAGCAGCCTGGTTGCCTAGCAACATAGCGTCACAACTGGTGCAGGCCCTGAAACAGTTGTGACGTTACCATTTTCTGTTCTCTTTTTTTTAACAGCATGGCAGCCAGTAATTTGCTATTTAAATGAGATCTAATGCAGCTAGAAGCACAAATATATTTTTATTGAATGCAGTAACACCCACTCTATGATAGTTCAAAGTTTCAGCTTCTCATCTTTATCCACAGGATTTTCTCAGTTTATTTGGGTCAACTGTGTCTAAAGTTGTCTTTATTTCTTTAAATTGACATTGGCACAGTCATGGTACTGCAGTAAAAAAATGACTCGGTGAATTTTCTTTATTTTTTGCCATTTGTTTGACAATTACTTGTTTATGATATATGCAAATTTAAAAAAAAATCTGTATGATCGTTTTCCTAAAATTCGATTACTGCCAAAATTGATGCATGCAAAATCTGCAATTCATTAGTGTGTTGGTGCACTTTGAGCTCTTACAGAAAAAATTATTTAACCTTTTTCTTCAAATTTGTGGCAAATGTATTGGTGTACAACCATGGGAAGACATTTCTGACGTTTTTGTGTGACAAATGCATGTAATGCTTTATTATGTGGCACATAACCAAAAACTCGATTTATGACTTTTAAGCAGTCATCAGGCCAAACATGCTGTTACCATGGAAACCAAACGAGTCGGTGAAATTTTTTTGTTTTTCATTTTTGGAATGTATGGGTCCCATGGACTACCTGTGCAATATTTTAGAAAAATCTGTATGATCAAACCACCATGCTCGAGTCAACTTAAAAAGCTAATATTTCAAAAGAAAGTCAGATCAATAACTACCCGCGCAAGTAATGGAACTTAAATGTTTTTAGACTCTCTCTCTTCATCAATAAACTGTTATTATTCGAAATGTTAGTCCTAGCTTTTAATTGATTGCCAAAATAATAAATCCTGGTTGGTTAGACAATGCTTCTCAGATTATCGGTGGAGTTGCTGGAAGGAATTAGGTTTACCCTCAGCAACAGAATAACGAAAGTTATAACTGAAGAGAGTTCCTCCGTGGCCTAATGGTTAAGAGTGCTTGTTTGCACAACCACTGGCTCTGAGGGCGTGGGTTCGAATCCCACCCCGGAACTCAATTTAGTCCGAGCCCATGGGACATTAAATGGAGGCGGGTTGTATCCAGTGTTCTATGCTGGGGCAACTGAAAGACCCTGGGCATCCCTGAATTAATAGGGTATGTACCAGACTCACAGTCTTCTCATCTCATCGTCATCACACGGTGGTCGCCTGCCTTGATATAGCCCACTAAGGTGCTGCAGAGGCGTAAAATACAAACAAACAAACAAATATAACTGAAGATCATATTTTACAAATGGAAAATAACATAACAAAAATAGAATTGTGAATATTTAAAAAGTGAAGTTTTGATAGATCCTGATTAAAAAAAATGAAATCATTAGAGTAAAAATAACCTTAAGTGTTTTCCTGTAACAGCTATACACTATAATAAGAAAGTAAAAAATACCGCCTGCAGAACCATAGGCATGGCAAATTAAAAAACAGATTGATTTCTGAAAACTACATGATTAGGAACAAGACTCCCTACAGAGAGTGAAATCGAAAATTCTGTTGATTAAAATGTCAGTTGACTCGACTGGAAAATAACTAACTTTCTCCATTAAGCTTGTTTCATAAATATATACTCTTAATGTAAGACAATGATTCTAACAGTGTTGTTAGGCTTCAAGACATTCGACAAATAAAGGCCTCAAAGAGAAGCAGGCACTGCCAAGCAGGTACAAAGTAGGACATTGTAGGTATAAATGTAGAGTACATATAGGATATTATAGCTAGATTGATATAGTGTGGATAGCAAGATAGGTAGATTTTTTGGAGTCCAGAAATGTAGATATATGGAGTGCAGATACCAAGATGCCCAGATGGGTAGATCTGTTGAAGGCAGCTCTCTGGCAAACCCTTGCTGCTCATTACTGTTAAAAACTGGTGAGACAGAAGATCTAGACCTTGTGAAGCATTTATCCAACCAGCCAGGCTCTTCACATCCCAAAAATAGACACAGAAACAAAGTACCACCAAATTATCGTGTCATCCGAATGACATCAATCAGTTATGCCAGTCGCAAAAGACTATCCATATAGTGTTCCCGGCCAGGACTTTTTCAGAATACCTACTGCTTACAAAGACTTCAGGTCCACAAGTCTTTAGTGGTGGCTTTAGTAGCAGGCTGAAGTACACCCAATTTCATAGAAACTAAAAATATAATGGCAATTAGTATTTTTTTTGGTTGACTGTTGTCTCATACATTTCACACTGCCCTGAGCAATCACTTTCAGTAACATAAAGACAGTTCATTTAATTAGCTGCATCTCTGTCATCATGATACTGAATGCATTCATTGCAAGAGTGGTCTCAATATCCCCTTGATATTATTTAACCTGAATAACATTATATTTGTGTTCCCAACCAGACTCCATGAGTCCCTCCATAAGCCGATGACACGAAGTGTCAGAGGGACTCCTTGAATTGGATTGTTTTTATTCACCAAAAATGTTAACTGATTGGTTACACAATGTTTTTATAAACACTGGTCTTTGCCAAATACCTCTAACTGACTGGTTAGGTAACTTTTCATAGAAATTAATTTTTGTTTATATCTTTTATGACTAATTATCAAAGTTAGTTATGTCACTTTGTTCTGTTCCTCCCATTGTTACTGCATAATTTGCAGAGGCGTTAGTAACTTACAAGTATAAACATTCATGTTGTTATCTAATGTTATTGTTATTAATCTAAGATTCCCACAGTATGAAAGAGAACGATTTTGTTCTGCCAAATCGTGCTCATTTGCATGTCAATTGCATGCTGCTTTTGGCTGTTTACTTGGCCAGTTCCAGCAGACTGGTTCCCAACTGAGTATTAAGTTCCCAGCAAGCGAACCTGAATAACACATAATGCTGATTGGACTTGTTTGTCAGTACTGCCTTAAATGCATCTAAAAGTGTGATGCCCCTTCCCAAGCACCTTTGCCTCATTGATCCCCCAACCGAAAGAAAGGGACTCAACAGTTAAATCTCCTCGAGAGAAGCATTGGGCAAGCCTATAACAGACCTGCCTGATCCCACACTAATACCATGCTTTCTTGAGTGGCAAAATTAGTCGTAGCAAAACTGTCCCTGTAGGAGGCAATCAACGTTGGCAACTGCCGTCTGAGATGCTGATAATAATTGGAGATCAGCTCACTTTCTCCAGCATCAGTGGACTTGTCCTTTTGGTACCTTTTCTGCAGAAATGCCCCAGCTTTTATAGCACTACTCCCAGGGTGACAACCTGGTCTCTGCACTTTCATGATGTTTATACTTTCCCTGACCAAGTTTTAATGGCTTCAAATTCCATGGTAGTTTACTGGAACAAAAGGGAAGGCAAGAGGAAGGAAAAAGTATTATCTGAAAGCCTTGAAATGAACAGTAAATTAAATTGCTAAATTAATTTCATAATTCCAAAGGCATCCATGTGTATTAGGAGCTACGCTAAGGACAGACACTTGGTCTGTTGCCATCAAACAATAGCTATGCTGCTCAGGTCCACTAAGCTACTGCCAGCCTCCCCTCCATGGAAATCTACCATCAATTCACTGGTGAACAGCAATGTAATCACAGCAATCGAAGCAAGATCAGCAGCATGGAGTGCCATGTTGAATGTGTCATCATTTGAGGAGTGAAAAAGCAGGCTGAATCAGCACACCACTATCCCTTTCAAATGTCAGAAGCCTTCTAAAAACCAATCCCTAAATAAGTCATTCAAACATTTGCATCAACAGCATATTGTTGAACACTGTCAATTAGAACCCATTTGCCAAGATTTTCAAAGTTCCCAAACAGCCTCAATGTCCCTTATTAAAAGTTGGCAGCTGGACTTACATATATATTCCTGAAATTCCTGTTCAAGACACTAATGAGTGAGGTAATCCGAATGTGCTTTCACGTCATTATGTACAACATCGCAACTGAACGTGTGACTTATGTGCAATAGTCCTCTTTCACCTACTGGACTAATCAAGAAAACATGGACGTTTTAAGATAACAAGCAGCAAATACCTGTGCAAGAGTCTGTAATGAAGTAAGAGAAGTCATATTCACCAGGCTGATACTCCCTGTTGCACTGCAATGCTAATTTATATTGTAACATACTGGTCAAAACTGGGACACAACAGAACCGTATGAAGTTTCTTGCCAGTTTAACCTAAGCAGTGAGTAAGCACATTCACATTTCCACATACAAAACTCGTATCACATCAATATATCAAATTTGTCAGATTTCTTGCTTGTCCGACCTGAACTTTCACGAAGATGGCATTTTGACGCAAAATGATCCAAGTGCTCAGTGCTGTTCGCGACGCACATTGACGCCGGAAAAAAAAAAATTTGATTTCTGCTTAAGATCGCCGTAAAGAGCCTTATTCGTAAGCGCTTTGATTGCTGCTGCCATTATGGCTTATTTCTCTGAAGTCATTCAACCTTCCCAATCCCATTGATCTTTACTCCTTACTTCCTGAGGCCAATCAGCTTTCTTCTCATTAATTGCAAATCAAATCAGTCATGATTCCAAACCGGCAATCTTTAATAAAAAAAATTTTTTTTTAAATCCTAAAAGGGCAAAGTGAAACGATAAATACGGAGTGTTATGCTATGAGCTTATGAGACAGTGATAATAATAAAAAGGCTATTTCTACTAAAATTAAAATAGGAAAAAATAAGCAGTGCCCCCCAAAAATGAAGTGGGCGTATTTCAACAGAATCTGAAAAATGCTATCCAGAATAATTAGCTAATTTGATTTGCACACACAACATACATAGACCCATAGTTTATGCAGTTTCTATGGTTTTGTAGTGTGTAGAGTCTGTAAACGTCATTCATGGGACATGGAAGAGGTAAATTGCAACTGCTAAGAGGACATAAAGATATCAAATGTAGTGAGTGCAGCTATAAAGTCTTGATGCATCTCCTTTATAAACTTTAGTAAATTGCTTGAACTTACTACTGCTGAACTTCCCAAGCTTGCTTAATATTAGCAATATAACTCCCAGAAGTATTACTATGAACATACCCGTACCAACTTTTGATAAAGCAGCAGACAGGCTCTTTTCTGCTTTCACACTGGTCCATGCATTGCGGCCATGTCTCTCACAATATGTAGGAGCAGTGAGTCCATTTCTTTCACACTGGCTTTTGTGTTGGTTGAGTCAAGGGCACTTCATATGTGCTTTATACACTTGTTACTCACAATACTACTCAGCCGTCCATAGATGAATGGCCATGGCTGCGGTAGACTGGCAATCCTATGTAGCAACAATGCTGCGGTGCATTAGGCCTTGCAGAAGAAGTGGTCACTACATGTGTGGTTGAGAGCCATGAAGGCTGCTGGACCAGGGCGGTCTGGAGTGGCTGAGCCCTTTACGCTGACCCTTCCGAATGACCCTTCCAACCAGCCCACCAGACAAGGGGCTTGTACATCATCTGCAAGGTTAAGCAAGGCATGCCTTGAATGGCTGCAGAAGTCTGGGCCCACCTCCCTTCAGCCCTTAACTGCCTAGGGCTGCCTAGGCTGTGTGCTTTGCCGACAGCCCTACCCTATTGCAGGGCAACTTAACATCACTACAATTTATCCCATTTACAACAGATTCCTTAAGTACATTGTATCTCGCTGAGCAATCCTATTAGAATATGGTCCATATCTTTCGTTTTTTCCTGGAGCATCTGAAGATATTCGGCAATTACTCATGACGCTAATTTGTGAAGCGCCCACTGCTTATGGTTACCATATTTCAAGTATAAACAGCTAATATTCAAATCGAAAGTCAAACTAAAAATTTCCTGTGCAAGTAAAGGAACTTAAATGTTTTAGACTTTCTCTCCTTATCAATCAATCCTGATTGTGAGTGGTGCTATCCTCCCACCGAACAGTATGTATATAGTGCAGAACTGCAGATGGTATATAATTGAAATGGTAATAGGAACTCCTGATGAATACTATCATAGTAAAAGTTGTTTTGTATTTCCTGAGCACAACTAGGCACTGTAATAAGAAAGATTAAATCTCTACAAACACCACCTACAAGTCCATGGGCATGGCAAATTTAAAAAACGGATTATTTCCTGAGAACTGCAAGATTAAGATTAAGACTCTTACAGAGAGTGAAATGTAAAATTCTGGAAGAAATCTTAAGGCGCCTTAATTGGAAAATTACTAAGTAGCTTTATCCTTTAACTGGAATTTCCTACATATAGACTCTTAATGTACCAAATTGATTCCAGAGGTGTTGTTAGGTTCCAGACATTAAATTAAAGCCTCAAAGAGAAGCAGGCACCGCCAAACAGGTACAATGCAGCATTACGATAAAACTTAATGGGAGTGTGGTTCACAGCAATGAACCTCATGAATGTCAGGTCACGTTAGAATACAACACGAGTCCAAAGGACGAGTGTTTATTCTGCAGCAGGCCTGACATGAGTGAGGTTCATTGTTGTGAACCACACTCCCATTAAGTTTTATTTATATCCCACAATAAAAACAAACCTCCAGTAAAAAAATTAAGTGATTTCATATGGCACTATTTTGTTTGAATGGTGCCAAAAAATGTCCCTAGCAACCGCACGGACCAATCAGAGCCTCAAAACATTGTGACGTCATCACTTTACTATGTATAGCAACGTCAGGACTTCTTTCATGTGGTTCACAACGATGAACCACATGGTGTGAATCATATGGTTTTTTGCCAGAACTACACTGCCTACTGTGGGATATTATACAATGTTGGTAGATTGATGAAGTGTGGACACCAAGATAGGCAGATCTGTAGAGTGAAGATAGTCAGATCTAGGTTATGGTAGATCTGTGGAGTGTAGAGTGCAGTTCTCTAGCAAATCCTTGCTGCTCAGTACTGTTGACTGTTGAGACAGGATTTATCACACAAGCCGGACCCTTCACTTCCAAAAGGTAGGCACAGAAACAGACTACCTCCTGATTATCTTATCATCTGAATGACATCCACCAGTGATGCTAGTCGCGTAAGTCTAACAATATAGTGTTCCCGGCCAGGATGCATTCAGAATACTTACTGCGTACAAAGACTTCTGGTCCACAAGCCTTTTGTTTAGGGTTTTTTAAGTAGCAGGCTGAAGTACATCCAATTCCCTGGAAAAAAAATTGTAGCAATAACGTTTTTGTTTTGTAGCCTGTTGTGTCATAACTTTTTCGCCAGGCACAAGCAATCACTCTCAAAAACATAAGAAGACAGTTCATTAACTTCATCTCAATCATCATGAGGCAGAATGTGTTCATTGCAAGAAAGGGTTTAATGGGATATTGAGACCAAGGTCCTCAGTGAAGCATAACCTACCCACTGTCCAGCAAGCATAAAATCTTTTTGAAATGAACCTGAATAACACATAATGCTGATTGGACTTGTTCGTTAGTACCACCTTGAATGCATCTAAAATTGTGATGCCGCTAACACCCCTTCTGAAGCACCTTCTGCCCATTGATCCGCCAACCGAAAGAAAGGGACTTAACAGTTAAGTCTCCATGAGCAAAGCATTGGACAAGTCTATAAAAGACCAGCAAGTTTGGCTTAGTGGATGGGTTCAGAAATTTCAGGGATGAACCCTCTGGCTAACTTTTAATAATAGACATTCCGGCTGTTTGAAAAACCTTGATGATCTTGGCAAATGCGTTCTGATTAACAATAAGTTGTTTTCGAAATTTTGATGATGATTCATAAAGGTTTGGTTGTTACAGGGCTTCAGGTATTTCTTACTTAGTGAGAGGGATTGTGTTTGTGTTGATTCAGCCTGCTTTTCCACTCCTCAAATGATGACACATTCAACATCACACTCCATGCTGTATTGGCTGCTGATCCTGCCTGGATTGCCATAATTACATTGCTGTTCACCGGTGAATTGATGGTTGATTTGACATTCCAGGGAGGCTGGCAATAGCTTAGTGGACCTGAGCAGCATAACTATTGTTTGATGGCATCAGACCAAGTGTCTGCCTCCTTAGCGTAGCTCCTAATACCCATGGATGCCTTTTCAATTATGGAATTAATTTAGCCAGTTATTTACTGTGCGTTTCGAGGCTATCAGATAATGCTTCCATTTTCCTTTTTCCTTCCTCTCTCCTTCGCTTCGTTCCAATGAACTACCATGGAATTTGAAGCCCTTAGAACTTAGTCGGGGAAAACATGGAAGAGGTAAACAGCATGAAAAGGTGTTTCAGAAAGCCATTTAATTGTACTCATAACAAACTTTTATTTGTTTATTAAGGCCTCCTAACACCTGAATATTGTTGTTGACTGGTTTGCAGTCTCTTCCTCCAGGTGTGTCTTCCTAGAAAAAAATTACCAATTAGTTAATTATAAGGAGGAGTTTGAATAATGCTGGCAGGTTGCTTGTTGCGGCAATCGTTCTCACATTTATGAGATAATGCCGTGGTCGCTATGTTATAAAACCACCCCTCCGGGCCCACCTTCTGACTCCCTAGCCCACAATTCAGTGGTCGTTGGTTTAAAGTTGCAGTTTTTTCATGTCTCTATGAAATATTACTCGCCTCATTCATTTTATGGTGTGTTTAACTTTCTCTTTGAAGTGGAAATGAGTTATTTATGTGTTGTGTTTTTCGCTAATTAAACTGTCATAGTTTTCATCCTTGAAGTTTGACGCTGAGGAAGTAGACCAAGGTTACTACTAAATGCTCATATTTCTGGATTTCTTTCTGGGTAGTTAATAACATTGGAATAATAATGCTGTGTCAGATCATTAGCAGAAGGATTGGACTGAGAAACGCTGCTCAATCTGGAATAAAATACCCTAAGAAATATCCTTTGATAGGCTAAGTGCATCTTAGATTGTCTTATTTCTCAATTAAAGTGGGACAAACTGGCAGGCGACCCTCTGAGTTCTGCTCGAAAAGGGTGATGACTGCTTGAAATTGGGTTTTTCAAAAATATTGAACTAATTTCAAACAAATAGGAAACATCGTTATAGAGCAATGTGATGCAATAAAAACAATGGAATTGAGGAATATGTTTGTAAATTACTTACAAATTGGTCAGGTGGCAAATGTTTACCAAAAAATGCACAAATCAAAATGAATCGTGTGAATCTGTATTCCTGTACCAATAGTTACGATCATTTTTGACAATATTTCTAGACTTTTAAAAATAAATTTCCAACAATTACTGTTCTCAGCGGATTCGATTGGGTTCTCACCTTTTTATGCCGTTTTGTAGGTAATCCTTCTAATTTGTTTCGACTTATTGATGGGACTACTATATCTGCCATCGATCATTCAACTTTGAATTATTATTCTGAATGACTTCACGCAAAGCATCGGATTACACAGCAAGTTCGCAATTGCTCTCCAATTTGAGATCACAAAAGATCGGCGCTGGAGGTCGTCACGCTTAGTTTGATCTACAAGTTGTTGAACACGCTTCATTAAATACTTAAGTAATATTGATAGGTCCTCGTTCCTGTTATTCAATTACTGTGATTTGGTATACAATTGTAAAAAAATTTGGTGAGATTTCATAAAGTTTTAATGGCTGGCAACAGCAATTACTCGCTTCAGGCCGACATAATAAATAATTATGATAATGATACGATACGTCTGAAATAGGATTTGTTGTCTGCCAGTTTGGATGTACTGGAAGTCAAATTGTGGGATATAGGACACCATTAACGAGGCTCTGGATGGGGGGCTATGGGGGACAGGGAACTCAAAAGTAAAATGATCAAGGGACAGGGAATTCAAAAGTAAAATGGCCAAGGGGCAGGGGGGCATAAAACTCCATTCAGTGCTGAGGGACAGGGAATTCAAAAGTACCATTAGTAAAATTGCAAAGGGACAGGGAATTAAAAAGTAAAATGGCCAAGGGACAGGGGGACACAAAACCCCATCCAGAGCCTCATTAACAAGAAAAAGAAACTTCAACATAAAATAGACATTTCCGTTAAGATATAGCCTGTGTCCGAAGGTAGGTGTATTTCATTAACGAGAAGTGTGGCTCTTGTTCATGTGATAAATCATGATTTTAGCACTAAACATTGTTTTTAATAGAAAATGTGCCATCAAACAAATTTTGCTATTAGAATAGGTCTAATATGACTCTTAGTCTTTCTTTTGGACATCATTTTAATCTGACGACGTACAAGCTTTAATCTTTAACGTGATCTGATGCTCGTTCTCTACTTTAATAGTATAGATAGATAGATGGATTTTTTTGCTGCATTTGTACTGAGCTTATTAGCATAGGTATTACAGTGTTTGACTTTTGACGGTTTGTGGATAATATAAATGTAGCTTTGTATTGACTTCTTTTGACAACAGTTACTTTTCACAAAGTGCTAACAGTGTCTTTGTGAACTGCAGCCTTGACTGTTTGGCCCATGGCTCCAGGGTGAGATTGCTTGGGAGTGCTGTCCCCATGCTTGGTACAAGAATCCTTGAACCTCCCTTTAAAACTCAAGATAAAGCACCCTTTGAAAATGGGATGATTCGTCATCCTGCTTCCTCCCCCTAACCTTGGAGATGCTACTATAAAGCTAGTCGACAATGCTGATTACTACGGGTTACAAGAAATCGGATACAATGGGCATTAGCCTGTGAATCTGTGATGTTGCTATTTATAGTGCAATTAAGACTCCAGGGTATGCCAAATATTGAGGATGAGAGAAAATGATTTTCTTAAAGACAAGGTTGAAATACCTGTCTTAGGATTATTGATCCGTTAGTCTCATTGAACTTGCTGCTGTGAGATTTTTTTGGTCCATTTCTATACTTAGACAGGTACTCCCTAGTAGATTGTGTGGAGATCAAAATATCCTCTAGTTTCCGAATATTTCTAAGTTTTAATTTTTTGGCGAAAGTGCAACTCATAACCTTTCACAAGAACATAGTAAAACTACACTTCATGTTGACCGACCAATCAAGAGACAGGACTCTGCCCAAAGGACCAGGGAGAAAGTTCCAATACCCGTTGCAATGGCCGGAGTGGGACCATAGAGTTAGAGTTTTCTGTGTCCATTGTAACAAAAGTGTAACTTGTCGAACTATACTGAACTGCCAGCCTTTATTTGAAGATTTAGCTTTAGCTATTTGAAGATTTAGCTTTATTTTGTCACACCTGCTGGTGAAGTAATTTGATGGCATGGGGTCTACGGGTGAGAGAAGAAGTAGTTTATTTTAATTTAATGTAAAGATAAAGTGGCTTAGTTCGCTTGTAGCTTGATAAATAATTGATACTTTTTTTTGGGCTGGTCCATTTTGTATTTATTGATTTTAACGAAATAATCCATTTGATTTTGTCTTACAAATGTATTGGGTTCTGTCCTATCTTGCTGCAGTATTTGTCAATATGTCAAAAAACTTTTTGTATTAAAGAGGGAAGAGACCATTTGGCCTTGGGTTCCAGCAGTTTTTCCTTTTTGAAAATTCAATTCCCACTGAATGACATATCACACTTAGATTGGTTGACACAAACTGATTGAGTTTGCCTGATACTCAACTCAAGTTGTTTCTATTTTTGCAAGTTGGAATAAACATAAATTGTGCTGCGAAAAACCTTTTGTTCTTCTATGTTTAAGTTGTATTGTTATGCGCAATGAACAGTTACACTATAAGATACATGGTTCGGGTTATGATTTAATTCGATCGGAATATATTTTGACAGTACTACAATATGATTTTATATGAAAAACAAATCTGTGACATACCGTAGATTTTCAACAGAATAAACCATTCCATTATTAGTGACATAAATAAGTTCATGATTTGCTTATCAGATCTTATTTTGTCTACATGCCATTGTGTGTCTTGGGAGGTAATTACTCTGATCAGTCTTATTTTTGTCCATAGATTTGTACCAATTTTGTGTCAATATGGTTCTCACTTGTTTTTCTAGCAATTATCATCTCTGCAATATGATGCCATCTTTATAAATAATTGCTTCAATTTCCTGTCTTTCCTGCCGTAGCCTACACGAGGTGTACTCAGTACATGAAGTACCTGGAATTGTTTTTGACAGTCATATGTTGCAATAAGCGCTGGTATGTAACTATGTATAATGGAATTTTGAGACATATTGTCAGTGTTTTGATGTATTGCAAATTTTCCCAATCTGCGTCTGTGACTCCAACCCAATTTGTCATTGAACACTTGCAATAATTTCTAAGATACATATAACCACTGCTTGAAAGCTCATTTAATGATATATGTAACATCAACCTTAATTTATAAATTTGGTTTTGTGTCTTTTGTTTCAAAACTTTCAGGTTACTAAACAAATAACTCCATGTCATATTCTCTTCAAAATTTGTTCTTTTTGACCTATCCTTACATACTTTGGCCAATTGTCACAGAAGTCTAAATAGCTATATATTGCAACTTTATTTAACAATATAAAATTTCGTAATCATAGAAGTTATAAGGGATGGATTAATTGCTCTAACTGATCCGAGTAGTATGCTTTCTTATAAAGTACCTTGGGTTGGTGACTTGAAATCAGCAACTGGTTGCTCATCAATCCAGTGCTGTACCATTGAGCCGAATCTTCTCATATGGTACCTTATGGCCATGGTTGACTTGTAAAGACAAACCAATCATAAGCAATCCCGATAATGGCTCTCAGCAAAGGACCACGCAACAAACTTGGAAGACGAGACATAAACTGTCATCCTTGACTTCTCTTCAACCCCGCGGGTTCCATTATTCTCCTAAATCGTCTTTCTGGTCATCATTTGATCATTCTCCCATCTTTATTGTTCTCTATAGGCAGTCTGTGCCAAGAAATCCTTCGTTTTGTCATTAAAGCGGTGCTATATCGTTAATGACTTCTTTGAACTCCCCAAGAAGGCGTTTCTGGTTGCTTCGTTATGACATAAGTTAGCTAACTTTTTTTGCTAAGTAAAGGGCTTATTCTGGTAAATTCAATGTGATAGGGTTCCAAATTAAAATGTTATTTACAAGTGAACTATTGTGCTATACATGATTGATTATCAAGAGGATTGTTTTTATGGGAGGAACTCTGGGTGGCTAATTTTCTTACTGTTTTGGTAACCTTAGTTTGTGATTAAGTTGGCAGTCTGTAATTACCTGTTTTTCTTCTTGCTTCTTCTTGTAGTGTTGAATAAAGAATAAGATGGTGTGATAGATTTAGACACTGACTTTGACCGGCTGCCAACTCTGGCTTCTGTGGGCTGCTTGCCAAGGACATCCACCTCTTCAAGAGACTCTTTTGGATGTTGCTCTCTTTTGTTTCAACATTTTGGCAATACAAGTTTATTGTCATGTTCAGTCAACAAGGAGACAACTTCGTTCTAACAAAGTGTCTGTCATAAATTTTGATAAACAGGCTTAATTTGCTTGTAAACAATTTACAAATACTTCTCACAAGTCGGATATCTTTGATATTTGTCAAGGCAAATAGGTTGGCTTCTTTTTCTGTCCTGGCATACAGTGAACTTGCCTGATGCCAACGTGATAATTAAATGTTTGTGAGTTTTAACTGCAAGTCCCCACATGTTTAATGATCTAGCAGTATCGGCTATTTGAAACTAAATAACATCTTGTTTTGCCAATTTTATGGAAAAAAGTAGTTTTTTCATAATGAACTTTAAGAACTGTCAGACATTATGCCACATATTTGCAGTTAATTTTGTTTAGTCACCATATCAAGTTGAATATATAGCAACTGCCTCATTATCATGGGTTGCAACAAATATGAGAAGTCTTCCTGTTTCAGTTTCAATCATATATATATAATATAATATATATAATGTAATTATGTAATTATTGTAATGAGATTCTTGTCAAGGAACATCAACAAATCTATTTTTAATGATATATGTTGTAATGGTATGTACTACCAGGAAAGGTCATTCATTGTAGTTTCTTAATTATCTGCTGTTCTTCTGTGGTAATATAGATGGAAGATCATATTTCAGCCTAGCGCAATCTAGAAGAAGACTGCAACTCAGTGTTCAATGTGGTCCTTTTGAATCCATTTCTAAGTTTAATGATTGTCCTTAGGAGGCTTATCAGATGGGTGGTCAGTTGTTTAATGGAGAAAACTGATCGATCTGGAGATTATTTCTTGTCATTGACCTCCTTTAAATCACTGTGGGTCTATCTGGACGTTCCTCTTATTGATCCGGATAATTGGATCGAATTTTCTCTTCATCAGGAAATTGATCGCCATTTGTTTTCCCAGTGACCTTTTTATCGGCATGGATGTCTTGTTTTCAGCGTGTTTTGGTTTCAGTCAATATCATTAACCTGCCATATTTGGTTAATTCATTCTTTACCTGTCTTATTTTGCACTGTCTATACATTGCACTTGTGTTCATGTGAGCTAGTGCATTAACTGATGTAATGTGACATTACAACTGAGATATGGCAAAATGGAAACAGATATTCAACATCATCTGTCAGATTCTCCACAGTAAAACAAAACCTGTCAGGGAACCAATGTTTAAAATTTATATTTGTTTGGAAGGTTTGGTTGTTTCCCTTGTTTGGAGCTCATCACTCAGTAAGCCAGATGGCTTACCTTGGAAAGTGTTGCAGTAAGGTCGTTGAACTTATGAGAACGGATGCCTTTACAATGTTGTCGAATAGTTCAATCGTGAAGATTTGGTATCTGGCACAGAAGTAGTACATGACAATGATAAACAATGAAATTAGTGAATAATCAGTGTTAAATGTCCATGCTGGTCAGTCATTTCACATTAATACTACAATATGTACAGGCTCCTACATGTGCATCTTAATGATGGGGGAAACTTTTTGGAACCAAAAACTGTAACTGAATTGGTGACAAGCACAGGATGAATCATTTTCAAAATTGTTCCTCAATTACAGTTTCTCTTCTACCTTTCTTAAATGGCTTTAGAATAGGTTTTCCACTCAAATGGGAATGGAGGGTTTCAAGTGGTGATGCTGTCTTTCACTGTCCATTGTGAGTGAGCGATGAGGTGTGGAAGCAGGTCAGACTGGGTCTATAGGGCAATATCTGGGAGTGTGAAGCAGTCTTAGCCTATTGTGGACTTTTTCCCCTGTCTGGATGACTGACTCGCGGTGTCATCCTGGATTTGGTCCAAAGCAATTACTTGCGACACATGTCAAGTGTCTGGCTTTATAGGTTTTGGTAATCTTACTGTCTGTACGAGTACTCTGCAGCACTGTTTCAAAGTCTTGTGTCTTCGTTGAAATCCAGGACAATGACCTTTATCACCCAATTGACCAATTATATATAAAATATTACATATATTGCTGTCAATGTAAAATAAATTGAGGATATTTACCTTTAGGTGTTGATTTTTTAATGGGAAAGTTAGTAGCATTATAGTTATCATCCTTAAGAAAATTGCTTTTTTGCCCAATTAGTATTTTCTTACTTTTTTGCTTGGGAGGCCTATGTTTCATATATCTTACACTTACCATATCTATCTATCTATCTATCTATCTATCTATCTATCTATCTATCTTCTGAGAATTTTATTGTCAATTTTTTTTACTCTCAGGAGAATGTTAGGTTGATCATGTGTTATGGGGGCTTTATGTTTATGATGTCATAATATCTTGCTTATGGTGTGAAAGACTGTAGATTAGTTTCAAAGTTTATTAGTGAGCCATTGTTACCATACGGGCTGATTATTCAATGTTATGTTGTTGCAGTACATGCATAAGTGAAGCAAAAAGCTCTCTGGTTGTGAATTGTTGAAGTCATGTACATTGTACTATGCCCAGGTGAAAAATAAAAACTGTTCAATCTCTCTGGTGGAACCATCAGTACAGAAGTTGTCTCCTTTTCGAAAGGAATGACTGTTTTCAGAATGGATGCATATTGTGCGATGAAGCATATGTAGAAACATATGCAGGAAGTGATGAATAGATTTTAGGGGCCTCAATGCTGACATGCAGAACCCGTATGGGGTTGCAGGTTGTGTCATTATTCCTTGTTAGCTTGTTTATCTGCTAGGACAAGAACTTCTTTACCAGTGCACTCATAAAATGTGATGTATGGTTTCCTGTAAAGTTATTACTGTGTAAAACCTACAGTGAATAGTCCAGGAAGGCCTGAGGAGATGGCACTTTATGCCAATATGTCACAGAATTATGTTCCTCAAGGGGCGTCTTTAAGCCCTTGTCGGAGCCAGTGCACAGAACGGCAGTAGCACTAATGAAGTAATGTTTTGCGTCCTCAATTGCCTTAATTCTGACAGACCAGTGTGGAAAATAGGTCTTTGCTTGAGAAACAAAAACAAAAAACAGTGTTCTCCTGCTATTCTATTAGCCTTCCAAGTCCACAAATACGTAACATATTAAAGTCCCGATCATTCATCTACCCATCCTTCCGAAACTGCAAATAGAACACAAATGTTAGTGTCAGCGCCATTGCTATCAGATATTTTCTGCAGTTATTATCTGCACCCTTCCAGACTTTATTGATGTTTGACAAATTTGTTTCTCCTGCTGGAAGGGCTGTTCAGAAACTCTTCATTTGGTGGAATTATGCTTTGAACTCTGAAAAATTGGCAAGGTCTAACTGTGAAGCAGTCATAACATATACTCCAAATCAGTGTGTTATTGTGTAAGGAAGAATAAAACGTGAAGCAGTGATATGGTGTTGACAGACTGCCTATCATTTCTATTCAAAACCTTCGAAGTATTCTCTCGAAGGGACAGTCTGATTTGAGATCTTGGGGAAAAGCCGAAGAACCAGGTCACAATTCATGCGCCACCATCACTGAATTCATCAGTATGGGTTGTAGGGTGGTCCAAAAAACTTTTTTTGTCAATATCAATTCGCACACCCTCCTATTTTGTGAGAAATGGCACAAAAACAATGCAGTTCAAATTTTGTGAAAATCCCAACAGAGGAAGGGGTCTCCCAAAGGCCTTAAAGTTTCAATGCTTTTTTAATTTTCGACCATTTTCGCCAATCCGCGGTTCTCTATAACTTTGTCAGTATTATGCCCCAGTCTCACGGCACGTTACGGAGAACTTTTTACCACTGAGGGGCAGCTTGAGTTGAATTCTAGGAAAAAAATGACCATCACGGCGACATACAATGTTTATAAAACCATTACATAATTAATTAAAAGCATATCACGGCGGGGTTCTTTTTGTTCATTGCGGGGAAGAAAAGTTGTACGCCGTCCCCAAAAGTTCGCCGGGGGAAAGGAATTTCCTCCTCCTGAGGGATACTTTTATATCGCCCCGAGATATAAAAAGTACCCCTCAGGGAACCTATAACTGCCCTTCAGTGAACCTATTTCACCGCGGCGGGATGTCAAAAACTGCCGGCGAGGCTTCAAATGTCCTCCCAGGGGCAGGAAAGGTCCCCGCGGGGGCAGGAAAGGTCCCCGCGGGGGCAGGAGAGGTCCCCTCAGGGGCAGGGGATGTCCTAATATCCCGGCGGAGATGTTTTTGAGGCGTTCTCACTGAAAAAATCCACGCCGGACATCCAAAAATAAAGAAAATTTTGGGCTCTGCTACGCCGTCATGAAAAAAAAGTTTGTACCTGTTGAATCTTTTTTGACATCCACGGCGCAGTTTTCCCATTTCTAGGAACCGCTGAGGGGAACAAAAACTTCCCCTGGGGGGATGTTAAAAGTCGACGGCGGATCACCCAAATTCATCCAATTACCAGGAAATACTTCGACGCCGATCTAAATAGTTCTCCGGGAGCCGCCGTGAGACTGGGGCATGAGTCTTACAACATTTTAATTGCCATGGTTGGAAAGCTCTCAAAAAGACCCTCATTTTGCATACCAACATCAATTGTCTAGGACGACATCTTGATTCCCATTGGCTCTTCAGCTTGCACTTTTTAGAATGTAAATGTTGCAGACTGTTTAATCCTGTTAAAAAAAGGCTTTTGAATTTTTTTTTCACTGATTGGTTGCAGTGATTCGCATTCTCTAAGTTCCAGAATTACCAAATATAAAACCTCTTTGATTTTTACTGTGGCAGTGCCTCGGTTATGAGTGATCACGTTTTAATGTTAAAGTTAGTTTAAAACTCATAAAATGTGAGATGGGGTCTGTTGCATTTCTTATCATATCTTCGTCAGAATTTATTGCAGGGCAACATGAGTGGTACCACATGAAAGAAAATACTCTCTGCATTCTCATGGTACCAGTGATATTGCCCTATATTTAATTCTTATGAAGTTAAAATACAAATATAACAGCCCCCGCCCCTGATTTGTTTCCATACTTCCAACAAAATTTAGCATTAAAACTTCCAAGCTCATAAAGCAGGATTTCCCATGGCCAAAAATTAAAAAAATATTTTATTTGCTCTTTCTTGAACTTGGAGAGTGTGAATTACTGCAATTATCAGTGAAAAAAATTCAAAAACCTTTCTTTAACAGGATTAGACAGTCTGCTACATTTGCGTTTCTACAAAGTGCTGGCCGAAGAGCCAATGGGAGTCAAGATAACGTCCTAGACCATTGATGTTGGTATGCAAAATGTAGGTATTTATGAGAGCTTTCCTACCTTGGCAATAAGAATGCTGTACGACAAATACTGACAAAGTTATAGAGAACCGCGGATTAACGAAAATGGTCAAAAACGGAAAAAACATTGAAACTTTAAGGCCTTTGGGAGACCCCTTCATCTAGTTGGATTTCCTTAAAATTTCACCTGCATCAGTTTTATACCTACACTCATCAAATAAAAGGGTGTGCGATGTGAAATTCACAAAATTATTTTTTCCCATCTAAAAATGAACCCCCTAATGGGTTGGAATCGGGGGGGGGGGAGATAGAAAGTGGATCATTTTAGGGCTCCTGGAAAGACGCAGTCTGGTTCCAGGTTGGTGTGTTGGTTATAGTTTCTGTCAGTGTGGGAATTAAACAGACATACATGTACTTTGAAACTAGACTTTCACTAATGATTTAGTTTTTCCAGAGCAGTCTCTGCACTTGCAGATCGCTTTTCTGTAAAGCAGTTACAACATGAACACTAGAATCACTGACAAGCTCACTGCATCAGAAAAGCATAAACTGTGAACAAGTATGAAAAATCAAATCATTAACGCAAATAACAACAGGTTTCAACCAAATGAATCCTGGCAATTTGACAACTTCAGTAAAAATATTGTCATTACTGTGTTTAGTGTGACATGAAGATCATTTATTGGTGGAAGAAATTTGATTTCTCTGAATTGATATTGTGAATCACAATACTGTAGAAAGATGGTCCATCTTTTGAATATACTGGAGGAGTTTGATTTTCTTTGCAAAATAGCTCAAAACTAGACATGTCATAATCGCATAGCGATGAATGATGCGCTGTGCTATACTGAGTGTGCAACATGACACACCCCTTCGTATATCAGAATGATATTCACTAATAAATGTTTATATCAGCTTCTACATATCTGTAAGACATATTCTATCAAAATATGCCTAGGATAATCAATATTAAACTTTATATATTTTTTACAGGATGCAATTGCCTCTAAATAGCCCACACTGGTGCTGATGGGGCGTAAAACACAAACTCACTCACTCACTTTACAGGATGCAATAGTCTTGAGACAAAATTTGGCTTTCAGGCACCAGGTCTCCTAAAAAGCACTCCCACAGTTGCCCAAAGGCACACTTTAACATGGAAGACTTAGACTTGGGTGTGCCATTTAGGTTACAGTGTATCTTTCCTGGTTTTTGTTGTACAAAACCATAGGGCATTTTGGATTTTTTTCTTAAATTTGCCAGAAAATAAAACGGAAAAAGACATGTTGTAGTCTCCACATGATCTCCACTACCATTATTGCCAGTACACTAGCTTAAATGCATGAAAATCTCATAAGAAATGGAGCCATTTTCACCGGTCCTTGTTTGTGGGTAACCATGCTGAGCAGTATTACAAAATGTGATGAGATAATTCTATAATCAAAGTATTCCCTTCCTTCATTTCTATGTTAGCCATGCACCTTTTTTCAAGTACCCATTTTTGTCTGACCAGTGCATTTTATTTAACCGAAGAACCTGGTTGACCTGGTGCATTCACTGTACCCCATGCAACCGATTAACCAGGTGCATTGTGCAGCAGACTGCAGGCCTAGCATATATAGAAGCATGCTCAATGTGCTGAGTAGTGAACAGTTGTGAAATGTCGGAGGCACAACAGTTGGAATATGACGCAATTAACCCCCTAACACAAGTCTAAACATGTGGGGGAAAAACTTCATGATAGATACAGAACATACATGTGAAGGAGAACGTTAAAAGTTATGTCAAAGAACCAGGAGCTCACACATAAAATTTGCAGCAAATGTTAGTTGACGAATCTGGAAGGCTATGAAAACAAGGGCACTGCTATAGCCACCTGGCGGTGGGCTAGCGCAGTGCAATGATCACTAGGCCAAAATGTACATGTAACCAGCCACTGTTGTATTGCCTATCTTTATTGCATGAATGTGGGTCCCAGACAAGAAATAACAGTGTGCAATTTAGGTCATCTGATACTGATGCAGAAAATATGTAGCTGGTAACTTGACCTGAGCTGGATGCTGCTGCACAGTCTGGCCGGCATATTGAGGTTAGCAGGGCAACTGCAGTGGAAGAAAAAGCATCAGGTCTATGCGTTGGGGTTCATCATGAAATGGACTGCATTCTGTCATTTCATGCACCTTTTAAAAGGTTATACCGATAAGTTTAGACCAGAAATTTTCACTGAAAGGCTCCACACCCTAAGCCCAATGTATAATTTGTAAGCCCCTTGAATGATAATGTCACATCAAAGTACATAGATAGGTTTTGTGTTGCCTTCTTTACTTTATTTTAGGCTTGACGAACCAACTACTCAGCAATCCACCTCTATTCCTGTTGAAAATGCATCCTTCTTGAAAACGTGGTCAAGTGGTCATACAAAATTTACCCAATGATACTAGTCTGCAAAATTGTGCAATGCAACTACTTGTACATGCAATATAACTGCATCTTCAGCCTACCATATAAAATTCTGTAAAGAGGTTCTCTGGAAAGATTGGCTACTATTTCTGAACAGAGAAACTGGTTGCTTATCAGTCCAATGCAATGCCATAGAGCTGAATCATCTCCTCATGGCCATAGATAATTTGGTAAAGACAAACCAATCATAGCCAATCCAGATAATGGCTCTCAGCGAAGACAAGACATAAACCGTCATCCTTGACTTCTATTCAACCTGGTGGGTTCAATTATTCTCCTAAATTGCCTTTCTGGTCATCATTTGATCATTCTCCCATCTTTATTGTTCTCTATAGCCAATCTGTGCCAAGAAATCCTTCGTTTTGTCATTAAAGCGGTGCTATGGTTTTTATGACTTCTTTGAACTCCCCAAGAAGGCGTGTTTCTGGTTGCTTCGTTGCGACATCATTGCTCTTTCCTTTTTTTGCAAATTAAAAGGTAATTTCAGCTGAAGGGATAAGACTTTTGTTACTGAGCAATTTCAACAGTTATTAATATTTTAATAAGCTATATATGCTAAATGAAAGTTTTATATGATAGGATTCCAAATTTACATGTTAATAATAACCTTCCCTTTTTCTTCCTATTCTCTCAGTGTTCAATAAACAACGTGATTCTTTCTCTGGCTGCCAAGGACATCTGCCCTTTGTAGATACTCTTTTCTATCATGGACCCACATGTTTAATGATATATCAATCCAGTTTTAAGTTTTTTGCAAAAATTTTCTGTATGAATGACAAGAATTGTGGCAGGAGGTTATGCTGCACATTTGTGGTAAATTTGGTTAAGTCGCTCTGTCAAGTTAAATCAAATTGCAATGTGTTGCGACAAACATGAAAAAGTGTTCCAGTTTCAGTTTCAATTATATCTATTGATCATTAAGTATTTTGTTATTCTTGTCAAGAAGCATTGACAAATGTGGTGATATATATTGTGATAGTATATTCGCTTCCAGGAAATGCCATTGGGTGTAGTTTCTTAATTATCTGCTGTTCTTCTCTGGTAATATAGATGGAAGATCATTTTTCGGCCACGTAAAATCCAGTGGGAAGCCAACAGCTCACTTGGTGCTCAATGTAGTCCGTTTGAGTCAGTTTCTAAATTTAATAGTCATCTTAGGAGGCTTATCAGATGGCTGGTCAGTTGTTCAATGGAGGAAACTGATCGATCGGAAGATTATTTCTTGTCATTGACCTCCGTTAAATCACTGGGGGTCTATCTGAACGTTCCTCTCATTGATCAGGCTAATTGGATCAAACTTTCTCTTCATCAGGAAATTGACCGCCCATTGTTTTCCCAGTGACCTTTTTCCAGGCATGGCTGACTTGTTTTCAGCTTGTTTCAGTTGCAGTCAATATAATTAACCTGCTATATTTGGTTATTCAATGGATGATGTGAATGGCAATTCTTTTGTTATTCTGTTTGCTTTCTTTTGGCATGATTTAATTTTTTGTTAAAATAATGTTTACTCAATAAAGCAAGGTTATTTGTAAAGTTATGATAACTAGAATCGCAAGCGATGATAATATGACCGCCGGCGCTGCTGGACGCCTTTTGCTGATCAAGTGCAATCAAGTGTGACTGTGTCGATCCATAAAAGATGAATAACAATTTGTGTTTTGAGTGCAGCTTGTTTGGACCTGGCTTAAAAAAGCTCAGTCGTATAATAATAATAATAAATAGATATATATTCGTTGTTGTCCATGGCGCAGTGGGGCCTCTATTTGACGGGGGTTTATTCGAGGGGCGTATATGTGTACATCCATTGTGCATGCCTGTGTACGGCCATCGTCAAGTGTACGCCCATCTGTAGCTCGTCTGGCATGCCCATCTGTGTGTGCACGCCAATTTGTGTGTACACACCCATCTGTGTACGCACCCATTTGCGTGGGCATGTCCACCTGAATGCCTATCTGTGTGGGCATGCCCACCTGTACACCCATCTATGTGTACGCCCACCTGTAGGCCTATGCCCATCTCTCGAGTGTATGCCCATCTGTGTTGGAACCCTCATCTGTGAGTGCATGCCTTCTTAGTGTGCACGCCCCCCTTTACACCTAGCTGGGAGTATGACCGTCTGTGTGAGTATGCCAATTTGTGTGTGCACAGCCACCTTCGTGTGCACGCCCATTGATATGGCCATCTGTGTGCGCATGCCCATATGTACAGCCATCTGCATGTATACGCCCATATCAGCATGCCCATCAGTGTGTGTAAGCACATCTGTGCGTGCACGCCCATCTGTGTGTGCATGCCCATTTGTATGTGCATGGCCATCTGTATGCCCATCCCAGTGTGGATGCCCATGTGTGTGTGGACGCCCATGTCTGTCTGCAGGGCCACCTGTGTGTACACACCCATCTGTCAGTGCAGGCCCACCTGTACGCCTAGCTGTGTGGGTATGCCCACCTGTACACTCATCTGTGTGTACGCCCATGTGTATGCCCATCTGTGTGTGTATGCCCATCGGCCAGTGTATGCCCATGGGTGTGTGTACGCCCATGGGTGTGTGTAAACCCATGGGTGTGTGTACTCCCATGGGTGAGTGTACGCCCATGGGTGTGTGTGGACCCATGGGTGTGTAAAACCATTGGTACAGTATATATACACCTTTTGATATATATATATGAACACCCTTTGGTATAGACTCGCCCATGTCAGTAAACTGTCATGAAAAGTAAGCCAACCGACCTGCCGCCTGACCTGTAATGTAATGTAGTGCTTTAATGCAGTGCTGTAACGCAGCGCTGTAATGCAGTGCTGTAATGCAGTGCTGTAATATAGTGCTGTAATACAGTGCTGTAATGCAGTGTTGTAGTGCAGTGCTTTAATGCAGAATACAGAAAGCAGTCCAATAACACGTTGCTGTAATGCAGCGCAATGATTCATTGTTGTAATTCTGTTGTAAAGTAATGCAGTGAGGCAGTGATGTAATGCAGTACAATAATGCAGTGTAATGCAGTGCTGTAATGCAGTGCTGTAATACAGTGATGCAAAGCATGCAGTAATGCAGTGCAAGTTATGCAGTGCAGTTATGCAGTGTTGTAAGCAGTGCTGTGATGTGGTCTGTAATGCAGTGCAGTTATGCAGTGCAAAAAAGCACTGTTGAAATACAGTGCAGTAATGAAGTGTTTCAGAGCTGAAATGCAGACTGCAGTGTTGTAATGCAAGGCAGTGATGCAGTGCAGTCATGTGTCCGCGGGGGCAAGTCCCCGTGTCCGCGGGGGCATGTTCCCGGGGGCATGTCCCCATGTCCCCCGGGCATGTCCCAAGGGGTATGTCCCCATGTCCCTGGGGGCATGTCCCCGGGGGCATGTCCCCGGGGGCATGTCCCCATGTCCCCATGGGTATGGCCCCATGGCCCCGGGGGTATGTCCCCGGGGGTATGCCCCCATGTCCCCGGGGGTATGTCCCCATGGCCCCGGGGTATGTCCCCATGTCCCCGGGGGCATGTCCCCATGTCCCCGGGGGTATGTCCCCATGTCCCTGGGGGTATGTCCCCGGGGGTATGTCCCCATGTCCCCGGGGTATGTCCCCGGGGGTATGTCCCCATGGCCCCGGGGGTATGTCCCCATGTATGTCCGCGGGGGCATGCCCCCATGTCCCCGGGGGCATGTCTCCATGTCCCCGGGGGCATGTCCCCATGTCCCCGGGGGGCATGTCCCCATGTCCCCGGGGGGCATGTCCCCATGTCCCCGGGGGGCATGTCCCCATGTCCCCTGGGGCATGTCCCCATGTATGTCCCCGGGGGGCATGTCCCCATGTCCCCTGGGGCATGTCCCCATGTCCCCTGGGGCATGTCCCCATGTCCCCTGGGGCATGTCCCCATGTCCCCTGGGGCATGTCCCCATGTATGTCCCCGGGGGTATGTCCCCATGGCCCCGGGGGTATGTCCCCATGTCCCCGGGGTATGTCCCCATGTCCGCGGGGGCATGTCCCCATGTCCGCGGGGGCATGTCCCCATGTCCGCGGGGGCATGTCCCCATGTCCCCGGGGGCATGTCCCCATGTCCCAGGGGCATGTCCCCATGTCCCCAGGGGGCATGTCCCCATGTCCCCGGGGGGCATGTCCCAATGTCCCAGGGGGCATGTCCCCATGTCCCCGGGGGCATGTCCCCATGTCCCTGGGGGCATGTCTCCATGTCCCCGGGGCCATGTCCCCATGTCCCCGGGGGCATGTCCCCGGGGGCATGTCCCCATGTCCGGGGGGGCATGTCCCCATGTCCCCGGGGGTATGTCCCCATGTCCGCAGGGGGTTTAGTAGATATTAAATGGTTGCCCCCTTATTCTTAGTAATAATGGTCGCCCACTCTTTAGTATATATTAAATGGTCGCCTCCTTATCCTATCTATCTATCTATCTATCTATCTATCTATGTATGTCTATCAGCATTGCTTAGTAGATATTAAATGGTTGCCCCCTTGGTTCAAACATTCTTAGTAATAATGGTCGCCCCCTCCTTAGTAGATATTAAATGGTCGCCCCTTATCCTATCTATCTATCTATGTATCTATCTATGTATATCTATCATCATTGCTTAGTAGATATTAAATGGTTGCCCCCTTGGTTCATTCATGCATGTACTTTTGCTATCTTAGCACCTTAGTAGATATTAAATGATTGCCCCCTTATTCTTAGGAGATATTAAATGGTCGCCCCCTTATCCTTAGTAGATACCTTATCTATCTATCTAACTATCTATCTATCATCATCATTGATTGCCATCATTGATTGCCATCATTGACTGCCATCATTGACTGCCATCATTGACTGCCATCATTGACTGCCATCATTGACTGCCATCATTGACTGCCATCATTGACTGCCATCATTGACTGCCATCATTGACTGCCATCATTGACTGCCATCATTGACTGCCATCATTGATTACCTTTGTCTACGACTCCGCCACATAAATCCTCCGACACCCTCCGACACATGAAATCCCGCCATGTGACCGCGTAAAAACAGAGATCAGCCTAAAGGCGATCAATAAGAGTTTGGCTGCTTTTGAGACATCCCCCAGCAGTCAAGTGGTCCAAGCAGGTCTAATCTGGCACAGTGCCAAAAATCACGAAAACAACATTCAGATAGCCAAAATAACAATAAGGTGGGGTGTTTCACTGAAAAATCATGAATCTCAGAAAGGTATGAAAGACCCCTTGGATCATTCTGGTTTTCAGGGGTTGATTGTAGAATGTAAAGTTATGTTTATATAGCAACTTTCATGATTGTACATTGAGTGTAACTTGTTCTATCCATCCCCAAAAATGTGAGTTAAATGGTACAATACGGGGGTAAAAGCAAAATGACCGCGCCAGCGGCTGGCGGCGGTCATAATAAAGGCATACATGTAGGAGAAAAAAAGTATGCTCGTGTCTTGGACTATTAGTTTCATCCATTGGCTACTGTTGTTTCTGTCATTATGTGCTTGTTTCGGAAGATTAACTGTGTAATGTATTGCGGTTGTTATTAAATTTAATGCCTGATGGATTGTTCACCTGTCATTTTTCTCCATCTAGTTTTGGCTACTGTCTAAACTTTGCACCTGTATTTGTTTGAGCAAATGCATAAACTAATGCAATGTTGACATCTCTACTGAGACATTACTAAATAGAAACAGATATTCAAAATTATCTGTCAGATTCTCCACAGTAACACAAAACCTGTCTGGAGACCAGTGTTTGCCATTTGGCATTTGTTTGGAAGGTTTTATTACTGTTTTTGCTTGGGATGTATCATTCTCTGAGCCAGATCACTTACCCTCAAATGCATTGCAATAAGATAATTTAGCCAATATTGAAATATGCCTTTGCCATGTGATCAGATGGTGGTGAACAAGGCAATCGTGATGCTGTTCTATGTAGACAAATGCATTTAATACCAAGAAAATAATAAGAACTGGGTAAATGTCAAATTTTAAAAGTGGGGTGACTGGACTTTGCTATAGGAAATTGTATGCTTACTAATTGTTGTATATTTCATGATGTTTGGAATGTCTCGTGACAACAACTATAGATTAAAGACATTTTCAAGATGAAACATTTTAGGCATTTTCGAAGTTGTTACTAAATTAGTTTGTCTTCCGCCTTTAAATAGTCGCTGAATAGATCCTCTACTAAAATGAGAAGGAAGGGTTGAAAGTGGCAATGCAATCACGAGCTGTTGTGTGGAAATGGGTGGAGGTCAGGCGGAGCAATTCTCTTGATTTCAGGCTTGGTCTATAGGGCAATATCTGAGAGTGTGAAGAAGTCTTAGCCCATTGTGGATGTGTTCCGCTGCCTGGATGACTGACTCAGGGTGTCATCCTGGATTCGGTCCAAAGCAATTACTTGCTACAGATGTCAAGCATCAGGCTTCGTTCGATGGGTCATCTTACTGTCTAGAACACTGTTTGGCCTTGGGAGTCTTGTGTGTGAAGTCCTGTGGCTTGTGTAAAATACTTGACAATGAGCTCTGGCATTATTATGTGTATTTACCAATGTAGGACATAGTGGGAGATTTCATTGAGTTCCAGTATACAGTGCCGCCTGTAAGTAAGTGAAACGCATGACATTGTGCCATTGCATCAATGTTAAACATCCTTAACCAAAATGCTTCTGGAAGGACGAATTCTCGTCCGATGAGAGGAAAACATTTTGGGTCATAAAGCCGATATGTGAGACATGCAGGATAAAAATAACAGCCAATTTTCTTTGCTGTAGTTGGATTTAGGTATGGGTCAAAGTCTTTGATAAGTAGGTGAAAGTGAAGGCCCAATGTTAAAACATAGGGAAGGGTGGTTCACTTACTTATCAAAGACTTTGACCCATACCTAACTCCGACTACTGGGAAGAAAATGGGCTGCTATTTTTATCCTGCATGCCTCACACATCGGCCTTTATGACCCACTTTGTTTCCCTTTCATCCGATGAGAATTCATGCCTCCACAAGCAGTTTGGCTGAGGATGTTTAGCATTGATGCAATGACACAATGTCATGCGTTTCACTTACTTACAGGCGGCACTGTATATATATGATGATCCTCAAGAAAAATGCTTTTTAATTTTGTGTGATTAGTGTTTTCTTTTATGTAGGTATGCTCCGTTTACCCTGCTTTGGTTCTTTAGGACAAACAGGGTGAAGTCTGCCTTGATGAGCTCTGTTTGTTGAGTTAAAGGGTTTAGTTAGTTGAAGGAAGATATAATTTTTTAACCAGGCTGCAGTAGCCTAGCTCTTTTGCGAACTTGAGGGAGCAGGCTACAACATTACAACTTCTCTATTTCTTTTGCTTTTTCTGAGCCAATTTGATACCCAATTCGATATGATTTCAGTCAGTTCTAACTAGTTTTGCAAGTTTTTTGTTTCTATTTTTTTTTCAACAACTTTTGAGTGCATCTGTTGTAAGCCACTTTAGGTTCTACCGTATATTGGTTTTGGTATGTCTGTCAGTGCTTTATGTGACACTCAAGCTGGAAGGAGGCCTAGGAACCTGTAAAGGGGTTGTTTATTGCCTTTCCATTTTGCAAAAGACCACCGCTGCAATATCCTGTGACTTATTTCCTTTTGGTAGACTGCAGTGTGCATGAGACCTGAGGTCATTGCTTGAAATTAGGTCAGCCAGACTTATGGTGTGATGTATTGATAAGACTACCATCTGTTAAAGTGACAGGCAAAAACATTATGCTCCTACATTTGTTAAATTTCAATACCTGTGCAAAGAAAAGTCTTAGAATCTGCACTGTTTAGTACTTGGAATTTTACAGAATTATTTGTCCATTTTCATTTATTGTTTGAATGTCTGTGTTGCTAATATAGTCCACTGACTGCATTTGCTGTTATCATTTTAAAACTGTTACTTGGCAAATAAAGATACATTTTCTTCCTTGTAGTTGCCTTTTCTTCACTTTATCATGTCAGCACTTTATCTTAAGTCTTCTCTTCACAGACATTTTGTTGGCAGTTTTAAGTTGCAGCAGGGCATTTGGGTTGACTCTGTCATTAAAATAGTCTAAGGGAAAGAGGATTATGGCATTGTGTTATGTGGGGTTTTGTGTTTATGATGTCATTATTTCATGCTTATGGCTGAAAAAGTCTCTTCGGAATATTTTGAAAGTTTAGGGAGCCATAACTTTGATACATGGGATGCTGCTAGCTGATAATTCAATGTTATGTTGTTGCAGTCCATGTATAGGTGAAGCAAAAAGCTCTGCTCTTGTGAATTGTTGATGTTATCATTGTGCGTTGTACAATTGTACTGTGCCCAGGTGGAAAATAAAAACTGTTCACTCTCTCTCTCTATTGGAGCCTTCTATGTCTAAGTTGTCTGCTTTTGGAAAGGAATGTGCAATGACGCACATGTAGGAACATATGCAAAAAGTGATAAATATATTTTAGTAGTCTCAGTGCTGACATAAAGAACTTCTTGTGTATTCATGAATATAATTGTGTGTAATTTCCTCGCGTAGAGGCATGTCAAACGGTATTGGACTGTGCCTTGTGCCATTATTCCTTGTTAGCTTGTTCATCTGCTAGCACAAGAACTTCTTTACCAGTGCACTCATAAAATGTGATGTATGGTTTTCAGTAAAGTTGTTACTGCGTAAAACCTACAGTGAGTAGTGCAGGAAGGCCTGAAGAGATGGCACGTTATGCCAATAGGTCACGGAATTATGTTCCTCAAGGGGCGTCTTTAAGTCCTTGTCAGAGCCATTGCACAAAACTGCCTGAGCACGATAATGAAGTAAGGTATTGGGTCTTTGATTGCCTTACTTTTTGACAAACCAATGTGGAAAGTAGGCCAAGACTTGTAAACCGCATAGGAGCCATGGTGTCACCTCCACAGCGAGTCACATTTGTGTTTTGTTCACTTTGTTTCTGTTGTCATATTACTAGCCCCAGTTACGAAGGATGGCTGATTAGATGACTGATGTGGTGTATCATATGTTCAATTAACTTGAAAAAGACAAGTTCTTCTAGAATGAACTTCCAAAGACCAGGGGGTGCTATTTATATACATAATACCACTGGAAAAAGCAATTGTCTTTGTTTGGTCTTCATGGAAGTGTCACTAAAAGGCAGTCACAGCCATTGCTATCTGATATTTTCAGCAGTTATCATCTTCACCCTTCCAGACTGTATTTATGCTTGACAAATTTGTTTCTGCTGCCAGAATAGCTGTCAAGAAGCTATTTTCTCATGGCAATATGCTTTGGACTTGAAGAATTGGCAAAGCCTGACTGTGAAGTATAACAGGCCTGAAGACCATATCCAATTATCCATGCCTTACTGTGAAAAAGAAGATAAGGAGGTAGCACATCACTATGGTATGGTGTTGGGCACTGTAGTACGCAGACTTGGAAACCTGGCTTTTATTTATGATGGCGTTTATCCAGTTCTGTCTCTGTACTTGTAAATTGTTTTTCTGTAAAAATAGTTGTAGCATCAACAGTCTAAGTGCTGAAATGTAAACAACAACAGAACAGCTTGTACTCTCAACACTAAACAGGTATGAAAACTGGATTTGTTAGTGCAAATAAAAATTTGTTTCTACAAAATTGAATCCTGGCAAGTTAACAACATCTGTGAGAGTATTGTCATTACTGTGTTTAATGTAACACGAAGCTCATGAATTGTTGGAGGAAAATGTAATTTGTCTGAAATGAAATTATGAATCACAATGCTGTAGAAAGATTGTCTCTCATATATTATATGCTAGAGGAGTATGCATTTCTCAGGCAAAATAAATCAGAAGGAACACTAGACTCTTCTTACGCAACCAGCCGTTGTCATGTTGGCTTTGTTTATTGCATGGATGCCCCTGCCCATACAAGACATGGCAGTGTGTAATTTAGGTCATCCGATACTGATGCAGAAATGATATAGAGGGTAACCTTTTCCTTAGCAAGATGTTTTAGCACAGTCTGGTCTGGTCAGCGTATTGAGGTGGTAGGACTTCTGCAATGGAAAAAGCAAAGGAAGAAGTCTGCACATTAGGGTTCATTGTGAAATGGTCTGCATCTTGTCATTACACGCACCTTGGAGAAATTATACCAACGATCCCAGACTAGGATGGCAGACCTAACCAAATGTGTCATTGGAAAAACCTACAGATTGTGATTTACATGAACAAGGACCAATTTGATATAACTTGCTTAGCTTTTGGTAAAAATATTCTCATGCAGGTAGACTTTTCTTGCTGTTTGTTTTCACGAAGTATATAATAGATGACTACTCAAGTGTGACTATGCCTAATATTTTATGATTATGGCTGGGGCCTCTACGTCATCAATTTGAACTTAACTTGACTTTGCTGACATGAGGATGTGGTCAGTGACACAGGGAATTTGCAGCCTTTTGAGGCCTGGTGCCAAATTCGAACCCGGTCCCTGAGAGCTATTCTGCATTCGTATGCAGCACACCATACAAAACCTAGATGTCACAAATTAACTATTTTTTATAGCAAACTCCTGTAATGACAGACTTTCTGCGAGTCTTATCTCATTGCGTTCCTCTTGGCTTTATTAAAAATTTTTTGATGTCAAAGCAATCAAATTTCACTTTTGTGACCAATTAATGTATGTTACATTATGTTATGCTGCGAAACTGAAGTATTTATGCTATGCTACGAAACTGAAGTATTTTACTTGAAAAGTTCTGTAAACTGCTCAATGATTGATACAATAAATATCGCATGGTCCGAGTCAAAATCCTACCCCTGTTTTTTGTGAACATCATGTCACTATGAGGGGAAACACTTTTCCTAAGAACTAGACATGTTTCATGTCACAAGCAGATATCGTGAAACATGTGGCTGGTAAGAGGCAGTTTGCAAGGCAGTGTGCTGCAGGTCTTTTTCTTGGGGGACCACGTTTTTTGTCTCTTAAGTTGTGTGTTTGCATGCAAAGTGGTCAGCAGGCAGATCTTCGCCTCCGGGTTGAACTCATTACTTGTTCCATTGTGCTCATTGTGGGGCATAATAGGAGTCGGTCATTGTGTGTTGCTCAGGGTCACATGTGCATGTTCCACACTGTATCATCTGCACTGATTTATCCCGGCAACCTTTTCTTCGCCTGCCTGGTCGGATGTACTTGTCCCTGACATTTGTGATGGGGCCAAGGTCAGAACCGAAAGTCCCACACTGTCTGATTGCCATAACTGTCTTTCATTACAGCTTGTAATCTCTGCAGAGAGTCTGAGCAGTGAGTCTGATGGTACTGTTTGCTATCACAGAAAAGCCTGCAGCCTGATGGTCTTTTTGTACTCATTAGAGATTTGTGCTGAAATTGGCAGAATTGCCATTGAGACCTTGGCCCACATGTTCTTCATGCTGGCAATAGAAAGTCAGTTGTATGAGAAAACAAACCTATCCTTAATAAGATTTTGCTTCTGCTTTAAATAGTTTATCATGGTGAAAAAAATATATGTATTATAATAGATATAGCATACAAGTTGAGAAAGTAATTGTAAGCACACTTTTAATTCCAGGTTTATTCTGTGGTGCTGTTAGAGTGTTGGTAGCATCAAATCTTTTGCTTGAACCTTTTTATCATTAACTTTTTGTTTTAATTTCATACCACAAATGTACAATAAATAATGTGTCGGAAATTTGCTATCGTTTCCCTATCTTGTCATTCCCTATCTGAGGCTATCTCTTGTCTTTCTATCTTCTTTAATGCAAGATGGTTTTTGTTCTCAATTGATTTGTGTTTGGTTCTTCCCACTCTTGGCCTTGGAGCTGTCAAGAGAAAATAGTAAAAATTGTAAGTGTAATATTGTGTGTTAGGCTACCTTAAGATCGTTTAAATGCCATTGTTTCTAATATCACACAATAACCAGTGAATTTTATGAATTAAGGACCTGTATACAGAAGGCATTTATAAAGGAATTTATATAAGCGCATATATGTGATGTTTCTGCATAGTCTTTGTTTGGTTATTTTAAATTGGTTCAGAGCTTTAAGGTCTGAATCCAACCCTTCAGAGAAGCACATTAATCTTGGTCCTAACTTGATGATTCAATTTCATTATGATGATGAACACTATACATGTATTTGCATATATTTTAAGTTGTGGTGATGACATAGCCAGATATGTGTGCGATAAAATCCAAGGCTAAGATTAGTAGAAATGAAAAAAAGCTAATATTCGGCAATGGATGTTGGGAATCCGATAACAAAGATGTCAGTCAACATCTGTATTAATGTAAGCAATAGAAAGTGGTTAATCAATGACACTGCCCCAAATGTGTTTTGAAAAACAAAACTTCATGCAATCGATTCAGCGCTCAAGTTATTCACCTCATAATAGAAAAATTCAATATCTTGATCCAAATACTTCGTATGGTGCCTCAGCAACCGCCTCAATGATTCCTAGTTTGAATTGAGGCATGGACTTAATTGCTTTTATTATGAGACATGCTGCGTTTCCAGCACATGATTAAAATAGCCTGGAACAAAGTTAAGAAATTGTTTGGCATAGAACTCTCACATTGGTTGTTTTGTGAAATATGGTATTTACATTTAACAAGCTTTGTGAATTCTCATTAAAAAGGTGGATTAAAATCTAACAATGTAATTGCTTAATTTTGTCATATATATATTTGGATTCATCCTGATAATGTAAGAAGTCTTATTTAAGTCTACGATTGAAGTGGATTTTGAAATGAATTACTGAATCTGTCCAGGTGTGCATCATGACCTGCTCTGGTCTGGCTCCAAACTTATTGGCAGACATAAAGACAGAAAGTTTGATGGACCGCAAGACAAATGAACCAGTTCAATGAGCTCATGAATGCCTTAGTTTAGTTGCCTGAAATCAAGTGTTTGCCACATCTATGGACTATGGGTGTTTGGAATTTGGTTTTTTGGCTGAAGTAAAAGCTTGTTGTTTACTGCTTTGACACTGGGTTGTAAATCATTTGACTTGTCCGGCTGTTCAGGCCATCTGCTTGTGATGCTAGGCATCCTGTGTCTATCTGTGATGCTAGGCATCCTGTGTCTATCTGTGATGCTAGGCATCCTGTGTCTATCTGTGATGCTAGGCATCCTGTGTCTATCTGTGATGCTAGGCATCCTGTGTCTATCTGTGATGCTAGGCATCCTGTGTCTATCTGTGATGCTAGGCATCCTGTGTCTATCTGTGATGCTAGGCATCCTGTGTCTATCAAACTGGTGTGATGGATGAATGGCAAGTGCTTCTGACTTAAGAAAAATTTAACGAATCTTGTGACATCTTGGTTTGTCTGACCAAAACAGACTGGTCAGGGAGAGTGGCTCATTATGAGCACTGAGCAGCCATTCTAAGTGTGCCTTATATTATGCTGACCACGACTGAGATCTTAACTATTTCTTGCTCAGCTGTTGACTGCCATGATGCTAGCTTCAAAGGTCAATCTAAATCTTTTAATTTTGCTAAGCGTCATCTTATCTTTCTCTTCATGTCCTGTTGATGTTTAACATTATAAAAATATTACAATTATGAAGTAATTTACTTTACTTAGTGTATGGTTGAAGAAAATATATGATGAATTGAGGGAAATAATCGGGTGTCATAAAAATGTCAATTGTACACATCTCACATGATTATTCAGACACTATCTTTTTTAAAAGCACGATTTCTTGATTATTTTCCAGTATAATTTTCAAGATCTCATAATACGTAATATTTAATTGCCTATGTCTTTTTGTCTTTCAGGTGTAATTGGGGTCAGAAGGACAATGAATCGTTGTGTTATTTGAGTCGTCAATGTCAACAAGGTGAGAACAATTTAATTATCTTTCATCTTTTGATTTACATTATTTTTGCTTTGGCAATGTACGTTTGGAAAAGCATGGTCAACTGGCATCAATCATTCATACATTGTCTTTTCTGTGACAGTGTATGCGTGTATGTTTGTTCAAGCAGATCATCTGCTTGTGATATTTGCACCAGAAGCCATTAACCGAAGTCAGTTATACTTGTTTGAAAAGAAGTAAAGACGTTCAATATATTATAGCTGTTTGAAGAGTGGTGGTCAAAACAGTTTAACTTTCAACTATGCCGTGTGATGTCACAGGCTTAAAAATGTTTCGTGTCATTTATGGTTAATAGCTTCATAGGTGGCAATAAACAAACTAATTAAATTACTTGAGGTACTTCATCAAATAAAAAGGTTAGGAGATCAACAGAAAAATTGTCAATGATGTGGCAAAAGCCAGTTTGCAAAAAGAAAATAAGAAAATTAATGTTTCCTGAGAACCACCAATCTGGAAAGAGCTCTGAGACTGTTGTTTTAATGGATTATTAGTAATTCCTGTACACTTATGAATCATGTTAAAGATTGTTGGATTTCATGTGGAATCTCCACAAAAAAACATTACTATCAAATGAATTTCCTTGGTAAGCGAATACATGCCGCCATTTTCCAGTTTTCATTTGAGGTCAATGACCTTTTGTTCGTGACCTTTGGCTGTTGTTTCACAAAATACAGATTCACTGCAGTGTCTCTGCTATAGCAGACTGGACCTAACTGGTGAAGTGGTGTTACCCATATGAATGAATATTTATAGGATGTTATTTAGAGCAAGAAATGATTTATTGAACCTTGAAACTTTTTAACATAATGGGTTTGTTTGACAGAATGAGACCTTGATGTGGCAGCACCAAAAATTTATCCTGAGTACTTCTAAGTTATTCTAATAAATTAATGAGGATTGTTCAATGTCTTTATTTTGTAATTTTCTTTTCTTTTCAATCAGAAAATTATTGGTATAGATAACTCATGCACTGTAGAGTCCGATTGATTTATTGAAGAACATTAATTAATGATAAATGGATGGTGCCCAGATATCCAAGGCCAAATGCAGCACAAGACATAAGTAGAAAATTATATCACCTGTCAATGTAGTTGGGTTCTAAATCAATTAGCCTTGAAAATGGTTAGTGGTATTTTTGTAACATGCTGAGCAAGTGATTTTGATATGATCATTTTTGATCTCATGCCAATATTGCGCAGATGTAACATATACTAACCCTTCATTATATTGTTGTTTATTAGCTTTTTGCTATCATCGCATGCTGCATGATTGTGAAAAATGTGAAAAACAAATCTCAGTCCTCATTCAATATCAGCAACAGCATTAATTTGGAGAAGGATGCCATGCACAGGAACATTTAAAAAAAAACTCCATGAAGTTGTCATGTGATGCAAATGTTCTTCAGTTATGAATAAGGAAACAACTTTTTTTGTAGTTAATAACTTCTGGCCAATGAACTGCATGAAATGAAATCCCGTTATTGGGCTGCAATCTGATAAAAGTGATGTCCCACTTTGGCGCATCTAAATTGTTAAATTGAAGCAAGCAGAATTGTTGAAACTGTGCTGCTAAATTGTGTTGCCTTGTCGAGTAATGCTGGACTTCAGTGTCTTGTGTCATGTAAAATTGGCGATCGGATGCTTAGGTCTTCAAAGTTACCACTCGAGTGTCTTTTGTGACATCTGCTGATGGTATATACTATACTTACATAGGTTTTGTGAGCATTCACATACCTCTATATTTTTATGCTGCAACAATAGCAAAATTGAAGTAACATCCAACTGATGGTAATTACTGACAATGACCGCTCCATGTTAGACTATCCTGTGATTTGTTGACTAAGTCCAAGTGGATGTAACAGCCTAATAATAACTTATGCATTCTGTAGGTACAGAAGAGGAAATGGGGGAAGAATTTTTTGACAATGTGTGTACTGATTTCCCCCTGGAAGACTTACTGAATCCGTCACGTATGATTTTTGGAAGCAGCTGGTTTTTTTGCTGTCGTTTGCTCCTCAGAGACCTGGGTTGAGCGCTGCAAATAGATGGTAAAAAGTAGAGCAGCACCTGATATGGGAATTCAAAGGGCAGTGTGCCATAATTGGGTTATATTACTTGCATAAGAGCTTTTTTTTCTAGACAGCAAGAACTTTTAGGAATTTTTTCTTCATAATTAGATGAAACGGTAGGGCTAAAAGCAGGTTTTACTTTTTAACTCCCAAGTAATGGCATTTCCTGCTGTGTTTGTGACCAGTTATGCATCTTGGCAACATTTACGATGCAATAAGCAAATGGGGAGGTCCTGTCTAGAGAGGTCACTGTTGCCAAGGCTGTTCAATAAAAGGACAATATGTAACAATTCCTATTTCTCAATGTCTCACAATTATTTTTATCTGACGACATCACCACAATCATTAGGCAGGATTTATGTTGTCATTAAGTAAAGAGACACTGATATGACTTAACATGGAGTTCTGACTTCGTTGGCAGTATTGGTTGAAAAAGATTCATTAAAATAGAAAATGTCGGAGGGGGGTGGGGGTAGGGGCTTATAAATGGAAATTTTCTAAAAATATTGGGATTTGAATGTTCTTTCTTTATATTAAAATCTACAGTCCCAAGGGGGGTGGGTTGAACCCCCTAAACCCCCCCCCCCCCTCTGGTTTCGCTACTGGATTCACCTTGGACAAGTTGCGGCATTGTTACATTTTGACTTGCTGCTCTATCAGCTTTTTTTTTTTTTTTTAACTATCCCAAAAACCTTTTTTGCCGATATTTTATTGAGGGATGTAATGTGCAACTTATTACCTCAGTGTTACGTCAAGGGATCGCTCACTTTCTTGCTATCAGTTTGGTGACTTTCTGATCTGGCAATGATTGATTGCCTCCACAGAGATTCACCAGTTAAAGTTGACTGCTCTTCTTATAGACTGTGATTACTTGCATTATTACTTTAAAAGTGATTTAGAGTGAATTTAGGTAGTCCTGTACAAATTTCATAAGGCAGAAGTTGGGCTAAGATGCTCCTTATTAATTGAAGGACAATGTACCAATCCAGCTTGAGGTCTGCAGGGGCTTTGACATGAAAACTCTAGTCTGGCTGAAATTGCTGTTTTGATGAGCACAAGACAAATGGCTTGTTTAGATTAGCCTCGAGACTATGTTGTCCATGGTTGTCCGCAGAAGCTGGGCTTGTACTAGAAAACTGACAAAAGTTTTATGGAAGTATCAGGAAGAGTGAAGACTTTGATGTAGTTATGCCGAGATGAATCTGTTACAATCTAAATACTACATGTCATTAGTATAATATATAGAGTGTGTCATCAATGTATGTAATTATTCAATGTGGTTACATACTAGTTAATGTTATCAACTTGATGATATGCATTTTTATCAACGGCTGTAGACTGATTTCCACTTGCCATGGAGGCAATTTGGTTGCAACTACATAGCCTGACAATAAAAGGTAACGTTAGACTTTTTTGGCTATTTTTCCGTGTACTGGACCAATTTGATTGCTGCTGAAATTTGTATTTCATTCAGTGTTGTTGTTTTGTTATGGCTACAGAAAAAAAATCCGCTATCTAGTACCTTTTATGAGGATTAAGTTGCGTTAGATGGTTTTAGAAGAATAATGATATTGCTGGAAGAACTTCCAATTGTTATGAAGCAAGTAATTATTCTTGTCAAAATGGCCTCCTGCAACGAAGCCTGCTGCCTCTAGATCAGCCTGTCTGGACTAACTTTAATTAAAAAGCCTGGGGCTCCACTTCTTTGACAAGTGAGTGACTCAGATCCACCAGCCTCTGCTTTATCTCTTGACTAGAAATGTCGTCTCTAAACGTTGCGCTGTCCCCAGTGTTCAGTTCTTGCAAAACTATCTTCCAAAGTTACACAGTGATTTTAGATACTGTGGTGTCTCACATCAAGGATGGGTTCTCTTGGCTAGGATCAATGGCTTTGTTGTGGTATATATCTGAGGGGTTTTCCAATGTCTTGTTTGTTTATTAAATGATTTGTATGTAATGGTAGCCAATACAGTGTCACAAGAGATGGTACATTGTAGGCCGATATCACTCATGATATTACTAGCCAAGACTGATGTTTGCTATGAATTTCTAAAGCTGTTTCATTTTTGTTGTGCTTGCACAAGTAGGTGTGTTATAATTTTGTTTACGGTGTACGATCAACAAACTATGGGTGGCTTCAAGAGGATAAATAGGAGCTGTATGAACACAACATCTGATATTGCCTTTGTACACTTCTGAAGTGAGCAATTCTTACTTACTGCTACTCCCAATTTGGTGGTATATGTCAGAGTTAGAAGCTTTAGGTCTTATTACAAATCTTTTATACATCTTTAAGAGTGATAATCATTTTGCTGGTGTTACCTGTAAGAGCCATAATCCATCAGGCATAAGATTTAAGATGCGACACTTTTAAAGGCGACTTATAGGCTCTTTAAGTCACATCTGTTTGGGTTGCTGATAATGCTCAGAACTATATTAATGATGTCACAATTAAAAAACAGCATGTCCCTGAGCTTGTCAAACTGTATTGGGCAGCTGATTGTGTCATTATTCCTTGTTAGCGTGTTTGCCTGTCTTGACAAGAACTTCTTTACCATAGCACTCACAAACTGTGGCTAATGGTTTCCTGTGAAGTTATTGCTGTGCAAACCTACAGTGAGTAGTCCAGGGAGGCTGAAGAGATGACGCTTTATGACAGAGAGTCGTGGAATTGTAAGGAATTAAGATGTGTTCCTCAAGGGGCACCAAACGCAGTTTCATTGAAAATGATGTTTTAAGTTTTTGGTCTTTATTGAAGTTTATTGGCCCTCACTTCTGAAAAATATGGAAAGTAAGCAACTGCCGATCTGTATTCCGAGGCTTCTGATTCTCCTTCTGACTATTACTTGGCACATTCAATTTGTTGAATATTCTGCCAAGGTGTCAGGATCTGCTAGATAAAGACGATAGGAAAGTAGATAAACAAGAATAGTTAGTTGCTAAAATAAAATAAAGTACCGGCAAAAAAAAAAACAGGGTAATATATGTGGCTATGGATTTAATCTTTTAATTTTGATTTTTTTAATTTAAATGAATTAATTGCTTGAGCTGAAGCTACTTGTGGAGCAAGTAGGTTCCAGTCTTGCACTGTTAGGGTGGAAAATGACTTTTTGTGGTAACAAGTAGTGGAATCCGGAATCATGTAATTATGGGTCTGCCTATATTTTGTATGATGTTGGTGGCTAGGAGGTTTTACGTAAGGTGGTAATTTAATTTTGATGATGATGTTGATGATTTTGTGGAAGAGTTGAAGTCTGGCGGGCTGGCGACGTGTTGTTCCCATTGTAGTGCTGGTTATGTATTAAGCCTTCCACATTGTTAGAATATCAGAAGAAAATGTGTCCATAAATAGGTTTATATAAATATAAATTTATTTCATACGTGTTCTTCAATTGCTGGAAATAAGTCAAATCATGCAGATTCTCATGAGGAGATGACATAAGTTGATTCGTGCTTCAAGGGTCATATCAGTCACGTTGCCGACACCTGGATGGTATTGTGTACACTTGATTGCTGTGGTCATATTACCAGCCCTAGATTTAAATAGTTACAAAGCATGACTTAACATTGTAATTCTGAGCCTTTATCAGCTGATTAGGGCATATGATACATTTCTTTAAGGTTTTCTAAAGAGCCATGATTGTCACAATAGTTAAGATATACCTTAAGTGTTCAGCAGCCAAGTTATAGAATCTAGAGTGCAAAAGAAGTAAATGTGGCCCTTTTAATTTTGAAAACTAACCCGACACTGAGACTGTTTGATGGCAGGTATGTGTAGAATTACAATGTTTGTCTGGCAGTTAGAGTGATGAAATCATTTGCTGATGACCATTATCTCATTGCTCATGATATTGAATGAAGCTTTTCTTACTATAGTGTCACATGGAAACAAGCTATCTAATCTGTTATGTAGTTTTTATCCGCGCTCTTCCAGACGTTGTGTTGTTTATGTTTCCCAAATTCATATATTTTGCTTCTGCAAGGTGCTCTCTAAGCTGTTGAGAAAGGCATATTTGTTGGCAATATTCTTTGGATGTGCAGTCTGGTTGGTCTTGACAGTGAAGCTGAACAGGCGTGTAATGCACTCTACGTCAGTGCATTACTGCATAAGGAAACGTGATGCGAGAAGCGAACATAATATGGAGTTGTTAATGGTTCTCGTAACTGTGGACCTTATTATGCCAAGAAACCAGACATCGACTATCACTACAACTTACCTGCTGCTGTCATTGGTATTGTAATTTGTTTTTCCGCGACAAAAAGGAAGATAATAACAAGTTCTCTAATCCCTAACTGTGAAACATAGAGTTATATGCAGAAATAAAAAAAATGTTTCTGCAAAATGAGACTGACAAGTTGATTAAATTTGGAAATGTTTTTGTCATAGTATTTTGCATGACGTGAAACTGCATATAAACTTGATTTCTCTGAGTGAAATGATTTTGTGCATTAAAATGTACTAAAAGCTCATATCTATATATTTGCCATATTTTTACACACTGGAGGAGTGAGCAATTCCTCGTTAAGTTTGACAAAATGGTGTACTACAAGGTGCTCTCTTATTACCTGTCTTTATTGCATGAACGTGAGGTTCCCAGACAAGGCATGGCAGTTTGCAATTTAGGTCATCTGACACTGATGCAGAAATGATGTAGAGGGTGACCTTTACCTTAACAAGATGCTGCTGTACAGTCTGGCTAGCATATTCCAGTGATGGTGTCTGCTGCAGTGGAGAAAACCCAAACAAGGGGAAGTATTCAATCTCGGATACATCCTGCATCTTGTCATTTCATGCGAGAAGCCAGGCCCGTAGCCAGGGGGGGTGCGACGGGTGCGATCGCACCCCCCCAGGGCCGAAAATGGCCCCAAAAGGTCCACTATTTAGGTCCAAAACTGTCCCAGAGTCTTGAAGATATGACTGACTTCATGTCAGGTAATTCAAATCGCAATTAGCTGATTAGTTGTCTTTGAATTGCCCAATTGATCATAGAACTTCACAGCCTCTCTCAATTACAATTCACACCTATGAATGAACCCCCCACCCCTAATTGCAATCTATCTCTTTTGGTCAATGCAGGGTAATGTGTTTATCTAAATTATAATTAATAAGCATGCTCATTTTTAGCTTTGATTACTTTAGAGCTCTAGGCTGTCTAGGTGAATATCTTACCACAGTTGTGTAGGGCTATCCAGGTGAAATGTAGGCCTGCATATGTTGGACCACCAACTTCAAGGCCCTATTTCTCATACAGGGTAATACCTGAGAGGTGAATTATTTGAAAAATACATCATGTACATGGGGCAGGCCATCGTCTCAGCATGAGGCCAGATTGAGGTTTAAAAAAAACCCTAAATTTTGCATAAAATGGAAAAATTATCTTTTGACCCCTGGTCCAATTTAAGACGCATGGAATTTATATTGGACCACCTGTTTCCTGATATTGGACCAGTGATCAAATATTGGGAAGAGGCAGAGAGTGAAAGTATAGAGGGATTCAAGCCCAATGCAAAGATATGTAGTTCCAGTGTCTTTAAAATTGTCATGATGTCACCTGTATGCAGGCTTTATACTGCTCCCAAACGCCTGTCTGTTGGCTTGGGATTAAATCACTGACCAAAGAAAGTGCTTGTTACACTCCGGAACTATTCAGCACACATATATTGAACTTAAACTCAGAGAGGGAGGCAAGAGCCATGACTGTTGCACTGTGAAAATGTACTTTGTGTGTCATCATGAAGATGATTTGTCACGTACCTGATGCTTTCAATTTAAATTTGATTTACAGCCTGTCACTATGATACCGAAAAATAGTGTACTGTTGCACTGTGAAAATTGCACTTTGTGTGTCATCATCATAATGATGATTTGACATAAACATACCCAATAGTTTCAATGTTAATTTGATTTAAGGAGACTTATCCCTCTTGTTGGTGCACTGCAAAAAATTCCCGTTAAATTTTACAGTTAAATTAACTGGCAACTTTGTTCCAGGTCTAAGAACTGTAAAAGTACTAATAAACCTGAACAGGACAATTAACCGTAAAATGCAGATTGGTACATTGAACTGTAATTTTGCAGATTCAACAAAGTGATATTACGGTATAATGTACATATATAAAACAGTTTATTTAAAGTATATTTTACAGTTATATCAACTATCAATCATAGAATGTAAAGAACGCAAGGAGCTGTATAATTTACTGTAAAAATACAGATATTATGTGTTATTCTTACTTATTGCACAAGTGTGAAACAACAGACTAAGCATGTGATTTAACTGTCGCATAGCTGTAGGGATGTACTGAAGCTGGAATCAGCTGAGAGATTGAGAGAGCCACTGACTCCAGGCTCGGCCTTGCTCATCTCTTGCTTGACATCAGGGAAGTAAGTCCATCAACTATACCCAGCAATTAATTCGCATACGTTTGCTCACAAACCATAAAATTGATGGACATTTTCCAAGAGAACCAGGTGTCAAGTTTATCGAAGTATGTTGTATTGATGCAGACTGCGCCTGGGTTATTTTGGTTTTGATAGTGTCATTCTTTAGATCACATCATAAGACTCACACAAATGTCAATGTCATATATAAATATAACAACTTTTGCATAATGAGAGCATCTTGAAGATCATATGAATGAGGATGTTCCCTTACCTTCAGATAAGTTATAAATAAAGTTTGATTAACAGCTGTGTAAAGCATATGTTATAGATGGCACCACATGCTCCGTGGTTGAAGTCCATGCAATCTCTTGTTTATAGTTCCTAATCTGACCAGGTGTATTGATTGTTTGGCCAATTCAAATGTTTTGTCTGCATATTACAAGTTGCCAGTAAATTAACGGTTGAAGTAATTGTTCATTAACGTGAACTGAATGTTAAATGACATGTTGCAGTAAATTTATCTTGGAGCCATTTTGTAACTGACAAAGAACTGTAAATTCACAGACAAAGTCTGTTTTAAAAAAATACTGATAAAATAACAATAAATTTACGGTTCTTTTATCTGGAAAAACACGGTCATTTCTTACAGTGTGACAGCCAAAGGAAAGGATTATGCATCTGATTTTCAATCCAAAATCAGTTAGCTATGACCAGTCAAATGGCCTTCTCTTGATCATGACTAATCAAACTGCCTCTATGTTTCCCATGTTGAAAGTAGAGAAGATGACACTTCATCATCAGCTATCATGAGCCACGAAGTGCATTTTTCACAGTGAACTGGTCCTCATTTTTTCTTTATCAAAGTGAAAGACTGTAAGGAGATTAATCCCACGTGTTGATGACAGCCAAAGGAAAGGATTATGCATCTGATTTTCACTCTAAAATCAGTTATGACATGTCAAAGGGCCATCTCGTGATCATGACTAATCGAACAGCCTCTATGTTTCCCATGTTGAAAGCAGAGAAGATGACACTTCATCGGCTATCATGAGTCACAAAGTGCATTTTTCACAGTGAACTGGTCCTAATTTTTTCTATATCAAGGAGGCAAGAGTTACATTGTACATGTTTTACCAAGGAGTCAGAAGCTGCAAAGAATGAGAATGCGGGGACAGATGAGGCAGAGAGGGAGAAAGCATAGAGAAAAGAGACAGAAAGACCGCAGGGAAGGCTAGAGCAACCCAAGATGCCAATAACCACACTGTAGGAAGGAGACAAGAGCTGGGGAGGAGTCAGAATGGGTGACAGCAGACTGGAAGGAGGGAGAAAGCATAGAGGGAAGAGGCAGAGAGAGGAGACAAGAGCAATCCAAAAAGAGATATGTATACATGCACCTTAGAAAAGAGAAGAGAATTTGGGAGGAGTCACAATTGAAGATAAAAAAGAGGGAGGAGACCGAGATGGACTAGGCAGAGAAAGAGGAGACAGAGAGGGAGAAACCATAAAGTGAAGAGGCAGTGCAAGGAGAGAGGAGGGAGAAGACAAGCACAATCCAAGAAGCCAATATAATAGCTAACCCGTAGAAAAGAGACACAAGCTGGGGGAGGAGTCAGAGAAAGGGAGAAAGCAGAGAGGGAGGAGGCAGAGATCTAGGAAGCATAGCGGAAAGAGGCAGATTTATCAGATTTATCAGGCAGAAGAGATTTAGGAGGTTAGAGCAACCTAAGGAGCAAAGAACCATACATTGTCGGAAGGATACAAGAGCTGGAGCAAGGCAGAAAACGCTGATAAGCTGGTGCAGAGAGGGAAGAGGTGACATGGCACCTAGAGGAGGCAGAAGCTAGAGAGTAGACAATTAAGAGAGGGAAAATGAAGAGTGAAATAAGTTATAAGCTGGCTGCAGAGATAGGGAGGAAGTACACAGCAGAAGGAGTTATCAGGAGGAGGCAAGAGCTGGAGAGAAGGAGGCATAGAGACAGAACATGCTATATGTTGTCCCGGATCATGTCTTGCATTTTGTGGTGGAATTAGTAGCCTACTCCAAATTGTTCAGGATTCTTCTCCAACCATCTGGGTGCCATTGGCTTGCTACTTTTGGGTGTCCCAAGACCCAATGCCTCATTGTGGCTCCTTCTCAATAACTTATTAGTAACGGCCTTCATAATGTTAGGATATATTTTAATGATTCGGCACATTCTATTTCTGAATTCATGCATAACAGTAGACCTCATTTTGCGGCTCGAAAATAATGAATCCCATTGTGGGATTTCTTGTGTGAATTAGTGCCAATGAAGTTTGGGCCAAGGATAAAATTGATCAATCTTACCATGGTCAGAAAGGCCCAGAATGCACCATTGTCATTACTTTTTCCAAAATTTTCCTGGGGGGCATGCCCCCAGACCCCCCTAGCTTGGCTTCGCACCTTCGGTGCTCGCGACGAATAGTCCAATTTTCCCCTAAAAGCACCCCCCCACAAAAATTCCTGGCTACAGGCCTGTTCTCTGGAGAGATTATACCAACAAGGTCATACTGGCCTCTCTGAGCCATCCAAAAGTGTAATTAGAACAGCCTGATTCTTGTGATTTACATGATTTAATTTTACATGGACCAATTTTAATCCCAACAAATTCCTGACAGTTATTGCACAGAAGGCTTTATGAAGTCTTGTCTTATCAATCAATGTCTTGTGCAGTGAAAATGAAGAATTAAACTTTAAAGTTAAGAAATTCACACAACACTTTGCATGATAAAAATAGGAAGAAAAATAACGTTTTGGTATGCATATCTGGATGCGATATGTATGTGCTTCATTAAAATATTGATGATATATTTGGCCTTAGGTCTTTTCTCTTCGGTATGTTGTTACATTTAATGTTACTTTAAGACTATTGTGGACGTTTAAGGAGCCGTTTAGTTGATTTATTGAGGTAATAATTGGAATATTACCAGACTACAATATTCCCAACCAGGTCCATGTAATGTTGGTTATAATTTATGTCATGTAAATAGTAAGAAATATCCTTGCCTAAAAAGCGGCATGTTGTATGTCACCACTAGATACCATTGAACATGTGGCTGATGTGAGGCAGTCTGCTTCACGTCTTTTTCATGTTGGAATATTCTTTTTGTCTCAAGATTCTTAAGTGTGTGTTTGTATGAAAAATGGTCAAGAGACCTCTAGGACATTGTATTACAAATTGCCAGTGAATATACTTGTAATTCACTATCTTTTCCCCTATCTCATCTGACTATCTTCTTTATTACAAGGTGGGTTCCACTTTGACTTGATTTGTGTCTTATGAGATGGCTCTGCCCTTTCTGGCCTTGTAGCTGTCAAGAGAAAATCGTAAAAATTACAAATGGTTGTACGTCATCTTGCAAAAACGTTTTTAAATGCAATTATATCTAGGTGGCATTCAGTTAATTTAACAAAGCAAACACACATGATGATGTGCACGTGAGAATTAATTCTCGGTTATATCAGGATTCATAATAATTGACAAGAGCTACATGATGCATAATTAATGCCAGATCGTATAGTTAAGAAAAATAAATCTGTGTTTGTGATTCATAGAATTTCCTTTTCTGTGGAAACTATCCATTACAAAATGAGGAACGAGTTTTCTTAACTTTTCCCAGACTTTCTTAATCATGTGCTGGAAATGCAGCATGTCTCATAATAAAAGCAATTAACTCCATGCCTTAATTCAAGTAAGGAATCATTGAGCCAGTTGCTGAGGCACCGCAGAAGGTATTTGGATAAACAAATTTAATTTCTGTTATGAGGTGAATCACTCGTGTGATGAATCTATTACATGTAGTTTTGTTTTCAAAGGGATATTGGACCATGTCAATGAATGCCATTGATTGACTTGATAATGTCAATTAAACAGAGATACCTATTGACATCTGCCCTGTGCTTTATTTGTGATATCTTCCTTGGTGTTGGTCATTTTGCTGAAAGAAATCTCAAACTTTGTCCAACATTGTTAATCCATATAATATCACCCCCACAACATTGTTTAGAACTGTTTTATTTGCTATAAAGCGTTTTAAACAGTAAAAAGTCACCTCGAACTAGCGGTATTTTACCCAATATGATTTAGAGTTCCCCGGTGGCCTAACTGATAAGTGCGCTTGTCAACTGGCTTTGAGGGCGTGGGGTCAAATCTCAACCCGGGAACTCACTTTAGTCCGAGCCCATGGGACTTTAAATGGTGGCAGATTGTATCCAGTATTCTATGCTGGGGCAACTGAAAGACCCTGGGCATCCCTGAATTAATAGGGTATGTGCGAGACTCACAGTCTTCTCATCTCATCATCATACAGCGATCTCCTGCCTTGATATAGCCCATTAAGGTGCTTCAGAGGCGTAAAACACAAACAAACAAACAAACCCAATATGATTTCCCTTGGGTGTCAAATTTAAAGTGATTGTGTACTAGAATTTATGGCAACAATTTAGATAAAAGTTCTGAGCAGGCGTTAAGACCAGATACGTATGAAGTCTCCTACTGACAGAAAGCAAGACAATTTGAAGAACATTGAGACAGAGAGTGCAGCGTTTGTGAGATAAAAGTCTAGTGTTTACCACATGCATAGATCTGTGTTTAAAATCATGCATCATGCTTCAGGATAAGCTTATTGTTTACTCTACCTGCCGTGTGTTATCTATATTTACTGAAACGGTGCTTGGCTCAGCCGTAAATCATTATCTGGACGCGTCCAGATACTGTTGCACAACGCGCTACTTCCTGTCTTTTTCCGTGTGTTTCAGTTTCCTGTTGGCTCAACATTACACATAGTGATGTGCACAGTAAACTCATCAAACTTACTTTATGTTGCACACACGTGATCCCAATGGATCAAACTGATGTAGCAAACAGATAGTGGATAGATCTACAGATATCGCCTGGTGAATTGGTCTTTAACACAGAGAATAGCTGGAAATCTGTGTTGCAATCATGGAATATTGACTGAATTCTAAATAGGACAATGTACTAGAATTATAACTGATATACTGTCACTATAGCACACCAGGGGGGGGGACCAGTCTGCCAGAACTGGAGATGCTTCAGCGCACACCCATCGTCACCACATGGTAGCCACCTAGCATGCAAAATACGCACTAGTGCTATTGGTTGAGAGAGTCATATAGATTTGCAGGTGTTCAACAACTAGATCATTAGATTGAAACTAGCATGCATTGCAGGTCTATAGTATGGCTTGTCTGGAATATTCTGAGCTATGAGAAATGCACATGATTATATATATATATATATATATATATATAGTAAAAGCAAAATCTGTCAACAGTTTGATGTCTCACGCTGAGTTTAACTTATAGATCACAGGCCTCACAAGCATTCTGCAGAAACCCCCATTTCCAATGCCTGCATTTAGACCCCGAAGTCGACTACATAAAGTCGACTAGTGAAGTCATAGTTAGCTTTCCAAGCAGCAAGTCAGTGTTCAGTCTAGTCAAATCAGAGTTGAGACAGCTAAAGTCAAGTCATTGTTGCATAACTTTGTCAATTTTTACCTCACAGAAATGGTTTTGGTACCATTTTCAATGGCATAAAGAGCACAACATGTATATCACACTCTTTTAGGACATTTGGAAAATCTATGCAACATAAAAACTCCCTAAGTTTCTGACACATTTGTATCCTGCACAGTTTTTTCCGAGAGCAAAAAATCAGAAATTTCTGAAGTTTAATATAATGTACTGTTGATAGTTTTTAAAGGAAGGACCCTAAGAATTTGCATTAGTCAGCTGAAGTTAGTTGAAGTCAAGTGAAGTCAGAGTTTGACAACTTAGCTGACTAGTCGGTTGGAGTTCTTGCCAAGCAAGTCAGAGTTTTAACTCTGACTGACTTCGGGGTCTACCTGCATTTATAACTATTACTCTCTCTTTAGGCCCATTGGGCATTATGCCCTGATAACTTCTGACTACTGCTATTATAATTCAACCTACCAGACTACCACACCAATACTATGTTACAATGTTCTGGTCAATTATCAGCGTCCAGATATGCAAATTGCAATTTGCCTTCTAGTTAGATTTCTGTGTTGGCTCGTCGGGTCAGGTCCATCTTCCTATCATGTTGAGCATCTTGCATTTATCAAGTTTGGATGATGGATGCATTTCTTCAGGTTTGGCAAGCAAATAGTTTCACTAGGGCCAAACGGATGGGGCAAATTTGCAAGTTGCAGTTTCGGCGGGATGGGGAAACTCATTGCCGGGGATGGGGAAACTTAAATCAAAATGATTTGAAGGATGGGGCAACTGAAGCTGACTAAGGTTAATTTAATGCCTTTTTGGTCATATAGGTCTTTCTAGGACACCACCATACCGTTCCCTAAGCATTGCCCTCACAAAAAATGTAGAATAACCAAAAAAGTAAAATTCTATATATATATATAGATGTACATTTTATGCATTTTTTGTTGCTTAGCGATGTCCATTTGGAAGGCTGGACAAAAAGTAAGTAATTATCTTTTTGCGCATGCAGTTTTTCGAAATAGTCTTTAAAATACAATATAAAACTGATTTCGCATGAGGTGATGTGTAATATCTGTTATATCATATATATGGGTTTTTTTTTGGCAAATGCAAGGAAAAGAGCTGGTCAGCGGGAATTCTGATGTCTAATTATACTTGTGTTTCTTTTGACATGCATGTTTTAAAATGTATCTTGCCATGTATCAATATCTATTTTATCCAAAAAAATGTTCACACTTTAGATAGATATTTATTTATCTTGTTTGGGAAATCCAGAGATGACATACTTGATCATATGTTGACGATGGGTCTTCTGTAGATTTTTTTTACTCAATCTTTGTAGCAGACTTTAGACCTCTAAACACAACGAAGGCATTTGAAAAATGGAGAAAAATGCCGTTTTTGTTTTGCCATTTATAGCTTTTTACAGCTGCTTGCAGCCTGTATTGCAGTAGGCATTTTCTGCTTACCTCTGACCATATAGGATTTCACACTATTTCACCTATCACTTTAAAACTTAATATACAGTCTAAATATAATTTTATCTTGCTTCCATCAACTTTTGGTAAACTTCTGTGACATCAAACCTTTTATTTAAGAAACTAAAATGTTCGTTTTTGGCGGGAATTTCAAATGACCAGCTGCAGTGACAGCAATAGCAAGAGCCAGGTGCCAGCCAGGCGCATTGTTTGCAAGTTCATTACAGGTGATTTCATTACCATGCGATTCTTGTCATTCACACTTGGCTGTTGTTTCTAAACCAATCAGACTAACTGAAAAAGTGATGTATTTGATGTGTCTAGAACCTAAGAATCGCGTACTAATGAAATCACCTGTAAAAAGCTTAAAACTATAAAAGAAGAAAAACAGGAAGGAAGGAAGAAAGGAAGGAAGGAAGGAATGAATGAAGGAATGAAGGAAGGATGTAAGGAAGGATGGAAGGAATTGAGATATATGTAGACAAATATAGATTGTTATATCGATTGTTATATCGATTGTTAGGTAGATAGATAGATAGATAGATAGATAGATAGATAAGAAATAGGTAGATAGATAGATAGATAGATAGATAGATAGTTAGATCAATCGATCGAAAGTATAAGATAGACAGATAGATAGATGAGCAGATAGTCTAACACAAGCAGCTGTTAAAGTGCTTGCACTTATTTTTTTCTGATGGAACAAATAATATAACCGGCACAAGTAGATGTACAACTAGCCCTTTAATCGACACAGTCATCTTTTGCCACCAAAACCATCTTCCTATCTGCCTCTGTTGCTGTGTAGTGAGTTTTTTTTAGTAAAATTGAAAAGCACCATCCTGATCAACTGAACTGTTGCTGCACATTTTGCTGTACCCTTCCTTTCAAAGAAAAAAACATTCACCCTGTAGATATATTTATCTATAATACTTTAATGGCCCCACATCCATGTATATGCATGACTGGAAAAAGTAGGGAATTTGGGCAGGTCATTGCCCGGAAATTTCTAAATCTCACTGGAAATATTTTTCAAGAAAGGTTCAAATTTCTGACGGAAGTGAGTTGTTTTATTCGCTGCCATTCGTGGGAAATTTCGTCATATTTAATCAAATTGCCTGGAAATTCACATTTTTTCTGGCCCTGGATATAGGAGTGAAGTTCATCACAATTGTATTTTTCTGTGTAAAATGCTTTATGGAAATTATAAAAAAAAAAGGCTCTGGATGGAGTTTTGTGTCCCCCTGTCCATTGGCAATTTCACTTTCGAATACCCTGTCCCTTTGCAATTTTACTAATGGTACTTTTGAATTTCCTGTCCCTCATCTCTGAATGGAGTTTCTGTCCTCCTGTCCCTTGGCCATTTTTAACCGGCCTAACAGCGGAGGCCGGTTAATACAGGAGCTGTAAATGGATCAGGTGAAACCATAAACAGTAACCACAAACCAGTAACCACAAACCAGTAACCACAAACCAGTAACCACAAACCAGATGTAAACCACGTTTTTTCCCCATTGTGACCTTAATATTTCACTTACAGTTATGAAATTTGATACAGGTATGGGACTCTGGGTATGGATTGGGAACATGTCGAGAAATCCAAGATGGCGGCCATTTTGTGGTGGCCATTTTGGCAGCCATCTTTCTTAATTCTTGAACTGCCCATTGTGACCTTAATATTTCACTTACAGTTATGAAATTTGGTACAGGTGTGGTACTCTGGGTATGGATTGGGAACATGTCGAGAAATCCAAGATGGCGGCCATTTTGTGGTGGTCATTTTGGCAGCCATCTTTCTTCATTCTTGAACTGCCCATTGTGACCTTAATATTTCACCTACAGTCATGAAATTTGGTACAGGTATGGTACTGTGGGTATGGATTGGGAACATGTCGGGAAATCTAAGATGGCGGCCATTTTGTGGTGGTCATTTTGGCAGCCATCCTTCTTCATTCTTGAACTGCCCATTGTGGCCATAATATCTCACTTACAGTTATGAAATTTGGTACAAGTATGGGACTCTGGTGATGGATTGGGAACATGTTGAGAAATCCAAGATGGCGGCCATTTTGTGGTGGCCATTTTGGCAGCCATCTTTCTTCGTTCTTGAACTGCCCATTGTGACCATAATATTTCACTTACAGTTATAAAATTTGGTACAAGTATGGGACTCTGGGTATGGATTGGGAACATGTCGATAAATCCAAGATGGCGGCCATTTTGTGGTGGCCATTTTGGAAGCCATCTTTCTTCATTCTTGAACTGCCCATTGTGACCATAATATTTCACTTATCGTTATGAAATTTGGCACAAGTATGGCACTCTGGGTATGGATTGGGAACATGTCGAGAAATCCAAGATGGCGGCCATTTTGTGGTGGCCATTTTGGCAGCCATCTTTCTTCATTCTTGAACTGCCCATTGTGGCCATAATATTTCACTTACAGTTATGAAATTTGGTACAGGTATGGTACTCTTGGCATGGATTGGGAACATGTCAAGAAATCCGAGATGGCTGCCATTTTGTGGCGGCCATTTTTGCAGCGGCTATTTTTGCAGCAATCTTTCTTCATTCTTGAACTGCCCATTGTGACCTTTATATTTCATCTACAGTTATGAAATTTGGTACAGGTATAGTACTCTGGGTATGGATTGGGAACATGTTGATAAATCCAAGATGGCGGCCATTTTGTGGTGGCCATTTTGGTAGCCATCCTTCTTCATTCTTGAACTGGCCATTGTGACAATAATATTTCACCTACAGTTATGAAATTTGGTACAGGTATAGTACTCTGGGTATGGATTGGGAACATGTCGAGAAATCCAAGATGGCTGCCATTTGTAGCGGCCATTTTGGCAGCCATCTCTCTTCGTTCTTGAACTGCCCATTGTGACCTTAATATCTCACCTACAGTTATGAAATTTGGTACAGGTATGGGACTCTGGGTATGGATTTGGAACATGTCGAGAAATCCAAGATGGCTGCCATTTTGTGGTGGCCATGTTGGCAGCTATCTTTTTTCATTTATTGAACTGCTCATAGTGACCTCAATATTTCGCTTAGAGTTATAAAATTTGTTACAGGTATGGGCCTGTGGGTATGGATCAGGGACATGTTGAGAAGATGGCCGCCATTTTGGCAGCCATCTTTCTTCATTTCTTGAACTGGCCATTGTGACCTCAATATTTCACTTAAGAGTTATGAAATTTGGTACAGGTAATTCAACACTTCCTAGCTCATTAGGAAGACCTGCTACAAAATAGCTGATTCCAGATTTGAATTGCCCTCCCAAAACTTACTCAGAAACTATGGATTGAGGAAAAAATATCTATTCCTTCATTGACTTTTGCAATATCTTCAGGATTTGCAAGTTCGCCAATGGGGAATTACATTATAAACTTCAAGTGAATTCTGGTAAAGGTAAGTATTTATAGAATGGGCCAAAATTTTACATGTGACTTTTACTATATAAACTGCAATACCAGACCAAGGTCAAGCAGGATCAGAAAATATTGGGGGCAGCTGAAACACCCTACTGTGGGTATCAGACGGGAACATGTTGAGAAATCCAAGATGGCAGCCACTTTGTCGCAGCCATTTTGGCAGCCATCTTTCTTCATTCTTGAACTGCCCATTGTGACCTTAATATCTCACCTACAGTTATGAAATTTGGTACAGGTATGGGACTCTGGGTATGGATTGGGAACATGTTGAGAAATCCAAGATGGCGGCCATTTTGTGGTGGCCATTTTGGCAGCCATCTTTCTTCGTTCTTGAACTGCCCATTGTGACCATAATATTTCACTTACAGTTATAAAATTTGGTACAAGTATGGGACTCTGGGTATGGATTGGGAACATGTCGATAAATCCAAGATGGCGGCCATTTTGTGGTGGCCATTTTGGAAGCCATCTTTCTTCATTCTTGAACTGCCCATTGTGACCATAATATTTCACTTATCGTTATGAAATTTGGCACAAGTATGGCACTCTGGGTATGGATTGGGAACATGTCGAGAAATCCAAGATGGCGGCCATTTTGTGGTGGCCATTTTGGCAGCCATCTTTCTTCATTCTTGAACTGCCCATTGTGGCCATAATATTTCACTTACAGTTATGAAATTTGGTACAGGTATGGTACTCTTGGCATGGATTGGGAACATGTCAAGAAATCCGAGATGGCTGCCATTTTGTGGCGGCCATTTTTGCAGCGGCTATTTTTGCAGCAATCTTTCTTCATTCTTGAACTGCCCATTGTGACCTTTATATTTCATCTACAGTTATGAAATTTGGTACAGGTATAGTACTCTGGGTATGGATTGGGAACATGTTGATAAATCCAAGATGGCGGCCATTTTGTGGTGGCCATTTTGGTAGCCATCCTTCTTCATTCTTGAACTGGCCATTGTGACAATAATATTTCACCTACAGTTATGAAATTTGGTACAGGTATAGTACTCTGGGTATGGATTGGGAACATGTCGAGAAATCCAAGATGGCTGCCATTTGTAGCGGCCATTTTGGCAGCCATCTCTCTTCGTTCTTGAACTGCCCATTGTGACCTTAATATCTCACCTACAGTTATGAAATTTGGTACAGGTATGGGACTCTGGGTATGGATTTGGAACATGTCGAGAAATCCAAGATGGCTGCCATTTTGTGGTGGCCATGTTGGCAGCTATCTTTTTTCATTTATTGAACTGCTCATAGTGACCTCAATATTTCGCTTAGAGTTATAAAATTTGTTACAGGTATGGGCCTGTGGGTATGGATCAGGGACATGTTGAGAAGATGGCCGCCATTTTGGCAGCCATCTTTCTTCATTTCTTGAACTGGCCATTGTGACCTCAATATTTCACTTAAGAGTTATGAAATTTGGTACAGGTAATTCAACACTTCCTAGCTCATTAGGAAGACCTGCTACAAAATAGCTGATTCCAGATTTGAATTGCCCTCCCAAAACTTACTCAGAAACTATGGATTGAGGAAAAAATATCTATTCCTTCATTGACTTTTGCAATATCTTCAGGATTTGCAAGTTCGCCAATGGGGAATTACATTATAAACTTCAAGTGAATTCTGGTAAAGGTAAGTATTTATAGAATGGGCCAAAATTTTACATGTGACTTTTACTATATAAACTGCAATACCAGACCAAGGTCAAGCAGGATCAGAAAATATTGGGGGCAGCTGAAACACCCTACTGTGGGTATCAGACGGGAACATGTTGAGAAATCCAAGATGGCAGCCACTTTGTCGCAGCCATTTTGGCAGCCATCTTTCTTCATTCTTGAACTGACCATTGTGACCTTAATATTTCACTTACAGTTATGAAATTTGGTACAGGTATTGGCCTGTGGGTATGGACGAGTAACGTGTTGAGAAATCAAAGATGGCAGCCATTTTGACAGCCATCTTTCCTTTTTTTTAGAAATCTGTTCAAACTGCATTGCTTCTATACTAATAGTCTAGCATCTTCCAATCAACTATTTCTCCTATCTTCCAATATCAGTTGCTCTGTGGTTTAAGCAATGGCACCTTCAATTTCATTGCGCTAGGTCGGTTTTGAATCCGCGGATTCTTGTACTTTTGAATTCCCTGTCCCCAATATCCCTCCAACCAGATGATTAAAAGCCTCATAAATATTATGTATATTCGCAAATTTAATTTCAAATAAGCTGAAAAATCATTATAATTTTATATTTATAAGTCATTTTAACATCTCTGAAGCAATTTTATTTAGGGGAGACCAGGGCTAGTTGTCACAGGGGCAAGTTGTCATAATGCAATTTGAGACAATTTTTGGGAGATTAAGGCATCGATTCATGATGGCATTAATCCATAGTCTCCGTGAACAATCTGTCTGTGTTTTCTAACTGGAAACAGAATATATTCTCTTTTGATTACTGAGATATCGGATTGACTTCATGATCGTGACGAGGGTAGGCCGGGGCTAGTTGTCACAGGGGCAAGTTGTCAAAATGCTTATAACTTGGCTGTAGGTGGCAGCAGTTCTGTCGTTATTAAATAAATTCTAAGATCTGTTTGTTTGCTAAGCTTTGTGTATAATGTGGTTGAAAGAAAGTATAATCTGTCATGTGATATGTGGACTTCTTAAAAATGACTTTTTCAACAGAAATTTTTCAATAATTTCATTGTCCTCCAATTTGAGAAGCAATTATCTGGTAGAAACAAGCCCTGATTTATGATGGCATTCATCCAAAGTCTTCGCAAGATGTGCATTTTTGTTTTTCAAAAGGAATCCGATGTATTACAAGCTTGGGTTACAGAAAATCTGTCCAGAGATGTTAGATAGGCCATATGAGTTATTTTCACAAAAATGACTTTGAGTTACAACATGACCTACAGGGAAACACATGGTTGATAAATCAGGACGAAAGCCGAATAAAAGCTTTCTCAAGACTTACAAAAATGTTACAGGGCTGGAAGTTTCCAGACAACCTGAACCTAGAGACCTCTCAGATACAGTCAAACTTGAAGTAAAAAAAATTGTGACAACTAGCCCCGGTCTCCCCTACTCTGTGAGTCTCTATCACACGAGAAACGAGCATAGTTAAGCAATCACTTTATCAGTTGCCCCATCTCATCAAATGAGTTCCCCCATCTTTTCAAATTTGGAAAATAAAGTTTCCCCATCCCGCCGAATCCACAACCCTTCAAATTAAAGAAATTGACAAGAAATAGACAACATGTTGCACTGCAGTAAGCTACAACTTCAGATTTTAGACCATATACATCCATTTATGAAGGAGTAGAAAGGCATTTTATAAGAAAACGAAGCAGAATTGCTACTGCTTGATTTCCATCCTCCATCTTGAAAGATGGGGCAACTGCAGTCGCCCCATCCGTTTGGCCCCAGTGAGTTTGTGGAATCTTGGTTTGTCTGACCAAGCCATACAAGAGTGGCTTGCTGAGAGTAGCCATTTTCACTGCCTTATGCTGACCACACTTTGGATTTTTGTTAGAACTAACTACATCTTGCTCATCATTAACTTTCTTGATTTTGTATTCAACCATGAAACTGTCTGCGTGTAGGAGCTGCCCAACTTCTAGGAAAAGTAAATTGTGTTACATATACTTCCCGTGAGATTCAGACAAAGTTGGCAACTTTCACTTTACTCTCAAAGCTTTTAGCCCATAGGGACGTGTAAAGCATCCTGTTTATCCTCCAAAACAGGTTCAGTTAATGCAAATTGAGATTAACAATGTTATGTCATTGTCTAAGTTATTATGGAAATTACAGTTTATACATAATAGTTTATACATAAGTTTGTTCCTCGCTTATGTAGAATTGATTGAATTATTTGGTATTAGTTGATAACATAGGAATTTATTCAAATTTGGTTTAAAAGATATTTTAAAAAGCGCTTTAGAATGCATTTTATATGTCCCATTTGTTTTATATTAATGTAATGTGATTAAGTCAATTTGATTATGTTTTGTAATTTATATTCCATCCCCATTATAGTTATTGGTTTTGAATTGTTTTTATTGTGCCATTAATACTGAAAAGTCATTGAATTTATTGTTTACCTTGCTGATTGAGGCCGAATTTGTTATTTTGTGAAGCAGTTGGGTTTGCTATATTTTACTGCTGGTATAAAGAAAAGTCGCGCATAGACAAGAATCTTGTCTCACGATTATACACATATAATTGTGAGACAAGCCCCAGCAGGGCCACAAATCAGGCGAAATTGCAAAGCAATATCAAAACATGCCATTTCCAACACTGTTTGTAAAGTCCATATGTTTTACCCACTCTCAAACTCTACATACCTGTAATGTTGAAGATTTTAGCATTCGTTCCACGCAATTCTGATAATTGGATGTCATCTGAGAACTCACAAAACTTCAGCTTAAAAAATTCCAACCACTCTCATCTTCACTCATTTTTGTCAACAGATCCATAGCCTCACTGCCAATTAAGGTCATGGCCTTTATAAATTAGCATAAATATAGTTTGTGTTGACCTTTTTGAAGCATACCAGATGTGATTGTCTAACTGTGAAACTGATTAACAACAAAAGGGTTACATTAATAAAACTGTGTACAACTGTGAGGGCTCTCATCTTGACTTCAGTTATTCTCAACTTATTCAGTCATGCGGCAGAAATCTTATTGGTCAATCCTCTCAATATTATGCAAGAGACAGTGATTGAATTGGCCCATAATTGACCAGATCAGATCGCAAAATTTCTCAGAAAACGACAGAGAGAAAATAAAGAGGTGTGTGCAATAGGCCTATATTGCACTGGGAATGGATCAAACAAGTAGCTGTTTCTAATGGTTACCTGTCTATCTATCTATATGTCTATCTATCTATCTATCTAAAATCTGTCTGTCATCTGTCTATAGATCTGTCTAGCAGTCCATCTACGATATGATCTACCTATTTCTTTGCCTCTTTATCTGTCTATCTATCTATCTATCTATCTATCTATCTATCTATCTATCTATCTATCTATCTATCTATCTATCTATCTATCTATCTATCTATCTATCTATCTATCTATCTATCTATCTATCTATCTATATATCTATCTATATATCTAACTGTCTATCACAAAATGCGGCCTGGATATGACAAGTTATGGAGCAAATTTACCACTGTCAAATAAACTCACAACAACCAGCCAATCAGGGCACCTCATGAATAGATTAATACCAGATAAATAATTATTATTGGTAAAACTCACGCAAAACTTTAGCAACATATTTCACAGTTTCAGCTTATTTAAGAGTTGTTTTGACAACTTGGTAAATGTATCCCATGTATATAACAGTAATGATTAGCAGACAATATAGTAGTGATCAATGTCTCAAAAGTCGCAATAGATTTGAGGGGGGGGGGGGGTTCCACCCAACACGTCACCAGTCAGCTGAGCTATGTAGTATGCATGGATGAACTGCCGCAACCGATCCTGTGCGGAACATTCGACCTGTAATGCATTGTTGGACAGTGTTCAAATAGGGTTATATTACCTAGTAAGAGCATTCTCCCGGACATCAAGGAATAAGGGAAAGTTTCTCAGGTAATCATTTAGTAAAATGATGGAGCTAAAGGCATTTCTTACTGTTTAACTCCCCTTGTAATAACATTCCCTGCGGTGTGTTGGACAAGAAATGGAAAGTTAGCTATGCAATGTCCAAATAGGATTGTCTCTGTCCCTAGAAGTCCCTGCCACCAGGCGCTTCCCAAAAACATTGTGATGTTACTATTTTTTTATCTATGTTTTTCTGACAAAATGCAATAAACATCCGGCATGATTCATGCTGTCTACTTTCGGCATAACATATATGCAATGGGAAGCTGATGTGACAACAGTGACTTCTAACAAATCAGTTTCAGCTTGATATGATTTAGCCAATCAATATCTGATGAGAAAAAATTCAATAACCGTGAACTTTTTTCGAACTTTTAACCACAATTAAATCTATGTCTTTGATTAACCAGGAATTACTTAGTCTCACAGATTTCCCTCCATTTCAGTTATTATATTGGGAAGCAGTTACATGGCAGGAACTGTCTTAGCTGGATAAGAGCTGATGACAGATGTAAATAGGAAATTCATACGGGAAAAGATATGAAGGTTGATTAAATTAATATACATTATAGAGTGTCTCCTAAGAATGAGATGAGACTGACCTATGGTATTACTATTTACATTATAAGTTTCGATCCAAATTCCAGACTTCTGTAACTGTTTATGGTGCGTGGGGTCTGTAATGTGCTTATAAATGTTTCATTATTGTATGTTGAAAGTAGTTACATAGTATGTAATATGCACTACACTGGTTGATCCAACACATTTTGTGCTTAATTTAGGAGATTGATGCACACTTGTTGTATTTGAAGTAGGCTGGCCAGTTAATGAGACATAACTTTTGGCTAAATTTTGAACGCTCAAGTTTATTTTGCTATGTACTTGATCGCATTAAATTTGATGCCCAATGTGTCTCCGCGGACAACGTCATGAATGCCTGTTGAATTTCTATTTATAGTACCATTTCATATGTATCGCAATAGAAATGGAAACTTAATTTTAATGTCTTTGTCCACTAATTTAGTGAAGAATGAGTATTTTTGGACAAGGTTGCACCAAGTAATTAGGCAGAAGAATTATCATATTATGTCATTGAGACCTTTTCAAACTTTGGTAGCAGTGTTCATGTCTGAATGGATTCTTGTATAGAAGCTTCCTTCCGTAAGATGAGCCTGTATGGACAAATTTTAATTTAAAAGCCTGAGATGCTTTTCTTTGATAAGTGAGTGACTCAGATCCACTAATCTCTGCTTTATCTCTCACCTCAAAGTGTTGTCTCTAAACGTTTACAAATAAAATGGAAATGTACTAAAAATATCGGAATTGGAATTTTCTTCTTTTTTCATTAAAGTCTACAGGCCCAAGGGGGGCCGGTTGAACCCCCCTAAACCCCCCTCTGGTTCCGCTACTGGATTCACCTTGGACGAGTTGCGGCATTGTTACATTTCGACTTGCTCCTCCATCAGTATATCTTTTAAAAAACTAACCCAAAAACCTTTTTTGTGGATATTTGATTGAGGGATGTAATGTGTAACCTACTACATCAGTATAGCGTCAAGGGATCGCTCACTTTCTTGCTATCAGTTTGGTCACTTTCTTATATCTTGGAATGATTGATTGGTTCCACAGAGATTCACCAGTTAAAGTTAACTGCTCTTCTCATAGACTGTGATTACTTGCATTATTACTTTAAAAGTGATTTTGGGTGAATTTAGGCAGTCCTGTACAAACTTCATAAGGCAGAAGTAGGGCTAAGATGCTCCTTAATGAAGGACAATGTACCAATCCAGCTTGAGGTCTGTGGGGGCTTCAGCATCAAAAGTAGTCTGACTGAAATTGCTATGTTGATGAGCGCAAGACAAATGGCTTGTTTAGATTAGCCTCGAGACTATGTTGTTGAAGGCTGCCAGCCTGCCAGCAGAAGCTGGGCTTGTACTAGAAAAATGACAAAGTTTATGGAAGTATCAAGAAGAGTGAAGAGTTTGATGTAGTTTAGCTTAGATGGCAGTCAATCTGTTTCAATCATAAGCTGCATAATGCATATCATCATTATAAAGAGTGTGTCATCAATCTACGTGATTATTCAATGTGGTTACATGCTTGCTAATGTGACTATATGTCGCAGCCAAACTGTAACATTAGACTCAAATTTTGGTTTTTGACAATTTTTCTGTGTACTGGACCAATTAAGATTTGATTGCTGCTGAAATTTGTATTTCATTCACTTTTGTACTTTTTATGGCTACAGAAAGGAATAAGTTGCATCAAATGATTTTGACTACAGAAGAATATCGTATTGCAGGGAGAAATTTAATTGTTATGATACAAGTAGTTATTCTTGTCAAAATGGCCTCCTGCAACGAAGCCTGCTCCTTCTAGATCAGCCTGTCTAGACTAATTTTAATTTGAAAGCCTGGGGCTCCACTTCTTTGACAAGTGAGTGACTCGTATCCAGTAACCTCTGTTTTATCTCTTGACTAGAAATGTCGTCTCTAAACGTTGCGCTGTCCCAAGTGTTCAGCTCTCGCACTCTTTGGTTGCAAAACTCTCTTCTAAAGTTACTCGGTGATTTTAGATACTGTGGTGTCTCACATCAAGGATGGGTTCTCTTGGCTAGGATCAATGGCTTTGTTGTGGTATACATCAGAGGGGTTTTCCAATGTCTTGTTTGTTGATTATTAAATGATTATGTATGTAATAGTAGTCAGTAGAGTGTCACAAGAGATGGTACATTGTAGGCCGATATCACTCATGATATTACTAGCCAAGACTGATGTTTGCTATGAATTTCTAAAGCTGTTTCATTTTTGTTGTGCTTGCACAAGTAGGTGTGTTATAATTTTGTTTACGGCGTACAGTCTCACAACATGTGGGTGGCTTCAAGAGGATAAATAGGAGCTGTATGAACACAATATCTGATATTGCCTTTGTACACTTCTGAAGTGAGCAATTCTTACTTACTGCTGCTCCCAATTTGGTGGTATCATATTGGTTTTAGGCTCTACATATTGTTGCTATATCAGAGTTAGAAGCTTTAGGTCTTATTACAAATCTTTTATACATCGTTAAGAGTGATAATCATTTTGCTGGTGTTACCTGTAAGAGCCATTTTCTATCAGGCATAAGATTTAAGAAGCGACACTTTTAAAGGCGACTTATAGGCTCTGTAAGTCACATCTGTTTGGGTGCTGATAATGCTCAGAACTATATTGATGATGTCACAATTAAAATACAGCATGTCCTCGAGCTTGTCAAACTGTATTGGGCAGCTGATTGTGTCATTATTCCTTGTTAGCGTGTTTGCCTGTCTTGACAAGAACTTCTTCACCACCCCCCCCCCTACACGTTACCCAGCATCCTGGGGTGCTCCGAATTGACAGCGGAGGAATCTACGAACAGAACAGAACATGGCGCTCACAAACTGTGGCTAATGGTTTCCTCATCATCCCAAGTCATACCATGACAAAATGACCTATAACCTTTGCTAATTCATGAATACTTAATTAACTGACCCAGTTTTGGCTCAGCCAATCAGGGACTGCTACATCACAGTTTGAAATTGTTGCTTCTGTTTCACACAGTTACAAATGGAGAAATTGTGTATTGTTGAAAGGTGCTATCACAGTTCCGAAAATTCCATTGAATTATGTATTTTCACAGTTCTGAAATGAAACTGTTTGAAAGTTTGCTTGTTTTACACTGTTTTTCTTAGTTGCCAGTAATCCTCTAAGTGTCCATAATAGGACTAAATCTGCCAGCAAAATGCTTATGACCTAAATAAGCAGCCAGTCACAGAAGAGGTTGGAAATAGCAGAAAGCCCTGTCCATTTTAGCAGGGCTTGCGTGGGGAGGATGGGTTTCCTGTGAAGTTATTGCTGTGCAAACCTACAGTGAGTAGTCCAGGGAGGCTCAGGAGATGACGCTTTATGACAGAGAGTCGTGGAATTATATGTAATTAAGATATGTTCCTCAAGGGGCACCAAATGCAGTTTCATTGAAAATGATGTTTTAAGTTTTTGGTTTTTACCCGAGGCAGTACTGCCTCCGGGTATTGTCGAAGTGCATGACCTACATGGCCAAGACTTGCATTTGCCCACACGGCTGCATACACTCTTTGTCCTAGCACAACTCATCGCATGTCACACCTGCTGCTGTCAAACTACACATGTTGCTTTATTTCTGCCTAAATTCGGGAATGACAGAAGTTCAGTCATGTGCATTTCTTAAATCCACACAAAACAATGCTTTTCGTCACCTGGAAAAATAATGCTAATCTCCTGCTCTCCGACATGTTTTGATCTCAGCTATAAGTAGGCCATATGTTTTCTACTAAAAGGGGTGTTTTAAGTGTGACCTAAGCTGTCATCATGTGTCACCAGGCATAAATTGTGAGAATTGGTCCTTCTTGATGTCGACCTACCTCTGGAATTTATCATCAAATCCTGTTCTTTTTTACTTTTCTGTACTTTCTTATCTGGAGAGTGGAAAGGGGGGGGGCAATATAAGGGAAGTGGTATGTAGGCTGCTGGAGGGTAATTGGCATGTTTACCACGGCTGGATCAGATTCCTTTGTCCTAGCACAACTTAGTCTGTGTGGCATGTCTACCCTGCACACTGCACATATACCTTTATTTATACCTATATTACTTCATTATTGATAATGGATATCATCAGTACCTCAGGCACAGGTATGCAATCTCCGAGCGCTTATTCTACTTTCTTTATATATGAACAAACTGAACTATGCCTCCAAGACTTTCTCAGCTGATTACAAAGGTACATAAATACAATTCATGGCAATTCAAGTCCATTCTACTTAATGACATGAGATATCTTATTTTTCTTCACACATAATTGGTCACTTGAACCATTCCGTCTTGTGGACTTTCTTTTGTAAAGCAACCGTTTTCGTAACAAAGTCATTTGTCTGCATATAGCCGAGGGTTTACGTGCTTGCGCGGTATTTTTATTGAAGTTTATTGGCCCTCACTTCTGAAAAATATGAAACAAAACAAAAAACAGGGTTGGCGACGTGTTGTTCCCATTGTAGTGCTGGTTATGGATTCAGCCTTTCACATTGTTAGAATATCACAAGAAAATATGTCCATAAATAGGTTTATATAAATATAAATTTATTTCATATGTGTTCTTCAATTGATGGAAATAAGTCAAATCATGCAGATTCTCATGAGGAGATGACATAAGTTGATTCGTGCTTCCAGGGTCATATCAGTCACGTTGCCGACACCTAACCTGGATGGTATTGTGTACACTTGATTGCTGTGGTCATATTACCAGCCCTAGATTTGAATAGTTACGAAGCATGACTTAACCATGTAATTCTGAGCCTTTATCAGCTGATTAGGGCGTATGATACATTTCTTTAAGGTTTTCTAAAGAGCCATGATTGTCACAATAGTTAAGATATACCTTAAGTGTTCAGCAGCCAAGTTATAGAATCTAGAGTGCAATACAAGTAAATGTGGTCGTTTTAATTTTGAAAACTAACCCGACACTGAGACTGTTTGATGACAGGTATGTGTAGAATTACAATGTTTGTCTGGCAGTTATAGTGATGAAATCATTTGCTGATGACCATTATCTCATTGCTCATGATATTGAATGAGGCTTTTTTGTTTTCTTACTATAGTGTCACATGGAAACAAGCTATCTAATCTGTTATGTAGTTTTTATCCGCGCTCTTCCAGACACTGTGTTGTTTATGTTTCACAAATTCTTATATTTTTCTTCTGCAAAGTGCTCTCTGAGCTGTCGAGAAAGGCATATTTGTTGGCAATATTCTTTGGATGTGCAGTCTGGTAGGTCTTGACAGTGAAGCTGAACAGGCGTGTAATGCACTCTACGTCAGTGCATTACTTAGGGCGTTTCATTTTTCGGAAAGTTTCTCCGATCAAGTTCTTATTTAAACCTGTGGTTCTCCCATGCCAGATAAGCATTCGGTGCGAATTTCGGCCAAATCCATCAAGTCCTGACCCCCCCCCCTTCCGCCATCTTTGTTTTGCCCTCCAAAAACGCTATTTTCGCCTAAAAAAAATAGAATTTAGACCTGAAGTATCCCACCTGAAATAGTAGGAGGTTTGATGATGACTCTACTTGGCTCTAAAATACTTAAAGAAACACATACTAAAAATTCAGGAGAGTCCATGTGCCAGAACAGCCTCAAATTTGCATAAAATCCAATATGGCGGCCGAAAAATCGACGTTTTTTTAAATAACTCAGAAACTATCAGTGATAGAACACATATTTGTATGAAACATCAATATAAACTTGGGTATTGCAGACATTTTGACACTATTCCCATCTCTCTATCTCTAGTAGTTATTGAGATATGGTATATTTGCATATCTTTCACTCCATGAAAATCACCCAAATATGTTGACACAAATATTTCACCCATGACTTTTTCTAAGCCACATGTTTCATCAGGGGAAACAGGTTCCAGACTGTACTGTTTTCACTTCTACTTTCAAGATGTATACAATGTAATGCTATTTTGCTGTATTCACATACAACAAATATCAATGTTTTATGTCAAAGCTTATCCGGAAAATGTAAAACAGTGTATTTTAGATCAATTTTAATGAATCATTTTATGTCATGAGATCTAATTAAAATAGAGATTTGATTTGTTTTTTCTAAACATGTGGTTTTTCTACAGAGCAATCACTATATTTTTCCAGGCATGACAAGAATGTATACATCAATACGTGAAAGCCTATGAACAAAAATAGATACTGGTGGTCAATCATTGATAATAGTCTATTACTTATATTATAAAAGATCAAAATATTGCTGTCGAAGTATTGAGACCTATGGAAAGCAGCGATTTGCTACACACAGTATTACTAGTCGCTTACCTTTTACTTAAATTCTAGGCACTCAGTGGCACACAAATTTCCAATGAGGAATCGAGGATGATTAAAAAATCAATGCTACCCCCAATTGCAATTTACAAGTAATATGATGTTGATGAAGCCATAGGATACAATGAAGTGATATAAATTAGAATAAACCAGAACATGTTAAATTGTTAATCTTTTCACCAATCAAACTGTTTCTGCCTAATATACAATATTGCTGGTCTTTCATGGTTGAATCATTACATCACTAAGGTGATGAGTGTATCATGTATATGTTTTGTATGATTTCTTCCTTGAAGCAGTTTGTCTAATTTCAAAAGAAAAAGAAAACGTGCTGTTGCTGGTTTGCTATCATTGTTTCTTTCCTCCTTGTTTATTTTTCTTTCTTTAAATTAAATCATTTTACAGGCAGGTGACAGGTGATGTGTCACTATTGTCTCTGCCTGGGATTCATTGCAAGGCACTACATGGGATTCATTGCAAGACATTCGTTTTATTAAAACTTGGACGCCAATTACCAGATGAGCTTTTAATGGTAGCCTGTGCATGTGCTATTAAATGAACTATTTTTAAGGAGACAGAAGAGAAATTTCTGACAAAACTAGAGCATATTCCACATAATGCTTCCCATTTAGTCACAAGATTGATTCTAATCCAAAATTCAGTTTGTCAGACGATAAAAGTTTTCAGTGGAACCGAAACTTAATCCTGTGTTACTGTCATTAGCAGTGTTTATCACTGTGAGTAAAATTTTGACATATTTGTTTCCATCAGTCTTTAATCTTAGCTGCTTCTCAGTGATGAGAGCTTCTTTATTGTGAATGCAAAATAAGTCTGCTTATCTCACTCTTAATTGCTGTCTTAGCAGTTTTAAAATGCTGTACATTCTGGTTAAGAAAGATATTTATGTTGTCAGAAAATCACTGGATGCATGGAAGAGAATATGATTTATATCTACTATTGGACTTTTCCCAAATAGTTGGGGGAAAAATCTAGACACCTTAAACACCAGGCAACAGCAATCAAAGCTAAGGAATTTATTTTGCGAAATATAACTTCAGAAATATAATGGAATTTTCTGAGATATTTTTCCAGACACAACAATATTATTTTGTGAGTGAATAGAGAAACCTTCATGACTTAGAGGTTGAATTGACATCATTCTGAGACTAGTAAATTCAAAATAGCCCATTTGTGGCATTGTAGGTAAAAAAATGTCAAGCATTAAATACTAGTGGTCCTGATCAAAGTATATTGGCGATTTTCAAAGAGTGAGAGATATGCAAATATACCATATCTCAATAACTACTAGAGATAGAGAGATGGGAATAGTGTCAAAATGTCTGCAATACCCAAGTTTATATTGATGTTTCATACAAATATGTGCTCTATCACTGATTGTTTCTGAGTTATTTAAAAAAACGTCGATTTTTCGACCGCCATATTGGATTTTATGCAAATTTGAGGCTGTTCTGGCACATGGACTCTCCTGAATTTTTAGTATGTGTTGCTTTAAGTATTTTAGAGCCAAGTAGAGTCATCATCAAACCTCCTACTATTTCAGGTGGGATACCTCAGGTCTAAATTCTATTTTTTTTAGGCGAAAATAGCGTTTTTGGAGGGCAAAACAAAGATGGCGGAAGGGGGGGGGGTCAGGACTTGATGGATTTGGCCGAAATTCACACCGAATGCTTATCTGGCATGGGAGAACCACAGGTTTAAATAAGAACTTGATCGGAGAAACTTTCCGAAAAATGAAACGCCCTAGTGCATTACTGCATAAGGAAACGTGATGCGAGAAGCGAACATAATATGGAGTTGTTAATGGTTCTCGTAACTGTGGACCTTATTATGCCAAGAAACCAGACATAGATTATCACTGCAACTTACCTGCTACTGTCACTGATATTGTAATTTGTTCCCCCCTCCCCAAACGGAAGAAGATGATAACAAGTTCTCTAATCCCTAACAGTGAAATATAGGATCATATGCAGAAAGACGAAAAAGGTGTTCCTGCCAAAATGAAACCCGGCAAGTTGATTAAATTGGGAAATGTTTTTGTCATAGTATTTTGCGTGACGTGAAACTCATACATAACAATTTGATTTCTCTGAGTGAAATGATTTTGTGCACTAAAAATGTACTAAAAGCTCATATCTACATATTTACCATACTTTTACACACAAAAGGAGCAAGAAATTCCTTGTTAAGTTGCACAAAATGATGTACTAAAAGGTGCTCTCTTATTACCCGTCTTTATTGAATGAACGTGAGGTTTCCAGACAAGGCATGGCAGTTTGCAATTTAGGTCATCTGACACTGATGCAGAAATGATGTAGAGGGTGACCTTACACTTCGCGGACTTTTACATACGGATGCACCACAGCAACTTTGAAAACTGGAACCATTCTAATCCGAAAACCAACGCCAAAACCACAAACCATTTTAATTCTTAGGAAAAATTTTGGCAACCATATTAATCTTTATGATTCTGATACCATTGGAAATGTCTTTTCAAGTTGATTCTAACGATATCAAATACGTTGGGGTGGCAAAAACGGGAACCAAATTAATCTGAATTGTCAAAAAACCAAAACGATTTTAATCCAAAAAGCCCAAAATACCAGTACCATCCAGCGGCGCCTCTTTATACACCTTTTCATAGTGAGTACCCCCCCCCCCCCCCGGGCTGGCTAGCATATTCCAGTGATGGTGGCTGCTGCCACGGAGAAAACCCAAGCAAGGGGAAGTATGCTGCGCTGCATCTGGAAAATCCTGCATCTTGTCATTTCATAAAATCTCCACATCTGGATACATCCTGCATCTTGTCATTTCATAAAATCTCCACATCTGGATACATCCTGCATCTTGTCATTTCTCGCTCGACTGGAGATATTATATCATACCAGCCTCTCTGAGCCATCCAAATGTGTAATGGGAACAACCTACAGCTTGTGATTTACATTATTTAGTTTAACAGGGACCAATTTTAATCCAAGTGGCGGCGCTTTAAGAATTTAAAGACAAAATTTTGACATTTATTGCAACAGACTTCTTGGTTTCTCATCAATCTTTCCCTCATTTGAAGTGAGTAATTAAACTTTTTAAGTTATGTAAGGCATTTGTAATGCACTCTATATTAGTGCATTACTGCCTAAGGAAACGTGATGTGGGAAGCGAACATAATATGGAGTTGTTAATGGTTCACGTAACTGTGGACCTTATTATGCCAAGAAACCGACATAGATTATCACTACAACTTACCTGCTACTGTCACTGGTATTGTAATTTGTTTTCCTGACAAAAAGGAAGATAATAACAAGTTCTCTAATCCCTAACTGTGAAACATAGAGTTATATGCAGAAATAAAAAAGATATTTCTGCCATAATGAGACTGACAAGTTGATTAAATTGGGAAATGTTTTTGTCATAGTAGTTTGCATGACGTGAAACTGCATATAAACTTGATTTCTCTGAATGAAATGATTTTGTGCATTAAAATGTACTAAAAGCTCATGTATACATATTTGCCATATTTTTACCCACTGGAGGAGCGAGCATTCCTTGGTAAGTTGCACAAAATGATGTACTGCAAGGTGCTCTCTTATTACCTGTCTTTATTGCATGAACGTGAGGTTCCCAGACAAGGCATGGCAGTTTGCAATTTAGGTCATCTGATACTGATGCAGAAATGATGTAGGAATGACCTTAACCTTAGCAAGACGCTGCTGTACAGTCTGGCTAGCATATTCCAGGGATGGTGGCTGCTGCCGCGGAGAAAACCCAAGAAAGAGGAAGTATTCAATCTTGAGATTCTGGATACATCCTGCATCTAGTCATTTCACGCTCCTCTGGAGAGATTATACCAATAAGATCATACTGGCCTCTCTGAGCTGTCCAAATGTGTAATTAGAACAACCTGCAGTTTGTGATTTACATGATTTAATTTAACACAGGCCAATTTTAATCCAACTGGCTGCGCTTTAAGAATTTAAAGACAAATTCCTTACAGTTATTACAGAATCATACCCTTAATTCATGGATGCTTTACGCTACTCCTCCCAAACTACTCAATGCCCACAACTAAAAATTTGCAAGCAACATGATTTCATGTCTTACAACAACCATAAGTGGCCGTGGTTTCTCCAACTGATCACATTATTACGCCAGTGCATTTATAGTCATTTATGCACGCCTATCAATCAATCTCCTCTAATGTAGTAATATAGTTGTTCTGTTTTCCCTGGACTCCAATGGAGGGAGGGAGCAAATACACTACAGTGCTCTCACCATGCGCATTCTCACGGGTACTATGCTAGTGCTTTATAAAGTATTGTCTCATCAATCAATGTCTTGTGCTGTAAAAGTGAAGAATTAAACTTTGAAGTTGATAAACTAACTAAACACTTTGCAGGAGAAAAATTGCACGAAAAAATAGCGTTTTTCAGAAACCAGATACGTATTTGGATGCAATATGTTAAATTATGTATTTGTTTGATTCTCTTTGTTTCAAGATTCTTAAGTGTGTGTTTGTATGAAAAATGGTCAAGAGACCTCTAGGACATTGTATTATAGATTGCTAGTGAATATATGTAAAAATTTACTATCTGTTCCCCAATCTCATCTGACTATCTTCTTTATTACAAGGTGGGTTTCATTTTGACTTGATTTGTGTCTTATGAGATGGTTCTGCCCTTTTCTGGCCTTGAAGCTGTCAAGAGAAAATCGTAAAAATTACAAATGGTTGTACGTCATCTTGCAAAAACATCTTTAAATGCAATGATATCTAGGTGGCATTCAGTTAATTTAACAACGCAAGCACACATGATGATGTGCACGTGAGAATTAATTCATATTAATTGACAAGAGCTACATGATGCATAATTAATGCCAGATCGTAAAGTTAAGAAAAATCAAATCTGTGTTTGTGATCCATACAGATTTCTTATCTGTGAAAACCATCCTTTACAAAATGAGGAAAGAGTTTTCTTAACTTTTCCCAGACTTCCTTAATCATGTGCTGGAAATGCAGCATGTCTCATAATAAAAACAATTAACTCCATGCCCTAATTCAAGCTAGGAATCAGCAAGGCAGTTGCTGAGGCGCCGCAGAAGGTATTTAGATAAACAAATTTAATTTCTGTTATGAGGTGAATCACTCGTGTGATGAATCTACTACATGTAGTTTTGTTTTCAAATGGATATGGGACCATGTCAATGAATGCCATTAATTGACTTGATAATGCGTACATTTAACAGAGATACCGTTTGACATATTTCAATAATGTTTTTTGCTAATCCTTCTTGGAAAATTTAAAACTTTATGTGTAATATATATGCCTTGGATTTGGTCATTTTGCTGAAAGGAATCACAAACTTTGTGGGACATAGCTAGTCCATATAATATCACCCCCACAACTTTGTTTAGAACTGTTTTATCTGCTATTAAGGGTTCTAGACAGCCATCTTGAATTTGTGGTATTTTGCCCGATATGAATAGAGATTTTCTTTCGGGGGTCAAAATTTGAAGTGATTTTGTATTGCAAGTAGTGTTAAAAATTTAGATAGACAGTTAGACAGTAATTTAGACAGATATGAAGTCTCTTACTGACAGGAAACAAGAAAATTTGAAGAACGGTGAGCCAGACGGTGCCTTGTTTGTGAGTCAAAGTCAAGTGTCTCCACATGCATCTGTGTCTAAAATCATGCGTC